>CM062810.1:427528170-428728170 GCA_031772625.1 Pinus tabuliformis | reverse complement strand
AAATGTATCAAATTTCTCATACCACATCCTTGGTGATTGTTTTAACCCATACAAAGACTTCTTTAACTTGCATACCATTTCTTTCTTACCCTTCACCGCAAAAACTTTAGGTTGCTTCATGTAGATCTCCTCTTCTAGATCCCCGTGAAGAAATGTTGTCTTCACATTCATCTGTTCTACCTCAAAATCAAAAGCAACAACAATAGATAAAAGTAATCTAATAGACGATACCATGGCAACAGGAGAAAAAATATCACCAAAATCAATTCCCGGAACCTGGGAATAACCTTTTCTACCAACCGAGCTTTGTATTTCTCCACCTTTCCTTCTGCATTTGTCTTCTTCTTGAACATCCATTTGCTACCAATGGGTTTCCTTCCAGCCGGCAACTCCACTAGATCCCAAGCCTCATTTTTGTGCAAAGATGCCATTTCATCAACCATGACCTCTTTCTAGAGTTTTCCATCCTTTGAATCTACTACTTCCTTTACAGTTCTAGGATCATTATTAGTAATAGATAAAGCAAAATTTGAATAGAAAGAAGATGGACTATACCTTTATGGCTGCTTTCTTTCTTGAACTAATCTTCTCACAACCGGAGTTTGTGGCTCTTCACCTTCTGATTCCTCCTCTGCTGTAGAGTCTGATTCTTCCTCCTTTAGCTCAAACTCTATCTTCTCAAGTTCCTTTCGTTGGACTTCATGTTTAATAACATCTTTCACCTCTCTGAACACCACATCTCGGCTGTACATAACCTTCCTTGTTACTGGGTTCCAAAGCTTATAACCCTTTAAACCATCCTTATACCCAATAAAGATGCACTTTTCAGATTTACTATCCAACTTGGTTCGTTTCTCCTTTGGAACATGTACATATGCATCACATCCAAATACCCTCAGATGTGAAAGAGAGGGTTTCTTGCCAGTCCATACTTCTTGTGGAGTTTTATCCTCCAACGTTGATGAAGGTGATCTATTGACCAGCTAACATGATGTCTCCACCACCTCTTCCCAGATTTACTGTCCTAACCCAGAATCACTGAGCATGCTTCTTACCCTTTCCATCAACGTCTTATTCATTCTTTATGCAACTCCATTTTGCTAAGGTGTATATGGAGTAGTCTTCTGTCATGCTATACCACACTTCTTACAGAATTATTCAAATTCCTTACTGCAAAACTCTCCACCGTTATCTGTCCTGAACACCTTTATCTTCTTCTCCATCTGGTTTTCCACCAGAGCCTTAAATTCTTTAAACCTGTCAAAGAATTCAGATTTCTTCTTAAGGAAATATATCCATGTATTCCTTGAGAAGTAATCTATAAATGATACATAGTACACAGAATTACCGAGTGATAGAACCTTCACAGGTCCAAACACATCATTGTGCACAAGCTCTAATATCTATTTCGCCCTTTTAACACCAAAGGGGAAACTTACCCGATTCTGCTTCCCATATACACAATTTTTACAGAAATCAAAATCCAGAGAGTTATTACTCATACCTTCTACCATACCTTTACCATGAAGTATTCGAAGGCCCTTCTCTCCAGTATGTCCAAGCCTTTGATGCCACAACATGGTCTTCTCTCCAGAGACCACTAGATTTTCTGCTCCACTTTCAGAAACCACAGAACTATTGCACCCATCAATGACAGTGCTACCTTACAGCTTGTACAGAGTTCCAATCTGAGCTCCCCACATCAATACCAGTGCTCCCCGAACCATATTGCAGGTATCCTTCTCTAACACTGTTTTTACACCTGCATCATCCAACTTGCTTACAAAAATCAGATTTATGGTCAATGCAGGAATATGTAGAACACCCAGAATTGTTCTAACCCTTCCACCTTGCAATTTCAACTTTACTTTGCCGCGACCAACGATTATATCCTTCCTATCATCCCCTAAGAAGGTATCACCACCATCCTATTTCTCATACTCGCAAAACCACTCTCCATGGGGAGTGAACTGAAAGGATGCACTTGAGTCAATCAACCATGCCTCATGATCTACATGTGTACTTGAAGAAGCAAGTAAACATCCCCACCTTCATCTGAGGTGGTTTTCGCCTCTGCAGAAGGAGCATCATCAAATCCCTTTCCTTTGTCAGGAGCTTTAGATTTACAGTTCATTTTGTAGTGCCCTTCCTTTCCACATTTCCAGCACACCACCTTTACAGGTTTTCTTGGAGATTTAGATCTCCCACTCGATGACTTATTTTTGTTTTGTTCTGGGACCATCCTCATACAGACAAGGCATCACCATTCTGGCTCTCCATATTTTTCCATCTCATCTCCTCCGTCAGCAAGGATGAGACTATTTCATCAAACTGCAAGGCAGTTGCATTGCTACCTATTGCAATAACCAGACTATCCCACAAATCTGGTAGAGAACAAAAAAAACTAATGCACTTATCTTCATCTGAAGTTTTGATATCAACAAACGATCACTGACTTACGACAATATTAAATGCATTTAGATGCTCTGTCACCGAGTCTCCATCTTTCATCCTCAGGTTATACAACTTTTTCTGTAGAAACAGTTTATTCACCAAAGATTTAGATTGGTACAAAGTCCCTCACTTGTCCCACAAAGCCTTTGCCATAGCTTCCCTTGATACATTCAACAATACTGAATCTGAGACACACAATTGTATTGTGCTCTTTGCCTTCCGATCCAACTTCTTCCATTCTTCATCAGACACTCCCGTTGATTTAGTACCCGTATCTACTGCGATCCACTGATCTTTATCCACCAACAGATCCTCCATCTTGAGTTTCCACGACTCAAAACTCTGACCATTAAATTTCTCGATCTCTATCTTTCCACTGCTTGCCATCTTCTTTCACCACCATAATTGATCTCGCAGATCTCCCACTAAACAGGGTCTACCACAGGCCCAAGTGAAATCCCTCAGCAACAAAGGTGTCCCCTTGAAGCCAAATTAACTCTAATACCAAATGTAGGTTTTAACCCCATACAGAAATTACCTGCATACGAATTCTAAAACACAGAAAATAAACAATGCGAGAGCATAACACATAAAACACATATACACAGAGATTTTCCCCTGGATCCCAAAATCGGGACTGCTAGCTTGATTTTTCATTATATTCCTTTCAATGTTACAATACATATTATACATGCCGAGGCATCCAATACCATGGAACGAAAACCATCGCATCCAAAAACATGGACCGAAAACCATTGCGTCCAAAACCATGTGCGAAAATCATGCACAAAACTATAGGTAGGTCCACCTAACCTAACATGGGGTCCAAAACCAAAATTTTCCTGGGCGTTGCCCCAGACCCCATAGAGTGGGGTTACATGCACCCCTCAAACCCCCTGTGACCCCCCCCACCCGCTACGCAATCGGTGCAACGAAGGGGTAGCTCCACCCCCCTTCCAACCCCCAAGTTAACGTGGGATAGTCGTGGAAAGAATATAACACAACCCAACAAGAGTTTCATTCGCCAAGGCATATGCAACTGCATTACACATTCTTGGTACAAAAATAATGTTAAAATATTGGAATTGAGAGATGAGTTACCATACTTCTTGTTGATAACTCTTAAGATGGGGTGACACACAGTGTATAGTGTTACGCACCCAATGCACCAACTCTGAGTCACCTACCACTTTTAGAACAACAACATTGAGGTTGATGACTTTCTGTAAGCCCAAGACTAGTGCTTCATACTCAGCAGTGTTGTTTGAGCACTCGAACTCCAAGCGACTAGAGATTAAGTGTTTCCTCTGCAGTGGGTTTGTTAAGAAACAACCAACTCTGGAGCCCTTCTGCGTCTTGGATTTGTCAAAGTTCATGGTCCACATATCATCTGTACAAGGACCACTTGCTGCACTATTACTACTATCACTACTACTACTATTACAAACTACTGTAAAAGTTTCATTCTCACTAGTTGGGCATGGAAGGAGACCCAACTGTGTGTTTGGTGGGGTAGGGGATGGCTCTACAAGATAGCACCCCAACTATGTTTCCAGAAAGCAATTGCTGAACATAAGTTCTACGAAAGCCAATGGTTCATTTTGTCTATTCAAGGGAGTCACGTTGTGTCTCATGTATCTCTCTGACAAAACCTAGATCTAGTAGTTTCTTCCCTCGTACATAAGCCATAAGTGTGACCAGATAGTGGCAAAGTATCCTTGCAACTTTCTTGATCAGTATCTGTTGAGCAATACGACGTATGCCTCTGAGATGTCCATAAACACAATATTGATTCATTAATGAACTCGTCCATCGAATGATAACTTGAAGATCACATCCCAGAGTTCACCAATTTCTGGAATGCATGTTTTGTCAAGTTGGATGATTTGCACAGTTGTCTTTCTCCATTGGGTGTTGATTCTCTTAGCGATGGAGAGTGGCATGACATTGACTGATGCGCTAGAATCAACCAAGAAGTTGTGAACATTGAAATTGAATATTTCAAATGATAACAGGAATGGTGGGCAAAGTGAGTTTGCCTCCTCCATGCATAGCGCGTTGGGCACGAAAGTGAGTGTGTCAGGAGACTTACTTGATCCCTTGATGGAAAAAGTAGCATTACTAAGAGTTTTTTTCCCAAGTGTTTGTAAAAGAATGTCCTGTTGACTCATTATTTTGGTTAACTCATACAGATATATGTTTGAATGAGTCTTCTTCATGTCCTCTACAATTTTGTAATCCAGAGCGGGTAGACTCACCGAGGTGTCCGAGGGTGGACTTGTGTTCATGGTTTTTGGTGCACTGCTTTTGCCTTTGCTTCCTGTGGAAACACTCTTTGTTGTAGTTGTCTTCCTAGACTTGCTTTGAGATTTTTTTGTTGAGTTGATAGGCTGATCTACTTTCCTTAGCATATCTTGTCTTATTTTATCTCTCGGTATATCAAACATAGTGGGGACCCCTTGGCTCCTCAAGTTATATTGATTGTTTTTCTTTGGGGCTGAACTGTCACTCATAGGCTCCTTCTCTGTGGTGGTCTTCTGGGCTGTGCGAGAACACTGATACATGTTTACTTCATGCCTAGTTCTTGGGGCTTCATTAGATGCAACAAATTCTTCTTCTTCATTGCTGGGCTCAACCTATTCATTAGCCACGAGGTTGTTTGACAATTGTGTGGCCATGTTGCTCACTATATGTTTCGATTCTGGGCATGTCCTTTCCAAATTGTGTTCACGATGGAACGAGCAATATGATTCTGTTATGAGCTTGTCAAGGTTCTAGACCAAGTTGGAGCTCTGTGAAGATTTGGATGCCTAGATGTTGCTACTACCTGAAGGTGGATTCTTCTTCGGAGGGTAATTGGAAGGCTTGTTTCTCATTTTGTCGCACTCTTCTGTTTTTTGAGTAAAACAAATTCAGTGGTCAGGGACTTGAGGAGACGAGTAAGGTTGTCAATGTAACTTGCTTCCTTTTCCTTAGCCTTACTCACAACGGCCTGGGACCTATTGCCTATGTCCTTAGAGTCCTTAGTGGATTTGTCATCTGTAATGACTCCAATAGCACGCAAGTATTTCTCCACGACAATAGCCTCTTCAAAATTTTCTGTCAGGGTTGGTCTCCTAGATCGCTTGATGAATTACACAATACTAGTCGGTAGGGCAAACATGTAGTAGTCGATGGTGATGGAGTCATGAGGTTTAGTGTCTGCTGAGAACTTTTTCAGAATGCGGTTAAACCTTTGATTGAAATATTTGACCTTCTCTTTTTACTCCATCTTGAGACTACCCAACTCCTTTAGCAACATGGAGGGGGTCTTGTCTTCAACAAACTTTTCAAGAAATATCCTTTTGAACACCCCCCAGTTTTGGATGGAATTTGGTGGAAGGCTGTTGCACCATATAGCTGCTCAGCCATCCAAAATACATGGAAATAGTTTGTATGCAACGTTGTCATAACATACCTCGAGTGTTTGCAAATGTAGGTAGAGCGTGTCTAAGTGATCTTCCACCTTCACTATTTTTTCAGGGTCATATTTCGTTAAAATCTTCTTTGTGTGTCTCATCATCTTGTGCAGGACACCGAGAAGTGCTATTGGGCTCTAAGTCATCCATTCCAGATTATGTTCAACCATGTTGCCCTCTTCACCTTCTTCCTCCTCTTCTGAATCTGATGGTGATTCCTCTGAGTCTGTTAGTTCTTCCTATCCTCCTCTGCCTTTATTTTGTTCCCCTCCACCTCCTCTTTCGAAACTCAATCCAGAGAGCAAGAGGTCACCTTATTATTCCTTTTGAAAGAGTGGGGGTTCCTCTTCTTTGTCCACAACTTCTGTCGTCTCCTCAAGGGTGGCAAAGATCAGTTCTTCAACAGATGACACTACTCATCCTATGGGGGTAGTCTTCTGATTATTTTGAGAGTATCAAAGAGCATACACTCCTAGAATCAGTCCAAAAAATTTATCAATTGGTGGGTGATGTGATGGACGACTCGAATTTCTTGATACATGATTTTATGTTCCGGTCTAGGAGGTGAGAAATTAACAAGTCAATAATTGCATGTAGGGGAGAGGGAGTGAACGTTACTACCTTGACTATATAATGGATGAGTGTGTTCAATGGGACAATCAACCATAAACTACTGGCGACCCTCCTTCTAGTGCTAGAAATTTTGACGGTGATGGACCCTCCAACTTTCAGGGGATCTTGCTGGTATGAATTCCCAACTAGCCTCACACCATTTGGTATAGGAGTCCCATCTGGTATGATGGACTGGTTTTCATTTACTTAGAGATTTGCCTTAGCTCTGGTTGTTCATCACATGAGAGTGTTATGCTGTCATCTACAAAAAGTGAGGTGAGTGTGCTTGGTGAGTGCGTAATGTAACTTGTGTCTTAATTGTCTTACTGCAAAGGGGGAGAGTAAAGTGAGCCTCTAAGTGAGAGGTAATAGTATCACCCAGGAAGAGACACATGCGAACTAGAAAGGTCTGTCCAACATCCAACGGAATAGTCCACAGTGGATGCACAGTTTCTGAGAGCAATGTGTCCTGGCTGAGGGGAGACACTAGGAGGACATCTCTACGTAGTTCTGTAAGGAAAGCAAGATCAATTCTCTGTGCATTGTGTGGTTCCAACAGGAAGGGATGAGACTTGATGGCTGATCTTGCGAAGTGTGCACTTCAGGTTGGGCCCTGAGGCAGGTTTTTCACAATTCTAAGAAGGAAGGTAGGCTCCTCACTCGTTGGATTGCACAGTGCAACTGTCCTAAAGGAAAACCTCAAGCACTGTGCAGTTCCAGGAAGCAAAGCAGCATCACTGAGGGCTGAGATTGGGAAGTGCAGTCCAGTCGGAGTTTGGTGAGAGGGGGTTGTCCGATTGGAAGGATTTTCAGGAAAATGGCTAAGTGTGAAAGCAAGTGTATTCGTGAGGACTCGATGTTGTGATCACACACCTAGCATACTTCGACAACATGACAACATTGTCCACAGAGACAACAAGACAAATAATTGCCCTCTATAGGACCATCTAGAGCTAAGAGTGATAAGTGCGACACTTGGGATAAACCTTTGGACGTCCGCGATGACACTTGCGCGAAAGTGCTTGAAACTTTGGGTATGTGTGTGATCGATGTTTACCTAGCTAGGACAACTCAATCAGACATAGATAGACATTCGAAATCACCAAAAAAAGAACGTAAGCATAGAAATGAAATCAATGATGGCAAAAGACGACAACTGGTCAATCAAGCAAAAGGGGTGAAAAGACTATGCGGGAGCTCATGGGATGAGCTCGAGTGTTTTCAACCATCAAAGAAAAATCCAAGAAGGCTCTAAAAGTTGAGTGCAAGCCAAAATTTTGGAGGTGGTTGCAACCGATACAACACCTGGGTGATTTCTCACCCCTGTAACATTATTTCTCTCTGCTCAAGAATATGTAGAGGCTCTAGCACGAACTCTCCTTCCAGTTCGGCCTATGCCAATAACCGTAGTTTTTCATTAGTTTATACTAATCATAATATTTATTTATACATTTCAAACTACAAAATTAAATCTTTACATGTACATCTTGAAAGTTACTCACATGTTTAGGATCATATATATGTTTCTTCAATAATGAAACATGAAACAGATTATGGACCCAAATATGACTAGGTAATGCAAATTGGTAAGCTACAGGCCCAATCCTCTCCAAAATCTAGAAAGGTCCACAATATCGGGGTGTTATTTTTTCACAACTACCCCACCACAAGTTACTCATTTTTAGCTTAACCCACATATAAACATGATCTCCTACAACATTGGAACTCCTTATAGGTTCTCTTCTTTTCCGCATAAGAATTTTTCCTATCTTAGGAAACTCTTAAATTCTCGTGAACTTTCCTCACTGCCAGCTCCATTTCGGCTAACATATCAGGTCATAATTCCAATTTATCTTTAGTGCTATTCCAATTGGTGGGTACCCTGCATATTTTCCCATATAGCACTTCAAAAGGACTCATTCCCAATGATTCATGGTAGCTATTATTATATGAAAATTAAACTAAGTGGAGGTATTCCTCTCACTTAGTTGGATGTTGCATTACATACATTTTAAACATATCGTCGAGTACCTTATTAACTCACTCAGTTTGTCCATTAGTCTGAGGCTGGTATGCAGTGTTGAAATGAATTTGTGTACCCAAACCCGTAAAAAGGTCTTTCCAAAAGGTAAAGGTAAATTTCACATCCCTATCTGAAATTCACACCCTTGGTATACCATGCACCTAAAATATGTCCTTCATAAATATATTTTTTATTTCAACAGTTTTGTATGTAGATTTGACCAGTATAAAATGAGTTGTTTTTCGCAATTTGTCCACCACTACCATGATGGAATCATTATACTTCTTAGATCTAGGATAACCTGTAACAAAATCTAAAGTGATTGTATCCAACTTACTCTCAAGTATGGGTAGTGGATAGAGTAAACCAACTGGATGTTGGTGTACCGCCTTAAGTCACTGACACTCTAGGCATCTAGCCAAATACTTAGTAATGCCTTTCCTCATGCCTAGCTAGAAGTAATCTTTTTTAATTGCAGAAAATAACTTTTGATAGCTAGGATGGGCAACATATGGGTTTCTATGAAATTCATCAAGCATAAATTTCTTAATAGTGGTTTGGTTAGGAACATATATCCTACCTCTAAAGGTCAACATATTATCATTGGTTATGCTATAATCATATTATTTACCATAATTTTGTGTCTAACTAGTTTGTTGGCATAAGAATTTATATTCAGGGTCTTTATGAGCAATTTCTTTAATTTTCTCAGAGAAATTTGATTCTATTTTACTATAAGTAATCACATACACAATGTACTTTTATTCTTGGCGCATTAGCCACTCTATTCATTTTCCCCTTAAGTCGTCTTATGTCAAAGTTGAATTCATCTAGAAAAGCAGTCCATTTGGCTTGGCATGCATTTAAGTTAGGCTATTTGAAAAAACTTGTTAAACTTATATGATCAGTCATTAAAATAATTTTTTTTCCCAATAAATAATGTTGCCATACCTTTAAGGCGTGGACTATTGCGATTAGCTCCAAATCATAAATGGAGTATCGTTGTTTATGATCTTTCAATTTTCATGATATGTAGGCTATCATTTACCTTCCTACATCAAAAATCCTCCGACACCCTGTTGGAAAACATCTGTGTGCACAATGAACTCCTTCTCTGTGTTTACCACTTTTAGCACGGGGATTGTGGTCAACAAATGCTTCAACTGCTCAAAACTCTGCTAGCATTCAACAATCCATTTAAAAGCTCTTCCATTTTTATGTAGTGAAGTTATAGGGTACACGATCCTAGAAAACCCTTCGATAAAATGAAAGTAGTAACCAATAAACTCCATAAAAGACCGAATGTTTGCAACATTTTTGGGGACAAGCCATTCCATGATGGTTTTAATATTCTCGAGATACACAACTATGCCATCTAACGAAATAATCTGTCCCAATATTAGATTTGGTCTTTGTAAAAATCACACTTGTTGTATTTAGCATAGAGTTCGTTATTTCACAATGCTTGTAGTACTATCCTTAAATGTTTTTCATGCTCTTCCAAGTTCTTCAAGTGAATTAGAATATCATCAATAAAAATCAAAACATGTTTTTCCAAGTAAGGATGGAATATACTATTCATGATACTCATAAATGTGGTTGGGGCATTAATAAGCCCAAAGAGAAACACCACAAGCTCATAGTGGCTGTAGTGAGTCTGGAACAATCTCTTACAAATGTCTTCATCTTTTATTCATATCTGATGATATCTTGAGTGTAGATCTATTTTTGAGGATACAATGGAACCTATGACCTGGTCAAATAGGTCATCAATTCTTGGGAGAGGGTATTTATAAGTATAACTGGCTTTGTGGAATGAACTATGGTGGATATTATAGGTGGGGTGGTATTGAATAACGTTGTATTTACAGTTTCTGAAGGAACTGTAGAGTATTCAGAGGTAGCAGCAGTTAGGGGTAGCTAATTCAACTGACTGTTGAAAATAGGCTTCGTCTATGTGCCTTATCAAAGTTGAGCTTAACACTTCAAGTTTGTCAAAAGTGTCTAGAACATGTTGGTCTAAATTAGGATGTATAGTATTCTTATTTGATTTAATAAATTGAATAAAAGTAGGGTCTATTACAGTATCATAGACTTAATTTTCAGATTTGGTACGAAACAAAGAATTCTCAAATGATAAATCCAATTGAATATCCTCTAAGTTTGACAACTCTTTAGGAAGTGAATTTCCTTTGATTAACTAACTAATACTTCCTTGACTTTCTACTTTTCTTGGTTTTCTTAAGATTCTGTCAAGATCATCAATAATCATAGCAGGCTGTGGATTAGGATGAACACTAGTATAATATGTTCTTTTAGAAGCCAAAATTTTAACTTATAAGGATGATCTTGAGCAACCCTTTGCAACCTTAAGGTGAAAAATGAGGAAAAGTTGTCTCCTTTAAGATTGATTTTAACCAGGGACTAAATTTCCTGAGTATGGTCGCCACTATGTTATCACTCCAAATTTTCCAAGGGTTGTTCAATTTGTTAAAAATAAATATTGGAGGAAACTATAAACCTACTTTTAAGATCAGGATTTAGCCTTCCTAATGCTCAGAGAGGGTTCTCTCTTAATGATTTAAGTTTGTTGAGTTAATTGATTTTAGGCTAGTTATGTAAGCTTGATTTGGTTTTGATTTGATTTGTTGGTGGAATTACTGACTTAGATGGATAGAATATTGTCTTTTTTCCATTGGGTTATGGAGTCAATGTGTCAAGAAAACAGGACTGAATCAAGTTCTAAAGGAAGTGCCCCCCGGGCAAGGTAGCTGAGCATATTCAAGTCTTTTAGGTTGAAGGGTGAAGTGAGTTTCAATCGGGATCAAGGAGCAGTTAAGGATATCTTAAACCAGATAATGAGGGAAAATGAAAGAGGTCAATAGGGATTAGATGATAATTAAGGTTCCTTTAAACCAGATCTTAGAAGAAAACATAAAAATTAATAACAATTCATAATAGAGTGCACTTAAACAAATTTAACATCCCTGTTATACCATTTAAATTTGGAAAACATACAAGTTTATTAAATACTTAAGAAAATAACAATTTGAACAATTGAAAGATACTTCACTGAAGTTTCCCAACACATGAATCCTGTAATGCAATGCCTTTATTACTTGTCCAATTTGTTGACTTGAAAATGGTACAATAAACCCTCAGGTTGTAGATGAGTTCCACTATAGAAATGTTAAGAAATCCACACACAATACTTCAAATTATGAATTATTTATACAAAAAACTATTACAAAATATCCTAAACTGATTTAGGAATTATTCAAGGAAAAAGAAATATCTTCATGCAAGAAGATAGAGACACCTAGGAGACTAAAGGCTAGTTGTCCCTGCTTTTATTGATTTTGTTGTTTGTTGTTTTGATATTTTGTTTCTTTCTCTCTTTTGTTGTTGCTCTACGCTGGTTGTTTTTTATGATGTTGAGTGTCTTTTACGCTGGCTTTATCTTTAAACTCTGTTTTTTACTTTTAAACTCTGTCTTTCATCTGATACTCTTTAACTTAACTAATTTGTTACTCTTTACTGTTTTACCTTGATTTCTCTTGACTTCTCTGTTTTCACTATTTTACCTTTCATTTTCACAGTAAATCATTCAACTTTTCCCAAGACTTTGCATTTGGTAATTTAATCTTTACCATTCTTCTGAAGATTTCATCAGTCTCTGTGTATTTTTCAAATGTAAGTTTGTTGATAAAGAGATATTTTACCTCATGTTGGAGGTAAAAGAGATTCTCAAAAATCTGATAGAGCACTTTTCCTGTTGGAATTCCTTTCATGGCTGAATTGTTTGCTTGTTCCTTTGCCACTTCTCTGATTTTCTTATCATAGTCTTCATGCTTCATCAATCTATCATTAATCACCAATGGATTAGGCAGAACTTTCTACCTCAAAACATCAAATTTGACCATGAACCTGGCTATTGCTAGCTCCATTTCTTGGTATTTCTCCACAAGCTATATCATCAGATTCCTTTTGGTGATTACTTTCTTTACTTCTAGAATTGTTTCAGTCCTGTCACTTATGCCAATCTCTTCCAATTCCTCTTTTTTCTTGGAATTAAGAAACTTAATAATTTCATTGGCCTCCTCTGGCTTCTTACCAAGTTCTTCCTTAAATTTTTGAATAGCTTCAGTTCCTTCCTTGATTAAATCCTTCTGCTCAAAGATGACTTGGATGGATGGTCAAATATCATTAACAGAGTTAATGATATTGGCCCACAACTGCTACTTTGCTTGGGCAAGTGGTTCTTTCAATGTCAATTCTTTCTCTAACTTTTGTATTCTCTCAGTCAATTTGTTTGACTTATGTGTTTCATTTTTATGGATGATTTGTACCAACTTCTTTTCATCTTCTAGACCTTTTATTTGATATTTAAGTCTATTTATTTCATTTGTTTGTATGGACATATCCTGCATAGCTTAGATTAATTTACTTGCTTCATTAGTAGGATGAGCTGCTGTTGTAGGTGATTCTGTAACTAATGTAGTGGGAAGTGTTGTAGCTACTGGAACTGATGTGGCCGCTAAAGCTGCTAAAGTAGAAGGAACTGTTGTAGTAACTGTAGGAATAGTAGTGACAGTAACTGCTTCCATGCTGGCCTTTTTCTCCTGTACTAACTTATCCATCTCATTTTCCATTTCTGTTAATTGAGTAGTTAACTGAAGAATGAGGTTCATCATCTCATCTTTTTGGTTTTGATTCTCTAGAACTTCCTTGGTCTGTGGATGTTTAGTAGGAGGCAATTTTAGCTGCTTCTTCAATGCAGCAATGTCTACATTCTTTTTCTTAATGAGTTCTTCTGCACCTTTGACATTCTTTGGATCATATCCCACTTCAATAACCAAATCTTCAAGGGATTTAATTATGTTATCTTTAGCTTGTGAGGATGCCTTCTCTAGTTTTAAATGTGCTTTGATATTCTCTAGAGAATTTTGTAGTTTTTGTACACTCATAGCTTTGTCGGTCATAGTTGAGTATAGAATTTCTCCTACTTGCTTATGGAATTATATTTGGTATATAGGATGAACGTCTTTGGTAGGAATCTCATAATTTGTCATTTTGTAATCTGCTGATGACTTAGGATGCTGTACTGTGGGCTACAAAAAGGACATATTCATTTTTTCTAACTTATAATCAAATGCAGAAAGTAATCTGTTATGGCTGCGAGGACTTTGCTTTAAGTACTTTGAATATATTTCAGCTTTTATTTCTTCATTTTTGGCCTTAATATCTTTGTATCTCTCTTTGCTGTCTATTTCTTTGTCCATTGGTTTACTTAAAGAAGAGATTTCAACACTATGCTGCTTCTCGATTATCTGAGCACTAGAAGATGAAGGCCGATAAGTTTCCTTTGAAACTGTTGAAAGTGCATTTTTTTTAATTACAGTGTCTGTATTAATGATCTCAATTGTATCAATTACTTCTTCTTGCTCATTTACTGGATTCAACTTTGTTCTTTTTCTATACATCATTTCAAATTTGTTATCTGTTGTATCTTTGTTTGAGCAAGAACCTTCTTCTCTAGTCCTTTTTGCATTTCTGTCCTGTAGGGCTGGAGTATGTAGAATGGAACTAGTATCCATCTACTCCTCCATATCCAGTAAGGTGTTTTCCAACCACTCTGACTGGTTGGCATATCTTTCAATCTCTGGCTTGGACTCATGCATAAAAGGGCTCAATTTAAACTTGAGTCTCAGTTTTTTTATGACACCTAAAGGATCATATTTCCATTTGAAACTATCACTGAACTTCATTTCTTGTAAACATCTTTCTGCTTCCTCTCCAACATCCTTATTATTGCAGATAAAAGGACCAAGCTGGTTCTTGATTTTAATCTGTGTTTTCTTCTTGGCTGATAGAAAATTAACATCATTTGAATTTATGATATGCCTAATATATTCTAGTGCAAATATCCTCATGGGGATATATTGGGTAGCTTATATGGAGTGAGTTGACATCCATACACCCTAATTTCAGTGTAGTTTTGGTATATATACCAGTCTCTTGTTCTACTATTTTTTGACAATTGTAAAACTTTCTTTATTTCATCACTGGCCCTGGGTTGATTGCTACTGCTTAGCATGTTAACAACTGGGTAAACAAATGAATCATTGAAACCTTTGTAACTAAAATCAATGGAATATTTGCGGATTAAGGGTGTCCAAAAGATAACAAATCTAGGATTTCCCTTAGTGTCCAGTTTTTGGATGTTAATTGTAAACCTTTCTGATTGGAAATATAGAAACATATAGAACAATACTTGTAGGTTTTAACCCCGCACAGAAATTACTTGCATACGAATTCTAAAACATAAAAAATAAACAATGCGAGAGCATAACACATAAAACACATATACATAGAGATTTTCCCCTGGATCCCAAAATCAGGACTACCAGCTTGATTTTTCATTATGTTCCTTTCAATGTTATAATACATATTTATACATGTCGAAGCATCCAATACCATGGACTGAAAACCATCGCGTCCAAAACCATGGACTGAAAACCATTGCATCCAAAACCATGGACCAAAAACCATTGCGTCCAAAAACATGTACGAAAATCATGCACAAAACCAAAGGTGGGTCCGCCCAACCTAACATAGGGTCCAAAACCAAAATTTTCCGAGGCGCTGCCCCGGACCCCATAAAGTGGGGTTACGGGTACCCCTTAAACACCCTATGACCCCCCCCCGCTACACAATCGACAGAAAGAAGGGGGGGCTCTGCCCCCTCTCTAACCCTTCGATTAACTACGTGGGCTAGTCGTGGAAAGAATATAACACAACCCAACATTCTCCCACTTGTTGTTTTCTTTCTACAGGGGGCCACAACAGAGCTTAGTCATTTTTCCAGCGCTGAACGCCCATTGTTTCTCTACACCAAGAGAACTTCTCAGACCTCACAGATTTTGTCAATGCATCTGTAGTATTCTTCAAAGTGTCCACCTTTACCAACAACACCTTTTTTCCTTCTATCATATCCCTCACAAAGTGATACTGAACATCAATGTGCTTTGTGTTTGAATGATATGCGGGGTTCTTTGCCAAGAAAATTGCACGTTGGCTGTCACAGTCTATCCTTATATCTCCATGTACTAACCCCATACTTGAACACAATATCTGCAACCAAACTGCTTCCTTGCTTGCATGCGTGGCTGCCATGTATTCTGCCTATGTAGTTGATAGTGCCACTACAGATTGTTTCTTACTCATCCAACTGACTGCACCTCCAAATAGGTTAAACGCATACCCACTTGTAGATCTTCTCTGATTCAGATCCCCAGCCCAGTCTGCATCAATAAAGCCACGAATATCCAACATTTTGTCCAATCCTGGGCTTCCTTGGTAGCACAAACCATAGTCAATAGTGCCACCCAAATACTTGAAAACCCGCTTCATTGTTGTCCAGTGCCCCTTCCTTGGTTTTGACATAAACCTGCTCAATACTCCCACTGCATGTGCAATGTCTGGTGTAGTACAGACCATTGCATACATCAGGCTACCGACTGCACTCGCATATGGAACATGGGACATGTCCTCTTCCTCTTCTTGTGTCTTGGGACACTGTTCAGCAAATAACCTCACACCTACAGGAATAGGAACCTTCACTGGTTTACTATCTTGCATATTAAACCTCTGCAGTATTGTCTCGACATACTTCCTCTGGTTTAACCAGAGCTTCCTCTTTGTACGATCTCTCTTAATTTCCATGCCCAAAATATAGTTTGCAGCACCAAGATCTTTCATGTCGAATTTGGAGGACAATTGGGTCTTCAAATCCTAGATAATTTCTTTGTCATTTCCAACTAGCAACATATCATCCACATATAAGACCAAATAAATAACACGGTCACCAATTAATTTAAAATACACACAGTGATCTGCTTTGCTTTTGGTGAAGCCAAGTCCCCATATAAATGTATCAAATTTCTGATACCACATCCTTGGTGACTTTTTTAACCCATACAGAGACTTGTTTAACTTACATACCAGTTCTTTCTTACCCTTCACCGCGAAGCCTTCAGGTTGCTTCATGTATATTTCCTCTTCTAGATCCCCGTGAAGAAATGTTGTCTTCACATCCATCTGTTCTACCTCAAAATCAAAGCAGCAGCAACAGATAAAAGTAATCTAATAGAAGTTACCTTGGCAACAGGAGAAAAAATATCACCAAAATCAATTCCTGGCACCTAGGAATAACCTTTTGCTACCAACCGAGATTTGTATTTCTCCACCTTTCCTTCTGCATTTGTCTTCTTCTTGAACATCCATTTGATGCCAATAGGTTTCCTTCTAGTCGACAACTCCACCAGATCCAAAGCCTCATTTTTGTGCAAAGATTCCATTTTATCAACCATGGCCTCTTTCTAGAGTTTTCCATCCTCTGAATCCACTACTTCCTTCACAGTTCTGGGATCATCATCAGTAACAGACAAAGAAAACTTTGAACAGAAAGCAGATGGACTATACCTTTTTGGCTTCCTTATTTCTCGAACTGATCTTCTCACAGCTGGAGTTTGCAACTCTTCATCTTCTGATTCCTCCTCTGTTGTAGAGTATGATTCTTCCTCCTTTAGCTCAAACTCTATCTTCTTAGGTTCCTTTGGTTGGACTTCATGTTTAATAACATCTTTCACCTCTCTGAACACCACATATCGGCTGTACACAAACTTCCTTGTTACTGGGTTCCAAAGCTTATAACCCTTTAAACCATCCTTATACCCAATAAAGATGCACTTTTTACATTTACTATCCAACTTGGTTCGTTTCTCCTTTGGAACATGTACATATGCATCACATCCAAATACCCTCAGATGTGAAAGAAATGGTTTCTTACCAGTCCATACCTCTTGTGGAGTCTTATCCTCCAACGCTGATGAAGGTGATCTGTTGACCAGGCAACATGTTGTCTCCACCGCCTCTGCCCAGAATTCTTGTCCTAACTCGGCAATACTAAGCATTCTTCTTGCCCTTTCCATCAACGTCTTGTTCATTCTTTCTTCAACTCCATTTTGCTGAGGTGTATATGGAGCAGTCTTCTGCCGTGCTATACCACACTTCTTATAGAATTCTTCAAATTCCTTACTGCAAAACTCTCCACCGTTATCTGTCCTTAGCACCTTTACCTTCTTCTCTGTCTGGTTTTCCACCAGAGCCTTGAATTCTTTAAACTTGTCAAAGACTTCAGATTTCTTCTTAAGGAAATATATCCATGTATTCCTTGAGAAGTCATCTATAAATGATACATAGTAAACAGAATTACCGAGTGATGGAACCTTCACAAGTCCAAACACATCACTGTGCACAAGCTCTAATATCTGTTTCACCCTCTTACCACTAGAGGAGAAACTCACCCGATTCTGCTTCCCATATATACAATTTTCACAGAAATCAAAATCCAGAGAGCTATTACTCATACCTTCTACCATACCTTTACCATGAAGTATTCGAAGGCCCTTCTCTCCAATATGTCCAATCCTTTGATGCCACAGCATGGTCTTCTCTCCAGAGACCACTAGATTTTCTACTCCACTTTCAAGAACCACAGAATTGTTGCACCCATCAACAACAGTGCTACCTTGCAGCTTGTACAGAGTTCCAATCCGAACTCCCCGCATCAATACCAGTGTTCCTCGAACCATCTTGCAGGTATCCTTCTCGAACACTGTTTTTACAGCTGCATCATCCAACTTGCTTACAAAAATTAGATTTCTGGCTAATGCAGGAATATGTAGAACACCTGGAAGCATTCTAACCCTTCCACCTTGCAACTTCAACTTTACTTTTCCGTGACCAACGATTCTAGCCTTCCTATCATCCCCCATGAAGACATCACCACCATCATATTTCTCATACTCGCAAAACCACTCTCTATGGGGAGTGAAGTGAAAGGATGCACGTGAGTCAATCAACCATGCCTCATGATCTACATGTGTACCTGAAGAAGCCAAGTACACATCCCCACCTTCATCTGAGGTGGTTTTCGCCTCTGCAGAAGGAGCCTCATAAGATCCATTTCCTTTGTCAGGATATTTAGATTTACAGTCCCTTTTAAAGTGGCCTTCCTTTCCGCATTTCCAGCACACCACCTTTACAGGTTTTCCTAGAGATTTAGATCTCCCTCTAGATTTAGATCTCCCACTCGATGACTTATTTTTGTTTCCATTCTGGGACCGTCATCGTACAGACAAGGCATCACCATTCTGGCTCTCCATATTTTTCCATCTCATCTCCTCCATCAGCAAGGCTGAGGCTATTTCATCAAAATGTAAGGCAGTTGCATTGCTACCTATTGCAATAACCAGACTTTCCCACGAATCTGGTAGAGAATACAACAAACTGATGCACTTATCTTCATCTGAAATTTTAATATCAATAGATGCTAACTGACTTACCATAGTCTTAAATGCATTCAGATGCTTTGTCACCGAGGCTCCATCTTTCATCCTCGGGTTATACAACTTTTTCCGCAGCAACAATTTATTCACTAGAGACTTTGATTGGTACAAAGTCCCTAACTTGTCCCACAAAGCCTTCGCTGTAGCTTCCCCTGATACATTCAGCAATACTGAATCTGGGACACACAATCGTATTGTGCTCTTTGCCTTCCGATCCAACTTCTTCCATTCTTCATCAGACACTCCATTGGTTTAGTACCCGGATCTACCGTGATCCACTAATCTTTATCCACCAACATATCCTCCATCTTGAGTTTCCACAACTCAAAACTCTGACCATTAAATTTCTCGATCTCTATCTTTGCACTGCTCGCCATCTTCTTTCACCACAAGAATCGATCTCGTAGATCTCCCACTGAACAGGGTCTACGACAGGCCCGAGTGAAACCCCTCAGCAACAAAGGCAATCCCCTTGAATCCAAAACAGCTCTGATACCAAATGTAGGTTTTAACCCCCGGCTACACAATTGGTGCAACGAAGGGGGGGCTCCACCCGCCCTCTAACCTTCTGGTTAATTACGTGGTCTAGTCATGGAAAGAATATAACACAACCCAACAATACTGAAGAGTATTTGAATACTCTTTCATCAGGAAACTTGATCAATTGATCATGGTTTCTGTCTGCTAAGAATTGGGCAAAATTGAAAATTGTAGCTAGAAGGTTGCCTGGGAAAAAACTAGAAAGGAAACCCAGTATAGGTAAATTTTCATGTTGATCAATAGTATATCCTAGAATACATGACAACATGGTTACAATCTATCTCGTTCTCTCAAAGAAAATAGTGGCAAAATATGGAGGGCTATTTGTAGGAACTTGAGATTTTTCTAGGAGGAAAGTTTAAAAAATTTGGGATCTCTTGGGAAGGTCCAGCTTTAAGTACAGATCAATTAGGTTTCCAATAGAAAATGGGGCTTCATTAGGCTTTGGCTAGATCTGCAACATTTCATTTATTGCTCAAACAGTGATTGTGAACAAAATTTGTTAGTTAGGAGAGACTATGGGTGTTTGACTTGGGAAATAGCAGAGTTGGCATAGGTGGATGGTTTTAGGGAATTGGTATACCTATGGGAACAAGTATTTGGGTAAATTTGACTCCCATAGTTGAATATCATAATTCTAGTTGAGGAATTTATCTTTGCTCCAGTAGTGGAGTTCTAATAGATCATCAGGGGACGCTATGTCTTTGATCTGGAAATCTCTATCGGCCAATGGGAGGTGGTCAATATCTGGGTGAGGCGTTTGCAAGGGTTTTTCATTCAAGATGCTTTGGGAAGCCAAAGATTTGTTTATTTAATTCAATTTATCACTACCTGGCTTAAGAAGTAGGCTCAGGACATGTGGAATAGTGTGAAAAGATGAATACAATCTGCAAAAAGGGTTTTGGATGCAACAATGGATTTTTTTAGGTCCGCAAGGCTTTTAAATTGGTTCAATTGATTAACCTATTAGAAATGATGTGCAAAGCTTAAGTACAAGCCTTCGGAACTTCAGGAATACCTAGAAAATGAAGCTTTGGTATGCAAAAGGGTTCTCAGGCGGAAGCGGGGGCTTTCTGAGGCTTCAATGGTCTTTATACTGCTTCGAATCAGAGTCGACAACGTCTTCTGGCAGTAAAAGTTTGAATTCTGGTTGTAAATGACTTAAAATAGTTCAGAAAATATTCTGGTGCTTTAGAATAGGTCGACAGAGGTTCTTTTCTGCAATCCTTAACAGAATAATAGTGAAAAGATTGGAAAGTGCGGCTTCTTTTGTTTTTAACCAACAATGGTTAATCTTTGGGCACGGGGTTAAATTTAAATAGCAGGGCAGTTTCATCTGATGCGAGGAGGCAGTAAGGGGTTTTATCACACGCTAAAAAGTGGTATGGTGGTATTATTTTGGAGGATGCGATATAACCTGGGGCTTCCACGTTGCAAAAATCCGAGTGGTTAAAACAACTTATCTCTCATACTTTTGTAATGTTAAAAGTCAGACGTTGGAGCGTGCGATATGGAATACGGGCTGTTGGGTCTAGAGGTGGGTGATCGGAGGGTTATTGGGTGGCAGAGTTGTGAGGGAGGAGTCATGGTGTGGGGTTGGGTTAATTAAAAAGTAAATAATGGAATTAATATATGCGATGAGGGTTGATAAAATGGTATGCGGGGAAAAATATACTAGGGATATGAGTTAAAAGGGTATCGGGGAGGGTTTTTCAATGGTGCTCGATACATTTTAATTATTTAAACTTAGGATAAAGGGGTTTTAGTGGGTTAAAATGAAAAAAAAGGAAATTAATAACGGGAGAATGCTTTTTAAAAGGAAATGTCTAGGGGAGGGTGTAAAATAAAGGGAAAAAGGGTTATTTTACAACGGAAAATGAGATGAAATAAGGGAAAAGGTACAATGAAGGGGAAGGGATATTTTTACAAGGGGTAAATGAGTTTGGAAGGAAGTTAATAAAATGAAATAAACCAATTGATGGCTTTCCATGCCTTGTGAAAACTGCTTATGCCTACCCATCATTTACCCTAACTTATTTTTTCATTTACTAGGTGCATTTGAGCTTGCTGACCCTTTATTTATTTTTCTTTTGTAAGAAAACTATATAATTCTAACCTTATGACTTTCCAATGGCTAAGATTAAACTGTTGAGCTCATTATTATTCTCTACCTAACTACTGATCTGCCAAGATTAAACAGTTTGGCTAGATCTTTATTCTCTATCTATCAACATGAAATTTAGATCATGAATGAATCAAGAATAAACTATTTGATCATCATGGATTGTGGCATTTTGACAAGTTGCACACAATATTATTTGCAAAAAGTAAACTAAGAGTAGTGGCATTTGAATGCACACACTTTCATGATCTATTTTTATCTCTTTTTGGTGGGGTTCATATTCTATCTTCTTTTTTGATCCTTTTCTTTTGGTCCTTTGATTTTTATTTTAGGACTTACCCTCTTTACATTTTTTATTATGGGAAAACAATTTGAAGAAAGAAAAAGTATGTACAATATTACAAGACTTTACATAGTCAATTCAAAATTATGAAGCCTATTATTATAGGAACCTAACAGTGGATCCACTTGGGGATGTCATCTCCATGTGAGATGTCAAGAACTTTAAGATCCGTAGCCTTTGAAACTTTGATTGTGCTTGTCTTGTAATTACTTTTCTGTGATCTATTTTATTCATACATATGATGCTACACCTTTCAAATCTTAGGGCCTTCTCTTTGGGCTTCAACCTCAAAAGGTAATCATCCAATCCAATATAGAGTTTGCAATGTTATGTACAATGAGCAAAGTAAACAAATGAACTAATGTTAATCTGTGGCAAAGTAATGCTTCAACATTCTACCATTGTCTGGTCCACCTGGTAGATCTGTTCCATCTAACCACTTCAAGAAAAATGCATTGTTTCCTTTGTAACCATAAATGATGTAAGGGCCTTACCATAGGAAATCAAATTTACCATGTTTACTTTTTTCTTCACTTTTGGAATCCCATTTGAGTACTTTGTCACCAATGTAAAAATCATTAGCTTTGGTTTTCTTGTCAATTTCTTTTTTGATTTCATCTTGGATCACTTGGGATTTGACATAGTCTTCTTCCCTAGTTTGCTGCAAATGTATTGTCTGATTTATCCTCCTTTGGATATCACTGGATTATACCTACAGTTCTTGGATCATCTTCATCATTGGTACTCCTAAAGAGTGTTGAAAATGCAACAAGATGATGGAGCTTAGTGGAAAGGAGTCACCTTCACTAAGTGGGCCCGCAGGCTATTTTTGGCACAAAGTCTATTTTTAGACATATGGATCATGGTCTATGAGTTGCAGGATGCTATTTTTGTATGATTGATCATGTTGGTAAAAATAGATGGACTTCTATTTTTGGACATATGGGCGGAGTCTATTTTTAGACTGCTAGGCTAAAAATAGAACAGTAGAATATTATTAGCTCTTAATAATATTTGGACTATAAACATTATCTTATCCTCTTGGAGCACTTCAGTTCGAGCTACGGATGTGGCACATGCAACTGCCAGAAGGAAATACGCTTTTCTTATGGGTCAATTGAGCTATTGCATGATAGACTTCAGTTAGAACTCAATTGATTGAGGAGTTGATGGAGTTGTGTTCAGTTTGACTTGGTTGAACTAGTTGTATTTAGTCTAACTGCAGAATACACTAGTGATGAGTGATGTGAATTAATTATTAATTAATTCACTAATTATTAACTCATAAAGAAACAAAAGAATACATCAGTTAACTCAGTGCATGGACAATTTAGTGGAGACAAGTGTGAGAGGTGAGTGAAAGGGCAAGACAGCTGTCAGTTGTGACTATAGTTGTGCATGAGATTTGCACAATCAATGGATTGAGTATTGCCAATGAGGATTGCGTGGTTAAGCCAAGGGAAATACGAGTTTGGATCAACCATTCTCATCTATTCTCATGCAGGATTGTGCAGTGGAGGCAAGCAAGCAGTGGAGGAGATTTGAACCTGTGATTGATTCAGATCTGAGCTAGTTTGTGCGTAACAGGTGGAGATAGTACTGAGTACTTGTGAGGAGTATTGTACTATGTATTGTTACATGTTCTCAATCAATATAATATACAGATAGTGTGGGGTTTTCAGCTGTATGCTTTCCCCGGGTTACATATTGTGTTAATGTGCGCATGCGATTGATGTTTCATTGGTTTTAATTCCGCAAAATTGATGATCAACGTAGAGGAGGTTATGTATTATGCATGCATTCCGCAATAGTGTATAATCAGGATAATCTTTGTGAATAAGTGTCATATTATTCAAAATTTCTACATGGTATCATAGCAGATTTGATCATTAGATCTATTATTCAGAGAATGATTACATTTTATTTCTTCGGGCAGAGTCTGTAATCGGGCCAGGTAGCCTCTGGATTCATCCTTCCTTTGGAAGGTGAGATATCCGGTAAAAGTCCATACAGTCAATCTCTGTATGAGAAATACTTTGTTCTCACGAATTTTAGATCAGAAGCGGTTGAGTTTTGAGCTGGTGGAATTTGAATTTGCAGCAGTGTTTTCTTGGTGTCAAAGTTGAAATGTCTTTCAACGGATTACGATTGGAGTATGCTCTTGAGGGCAGCTCAAATTATATTGCATGGAAAGACATGATGGAGGCGGTGCTAGATGACAATGGGCTGAAGGAGTTCATAGAGGTTGAGGTCCCAAAGCCTACTGATGCTGCTCACGTTGAGGTTTGGCAAAAGAAGACAGAAAAGTGTCGAAGGACTCTGTTGGAGGGCGTGAAGGATCACATTGTGTCCAGCTTGCATGGAAAGGCTTCTCCATACTTGATATGGAAAGCATTGACAGATTTATTCCAAAGCAAGAGCGACCAGAGGAAGTTGGCACTCAAGGATAAACTTAGAAACATTAAGTGTGAGAATGGAGACAGTATGCCCAAGTATCTCACGAGGTTCACCCAATGCCGGGATGAGTTGGGAAGTGTGGGGGTGACTATCGATGATGAGGACTTGGTGAGCTTGGCTCTCCTTGGTCTTCCGAAGAGTTGGCATTCCTATCAGGACTCTGTCAATGGTCGGGAGAAATTGCCAGGATGGGAAAGACTTTGGTCAGATCTTGTGCAAGAGGAGATCAGGTGGAATACTAGGGACAGATCTTCATCAAAGGCATCTAATGAAGAAAATTGCGCTTTGGCTGCCAAAGCAAAGAAGGGGAAGGAGAAGGGTTCTCTTTCCGAATCCAGTTCTTCCAATGATGGGAAGAAGGTTGACAAATCGAAAGTGCGATGCTTTCGTTGTCATGAGGTGGGACATTATGCTGCAAATTGTCCACGTAGGAAATCCAAGAAGGGATATGGGGAAGGATCTGAAGGTGAGGCACTTGCTTCACAGTTTGAGTTGGATTTCACACTCTTCGCATGCATGGTTTCTCCATGGTGGGAAATGGTTGGTTTCTTGACATTGGAGCTTCTTTCCACATGAACGGTGATAAGAGTATGTTCAGTACTTTGGAGGAGAAAGATCTCTAGATACTCATAGCGATGGGTAATGATGAGAAGTATAGTGTCTCAGGTGTAGGCACGGTTATTTTTCAGAGGGAGCATGAAGCTTGCCTTACCTTGACCAATGTCAAGTATGTACCAGGACTGAAGAGAAACTTTTTGTCAATCGCGATGCTGGAAGACAAAGGCTATGATGTAGTTTTCAGTAAGGGAAAGGTTTTCCTTAGACACATCATCACTAGACAGGTGAAGCAGATTGGTTCACGGGTCAAGACCCTGTATGCTCTTGAGGTTCAAGATGCATGCAAAGCCTTGAGCAGTGAGGCAAATGATGGAGACTTGGTGGTTGAGAGGGAGCGTATATTACCTCTCAACATGCAGAGCCAGAAGAAGTCTCAGACGATTGTGGAGGAGCCACGATTGGTGCAACAACTTCAGGAGGTTGTGGAGCAGCCACAACAAGGGAAACTGAGAGGAAATCGAGTAGAGACATCTACTCATGCAGAGACCTCCAGTAGGGGGAAACTTCGAGCCAAGTGGGCTGAGGGATCACATGCAGCCATACCTCCAGGGAGGAGGTGGGGCGATATAGAGTGATTGTCCCAAGGAGTAGGGGCAGAATCCTTGAGGTACACAACCTCTTGGATGAGACCTTGCTATGGGAGCCCCGATGTGGAGTAGTAGGAACTGACTGATTGGGTAGAGACAGATGCAGATGGAGCGGCAGAGAGAGTGACAATGTAGGGAATCCCAGGACAGTGCATAGCTAGCAGGCTGTAGCAATGCGAGAGGCACAAGTGTTTTGCACAGTGCTAGGTGGCACAGAGAAGTGTACAATGGTGCGAGATGCATGGAGATGTTGCAGTAGTGTAGATGTCAGAGAGGGAGAAATTGTCAGCAGCGGGTAGAGCTTCAACATCAGAGTATGTTCCTAGCCTAACAGAGTGGTTAGTTGGGAGTGTTTTTGTTCCAAGTGTTGTTGGAGCAAGTGGACCGGGCAAATGCGTTGCATGCAAAACATTCCAGAGTTGCAGGATAGGGGTTGTAGATAATCCATATCGTGTTGAGAGGGAGTGTTGAAAATGCAACAAGATGATGGAGCTTAGTGGAAAGGAGTCGCCTTCACTAAGTGGGCCCGCAGGCTATTTTTGGCGCAAAGTCTATTTTTAGACTATGTCTATTTTTAGACATATGGATCATGGTCTATGAGTTGCAGGATGCTATTTTTGTATGATTGGTCATGTTGGTAAAAATAGATGGACTTCTATTTTTAGACATATGGGTAGAGTCTATTTTTAGACTGCCAGGCTAAAAATAGAATAATTGAATATTATTAGCTCTTAATAATATTTGGACTATAAACATTATCTTATCCTCTTGGAGCAATTCAGTTCGAGCTACGGATGTGGCACATGCAACTGCCGGAAGGAAATACACTTTTCTTATGGGTCAGTTGAGCTATTGCATGATGGACTTTAGTTAGAACTCAGTTGATTAAGGAGTTGATGGAGTTGTGTTCAATTTGACTTGGTTGAACTAGTTGTATTTAGTCTAACTGCAGAATACACTAGTGATGAGTGATGTGAATTAATTATTAATTAATTCACTAGTTATTAACTCATAAAGAAACTAAAGAATACATCAGTTAACTCAGTGCATGGACAATTCAGTGGAGACAAGTGTTAGAGGTGAGTGAAAGGGCAAGACAGCTGTCAGTTGTGACTATAGTTGTGCATGAGATTTGCACAATCAATGGATTGAGTATTGCCAATGAGGATTGCGTGGTTCACCAAATGGAAATACGAGTTTGGATCAGCCATTCTCATCTATTCTCATCCAGGATTGCGCAATGGAGGCAGGAAAGTAGTGGAGGAGATTTGAACCTGTGATTGATTCAGATCTGAGCTAGTTTGTGTGTAACAGGTGGAGATAGTACTGAGTACTTGTGAGGAGTATTGTACTATGTATTGCTACATGTTCTCAATCAATATAATATACTGATAGTGTGGGGTTTCAGTTGTATGCTTTCCCTGGGTTACATACTGTGTTAATGTGCGCATGCGATTGATGTTTCATTGGTTTTAATTTCGCAAAATTGATGATCAACGTAGAGGAGGTTATGTATTATGCACACATTCCGCAATAGTGTATAATCAGGATAATCTCTGTGAATAAGTGTCATATTATTCAAAATTTCTACAAAGAGGATGGAAAAACAACATCCATTCCATATACTAGTTGATAAGGAGATGTACCAATGGAATTTTTTGTAGTTAGTCTATCTGCCCATAAGGCATTAACCAACTTTTTGTTTTAGGTCTTCTTATTGTCTTCTAACAGTTTCTTGATGATATTAACAAGGCTCTTGTTTGAGGATGTTACACTAAAAAATGTCACCATGACTATTTACAGTTAGTATGGCTCTATCAACAGTCATGCTACCCTCTTAGGCAAGTCTTATGCCTCTGCTCTCCATGTCAAACTCCAAAAAGAGAGAAAGTCTTTATAAATGTATTTATCTCTGGGTACGCAGGTTCTCTCAACCTTACCTGCGGGTACGCACCCAATGTTCACAAAAGTTGCGTCTTTGGAGGCTCTGTATGTAAAGGGGCAGGTGCGTCCCCCTGTAAAGCTTAAAATGCGCAAGTTTCATCTTTAAAAAGTTACTTGTGGTCATTTCTAGAGCATTCTAGAAGGTTGTTCGACGTGTATTGAGCGCCTCCAGATGGTTCATGCACTCCTACCAAAGAGGAACTTATCCCATCAATAAGGGAGCTATCCCATCCAAAGAGGGGATTATCCCATTGATGGTGGACTTGATTAACTTCCTCTTGAGCACTATAAATACAGGCATTGGGCCAGAAGGAGGGGAGGTTGGAAGCTATACATTTCTAAGGGTAGATGTTGCAGGAATTAGGACTCCCATTTAGAAGCTTGTGAGGAGAGATTACCATCTTTGCTTGATTCTATTTGGAAGTGGGTGAGCTTTGTCAAAGTAAAGGAGAACTCTTGATGGACCCTGGGAGGGACTTGCACAACACCAAGGCTCAGGTTGTATTTGTTCCTTTTGTTACCTATTAATGCAAATGAGTCCATTCTTCTCAATAACTTGTTATTTATGAGTTGTTTCATGTACTCCTTGGTCTATGTGTTAAATATGTTTTATTCTATGAGATTATCAAGTGTTATTTAATCGTTTGATTGTTAGTGTATGCAGGTTTCAAAGTGAAGGAGGAGCTCATCCGGATCAGCGGAGCTGGACTGCTACAACAGCGTTGGATTACAGGTAGGATCTAAACACTTGATTTCCCATATAGTAAATGCATGTTTAGAGAAGGATTGCTCTTGTTTGTCTTGTTTGTCACTAGAGAGTCTTAGGCTCCTAGGGAGGTTGGTTGTGTCCGCACAATCGACTCTTTCCGCCTGACAAATTGGCGACTCCACTGGGGACTCCATTGATGTGAAAGTCTTTTCCTTTGTACGAACTTTGCTCTGAGAAAATTGGTTTATTTTTCTGGTTTTTGGCTCTGTGACTTTGTCTTTGGGTGGGTTAGCTTAGGGTTAGATTCATTTTAGTTTTTCTTGAATTTTCCAGTAGGACGCACCCTCTGAGTATTGCACAGTGCGTCCCTGGACGCACTGTCGCTGTGTGCACAGAGCGGGCCCGCACCTGTCTTAACGGGTTGCCTGCGTCCCCTGCTAAAATTTGAGAAAATTCCATTTTTTGCATTTTTTCTCTTAGTTTTTGTTTTTTCTTAGTTTTTACTGCCCAGATTCATTAGTCTCTTGTCAAAGATCTTCACCTGAACTTGTTTCGATAGCATTGAGTGTTTTAGTGGATTTCATAGAAGTTTAAGCCCTAGGGTTTGATTTTTGAGTAGGTCTTGTAGTGACTTTGGCGGTAGAAGTTGTCAAGCCTTAGATCTCTCTGGTTTTGTCAGCATTCTTAGAAGTCAGACCTGTCATAAAGTCTACCTGTGAGAGCAACTTACCATTGAGTTGTCTCTTTGGGAAAATTTTGAAGTGCTTGTTGATTGAGTCTTGAATTCCATTTTACAAAAAGAACAAAAAGATTTGAGTTTTGTTTTGACTAGTCTTTTGATTCTGCATTAGCTGGTCCTTGATTTGATTTTGGTCAAGTAAAACAACCTAGAATCATCTTTGTGAGCTTTTGCCTTGTTAGGTTTACTTAGAGTAAATTTCTTTTGATTTGCTTGTGAGTCAAGTTTTCATAGATTTTATAGCTTTTGAGATTGATTTTTGTTAAAATAGGTTTATATGCTTTATTAAAAAGAGAAAATACAAAAACATCTCCTTTGAAAAAATTTTGTTTCAAGTAGCTTTGAAAAGTTTTGAAAGAAAAAAGAGTTTTTCGTGCATGTAAAGAGTGGTCATGTTTGTATGCTTGAAAAGATAAAGAGAGTTGTTTATTTGATTGTCTTTACTAAGAAAGTTGTTTTCTATAAAATTTGCATCTCTCAACTCTCTTAGTTAAGAATTTCATTGAAAAAGGAAAGTAGCGTAAATCATCTTAGGTGCATCTTTGTAGTGGTTTGAGTCGAGTCTACACACCATTGGTTTCACTTTCGCTACCTTTCGTCTTTAAGAAAAACCATAAAATTAACGCTTAAATTAAAATTGACGTAGTAACTTTTATCTACTAGGGCTCTGAAACACCAATTTAGATCAGGCTAGTGTCTTGGAGTAGGTGAGTAATTAACTCTCCAAGACAACAAAACCAAACAAGTAGCTTATCTTGTGATAGAATAAATCCAATTGTCTCATTTGTACTCTGGGAAAGCTCCTCTTAAAGGAGAAGCACGAGCTCGTGTCCGAACCAGTGAGGGGATCAATCCCCCCTCGTTGGTAACGACGCCAGACACGCACGTATTACAAATGGTAAACCTCGGATTAACCATTGTCGAGGAGCCAGGGGTCACTTGTCGGTAAACCTTGGATTATTGTCAAGGAGCCGGCAAGGAGATTGAGCTTGATACTCTGCCCTTGCGTGCTGTCGGAGTGTAGACTGTTCCCCCAGGTGCATTTGTTGCGGTTGGTAACCTTAGTGACCATTATCTTTAGGATTATACCGAGGTGACGGTGGAGGGAAGATCCCACTGTACCTGGAGCAGACGTCGGCTAGACTCACTTGGATTTTCCGGGGGGTTCACTTCACTCGAGACGGTTAAAGTGGAGGAACTTGTGCCAGTCTATTCATTAAGCAGGTTGCCGGGGTAACTGTTCCACCCGCCACTTCTGTACTGAATCCGGCGAGGTTGGATTTCATCACCAACTAGCGCTTTCCGTCTGGAAGGCTACTGTTTGTGCTTGGTTTGACGCCCTAGATTCTTTAGGCGTGTGATTCAAATTTGTTTGGTTCTTTAGAGACTTTAGGTGGTTTGATTTGAAATTTTACTTTGTTTTCGTGTGTAGTAGTTAAAAGTTTTTAGCTGTGGCGGAATTACCGAGACAGTCCCATAGACTTCGGGGCAAGTCACCTGAGATTGTTATCGGAACAGATTTGTTAAGAAAACTCCGTAGATCGCGGGGTGGATCTCCTGAAGACGTTCCAGGTCAGTACGAAGGATTGAAGGTCCTTGTAACTCCTCCTAGTGGCAGTAGAGTAGGTTCACCTGAAGAAGGAGAATCTTCCTTGGTAGTCCATCCAGATTACCAAAGTTTAGAGACAGGTTATAATCCCGAAGCTGTTACAGTTTCTGAGCTTGTTGGTAGTTTTTCGTCTGCTAGTGATATAGGCGAAGAACCTGAAATATCTGAACCTGTTACTCCGACTTCTAGTGTTCCAGATTCACCGAGAATAGAAAGAATTATCACCGAAAATCTTCCTACTAGTTTGATTGCTATCGAAGAACTTGCTCCAGAGGAAGAAATAGGTGTCTCTAACCTTGAAGGTCAACTTACCATTGATCTCAGGGAGCGTGAATCCATCTTTTACAGTCCTCCTAGAAGTACTACTTGGTACCTTTCGTTAACCAATTATTTAGACAACTCAGGGGTATGTTTTTCTACACCTCGTACTCCTTTTCCACCTGGAGGTATTTATACTCCTGTAAATATGTCTGGTCAGTCGTCCGTGTTTACTCAAAGTCCTGAATCTTTCTTACACGGCGGTCCTTCTGTTCCCACCGGGTATCAATCACTTTCTGGTACCTTTGCGGGGGCATCTCCTCAACCCGTTGATCATGGGTTATTAGCTGGAAACAGTGGTAATATACCATTGGGTGTAGGAGACATTTACATGATGTCAGGTTCAGTTCCCGTTTCCCAACCTCAAGGTGGCCAATTACCGCCTGGGGGGCAGCCTCAGTTAACGCCTAGGGGGCAACCTCAAGGTACACAAATCGTGTCTGGGGGGCAACCTCAAGGTCAGTATGTGCCTATGGTACAATACATGCCTCAAGGTCAACCCCAGCCTCAATATGTACCCCACGGTCAACCTCAGTATCAATATCAACCTCAAGGATGGCAACCTCAAGGATGGCAACCCCAAGGGTATCAACCCCAAGGGTATCAACCTCAAGGGTACCAACCTCAAGGTCAAGGTCAACCCCAGTATCTGTATTTACCTCAAGGTTATCAACCTCAAGGTCAATACTCGAGTCAAGGTTATCAACCACCTCAAGGTCAGTCATATGTTCCAAGTATGGGAACTGCACCTTACAATTATCAATCCTATCCTCAATCCGGTTATGGATCTCAGTATCCTCAACCTGTTACGGGTCAATACCCTGGAATGTTAGTGTGGGATCCATCACAGGGTCAACAGGTGTTGCAGCCAAGTATACAGTTGGTACCTCAAGCTGGACAACCCGTAGTTTCTGGTCCACCCCAGCAACCGCAACCTGTCCAGTCACATGTTCAAACTTCTGTAACTTCGGTAGTTACTCAGCCGCCAATTGCACCTAGTACTCCATCTCAAACGGCTGCTGCAACTACCGCCACATCTACCATACTTACTTCTGGAGTATCGACGGCTCTGGTTTCTACTGTCTCTGTAACCACTCCTCAGACATCTTTACCGTTGTCTGGATCTACGATTCAAACCACGGTCCAGATGCCTGCAGGTCAACCTGGTATAAGTACGGTTGTCACTACTCAACCTCAATTTGTTCACCAACCGTACCAGGGACAGTACCAACCTGGGCAAGCTGTCCAACAACCGGTTTACCAGTATCAACCGTATCCTGGGTACACTTATCAACAACCTCAACAACCCCAGTACGGTCCGGTTAATCCTGGTTTTCCAGGAGGATATAATATCCCAAATGCGACTCCTGTTCCTAGTTATCCTGGATATCCTCCTCCTGGGACTGGTCTTGTGACCCAGAGTTTTAGAGATCCTAACCGGCAGTTACCGTTTATCGCAACTTTGGATTTACCAGACTTGACGCGCCTAACGAACGATCCAATTCAATATCTTCAGTTCTGGCCGCCAATGCCAAATAAGTTGCCCAGCGATATACCCAAGTTCGAAGGTAAGTCTGGAGAGGATCCGTCCAATCACGTGATGACTTACCACCTCTGGTGTGCTTCAAATTCTATCTCGGATGATTCGATCCGCTTACGTCTTTTCCAGCGTACACTCATTGGTCTCGCGGCCAAGTGGTACATTGAGTTACCACGGGCCTCTTTTTACAATTTCAGCCAGTTAGCTACCTCGTTCCTAACTCACTTTCAGTTGCTCGTCAGATACGATAACGACATGGAGTTATTAACTTCACTAAAACAATCGACGTCCACGTATATTTCTGATCACATTCATGAGTGGAGACGTCGAAGGAGGCTAGTGAAAGTTTTTATCCCGGACCAAATCTTAGCTGAATGGTTTGTTAAATCATTATTACCGAAGATTACTGAAGATGTAGCTAAGGCCGGAGTAGTTACTGAGGAGCAAGTCATTGCTCAGGCGCAATACCTTGACTTAGTTTACACTCAGTCGGGTACGTTACACGAGAAGATTCCGGATTTTCCAAAGTCGAATCAAATCGCTGCTGCTCCTTCGGGATCTCATGCCGCTGATGGTATGATTGGTATCGTGAATACAAAGAGCAAGAAGAAGTCTTCCAAGGCTTCAACTACTCCTATTATCACTTTGCCTGATTCCCCGACAGGAGAGTCTTCTCCTGAACTTACCGCCGATATTCACGCTGTAGAGTCATCTACGGCCAAATCAAAAAACGGTGGAAAGAAGAAAGGAAAGAAGAAGGCTAAAGCAGACAAGGCTCCGAAGGAGAAAACGGAAAAGTCGGAAACCAATGACGAAAAGCGCAAACCTCGATATCCTTGTCTTATTTGTGAAGAGGATCATTTTACGAGAGATTGCCCTCATCGGGCCGAGGTTGTGAAAATAGTCAAAGGTTCTCCCACTCCTGCTGTGTTAAAAAATCCATTTCCGGAGCAGGAGAATAAGATGATAGGTTCTTCCTCGAATGCCAGTGAAGAACCCATTTTGATGATGTCTCATGTGAGGATTGCGACTCGATCGCAAGATTATGGTAGTAAGAATCCTGTTGATGGTAAGGAAGCAGAATCTTCTCACTCTAACCCATCAACCTCAGCTCCTGGTTCCGATCCACTACAGATCGAAAAACCTAACCCGGACTTAGTAATCAAACCGCCCGCCAAGGGTGTACTTCGAAGGTCTGCTTTCAATCCACATGCGAGAGCAGCCCAGAATTACAACATTGTTGAGGACTTAGCTGTTTCACCCTCAGCAATGTCGGCGTTAGAAGTGCTGCAATCATGCCCAGCACAACGAAAATTACTTTTGTCGGCTATCGGAGCTGTTGATGTTCAGGACCCGAATCTAATAATCTTCGATCTAGAAAATAGTACACCACGTCTCCCCCATCAAATGGCTTTCCAAATCCTAGTGATAGTAAAAAACAGGCCTATTCATCGGACTATGATTAATGAGGGAGCTTCTACGTGTATTATGTCGATTCAATGTTGGAGATCTCTTGGTTCTCCTTCGTTGAACCAATCCCCCACCATCCTTAAGGCCTTCGATGGCCGTGGGTTCCATCCGTTTGGTATTCTACAGGAATTGCCTATAGGGGTAGAAGGTAAAACCGTTAGTCTGGATGTGGAGGTGGTTGATGCCCCTCTAGACTACAACCTTCTTTTGGGTCGAAGTTGGTCATATGCTATGACAGCGGTCGTTTCATCGGTCTTCAGAGTGATTAAGTTTCCATATAACGGTAAGATCGTGACTATTGATCAGCTGACATCGTGACTATAATTCATATGATTACATCAGAAAACATTATTTATGATGATCCTTGGATTGTCCCATCTGACTCTGAGATAGACTCATTCGGTGATGCTATGCCTTTGAGTCCATATGAAATTGCTTATGAAGCTGTCATGTCTTTTACCGACTCGCGTTCAACCGAGATCGACCAAATGAATGTGGTCAGTGAAGAATCACTTTTCACCTCAACCTTAGAACGGATAGCGTTTCCCGAAGTCGTGTCATCTGACGAACAACTTCGCGAAATCCTAAGTGTAGACGATCTACCATGGGAAGATCTCCATCACAGATCTTCGTTTTTACCTAAGGATGATGCTTTTGAAAATGATTTTTCATCTATCTTTACCGCTGAATATGTCAAAGACGCTCAAAATCCAACGAAACATTCTGATTCAGAGTTGAATTTAGGGAATATTTCTCGCACTATTCCCATTGATATTTCAGTGAAGCCCGGAATTGAGGAGAACATTCATATAGGTGCCGCATGTACAGAAGATGAAATCCAAACTTACAAGGCCCTATTCCAAGAATTCCGCGATGTGTTTGCCTGGTCTTACGAGGAAATGCCGGGAATCGATCCTGCCATTGTTGTTCATGAAATAAAGACCTACCCGGATGCTAAACCCTTCCGGCAACGGTTGCGTCAGATTCACCCTCGAAAAGCGGCTGCGATTAAAGCAGAAGTCGAAAAGCTGTTGAAAGCAGGTTTCATTTATCCAATCCCGTTAACGGATTGGGTATCGAATATTGTTCCGGTCAACAAGAAACAAGGAACAATAAGAATCTGTATCGACTATAGGGATATAAATCGAGCTTGTCCAAAAGACAACTATCCTACGCCTTATATCGATCAAATTATTGATGATTGTGCCGGAAGTGAAATGTTTTCCTTTATGGATGGTTTTTCGGGCTATAATCAAATCAATATTCTACCTGCCGACCAACCAAAAACGGCATTCATTTGTCCATGGGGGACATTTGCTTATTGCAAATTACCTTTTGGGCTTAAGAATGCCAGGGCCACTTTTCAACGGGCAATGTCTTACGCATTTCATGACATCAAGCACATTGTGCAACCGTATCTCGATGATTTGCCTGCTCATTCTTTACATCGAGCTGATCACCTTGTCCACTTACGAGCAATCTTTATGAGGTGTAGGCATTATCGAATTCGGTTGAATCCCCACAAGTGTGTTTTCTGTATAGAAACAGGTCGATTGCTGGGATTTGTTGTTTCAAAAGCCGGCATTCGCGTCGATCCCTCGAAGGTCGAAGCTATCATCAAATTGCCTCCTCCTTCGAGTTTGCGCCAACTCCAAAGTTTGCAAGGGAAAGCGAACTTTTTACGCCGATTCATCCCAAACTACGCCGAGGTCACTAAAGGTTTTACACGGTTGTTGAAACAGAACGCTCAATTCTTTTGGGACGAGATTGCCCAACAATCTTTTGATGCACTTAAACACGCGTTGACCCATGCACCGTTGTTGCATCCTCCCAACTACAACCAGGACTACTTCTTATACCTCGCAGCTTCGCATTCCACCATTGGAATGGTGTTAGTTCAAGAAGATGAATTCGGAGCGGAACATGTGATATATTATCTTAGTAGGACCTTAAATCCCACTGAGCTAAAATATTCGCATGTGGAGAAATTGGCCCTGGCAGCCGTTCAAGCTGTCCAGCGTTTTCGTCACTACATTCTTCTCCGTAAAACTACAGTTATTTCGGATTGCAACCCTATGATTTATATTTTGACAAAACAACTGCTAGGGGGCAAGTACTCTAAATGGATCGTTATCCTGCAAGAGTTCGACTTGGAGTTCGAGAAGTCCAAGTCTAAGAAATCCTTAGTTTTTGCGGAATTGATGTGTGATTTCCCGCGTGCTGACACAGAGACTGTGGCAGAGGAGTCCATTGCGGACGAATCTTTGTTTCTTATCAGTACTTTAGATCCGTGGTACGGGGATATAATCATCTATCTCCAAACCCAAACCTTTCGGCCTGAAGCTTCCAAGGCGGAACGTCAAAAAATTCGGTTTCAATCCCAGCAATACAAAATTATTGGAGATACACTTTATCGCCGGGGGGCAGACTTAGTTTTTCGACGTTGTTTAACTCACGAAGAGGCTGAGAGGGTTTTGAATGATTGTCACTCTGGAGCATGTGGCGGTCATATGTCTGGGTATGCCACAGCTCAGAAGGTGTTGCGCGCTGGCTATTTCTGGCCGTCTATGTTTAAAGATTGTATCATTGCAGTGAGGAAGTGCCACAACTGTCAAGTGTTTGATCGCAAGATGCGCGCACCACCTGCTCCTCTCCACCCTATAATTGCCGTTGGTCCATTCGCCAAATGGGGTATCGACTTTATTACTTGTAACCCTCACTCGGCCGGGGGGCATGCGTATATCATCCTCGCGGTTGATTATTTTACTAAATGGGCCGAGGCGATGCCTACATTCGACGCAAGCGGCAAAACAGCTGCAGTTTTCGTATTCAATCATATTATAACTAGGTTTGGTGTCCCACAAGCAATCATTACTGACCATGGGAGCCATTTTCGAAACATCATGATGACTGAGCTTACAAGCCAGCTTGGTTTGCGCCACGATAGCTCTACTCCTTATTATCCGCAAGCCAACGGTTTGGTTGAGTCTATCAACAAAGTTCTGGTTATCATGATCCGACGAACCATTGGTATTCATCGGTCGAATTGGCACAACATGTTATTTTCAGCGCTATGGGCATACCGAACCTCAGTGAAAACTTCAACAGGGTTCACTCCTTTCCAGCTAGTTTATGGCTTGGAAGCTGTGTTACCCATTGAATGCGAAATCCCATCACTTCAAATGGCTGTCGAATTACTTCCAGCTACTTCCGAAGAGGAGAAACGTTTATTGTACTTAGCTAAATTAGATGAGACTCGACGTGACGCTGCATTGGCAATCGAGACTCACGCGAAGCGAATGAAAGCTCAGTATGATAGAAATGTGACCCCTCGAAGTTTTTCGGAGGGAGACCTAGTGCTATTATATGATCAAGCTAACGATAAGCTAGGTGCTGGAAAATTCGTTCCTATGTGGCATGGACCCTACATTGTAAAGCGAAAGCTAGCAAAAGGGGCTTATGAGCTGGTAGATTTTGATGGGGACTCTTTGGGTAAACCCAGAAATGGACTTTACCTAAAGAGGTATTATGCTTAAATGGTGGGTATGGAGAATTTTTAGTTAGGTTAGGTTTTCTTTCTAGCTAGCGTGTTTGTTAGTTTAGTTAGTGTGCTTAGCTTAGAGAGTGTGTTTTTCGTCGTTATTCTGGCTTATCTTGGTTTTACTCTTGATATTGCAGATGTCGACGCCTCTCCAAACATACATTGGATTTGCTGATGGTGCTTGTCGTAGTACACGGAATATCTCTTCCGCAGCTTGGGTTATCTATTCGCCCTCTGACGAGTTAGTTTCTATGCATGGGGTAAGCCTCGGTCAAACAACGAACAACATTGCAGAATACAGTGCAGTGGTTGAATTATTATCCGAATCTATTTCATTTGGAATTCGACGTTTGATAGTGAGGTTAGATTCTGAACTTGTTGTATTACAGCTTAATAGAGTTTATGCCATTAGAAATCCTGTGTTATTAAGGTTGTTTTTGAGAGTGCGTCTCTTGGAACGTGAATTTGATTACATTGAATATCAGCATATTCCAAGGTCTTTAAATACATTAGCAGATGCAATTGCTTCTCGAATGTTGGACAGACATTTACGATAATCATGCAAGTAAATTTAAAAACATTTCATCACATATGTTAAACAAGATAAGCCGGTAATAGTGATATATATATAGATAGGAGTGTGTCAAAAAATATACATCGTCTTCGATCATAGGTTGAAAAACACCTTATGATCGGCAAAAATGATAAAGTACAAAAAGTCAAAAATGTCACATGTGTCTACAAAGTGACTAGCCAATCACTGGTGGTGCTCCCTATACGACACCACTGCACGGGCTACCTTACACAAAAATCTCCTAAACGGTCCAGGGACTGCGACTACATAGCGCTGAAGTCTGATAGGAATATCATCTATGGTAGTCTCAGGTATATCCACCGTCAGACGCTCTAGATCCTGCTCCAACTCAGCTAGTGACTCTGCAGCCGCGTCCTGTGGGGCCGGTACCGGTGCAACTGGATGTCTCCTCTCAAAAGGCCGGAGGTTGGCTGGCCGCTGTGGACCAACATCTGCATTTTGAAAATTTTTACTGTCAGTTTTGAGACGATATATATAAAAAACAAAAAAATACATAATTTGAAAACTTGTGAAAAATAAAGTACCTCTGTCGTCCCATTGTTCTCCCTGTGGAAGAACCATGTCCGGATCACCTCGAAAATCTACTCCGGCATACGGAAAGTCCTGGATCGAAAAAACCTGGTCCTCTAACCAGTGAAAATAACTATCAGAGAATCGAACAATCGCTGTACCCTCGTCAGGATGCCGGGCCATCACCGTAACCCATCGTATCAGCTTTGGCTCCCGAGGACCCAAGATATCAACAGTGAGTTGCTGAGGGATCAGCATCGGAACTCTCTCTAAGGCAAAGCTCACAACTAGAGGCCCATATCCAAAGGTCTTCAGTTGTCCATTCTTTGCCATAGTCAGTTGGCTCTTCATATTAGCCGACACAGCATCACACCAGTTGAAAATGGTGCCTTGGTAACAGTCAATCGCCATCCGCATTTGGGACCCGGTGGCAATATGTAAAGCGGCTGCGCCGCAAATTCTGGTAACCGTGAAAGCTATAACTTTGAGTTCACGCAGAGAGATGTGTTTGATTTCCACGCCTTTCGCATGGTGTGCATTGGGTGTGCACCAATCTGCCCGGAGACTAGCAAGGGATTGGCCACCCGGCCTAGTCCCGGCTAGATTGAGTTGCTCGCCTCTATTTGGCAAGCCAGTGAGAAAGTATATGTCAGAGGGCTCTATCTCGAGCTGGTGCCCTCCGATGTAAAAGCATTGCTCATGAACGTTCCATCTCTCAACCAGCCACTCTAAGAATCTCACCTGAGCCCTCATGCCAGGTATGGCCCAGTATTTATATAGCCCGCATGCTTTTAAGGCATCAATGGAAGGTTGATGTTCAATTGCGGCTAAATCAACGTCCTCGTGCTCTCTTTCTCTCCAATCCAACATGGTGAGTTCCCTACACACCAAGAAACAGAGATTAGAATTGATTTGGGAAATTTTAAATGGTTGTTTGTGGAGTTTGGGGTTTCAAATTCCGCCTTTCGCGGGGGACGCACCCCGCGTTTAGAACACAGAGCGTCGGGCGTAGCTGGCCTGAAGGTGGGCTGCGTCCCCCGACTTTTTTCCTGTACAGGAAAAAGTCGGGGGACGCAGGTCACCCGAAGGGCACCTGCGTACCCCGCAGAGCGCACTTTGAAACCCAAAACCCCCCAAAAATCAAAACTAAAACCTAAAACACAATTTTAATCGGATGAAATTGAAGAAGAGGATGTTGTAAAATACCTGGAAGAGACGGCGTTCGATTCTGACGGTCGGATTTTCCGCAGCGACCACGGGAAGTTTCTTGCCAAAAGCCCTTTTTTCAACCTCAACAGTAAAATGGTAAAAATGACATGGTAAAAAGTCTTTTTATAGGTTTTTTGGATGAATTTGTTCATTTTTCACCATGGAAGGATGTTTTTCGATGTATTTTTGCCTATCTTAAACAGGTATGAGTAATGTGTCGTTTTTGTGCAGGACAAAGGGATTTAGAGGGAAAATTGTCATTTTTCACGAACCAAAATATCAGAGTCATCTTTTAAGCCCTTTTCTGACTCCTAAAAAATGAAAAGATTGCCGAGCGTTTCTTTTACACTCGTTAAAACGGAATTAAAAGACGGTCCCCTTATAGCTCTTTTCTGACCGTAAAATCAGGAAAAGATTGTCGGGTTTTTGTCGTTTCAAACTCGATACGGAAATAAAACGACGTGTCCTTGATCGCTTTTTACTTTTCAGGTCAGTGGCACTAATTATGAAAGTACTCCTTGGTCGCAAGATCAAGCGGTTCCCCCAGGTATTATTTTATACTTTTTCGGGCTTGAGGGACACAAATCTACGAAAAAGTTCAACTTGGAGTCTTCTTAAGTTTTTCAGACTCTCTAAAATTGAAAAACGCCGAGTTTCTCCTATACTGGGCTCGTTAAACATTTCACAGTAAAGGACCTGTTCAATTACAAACAGGAACGAACCACTCCTTCCTAGGGTTCGAATCAAAACTAGGTTGGACTCATCCGAAGGATGAGCTTATAATCAAGCATATGTTATCCTCCTCAAGCTTGTTAAAAATAAAGAGGTACTTGCCAGAAATGGTGGGGGAAAAGAGAGAAGAATGAGCCTATTTGTTACCTTTTGTCTCAGAAGAAACTTTATTACCACTCTTGAACACGACACTTTTCATTCACCTGGGTTGGGAAATCCTTTACCTCACAGTTGATCAAACCACTTTGAAAGTCTTCAGCCGGGTTCCGGGGATTAACTTTGAGTCGTTTATCACCAAGCCATCTGTTGTGTCGTTATGTGTTCAAGAGGTCTGCAAGCAAAACTTTCATCTGCAAAATACTTGTCATCCATTTTACCATCCCTGAGTCAGTCCTTACAGCAACATTTCTTCAACTTGAACAATGATTTCGTGTTGCGGGCTTGCCTGCAACGAGTCGCTTTCTATCGACATCAGCACATTATCTAGAGAGATGACTTAGAAATCGTCAGTACCTTGAAGTCTGCATGCATCAATGGCAGGTTTTTCGCCTTTGACGTCAGTTTACATCATTGACTTTCGATCGAAGGATTCCGTGAAATGTTCGACATCAACTCATTCATTCACATCTCATGGATTGTACTGGGTACTTTGAGAACCATTGACATTACTGGTGGTCTCTCTCACGCTTGTTAACAGTTTACATCATCGACTGGTAATCAAGTGGTTTCTACCATGTTCGACATCAACTCATTTATTCGCATGGCTAGAATCGTACCAATTCGGGAAGTAGAAATGAAGACCCTGGATCTAGTTTCCACCATCCAGGCTGCGAGGAGTTTTGTATTCATTATCTAAGTAGACTAATCATAAACAGATGGCTACGCCCATACTGTGTCTACAAAAGTCTATGATTATGATGTACTGCAAGATCATTCCTTTATCAGAGTAGTTAGTCTGTTAGTTAAAGTTTTAATCTGAGTATGGGAATGCTTACCTCAGTGATGATATAATCTTATACATGTATTTTGTGTTGAAAATTGCAGGTTCTGACCAGGTTCTCCACGAGATAATCCTTGAAATGATAAAGCGCTTCACCCTTCCTAGATAATACAAAAACCTAATCTATTACAGGCTTCTCACTTTAGGGGGCAATCTGTTACACTAAAAAATGTCACCATGACTATTTACAGTTAGTATGGCTCTATCAATAGTCATGCTACCCTCTTAGGCAAGTCTTATGCCTCTGCTCTCCATGTCAAACTCCAAAAAGAGAGAAAGTCTTTATAAATGTATTTATCTCTGGGTACGCAGGTTCTCTCAACCTTACCTGCGGGTACACACCCAATGTTCACAAAAGCTGCGTCTTTGGACGCTCTGTATGTAAAGGGGCAGGTGCGTCCCCCTGTAAAGGTTAAAATGCACAAGTTTCATCTTTAAAAAGTTACTTGTGGTCATTTCTAGAGCATTCTAGAAGGTTGTTCGACGTGTATTGAGCGCCTCCAGATGGTTCATGCACTCCTACCAAAGAGGAACTTATCCCATCAATAAGGGAGCTATCCCATCCAAAGAGGGGATTATCCCATTGATGGTGGACCTGATTAACTTCCTCTTGAGCACTATAAATACAGGCATTGGGCCAGAAGGAGGGGAGGTTGGAAGCTATAAATTTCTAAGGGTAGATGCTGCAGGAATTAGGACTCCCATTTAGAAGCTTGTGAGGAGAGATTGCCATCTTTGCTTGATTCTATTTGGAAGTGGGTGAGCTTTGTCAAAGTAAAGGAGAACTCTTGATGGACCCTGGGAGGGACTTGCACAACACCAAGGCTCAGGTTGTATTTGTTCCTTTTGTTACCTATTAATGCAAATGAGTCCATTCTTCTCAATAACTTGTTATTTATGAGTTGTTTCATGTACTCCTTGGTCTATGTGTTAAATATGTTTTATTCTATGAGATTATCAAGTGCTATTTAATCGTTTGATTGTTAGTGTATGCAGGTTTCAAAGTGAAGGAGGAGCTCATCCGGATCAGCGGAGCTGGACTGCTACAACAGCGTTGGATTACAGGTAGGATTTAAACACTTGATTTCCCATATAGTAAATGCATGTTTAGAGAAGGATTGCTCTTGTTTGTCTTGTTTGTCACTAGAGAGTCTTAGGCTCCTAGGGAGGTTGGTTGTGTCCGCACAATCGACTCTTTCCGCCTGACAGAGGATTCTGAAATTCCATTACCTTGAGGGTAATATTCCATGGAATGGCCAAGGGTAATGTGGTATTGGTTACAAAAGTCTACCATTTTCTTGGATTTGAAGGCAACAACATTATCAGCGATGAGCTTTTGTGGGCATCCAAATTTAGAAAGGATGTTGTTCTCAAGGAATGAAATGATGACAAAATCTGTGGCTTGTCTAGAAGGGATGGCTTCTATCCACTTGGTGAAATAATCAGTGGCTGTCAAAATCCATTTATGCTGGGCAGAGGATGGTGGGTGAATTTCACTAATGAAGTCTAGACCCCATTTCTGAAATGGAATTTCTGTGGAGATGGGTTTGAGGGGTAAAGGTAATAGTTTTTTCTTGCCTTCAAATATTTGGCATTTATGACAGGAGGTCACATATTTTCTAACATTTGCAAAAAGGGTGGGCTAGTAAAAACATGCCCTTAAAATCTTATCAGCAGTTGTTTTCTAGTATAGGTGTCCCCCACAATCCCCTGCATGAAATTCCTGCATGACTTTGTCAGCTTCATCTTTTAATAAACAATTTAACAAAATTCCACCATTATCTTTCCAAAATAAAACATTGTCTAAGATACAATATTTCATTGCTTTCATCTTTAGGAATCTACTTTTAGTTCTAGATAAACCAGGAGGAGCTTGTAAGTTGAGTAAAATGAAAATAATGTCTGCATACTAGGGTGAATCTATGAAAGCTTCACTGATTTGTGGAGTCGCCATCTCTTCTTGATCATCTATAGCAGCAATGAAATTTATGTCTAAGGCTTGACACCTCGATTCATCCATGAGTTTGGCTGAACCTTGCCCTTTAATCAATTTTGTAGGCTTGATCTCAATGTCATATTCTATTATGGTGGCAATCCATTTGCCTCTTTTTCCATCAGGCCCATTCTGAGTTAAAATGTCCTTTACCACTGAAGCAAGGGCTTTTTTTTTTCCATTATATTGTACTTTAGTGTAGCATCTCTCAAAGCTTTGCTAAAAGCGATGGGTTGTTCATAACCCTCATCATTCTTTTGCAACAAGACTGCTGCAATGGTGTGCTCCGAAGAAAATGAAAAAATTATGAAATCTTTGTTAAAATTAGGACTTATGAGCACAGGAGTTTTAGTAAGGGCTTCTTTGATTGCTTCAAAAGTATGCTTAGCCTATACCGTCCACTTAAGCTTTAAATCCTTTTTTAACATGTTATTCAAATATCTAATTAGTTTATGCTAAGTTAGAAAAGAATCTTCTAAGAAAATTTATCTTACCTAAGAATGATTGCAATTATTTAATGTTCCTAGGATGACTGATGTTTAGGATTGCTTCTATTCTAGCTGGACCAATTCTAATGCCCTCTTTTGAAATTATGTGTCCTAGGAGTTTTCCTTCTTCTAATCTAAGAAGTGATTTTTTAGGATTTAAGGATATGCCAAATTTTCTGCATTTTATGAATACTCTTCTTAGATGATCTAGATGTTCATTATCTAATTTGGAAAATGTTGTGATATCATCTAAGTAAATGACTAAAAAGTCATGGATTTCTTTTTCAAAAGCTATGTCCATTGCTCTTTGGAATGTTGCTCCAACATTCATCAATCCAAAGGGAATTTTCAAATACATGAAATTTCCCCAGGGAGTGGTGAATGCAGTCTTTGCTTGATCTTCGGGCTGGACTAGGACTTGATTGTATCCAGAGAATCCATCAAGTAATGAAATTTTGGATGACGCTACTACCTTATGAAGAATGTGGTCCATTTTAGGGAGGGGATAGTTATCCTTCATTGATATTTTGTTCAGGTTTCTGAAATCAACACAGAGTCTGATTTCTCCTGTTTTCTTTCGAGTGGGGACAAAATTAGAGACCCAGTCAAAGTACCTGGTGGGTGTTATGATCTGAGCATCGTACATCCTTTTAACTTCTTTCTCTATTAATGGCATAAGAACAAGGTTAATTCTCCTTAGTTTCTGTTTAAAGGGCTTTTGATCTTCTTTAATTGGGATCTTATGCTGGATAATGCTGGTATCATAAGACTTGAGGTCTTCATAACTCCAGGCAAAGATGTCTTGGAATTCTTTAAACAAGCTAATGTATTTCAGCTTTTCCTCTGGGGGTAATGACTTAGATATCTTGATGAGCTTAGGATTTTCCTCTGTCCCTATATTGCATTCCTCTATATCTGATCTTAGAGGCTCCATTTTAGGTTTTCGAGCTACATCATTGAAGTCAAAGATGTCTTCTAGAGGGGCTAATCCCTTAGGAAAAAAGTTGTCTTTGAGGTTTAAAACTTCTGATTCATCGTTGATTAATTCCTCAATTTCTACTGTTTCTAGTTTATCTATTTCTAATTTAGTGAATTTAGTTGGTTCTAACTTATTTACATCATTTACATCTATTTCACTATTGATGGTATAATCTGATGTACAGTCAGTGTCTATATTACCATTTCGAAATTCTCCTTCAGAAACCATAAAATCACGAATTTGATTGTCATGTGAGAAAATTTGCCAATACTTTAAATTGTCAGGTATGGTTGGTCTATGCCTTACCTCAGCTGTGTACTGATGATTTGGATGGAATGGTAACCTGCATGTGCTGGAAAAAGTGGCTAAGCTATGAGCTTGCATGTTTTTCTTTCTTGGAATGACAACAAAGTCAGTTTCAAGGAAACAATTTATCAAGTCTAGGATAGTTTCTCTGTAGCAGCTAAGTCTAGGGTTATTGGTAATGTACTCTCCCTTGACTTGTTTTATAATGAGTTCTGAGTCTCCCATGATGGAAACTCTTTTAGCTCCAAGTTTTCTTATGATCTGAAGGCCTAGCACCAATGCTTCGTATTCTGCCATGTTGTTAGTGCATTTGAAGTTTAATCTAAAGGCATGTCCTTCTAAATGATTGTTTTCTAAATTATAGATCCATACTCCAACTCCTACTCCTAATCTATTGACAAAGCCATCAAAATCTAAATGCCCTAGAGACTCATGTTTTATTTTTTCACTATCAGGTTCTTTTTGTTTTTCTTCTAAAGTTGTAATTTCATCTTTGCAATTGTCTGAATTATACAAGATAAATGATTCCAGATCAAAATGCCTGGAATAAATAAGGTAATTTTGTGGTCTTTATGAACTACTTACCATGTATTTCATCAAGGTTTCTCTGTAAAGCTTTCTTTGTTGTCAAAATATAGAAATGGTAGCATATGACATGTCTAATTGCAGAGATCCTTGTAATTTTTCTCCCCATGAGCGAGATAACGACATACCATATTTAGGTGGAATATCAGCAACTACTATGTCCATAACAATAATTTTTGTTGGGCATTGGACTAGAGTTACACATAGATATTTGATCAAGCCTAGGCATTTGAATTGACTAGAATCAAAGGAAAATAGGTCCTTGTAGGGTCTAGTGATGTCTAAGTTTAGTCTTTCCATGACTGCATTAGGCATTAGGTTATGAGATGCTCCTGAATCTAACATAGCATTATGTAGGATTTTATCATGAGCATTTAAGCTAATGTAGAATGGAGGAATACCCCCTTGTTGATGTTTTCCATTCACTTCTGGACCAAATAATAACTCAGGTTGATAATCATTAAGGTTTACAACATCTTCGCCTTCGCCTATGTCAAGTGTTTCAATAATTTGTGCTTTGTATGATTCATTTTTCACCAGCTCTGTTAAATGAATTGGTATTTTCAATTTGGCTATCTCAATTTTGATATTGAATGGCATTTGAGTTTTGCCTAGTTGAATGATTTCATATTTAGCAATTTGGGTTTGTGTGTTTTTGTCTTCATTACCAGCACTTGGTAATTAAGTTTGTGTATCAATAGTTTTTCTTTCAATTTTCTTGTTTGGAATAGTTTGAGTAGTAGTTGAAGTTTGTGTTTCAGCTAAAGTTATGTCTACAATTTTTGGGTTGGAAGCCTCCTGACTTCCTCTAGGTATAATTTGTAGAACTTTGGGTTTGGACTGATTTCTTAGTAGGAACATCTGTGTTCTTTTTGCTTCTAAGGCTATATGTTTGTGAACTTCATAGATAGCAGATTCATAGCCTTGTTTGTAGTCAAAGGACTCTCCATAGTCTAATTGTAATTGTTGTAACATGTACAATTCCTGTTATTCCTGGGTAAGAAAAATGGCATCTTCATTGTTTACTCCCATCAAGTTTATTTGGGTGTCTTCGTCTTCTCCAATCTGTTGTGAACTTTTAGCATAATTTTCGTGGAAAGGTGGCCTAATTTGTTGATCGAGTGTACCTTCTCTTTATCTTCCAGAATTAGGATTTTTCCTAAAGTTAGGGTTTCTGATTTGAGGTCGTTGTTGATTTTCCCACTGAGTTTTTCTCTCCATATTCTCTAATCTATCCATTAGGTTTTATAAAATTTTAGCTAAACTATCTATCTTAACATCTGAAGTGGATGGTTCTTCCTTAATGGTAACTCTCCTCTCATTCCTCATTCTAGCTCTTTTAGCCAACAAGTTAGCTTCTACACTAACTGCATCACTCTGCATTTGTTCTAAAGTTGGAGGGTTTCTTTCTCTTAATTGATAGGACATGTCAGCATCAAATCCATCTGGAAATTTAATCAGGGCCAAGTCTGGTGGAGGTCTGATGTTCACTAGAATTGCATTGTAAATGTTGTTAAACCTAGTGCAGTAATCTTGAACAGATTCACTAGGAGATCTCCTAATGTTCTCATATTCAGATAATATCTAGAGAGGGTTTTTCTTTCTTTCCCACCTATTTATGAACACTTGGTGGAAAGCAGCTAAATCGGAAATATGTTTAGTAGGTAAATATTTAAACCAATTTTTAACATCTCCTGCAAGTGTTTGTGCAAATAATCTCATTTATACATCAGCCTCATCAATTTCATGTAACTCAAAATAATCTGTCATCTTATTTACATGTTGCTGAGTAGTATACTGACCAGTACCATCAAATTGAAAATTTTTACTCTAGTAATTTTGTGGCATAGCATGTAAAGGGGCTCCTAAGATCAAAGGTGCATATTTATCTGCCATGGCTAAGAATTTAGTTTGCCTGGGAGTTGAAGTAGTAGTGCTTGAAGATGAACTTGAGATGTTTGAAGATGAACTTGGAAGGTTAGGTTAGAGAGGAAGTTTAGGTATAACGGGCTTTGTGGAATGAACCGTGGTGGATATTTTAGGTGGGGTGGTACTGAATGAGGCTATATTTACAGTTTCTGAAGGTACTGTAGAGTGTTCAGAGGTAGCAGTAGTTAGGGCAGCTAATTCAACTGACTTTTGAAAATAAGCTTCGTCTATGTGCCTTATCAAAGTTGAGCTTAACGCTTCAAGTTTTTCAAAAGTGTCTAGAACATGTTGGTCTAAATAAGGATGTATAATATTCTTCTTTAATTCAATAAATTGAATAAAAGTAGGGTATATTATAGTATCATAGACTGAATTTTCAAATTTGGTACGAAAGAAAGAATGCTCAAATGATAAATCAAATTGAATATCCTCTAAGTTTGAAAACTCTTTAGGAAGTGAATTTGCTTTGATTAACTCACTAATACTTCCTTGGCTTTCTACTTTTCTTGGTTTTCTTACGATTATGTCAAGATCATAAACAATCGTAGCAGGTTGTGGATCACGATGAGCTTTGGTATAATATGTTCTTTTAGAAGCCAGAATTTTAACCCATAAGGATGATCTTGAGCAACTATTTTCAACCTTAAGGTGAAAAATGACGAAAAATTGTCTTCTTTAAGATTGATTTTAACCAGGGACTGAATTTCCTGAGTATGGTCGCCACTATGTTATCACTCCAAAATTTCCAAGGGTTGTCCAATGTGTTAAAAATAAATATCAGAGGAAACTACAAACCTACTTTTGAGATTAGGATCTAGCCTTCCTAACGCTCAGAGAGGGCTCTCTCTTAATGATTTAACTTTGTTGAGTTAATTGATTTTAGGCTAGTTATGTAAGCTTGATTTGGTTTTGATTTGATTTGTTGGTGGAATTACTGACTTAGATGGATAGAAGACTGTCTATTTTCCATTGGGCTATGGAGTCAATGTGTCAAGAAAACAAGACTGAATCAAGTTCTAAAGGAAGTGTCCACATGGCAAGGTAGTTGAGTGAATTCAGATCTTTTAGGCTGAAGGGTGAAGAAGGTTTCAATGGGGATCAAGGAGCAGTTAAGGATTCATTAAACCAGATAATGAAGGAAAATTAAAGAGGCCAATTGGGATTAGAGGGCAATTAAGGATCCTTTAAACCAGATATCAGAAGAAAACATAAAAATGAATAACAATTCATAATAGAGTGCACTTAAACAAATTATGCAATAATATCCCTGTTATACCATTTAAATTTGGAAAACATACAAGTTTATGGAATACTTAAGAAAATAATAATTTGAACAATTGAAAGATACTTCACTGAAGTTGCCCAACACATGAATCCTGTAATGTAATGCCTTTATTACTTGTCCAATCTATTGACTTGAAAATGGTACAATAAACCCTTAGGTTGTAGATGAGTCCCACTATAGAAATGTTAAGAAATCCACACACAAGGCACCTAGGACACTAAAGGCAAGAAGATAGAGGCACCTAGGACACTAAAGGCTAGTTGTCCTTGCTTTTATTGATTTTGTTGTTTGTTGTTTTGATCTTTTGTTGCTTTATCTCTTTTTTTGTTGCTCTACGTGGCTATTTTTTATGATGTTGAGTGTATTTTATGCTGGATTTATCTTTAAACTCCGTTTTTGACTTTTAACCTCTGTCTTTCATCTGATACTCTTTAACTTAACTAATATGTTACTCTTTACTGTTTTACCTTGACTACTCTTGACTGCTCTGTTTTCACTGTTTTACCTTTCATTTTCACAGTAAATCATTCAAATTTTCCCAAGACTCTGCATCTGGTAATTTAATCTTTACCATTCTTCTGAAGATTTCATCAGCCTCTGTGTATTTTTCAAATGTAGGATTGTTGATAAAGAAATATTTTACCTCATGATGGAGGTAAAAGAGATTCTCAAAAGTTTGATAGAGCACTTTTCCTGTTGGAATTCCTTTCATGGTTGAATTGTTTGCTTGTTCCTTTGCCACTTCTCTAATTTTCTTATCATAGTCTTCATGCTTCATCAATCTGTCATTAATCACCAATGGATTAGGCAGACCTTTCTGCCTCAAAATGCAAAATTTGACCATGAACCTAGCTATTGCTAGCTCCATTGTTTGGCATTTCTCCTCAAGCTGTATCATCAGATTCCTTTTGGTGATTACTTTTTGTACTTCTAGAATTGTTTCAGTCCTTTCATTTATGCCAATCTCTTCCAATTCATGTTTGTTCTTCGAATAAAGAAACTTAATAATCTCATTGGCCTCCTCTAGCTTCTTACCAAGTTCTTCCTTAATTTTTTGAATAGCTTCAGTTGCTTCCTTGATTAAATCCTTCTACTCAAAGATGACTTGGATGGATGGTCAAATATCATTAACAAAGTTAATGATATTGGCCCACAGCTACTGTTTTGCTTGGGCAAGTGGTTCTTTCAATGTCAATTCTTTCTCTAACTTCTGTATTCTCTCAGTCAATCTGTTTGACTTTTGTGTTTCATTTTTATGCATGATTTGTACCAACTTCTTTTCATCTTCTAAACTTTTTATTTGATCTTTAAGTCTATTTATTTCATTTGTTTGGATGGACATATCCTGCATAGATTTGACTACTTTACCTGCTTCATCACTAGGATGAGTTTCTGATGTAGATGATTCTGTAACTGATGTAGTTGCTGGTGTAGTGGGAAGTGTTGTAGCTACTGGAACTGATGTGGCTGATGAAGCTGCTAAAGTAGAAGGAACTGCTGTAGTAACTGTAGGAATAGTAGTGAGAGTAACTGCTTCCATGCTGGCCTTTTTCTCCTGTACTAACTTATCCATCTCATTTTTCATTTCTGTTAATTGAGCAGTTAACTGAAGAATGAGGTTCATCATCGCATCTTTTTAGTTTTGGTTCTCTAGAACTTCCTTGGTCTATGGGTGTTCAGTAGGAGGCAATTTTAGTTGCTTCTTCAATGCAACAATGTCTATATTATTTTTCTTAATGAGTTGTTCTGCACCTTTGACATTCTTTGGATCATATCCCACTTCAATAACCAAATCTTCAAGGGATTTAATTCTGTTATCTTTAGCTTGTGAGGATTCCTTCTCTAGTTTTAACTGTGCTTTAATATTCTCTAGAGAATTTTGTAGTTTTTGTACACTCATAGCTTTGTCGGTCATAGTTGAGTATAACATTTCTCCTGCTTGCTTATGAAATTCTATTTGGTCTATAGGATGAACATCTTTGGCAGGAATCTCATAATCTGTATTTTTGTAATCTGCTGATGACTTAGGATGTTGTACTGTAGGCTGCAAAAAGGTCATCTGCATTTTTCCTGTCTTATAATCAAATGCAGAAAGTAATCTGTTATGGCTGCCAAGAGTCTGCTTTAAAATACTGTGAATATATTTCAGCTTTTATTTGTTCATTTGTGGCCTTACTATCTTTTTATTTCTCTTTGATGTCTATTTCTCTGTCCATTGGTTTTATTTGAAGAAGAGACTTCAACACTATGCTTCTTCTCGATGATCTGAGCACTAGAAGTTGAAGGCTGATGAGTTTCATTTGAAACTAATGGAAGTCAATTTTATTTAATTACAGTTTCTGTATCAATGATCTCAATTGTATCAATTACTTCTTCTTGCTCATTTACTGGATTCAACTTTGTTCTTTTTCTATACGTCATTTCAAATTTGTTATCTGTTGTATCTTTGTTTAAGCAAGAACCTTCGTCTCTAGTCCTTTTTTCATTTATGTCCTATAGGGCTGGAGTATGTAAAATGGAACTAGTATCCATCTGCTCTTCCATATCCAGTAAGGTGCTTTCCAACTACTCTGACTGGTTTGCATATCTTTCAATCTCTGGCTTGGACTCATGCATAAAAGGGTCAATTTAAACTTGAGTCTCAGTTTGTTTATGACACCCAAAGGATCAGACTGCCATGTGAAACTATCACTGAAATTCATTTCTTGTAATATCTTTCTGCTTCCTCTCCAACATCCCTATTATTGCAGATATAAGGACCAAGCTGCTTCTTGATTTTAAACTTTCTTCTTGGCTGATAGAAAATTAACATCATTTGAATTTATGATTTGACTGATATATTATAGTGCAAATATCCTCATGGGGAGATATTTGTGCAGCTTATATGGAGTGAGTTGACATCCATAAACCCTAATTTCAGTGTAGTTCTAGTATAAATACCAGTCTCCTGTTCTACTGTGGTTTGACAACTGTAAAACTTTCTTTATTTCATCACTAACCCTAGGTTGATTGCTACTGCTTAGCATGTTAACAACTAGGTGAACAAATGAATCAATGAAATCCTTGTAGCTGAAATCAGTGGAATATTTTCAGATTAAGGGTGTCCAAAAGATAACAAATCTAAGATTTCCCTTAGTGTCCAGTTTTTGGATGTTAACTGTAAACCTTTCTGATTGGAAATATAGAAACATATGGAAAAATACTGAAGAGTATTTGAATACTCTTTCATCTGGCAATCTGATCAATTGATCATGGATTCTGTCTGCTAAGAATTGGGAAAAATTGAAAACTATAACTGGAGGGTTTCCTGGGAAGAAAATAGAAAGGAAACCAAGTATAGGTTCATCTACATGTTCATCAGTAGTATATCCTAGAATACAGGACAACACGGTTACAATCTGTCTGGTTCTCTCGAAGAAAATAGTGGCATAATATGGAGTGTTGTCTGTAGGAACTTGAGCTTTTTCTAGGAGGAAAATCTAAAAAATTTGGGATCTCTTGGGAAGGTCTAGCTTTAAGTACAGATAAATTAGGTTTTCAATAGAAAATGGGTGTTCATTAGGCTTTGGCTAGATTTGCAACATTTCATTTATTGATCCAGTAGTTATAGTGAACAAAATTTTCTTGTTAGGATAGATTATGCCTCTTTGACTTGGGAAATAGTAGAGTTGGCATAGGTGGATGATTTCAGGGAACTGGTATACCTGTGGGAACAAGTATTTGGGTAAATTTGACTCCCATAGTTGAATATCATCATTCTGGTTGAGGAATTTATCTTTACTCCAGTAGTGGAGTTTTAACAGATTGTTAGGGGAGGTTGTGTCTTTGATCTGGAAATCTCTATCGACCAATGGGAGGTGGTCAATATCTAGGTGAGGAGTTTGCAGGGGTTTTGCATTCAGAATGCTTTGGGAAGCCATAGATTTGTTTATTTTATTCAATTTATCACTATCTGGCTTAAGAAGTAGGCTTAGGACCTCTGGAATAGTGTGAAAAGATGAATACAGTCTACAAAAAGGGTTTTGGATGCAACAATGGCTTTCTTTAGGTTGACAAGGCTTTTAAATTGGTTCAATTGATTAACCTATTAGAAATGTTGTGCAAAGCTTAAGTACAGGCCTTCGGCACTTCAGGAATACCTGGAAAATGAAGCTTTGGTATGCAGAAGGGTTCTCTGGGGGTAGCGAAGGCTTTCTGAGGCTTCAATGGTCTTTATACTACTTCAAATCGGAGTCAGCAACATCTTTTGGTAGTAAAAGTTTGAATTCTAGTTGTAAATGACTTATAATAGTTCAATAGGTATTCTGGCACTTTAGAATAGGTCGACATAGGTTCTTTTCTACAATCCTTAATAAAATACTAGTGAAAAGATTGGAAAATGGTGACTTCTTTCGTTTTTAACCAACAGTGGTTAATCTTTGGGCGCAACATTAAATTTAAATAGCAGGGTAGTTTCATCTGATGCGAGGAGGTGGTAAGGGGGTTTATCACATGCTAAAAAGTGGTATGGTGGTATTATTTTGGAGGATGAGATATAACGTGGGGCTACCACATATCAAAAAGGCGAGCGGGGAAAACAACTTATCTCACATACTTTTGTGATGTTAAAAGTCGGATGTCGAAGCGTGCGATATGGAATGGGGGCTGTTGGATCTGGAGGTGGGTGATTGAAGGGTTATCGGGTGGTGGAGTTGTGAGGGATGAGTCAGGGTGTGGGGTCGGGTTAATTAAAATGTAACGTAGTTAATTAAAAAGTAAATACAAGAATTAATATATGCAATGAGGATTGATAAAATGGTATGCGGGACAAGGATATGAGTTAAAAGGGTATCAAGGAGGGTTTTTCAATGGGTCCCAATACATTTTAATTATTTAAACTTAGGATAAGGGGGTTTTAGTTGGTTAAAATGAAAAAAGGGAAATTGATAAGGGTAGAATGATTTTTAAAAGGAAATGTCTAATGGAGGGTGTAAAATAAAGGGTAAAAGGGTTATTTTACAAGGGAAAATGAGATGAAATATGGGAAAAGGTACAATGAAGGGGAAGGGATATTTTTACAAAGGGTAAATGAGTTTGGAAGGAAGTTAGTAATATGAAATAAACCAATTGATGGCTTTCCATGCCTTGTGGAAACTGCTTCTGCCTACCCATCAGTTACCCTAACCTATTTTCTTCATTTATTGGGTGCATTTGATCTTGCTGACCCTTTATTTCTTTTTCTTTTGTAAGAAAACTATCTAATCTAACCTTATGACTTTCCAATGGCTTAGATTAAGCTGTTGAGTTCATTATTATTCTCTACCTAACTACTGATTTACCAAGATTAAACAGTTTGGCTAGATTTTTATTCTCCATCTATCATCATGAAATTTATAGCATGAATGAATCAATGTTACACTATTTGATCATCATGGATTGTGGCCTTTTGATAGGCTGCACACAATCTTATTTGCAAAAAGTAAACTAAGAGTAGTGGCTTTTGAATGTGCACACTTTCATGATCTATTTCTATCTCTTTTTGGTTAGGTTCATATTTTATCTTCTTTTTTGATCCTTTTCTTTTAGTCCTTTGATTTTTCTTTTAGGACTTACCCTCTTTACATTTTTTAATATGGGAAAACATTTTACAGAAAGCAAAATCATGTACAATATTAAAAGACTTTACATAGTCAATTCAATATTATGAAGCCTATTATTATAGGAACCTAATAGGTGGCATCCTAGATATTTCTTCTGGAAATATGTTAGTAAACTCTTGAACGACTAGTAAGTTTTCCAAAGGAAGTGTCTTATTCTTATAATTAGAATAACCCACTTGCACAACATAGATTTGATAGCCCTTCTGAATGCATTTTCCTAACTAATTTGCAGAATAGGTCGCAATTTGATAGCTCTTTTTACCCCTTGAATCTCCCACCTAAAGCCCTCTTCATTGAGAAAACTAACATTTTTCTCTTTGTAATTCACTAGAGACTAATGCCTCTCTATCCAATCCATTCCAATTAATACATCACATGATCCTGAGGGTAACATATTTAAATCCACCTTAATCTGTTGTCCTCTTATCTCAATGGGATAATTCACCACCTTCGTTGTCACTCTTCTCTTAGCTCCAGTAGTTAATTGCACTAACCAAGGATTTTTAAATGTAATCATCTCCAAATGACACATTTCTACTATTTTCGGACTGATATAACTCAGGCTTGCACCTGGGTCTATTAGAATAGAAACAAAATGATTAGCTACTTTAACTTTGAGTTCTATTGATCTGAATATAAACAGGAACACAAAAAATTATAGATTTAACCATAAATACAGAGATGCAATAGAAATAACACTATCTTTCATTAGTATCAAATATTGAAATATGCTTACAAACAGAATGGAAATGAGACTAGCTCGGTGATGGTAGCTTATTTCTAAGAACAGATGTGGAAGCTACATGCCTCTTAACTGAGTTACAATGAGGCTCAAGGGCCTTTTTATTATTGAACAATAAGAGAAAACCCTAAATAGCCAAAACCCTAGCCTGAGGAGATGTAACACCAAGAGTCTATGGGCCTCGTTGGGGTTAGTTGGGCAGCCAAATTCCCGTGGTCGTAACTTGGTCATATTATCTTCGTTTGACGCGCATGATACCTCGTTGGAAAGACCTCTTCGACGACTACAACTGAACATGTGATTTTGGTGAACTAAATTGGACGAATATTGCCAAAAAAATGTTTTTTAGGGCCTCAAAATGGCTTCGAAAGTTGACGACCGAAAAAATTGCCAAAAATAGTAAACTGTGATACAATTAAGGAAACTGAAAAAGTGAAAGAAACAATGGTGGGGGTCCATGTTGAACAGGTGAGTGGCCACCAATATCCACCTCGATCATTCCTCCCCCCTTGGAAGCAATGGTATCCCTTGTGTTGAGTTCCTCCATGAGATGAGGAAACTTTTGTTGAACTTGGTCCCTAGTGAGTCATTTTCCTTGGTGCAGGAGTTGGTCGGATTTGACAACTCGATACAGTTGGATCTTCTGCTGGTGAGTGTTCTTGATCTGCATGTCCATGATCCGATCAATTGCATCTTGTTCCATGCAGTGTGGATTTAACTATGTTGGTGTGAGATGTTCTGTAATGTCTGATGTGTCCAGTAATGGTGGAAAGTATGGCCGAAGACGAACCACATTGAACACTGGGTGGAGGCTAAGGAATGGGGGAATGCTGAGCTCAAAAGCATTATCTCCCACAACCTTGGTGATGGTGTATGGCCCATATCAAAGCGGGTGAATCTTGCGGTGGGGCCCAACAAGGAGCTCCTTTTGCAAATGTAGCCAAACTTTGTTGCCCACTGGAACTTTTGTGGCACTCGATGTTGATCATGTTGATGCTTGTACTTAGCATTGGCTTTGTCCAATATGTCATGGACCTATTGGCAGATGTTTTGAATGTGCTAAATGAAGTTATTTTCCTTGTCAACTTCAGACTAGACATGAGCGAATCTGCCTTAGTCGCTACAAATGGTATGGCCACATCAATGGGACATAGTGTTTGGAATCCTAAGGCCACCACAAAAGGACTGTGGCAAGTCGAGCTGTGGGGAGCCTGGTTGTATCTGTGCTAGACATATGGGAGACTCTCATCCCATGTGCATGGATGCTTTGAGTTGTACATGCGCATAATGTGTATGATCATCCTGTTGACTACCTATGTCTAGCCATCTGTTTGGGGATGGAAAGTTGTAGAGTTAGTGAGCTTGGTGTCCAGCATCGACCAGAGACTGGACCAAAATGTACTGAGGAACCTGTTGTCCCAATCTGAGATGATAAACTGTGGGATCCCAAAGTGTACCCACACTTGTTCAAAGAAGAGTTTAGCAGTGGCTTCTTCTGTGATACTCTTCTTGCAGGCCGCCATAATGGCCATCTTCGAGAATCTGTGGATGACCACAAAAACATAATCGTTGCCATGCTTAGTAGAAGGAAGGTCTGACATGTAATCAATGGAGATGGATTCCCAAGGTCGATTAGGGGGGAATTGGAGTATAGAGACCGTGCTTCTTGATGACCAATTTGGCAATGGCGTAGGTAGTGCAGGATCTGATGTACTTCCCAACATCCTGTGGAAGATTCGGCCAATAGAAATACTTCTGCAGTAATTCCACAATTTTCCTGACCTCGAAATGCCCAGCGACCCGATTGTAGTGCGCTTCCCAAATCATCTTCGAACGCTCTCTTGAAGGAACACAAATGTGTCCCAGGTGGCATAACATAGCATCTTGGATGTGAAAATCTAGAACTTGCTCATCCTCCAAGAGCATATGGTATGTGTGGCTGAATTCTAGGTCGCTTTTGTAGAGAAGTGGCCAATCAAAAGTCTCATGCCCACAAGAGTTGAGCACAGTGGTTAACGCCATGATCGGTGGTTGGCTGAGGTAGTCGACAACTTTATTTGTGCTACCCTTCTTGTACTTGATATTCAAATGCAACTGTTGCAGGTATGTGGACCACTTCTGATGGTGATCATTCTCCAACTTCCCTTTCATATGTATGAACTACAGGGGTTGGTGGTCTGTGTGGATGACTATTTCCTTTCGCAAAATATAATGCCTCCATTGTCGGCAGGCCTGCACAATGGAATACATCTCTTTGTCATAAGTGGGATACTTCCATACTGTGTCTGAAAGTGTCTCTCTCTGATATGCCACTGGATGCCCTTGTTGAGTAAGGATTGCCCCAATAACATAGTCAGAGACATCTGTCTCGATCTTAAATGGTTGTTGCAAGTTTGGTAATGTGAGCACTAGTGCAGAGCAGAGGTGATGTTTCAACTCTGTGAATGCCTTCTATTAAGGTTCAGACCAAAAGAACTTTGCTTTCGCTCCTCCTTTGGTGACTTGACTCAAGGGCCAAGGGATATGAGAGAACCCCAACATGAACCTACGGTAGCAATTAGCAAGGCCCAAAAATCTATGGAGTTCCATCAGAGTGGTTAGGGATGGTCAATCAAGAATGACTTGGATCTTGGCTGGATCCACATGCACCCCTCGTTCATCAATAATGTATCCCAGATACTGAACCTTGGTCATGCCAAAAGTGCATTTCTCCAAATTGGCACACGACTTGTGTTGCCGTAGTGTTTGGAGAACCTATCAGATGTGGTGGAGGTGCTCTTCCCAATTCTGGTTGAAGATCAGGATGTCATCCAATTATACCACTACAAATGAGTTGGTGAATGACCGAAATATGTCATCCATAAGCCTCATGAAGTTTGCAGGAGCATTCGTCAACCTGAAAGTCATAACAAAGCATTCGAAAAGGCCCTCCTTGGCTTTGAAGGAAGTCTTCCACACATCGAAGGGTTTGATTGGTACCTGGTGATATTTGGATTTCAAGTCGATCTTGCTTAAATATTTTTCCCCCTTGAGTTGGTCTAGAAGGTCATCAATCCGCGGGATTGGGTACCTATTCCAGACAGTGATCTTGTTCAACACCCGATAGTCAATACAGAGTCTCAAAGTCCCATACCTCTTCTGTAAGAACATGATCAGGCACCGATAGGGTGATGAACTCGGCCGAATGTGACCTTTCTACAACAACTCCTAAATTTTCCTCTTGATTTCATCATTCTCGAGAACAGAGCGCTGATAGATTGGTCCATTGGGTAATGACGTACCTGGGGTCAGATCGATGGAGTGCTTGACTTGACGATGGAGAGGCACCCCTACGGGGAAGGTGAAGATGTCCTCGCACTACTCCACAACCTTGTCAATTTTTTGTTGTCGTGCGGAGGGCCCCTGTTTGGAGGTCGCAACCACTGTCCTCTTCTTTCCTTGAGGCCGTATCATTAGGAAAACAAATTTCTCGGATTTGAAATGAGCTTACTGCATTTTTTTGCAGTAACCAGAGAGATGGCGTTAGGTGGTGCTACCTCCTGTATCCTGTACAACTTATTTCCCAATGTAAAAATAACAGTGTGAGGCCTTGACTCATACACAACATGTCACTTCCACAAGTATGGCTGGCCTAATAGTACATCACAAACATCTAGGGGAGAAACATCACATAATACCTCATCCGTGAAGGGCTTGATGCTGTATGGAAGGTGACATTGTTGGTTCACACACAGATCCTGTCCTTGGTGAAGCCACCCAATGGTGTACGTTGTGGGTGTGTTATGGTCGGTAAGCCCAACCGCTTCATGACGTTTTCTACAATGAGTTTCTTTTGGCTCCTGCTATGAAAATTAACTGTAGCGGAGAACTCCTTACCCACATCTAGGAGTGGAAGACACACTCCTCCTCCTCTGGATCTTCGGGTTCCTCCTTTTGGATCTTTATGGTGGTGATGGTTGCGTTGGGCTTTACATTATTAATCTGCTTCCCTTTGTCATTCCCCTTCCTGGGTTCTGATTCTGGATCAGAACATGCATCTAATTCTAAAGCCTTAAGTCCGGCCACCAATGTCTGCTTGGCCCAACACTCACTTGTGTTGTGGGTGGAGCTCTTATGGAACTCACACCACTTTCTTGTGTCCTTCTTTAGCTTCGCAGTGTTGTCCTTTTCTTGTGGCCTTGGTGGGTTGTCCTGGGCTATCCTGCCTTGGCTTTGTCCTTTGTTTTGCGGTTTGGGGGCACCTTTCCCTTACTTCAGATTCACAAATCCAAAATCTCTCTTCTTCTGTTTAAACTTATGCTCGATCTTGACGGCATATCGGTACACCTTGTCGAGCGAGGAGATGTCTAGGAACTCCATATCATCCTGGATGTATCTATATAGGAAACCACAATACTTGATTACCAAATGTTTATCAAAATCCTTGATAACCAACATCATGCAAAGGGTATGAAAAACATTGGTAAACTCTGGCACATCCTGGTGCCTTCCCTGCCATAGTGTGGTACACTTTATGTATTTGTCCTCATAGCTCCCAACAGGGTAGCACTGCTCCATGATGGCGTCCCGAAATGAATTTCAAGTGGGAGTAGCTAAAAGCAATGAGGTCATACTTTCATCCTTTTGCTCACAATAGGTTTCCCATGAGTGCTTGACGTGGGGGGTGACTTTGAGAAGAGAAAAAGTAATCTTTTCTTGGCTGTAAAAATCATGAAAAAAAATATCCTTTTAATAGATTCAACAATTTATCTACTACATCTGCATCTATTTGGCCCTAAAATATGGTAACATCAAAGTTTACTTGTACCTTAAAGGGTGTGGAGCCTCTAGAGTGGTTGTTGGATGTGGATGCGCCGCCGGTGGGAAACCGTTGAAGGATCTGGGAAAATTTATCCATCATCACATTCCTTTGTTTCTCGAGGACCTCCTCGATTGATAGGATCTCCTCCTCCCTTGTCTTTATTTTTGTCCCCCATGGGAGGCCGTCAGGAATTCCAAGGCTAGTCTTGAAAATGTTCGACCAATTCGAGCCCTAACTCCTTATATCCCAACCTCGTTGGGGACATGCAAACAAAAACAAAGAAACAACAGACCGCTTTGATACCACTGATTAGGATTTAAATAGGAATGCAACAAATTACAGATATAACCATAAATACACAGATGCAGTAGAAATAACACTATCTTTCATTAATATCAAAAAATGAAATATGCTTACAAACAGAATGGAAATGAAACTAGCTCTGGCGATGGTAGCTTATCTCTCAGAAGAGATGTGGAAGCTACATGCCTCTGAACTGAGTTATAATGAGGCTCAAGGGCCTTTTTATTATTGAACAATAAGAGAAAACCCTAAAAAACCAAAGCCCTAACCCGAGGAGATGTATCGCCAAGAGTTTGTGGCCCCGTTGGCGTTAGTTTGGAAGCCAACTTCCCGGGGTTGTAACTTGGTCATATTATCTCCGTTTGACGCACATGATACCTGGTTGGAAAGATCTCTCCAAGGACTACAACTAGAAATTATATTTCAAAGAAATCGCTTGGATGAATATTTCCAAAAAAATGTCGTTTAGGGCCTCAAAATGACTTCGGAAGTTTAGGACCCAAAAAACTGCGAAAAATAGTAAATTGTGATACAATTAAGGAAACTGAAAAACTAAAAAGAAACAATGGCAGCATCCATGTGGAATAGGTGGGATGCCACCAATATCCACCTAGATCATTCCTCTCTCTCTTAGGAATAAATTTCCTCCATTGCGTTGAGTTCCTCCATGAGATGAGGAAACTTTTGCTGAACTTGGTCCCTAGTGAGCCATTTTCCTTGGTGCAGGAGTTGGTCGACTTTGACAACTTGATATAGTTGGATCTTTTGTTGGCGAGTGTTCTTGATTTGTGTGTCCATGATCCGATCAATTGCATCTTGTTCCATGCAATCTAGATTTAACTATGTTTCTGTGAGCTGTTCAAGAATGTTGGATGTGTCCAGTAATGGTGGAACGTATGGCTGAAGGCAATCCACATTGAACACTGGGTGCAGGCCAAGGAACGGGGGAATGCTGCGCTCAAAAGCATTATCTCCCATAGCCTTGGTGATGGTGTGTGGCCCATATCAAAGCTGGCGAATCTTGCAGTGGGGCCCAACGAGGTGCCCCTTCTGCAAATGTAGCCAAACGTTGTCGCCAACTTGGAACTTGTGTGGCACTCGATGATGATCATGCTGCTACTTGTACATAGCATTGGCTTTGTCCAATATGTCATGGACCTGTTGGCAGATGTGTTGAATGTGGTAAATGAAGCTATTTTCCTTGTCAGATTCAGAGTGGACATGAGCCAAATCTTCTTAAGTTGCTACAAATGGTATGGCCACATCAATGGGACATAGTGGCTGGAATCCCAAGCCCACCTAAAAAGGGATGTGGCTAGTCGAGCTGTGGAGAGCCTGGTTGTAGTTGTGCTTGACATAAGGGAGGCTCTCATCCCATGTGCGTGGATGCTTTCAGTTGTACATTCGTATAATGTGTATGATCATCTTATTTATGACCTCTCTCTGGCCATCAATTTGGGGATGGAAAGTTGTGGACTTAGTGAGCTTAGCATCCAACATCGGCCAGAGACTAGACCAAAATGTACAGAGGAACCTTTTTTCCTGATCTAAGATGATAAATTGTGGGATCCCAAAGTGTACCCACACTCCTTCATAGAAGAGTTTAGCAGTGGCTTCTGCTATGATACTCTTCTTGCAGGCCGCCATAATGGCCATCTTCGGGAATCTATTGATGACCATAAAAACACAGTCATTGCCATGCTTGGTAGAAGGAAGGATTGACATGTAATCCATGGAGATGGATTCCCAAGGTCGACTAGGGGTAGGTAGGGGAGTGTAGAGACCTTTCTTCTTGATGGTCAGTTTGGCAATGGCGCAAACAATGCCGAATCTGATATACTTCCTAACATCCTATCCAAGATTCAGCCAATAGAAATACTTCTACAATACTGCCACTATTTTCTTGACCCTGAAATGCCCAGTGGCCCGACTGTAGTGTGCTTCCAAAATCATCTTCACACGCTCACTTGAAGGAACACAAAGGTGTCTCAGGTGGCATAACAGAGCATCCTGGAGGTGAAAATATGGAACTTTCTGACCCTCCAAGAGAGTATGGTATGTGTGGCTGAATTTTGGGTCGCTTTTGTAGAGAAGTGGCTAATCAGAAGTCTCGTTCCCACAAGAGTTGAGAACGATGGCTAACGCTGTGATCATTGGTCTGTTGAAGTAGTCTGCAACATTATTTATGCTGCCCTTCTTGTACTTGATATTCAAATGGAACTGCTGCAGGTATGTGGACAACTTCTGATGGCGATCATTCTCCAACTTCCCTTAAGTCTGTATTAACTTCAGGGGTTGGTGGTATGTGTGGATGACTGTTTCCTTCCCCAAAATGTAATGCTTCCATTATCAGCAAGCCTACACAATGGAATACATCTCTTTGTCATAAGTGGGATACTTTCGGACTATGTTTGAAAGTGTCTCACTATGATATGCCATTGGATGCCCCTGTTGAGTAAGGACTGCCCTAATAGCATAGTCAGAGGCATTTGTCTTAATCCCAAATGTTTTTTGCAAGTCTGGTAATGTGAGCACTGGTGCAGAGCAGAGGCGATGCTTCAACCATGCGAATGCCTTCTGTTGAGATTCAGACCAAAAGAATTTTTCTTTCGCTCCTCCTTTGGTGACTTGAATCAAGGGCCAAGTGATATGAGAGAAACCCAACACGAACCTACGGTAGAAATTAGCAAGACCCAAAAAGTTACAGAGTTCCGTTAGAGTGGATGGGGCTGGCCAATCCTGAATGACTTGGATCTTAGTTGGATCCACATGCACCCCCCACTCATTAATAATATATCCTAGATACCGAGCCTGGGTCATGCCAAAACTGAATTTCTCCAAATTGGCACACAACTTGTGTTACCGTAGTGTTTGGAGAACCTGTCAAATGCGGTGGAGGTTCTCTTCTCAAATCTAGCTAAAGATCCGGATGTCATCCAAGTATACCATTACAAATTAGTTGGTGAATGGTTGCAAGATGTCATCCATAAGCCTCATGAAGGTTGTAGGAGCATTCGTCAACCTGAAAGGCATAATCAACCATTCGAAAAGACCCTCCTTGGCTTTGAAGGCAGTCTTCCACACATCAAAGGCTTTGATTGGTACCTAGTGATATTCAGACTTCCAGTCGATCTTGCTAAAATATTTTCCTCCCTTGAGTTGGTCCATATGGTCATCAATCCGCGGGATCAAGTACCTATTCTAGACAGTGAACTTGTTCAGTGCTCGATAGTCAATACAGAGTCTCCAAGTCCCTTCGTTCTTTTGTAACAACACAATCGGGCTCCCACATGGTGATGAAGTTGGCCGAGTGTGACCTTTCTGCAACATCTCCTAAATTTGTCTCTTGATTTCATTGTTCTCCAAAATGGAGCACCAATATATTTGTCCATTGGGTGACGACGCACCTGGGGTGATATCGATGGATTCCTTGACCTGACAGTGCAGAGGCACCCTTGTGGGGGAGGTGAAGATTTCCTCATACTCCTCCATGACCTTGTCCATATGTTGTTGTCATGCAGAGGGGCCCTATATGGAGGTTGTGGCCACCATCTTTTTATTTCATTGAGGGTGTATCATTAGGAAAAAAAAAATTCTGGTTTTTGAAATGAGCTTACTGCATTGTTTTGTAGTAACCAGCAAGATGGAAGTAAGCAGTGCTACCTCCAATATCCTGTAAAAATTATTTCCCAATGTAAAAATAATAGCGCAAGGTCTTGACTCACACACAACATGTCACTTCCACAAGTATGGTTGGCCTAATAATACATCACAAACATCAAGGGGAGAAACGCCATATAATACCTCATCTGTGAAGGGCTTGATGCTGTATGGAAGGTGACATTGTTGGCTCACACGCAGATCTCGTCCTTGGTGAAGCTACATGATGGTGTATAGTTGTGGGTGTGATGTGGTCAGTAAGCCCAGCTGATTCACAACCTTTGCTACAATGAGGTTCTTTTGGTTCCTGCTGTCGACAATGAATTGTAGCGGGGAACCCTTTACCCATATCTGGGACTGGAAGAGATGCTCCTCCTCTAGATCTTTGGGTTCCTCCTTCTGGATCTTTGTGGTGGTGATGGTGGCATTGGGCTCCAAATCAATAATCTACTTCCCTTTGTCATTCCCCTTGTCGGGTTCTAACTCTGAGTCAGAACATGCATCTGATTTTGAAGCCTTCAGTTAGGCCACCAGTGACTGCTTGGCCTGACACTCACTTGTGTTGTGGGTGGAGCTCTTATGGAACTCACACCATTTTCCCATGTCCTTCTTCGGCTTCATAGTTTGTGGCCTTGGCGGGTTTTCCTGGTCTGTCTCGCCTTGGCTTTGTCCTTTGTTCTATGGTTTGGGGGCACCTTCCCCTTGCTTTAGATTCACATATCCAAAGTCTCGCTTCTTCTATTTAAACTTTTGCTCGATCTTGATGCCGTATCTGTATGTCGTGTCGAGCGAGGAGATTTCCGAGAAATCCATCTCGTCTTGGATGTATCTATGTAGGCAACCGCGGTACTTGAGTACCAGATGTTTCTTAGAATCCTTGATACCTAACTTCATGCGAACGGTATGAAAAACATTAGTAAAATTTAGCACATATTGGTCCCTTCCCTGCCGCAATGTGGTCCACTTTATGTATTTGTCCTCATAGCACCCGATAGGGTAGTACTTTTCCTTGATGGTGTCCCAGAATGAATTCCAAGTGGGAGTAGCTGAAAACAATGAAGTCGTACTTCATCCTTTTGCTCACAATAGGTTTCCCACCAGTCCTTGACATGGGGGATGACTTTGAGAAGAGAAAAAGTAATCTTTTCTTTGCTGGAAAAATCATGAACAGAAAAATATCCTTCTAGTAGATTGAACCATTTATCTATTGTGTCTGCATCTATTTTTCCCTCAAATATGGGAATATCAAAGTTTAATTGTACCTTAAAAGGTGTGAAGCCTCTAGAATGGCTATTGGATGTGGATTCATTGTCGGTGGGCAACTGTTGAAGGATCTGGGAAAAGTCATCAATCATCGTATTGCTTTGTTTCTCGAGGGCCTCCTCGAGCAATATTTTGATAGGATCTCCTGCTCCCTCGTCTTTCTTTTCTTCCCCCATGGGAGACCGTCGGGATTTCTTAGGCTAGTCTCGCAAAGGTTCGACCATTTCGAGCCCTAACACATTATATCTCGGCCTCGTTGGGGACATGCAAAGAAACAAGAGAAAGAGAAGACTGCTCTGATACCACTGATCCAGATTTAAACATGAATGACAGAAATTACATATATAACCATAAATACAGAGATGAAACAAAAATAATTCTACCTTTCATTAATATCAAATAAAAAAATATGCTTACAAACAGAATGGAAATGAGACTAGCTCGGGCGATGGTAGCTTATCTCTGAGAAGAGATGTGGTGGCTACATGCCTCTAAACTGAGTTAAAATGAGGCTCAAGGGCCTTTTATTATTGAAAAATAAGAGAAAACCATAAACAACCAAAACCCTAACCCGAGGAGATGTAACACCAAGAGTTTATGCGCTCCGTTGGGGTTACTTGGGCAGCTAACTTGTCGGGGTCGTAACTTGGTGATACTATCTTTGTTTTACACACATGATGCCTCTTTGGAAATATATCTCTGAGGACTAAAATTGAAAATGTGATTTGAAAGAATCGTTTGGATGAATATTGCTAAAAAAACGCCGTTTAGGTCCTCACAACGACTCTGGAGGTTTAGGCCCCAAAAACTGCCAAAATAGTAAATTGTGCTACAATTAAGGAAACTGAAAAAATAAAATAAATAATGGTGGGGGTCCATGTGGAATAGGCGTTGACACCAATATCCACCTGGATCATTCCTCCCCCATTGGGAAGAAATGGTCTCCATTGCATTGAGTTCCTCCATGAGATGAGGAAACTTCTGTTGAACTTGGTCCCTAGTGAGCCATTTTCCTTGGTGCGAGAGTTGGATAGCTTTGAAACCTCGATGCAGTTGAATCTTCTGTTGGCGAGTGTTCTTGATCTGCATGTCCATAATCCGATCAGTTTCATCTTGTTCCATGGAGTCTCGATTTAAATTTGTTGGTGTGATATGTTCTATAATGTCAGATGTGTCCAGTATTGGTGGAAAGTATGGCCGAGGGTGATCCACATTGAACACTCGGTGAAGGCCAAGGAATGGGAGAATGTTGAGCTCAAAATAACTATCTCCCACAACCTTGGTGATGCTGTATGGCCCATATCGAAGTGGGCGAATCTTGCGGTGGGGCCTAGTAAGGCGCTCCTTGTGCAAATGTAGCCAAACTTTGTCGCCCACTTAGAACTTGTGTGGCACCAGATGTTAATCATGCCCCTTCTTGTACTTAGCATTAGCTTTGTCAAATATGTCATGTACCTATTGGTGGATGTGTTGAATGTGCTCAATGAAGCTATTTTCCTTGTCGGCTTCGGACTGGACATGGGCGGAAGCTGCATGAGTCGCTGCAAATGGTATGGCCACATCAATGGGACATAGTGGCTAGAATCCCAAGCCCACCAAAAAAAGGTTGTGGCCAATTGAGCTGTGAAGAGCCCGGTTGTAGTTGTGCTGGACATAGGGGAGGCTCTCATCCAATGTACCTGTATCCTATGAGTTGTACATGTGCAGAATGTGTATGATCATCCTGTTGATGATCTCTGTCTGGCCATCATTTTGGGGATGGAAAGATATGGACTTACTGAGCTTAGTATCCAACATCGACTAGAGACTGGACCAAAATGTACTAAGGAATTTGCTATCCCGATCTGAGATGATAGACTGTGGGATCCCAAAGTGTACCCACACTCGTTCAAAGAAGATTTTAGTAGTGGTTTCTGCTGTGATACTCTTCTTGCAGGCCACCATAATGGCCATCTTCGAGAATATATTGGCGACCACAAAAACATAGTTGTTTCCATGCTTAGAAGAAGGAAGACCCGACATATAATCCATGGATATGGATTCAAAAGGTTGACTAGTGGTAGGTAGAGGAGTATAGAGACCTTGATTCTTGATGGTCAGTTTGGCAATGGTGCAAGAAGTGTAGGATCTAATGTACTTCCTGACATCCTATCGAATATTCGGCCAATTGAAATACTTCTGCAGTACTACCACTATTTTCTTGACCCTGAAATGCCCAACGACCTAAATGTAGTGCCCTTCCCATATCATCTTCGCACACTCACTTGAAGGAACACAAAGATGTCTTAGGTGGCATAACAGAGCATCCTGGAGGTGAAAATATGGAACTTGCTAACCCTCTAAGAGCATATGGTATGTGCACCCGAATTCTGGGTCGCTTTTATAGAGAAGTGGCCAATCTGAACTCTCATGCCCACAAGAGTTGAGCATGGTGGTTAACGCCATGATCGGTGGTCAACTGATGCAGTCTGCAACATTATTTGTGCTGCCCTTCTTGTACTTGATATTCAAATGGAATTGTTGCAAGTATGTGGACCACTTCTAATGGAAATCATTCTACAACTTCCCTTCCGTCTGTATGAACTGCAGGGGACGGTGGTCTGTGTGGATGATTGTTCCCTTCCCCAAAATGTAATGCTTCCATTGTCGGAAGGCCTGCACAATGGAATATATCTCTTTGTCATAAGTGGGATACTTCCAGACTGTGTGTGAAAGTGTCTCACTGTGATAAGCCACTGGATGCCCCTGTTGAGTAAGGATTGCCCTAATAGCATAGTCAGAGGCATCTGTCTCGATCTCAAATGGTTGTTGCAAGTTTGGTAATGTGAGCACTAGTGTAGAGGAGAGACAATGTTTCAACTCTGCGAAGGCCTTCTGTTGAGATTTAGACCAAAATAATTTGTCTTTCACTCCTCCTTTGGTGACTTGACTCAAGGGCCAAGTGATATGAGAGAACCCCAACACGAACCTGCGGTAGAAATTGGCAAGACCCAGTAAGCTATAGAGTTTCGTCATAGTGGTTGGGGTTGGCCAATCCCGAATGACTTGGATCTTGGATGGATCCACATGCACCCCCCATTCATCAATAATGTATCCCATATACTGAACTTGGGTCATGCCAAAAGTGAATTTCTCCAAATTGGCACACAACTTGTGTTCCCGCAGTGTTTGGAGAACTTGTCAGATGTGGTGGAGGCGCTCTTCCCAACACTGGCTATAGATCAGAATGTCATCCAAGTATACCACTACAAATGAGTTGGTGAATGGATGCAATATGTCATCCATAAGCCTCATGAAGGGTAGGATCATTCGTCAACCCGAAAACCATAACCAACCATTCAAAAATGCCCTCCTTGGCTTTGAAGGCAGTGTTCCACACATCGGAGGGTTCGATTCGTACCTGGTGATATCCAGACCTCAAGTCGATTTTGTTGAAATATTTTTCCCCCTCAATTTGTTCCAAAAGGTAACCAATCTGTGGGATCAGGTACATATTCCAGACAGTGGTCTTGTTCAGTGCCTAATAGTCAATACATAGTCTCCAAATCCCATCCTTCTTCTGTACCAACACAACTGGGCTCCCATAGGGCGATGAACTTGTTCGAATGTGACCTTTCTACAACAACTCTTGAATTTGCCTCCTGATTTCATCGTTCTCTAGAACAGAGCGCCGATAGATTGCTCCACTCGGCAACGATGCACTTGGGGTCAAATCAATCTTGTCCATCTGTTGTTGTCATGTGGAGGGGCCCTGTCTAGAGTTCATGGCCATCATCTTCTTCTCTCCTTGAGGGTGTATCATTAGAAAAAAAAAATTCCTGGTTTTTGAAATGAGCTTATTGTATTGTTTTGCAGTAACCAGAGACATGGCGGTAGGTGGTGCTACCTCTGGTATCCTGTACAACTCATTTCCCAATGTAACAATAAAAACGCGAGGCCTTAACTCATACACAACATGTCGCTTCCAAAAGTATGGTTGGCCTAATAATACATCACAAACATCAAGAGGAGAAACGTCACATAATACCTCATCTGTGAAGGGCTTGATGTTGTATGGAAGGCGATATTGTTGGCTCACACACAGATCCCGTCCTTGGTGAAGCTACCCGATGGTGTACGGTTGTGGGTGTGCCGTGGCCGGTAAGTCCAACTGCTTCACAACCTCTGCTGAAATGAGGTTATTTTGGCTCTTGCTGTCGACAATGAACTCTAGCGAGGACCCCTTTACCCGCATCTCGGAGTGGAAGAGATGCTCCTCCTCCTATGGATCTTCGGTTTCCTCCTTCTGGATCTTTGTGATAGTGACGATAGTGTTGGGCTTTGCATCAATAATTTGCTTCCCTTTGTCATTCCCCTTGTTGGGTCTGACTCAGAGTCGTATCATGCATCTGATTCTGAAGCCTTCAGCTCGGTCACCAGTGACTTCTTGGCCCGAAACTCACTTGTGTTGTGGGTGGAGCTCTTATGGAACTCACCACTTTCCCATGTCCTTCTTCACCTTCTCAATGTTGCCCTTGTAGCCTTGGCCGTTTGTCCTGGGCTATTCCACCTTGGCTTTGTACTTTGTTAAGTGGTTTGGGGGCACCTTTCCCTTGCTTCGGATTCATAGATCCAAAGGCTTTCTTCTTTTGTTTAAACTTCTGCTTGATCTTGACGGAATATCGGTACATCATGGCGAGAGAGGAGATGTCCAGGAACTCCATCGCGTCCTGGATGTATCTACGTAGGCAGCCGCAGAACTTGAGTACCAAATGTTTCTCAGAATCCTTGATACCTTACTTCGTGTGAAGGCTATGAAAAACATTGGTAAACTCCGGCACATGTTGGTCCCTTCCCTATCGCAGTGTGGTCCACTTTATGTATTTGTCCTCGTAGCTCCTGACAGGGTAGTACTGCTCCTTGATGGTGTCCTAGAATTAATTCCAAGTGAGAGTGGCTGAAAACAATGAGATCTTAATTTCATCCTTTTGCTCACAATAGGTTTCCCACTAGTCCTTGACGTGGGGGGCGTCTTTGAGAAGAGAAAAAGTAATCTTTTCTCGACTAGAAAATCATGAACAAAAAAATACCCTTCTAGTAGATTCAACCATTTATCTACTGCATCTGCATCTATTGGCCCCCAAATATGGGAATATCAAATTTTACTTGTACCTTAAAAGTTGTGGAGCCTCCAGAGTGGCTATTGGATGTGGATGCGTCATCGGTGGGCAACCATTTAAGGATCTGGTAAAAGTTATCCAGCATCGCATTCCTTTGTCTCTCTAGGGCCTTCTCGAGAAATATTCTGATAGGATCTCATGCTCCCTCATCTTTATATTCTCCCCCCATGGGAGGCCGTAGGGATTTCCGAGTCTGGCCTTGCAACTTTTCGACCGGTTCGAGCCCTAACATCTTCTATCTCGACCTCGTTGGGGACATGCAAAGAAAAATAGAGAAAGAGCATACCGCTCTAATACCACTGATCCAGATTTAAACAAGAACGTAACAAATTACAGATATAACCATAAATACAGAGATGCAGTAGAAATAACACTATCTTTCATTAATATCAAATAATGAAATATGCTTACAAACAAAATGGAAATGAGACTAGCTTGGGCGATGGTAGCTTATGCCTGAGAACAGATGTGGCAGCTACATGCCTCTGAACTAAGTTATAATGAGGCTCAAGGGCCTTTTTATTATCGAACAATAAGAGAAAACCCTAAACAACCAAAACCCTAACCCGAGGATATGTAACACCAAGAGTTTATGGGCCCCGTTGGGGTTAGTTGGGCAACCAACTTCCCGGGGTTGTAACTTGGTCATATTATCTCTATTTGATGCACATGATACCTCATTGGAAAGATCTCTCTAAGGACTACGACAAATCATGATTTCAATGAAACCATTTGGATGAATATTTCCAAAAAAATGTCGTTTAGGGCCTCAAAATGGCTCCAGAAATTCAGGACCCGAAAAACTGCCAAAAATAGTAAATTGTGCTACAATTAAGGAAACTAAAAAAATGAAAGAAACAATGGTAGCGGTCCACATGGAATAGATGGGTGGACACTAATATCCACCTAGATCATTCCTCCCCCTTAGGAAGCAATGGTATCCATTGCGTTGAGTTCCTCCATGAGATGAGGAAACTTCTGCTGAACTTGGTCCCTAGTCAGCCATTTTCCTTTGTGCAAGTGTTGGATGGCTTTGACAACTCGATACAATTGGATCTTCTGCTGGAAAGTGTTCTTGATCTACGTGTCCATGATCTGATTAGTTGCATATTGTTCCATGCAGTGTGGATTTAACTTTGTTGGTGTGAGTTGTTCTGCAAAGTTGGATGTGTCCAGTAATGGTGGAAAGTATGTCCAAAGGCGATCGACATTGAACACTGGGTGAAGGATAGGGAATGGGGGAATGCTTAGCTCAAAAGAATTATCTCCCACAACCTTGGTGATGGTATATGGCCCATATCGAAGCGGGTGAATCTTGTGGTGGGGCCTAGCGAGGCACTCTTTCTGCAAATAAATGTAACCAAACTTTGTCGCCCACCTATTGCTTGTGTGGCACCCGATGTTGATCATGTCGGTTCTTGTACTTAGCATTGGCTTTGTCCAATATTTCATGGACCTGTTGGAAAATGTGTTGAATGTGCTCAATGAAGCTATTTTCCCTGTCGGCTTCATACTAGACATGAGCCAAATCTGCCTGAGTCACTGCAAATGGTATGGCCACATCAATGGGACATAGTGGTTGGAATTCCAAGCCCACTTGAAAAGGGTTGTGACCAGTCAAGCTATGGAGAGCCCGGTTTTAGATGTGTTGGACATAGGGAGGCTCTCATCCCATGTGCATGGATGCTTTGAGTTGTACATGTACAATCATTCGGTTGACGACCTCTGTCAAGCCATCAGTTTGGGTATGGAAAGTTGTGGACTTAGTGAGCTTGGTGTCCAGCATCGACCAGAAACTGGACCAAAATGTACCAAGGAACCTGGTGTCCCGATTGATATGATAAAATTTGGGATCCCAAAGTGTACCCACACTCGTTCAAAGAAAAGCTTAGCAGTGGTTTCTGCTGTGATACTCTTCTTGCAGGTCGCCATAATGGCCATCTTTAAGAGACTTTCGATGACCACAAAAACACAGTCGTTGTCATGCTTAGTAGAATTAAGTCCTGACATGTAATCCATGGAGATGGATTCCCAAGGTCGACTAGGGGTAGGCAGCAGAGTAAAGAGACCTTGCTTCTTGATGGTCGGTTTGGCAATGGTGCAGGAAATGAAATATTTGAGGTACTTCTCGAAATGCTATCAAAGAATCGGCCAATAGAAATACTTCTGTAGTACTGCCACCGTTTTCTCGACCATGAAATGCCCAATGGCCTTATTGTAGTGAACTTCCTAAATCATCTTCACACGCTTGATTGAAGGAACACAAACGTGTCCTAGTTGACATAACAGAGCATCTTGGAGGTGAAAATATGTAACTACTAACCCTCAAAGAGAGTATGATATGTGTGGCCAAATTTTGGGTCACTTTTGTAGAGAAGTGACCAATCAGAAGTCTCGTGCCAACAAGAGTTGAGAACGGTGGTTAACACCATGATCGGTGGTCAGCTAAGGCAATCTGCAACAATATTTTTGTTTCCTTTCTTATACTTGATATTCAAATGGAACTATTGCAGGTATGTGGACCACTTCTGATGGAAATCATTCTGCATATTCCCTTGCATCTGTATGAGCTACAGGGATCAGTGGTCTGTGAGGATAACTGTTTCCTTCCCCAAAATGTAATTCTTCCATTGTCGGCAGGCCTGCACAATGGAATACATCTGTTTGTCGTAAGTGGGATACTTCCGGACAATGTGTGAAAGTGTCTCACTGTGATATGCCATTGGATGCCCCTGTTGAGTAAGGACCTCCCTAATAGCATAGTTAGAGGCATTTGTCTCAATCTCAAATGGTTGATGCAAGTTTGGTAATGTGAGCACTAGTGTAGAGTAGAAGTGATGTTTGAACTCTATGAATGCCTTCTATTGAGATTCAAACCAAAAGAATTTTTCTTTCACTCCTCCTTTGGCGACTTGACTCAAGGGCCAAGTGATATGAGAGAACCCCAACACGAACCCGCGGTAGAAATTGGCAAGACCCAGAAAGAAGCAGAGTTCCGTCAGAGTGGTTGGGGTTGGCCAATCCCAAATGACTTGGATCTTGGCTCGATCCACATGCACCACCCGGTCATCAATAATGTATCCTAGATACTGAACTCGGGTAATGCCAAAAGTGCATTTCTCCAAATTAGCTCATATCTTGTGTTGCCGCAGTGTTTGGAGAACCTATCGGATGTGCTAGAGGTGATCTTCCCAACTCTAGGTGAAGATCAAGATGTCATCCAAGTATACCACTACAAATGAGTTGGTGAATGGCCGCAAGATGTCATCCATAAGCCTCATGAAGGTTGCATGGGCATTTGTCAACCTGAAAGGCATAACCAACCATTCGAAAAGGCCCTCCTTGGCTTTGAAGGCAGTCTTCCACACATTGGAGGGTTCGATTGGTACATGGTGATATCCGGACTTCAAGTCCATCTTGCTGAAATATTCCCCCCCTTGAATTGGTCCAGAATTTCATCAATCTGCGGGATCGGGTATCTATTCCAGACAGTGATCTTGTTCAGTGCATGATAGTCGATATAGAGTCTCCAAGTCCCATCCTTCTTCTGTACCAATACGATCAGGCTCCCACAGGGTGATTAACTCAGCTGAATGTGACCTTTTTGCAGCAACTCCTGAATTTTCTTCTTGATTTCATCATTCTCCATAACAAAGCTCCGATAGATTGGTCCATTGGGTAATGGTGCACCTGGGGTCATATCGATGGAATGCTTGACCCTACATTGCAAAGGCACCCCTGTAGGGGATGTGAAGATGTCCGCGTACTCATGACCTTGTCCATCTATTGTTGTCATGCGGAGGGGCCCTATCTAGAGGTCGTGGCCACCACCTTCTTCTTTTTTTGTGGGCGTATCATTACGAAAACAAATTTCCTAGTTTTTGAAATGAGCTTACTGTATTGTTTTGCAGTAACCAGAGAGATGGCGGTAGGTGGTGCTACCTCTGGTATCTTGTACAACTTATTTCCAAATGTAAAAATAACATGGTGAGGCCTTAACTGATACATAGCCTGTCGCTTCCACAAGTATGGTTGGCCTAATAATACATCACAAACGTCAAGGGAAGCAACATCACATAATACCTCATCCGTCAAGGGCTTGATGCTGTATGGAAGGCGACATTGTTGGCTCACATGCAGATCTCATCCTTGGTGAAGCCACTCAATGGTGTACGATTGTGGGTGTCTTGCGCTCAGTAAGCCTAGTCACTTCATGACATTTGCTGCAATGAGGTTCTTTTGGCTCCCGCTGTCGACAATGAACTGTAGCGGGGAACCCTTTACCCACATCTGGGAGTGGAAGAGATGCTCCTCCTCCTCTGCATATTTGGGTTCCTCCTTCTGGATCTTTGTGGCGGCGATGGTGGCGTTGGGCTCCGCATCAATAATCTGCTTCCCTTGGTCACTCGCCTTGTCAAGTTTTGACTCAGGGTCAGAACATGCATATGATTCTGAAGCCTTCAGTTCATCCACCAGTGACTATTTGGCCAAACACTCACTTGTGTTGTGGGTGGAGCTCTTATGGAACTCACACCATTTTCCCGCATCCTTGTTCAGCTTCACAGTGTTGTCCTTTGCTTATCGCCTTGGTGGGTGTCTTGGGCCATCCCACCTTGGCTTTGTCCTTTGCTTTTCAGTTTGGGGGCACCTTTCCCTTGCTTTGGATTCACATATCCAAAGTCTCACATCTTCTATTTAAACTTCTGCTCGATCTTGATAGTGTATTGGTACGTCGTGCCGAGCAAGGAGATGTCTAGGAAGTCGATCTAGTTCTGGATGTATCTATGTAGGCATGCACAGTACTTGAGTTCCAAATGTTTCTCAGAATCCTTGATACCCAACTTTGTGCAAAGGGTATGAAAAAATTAGTGAACTCTGGCACATCTTGGTCCCTTCCCTGCCGCAGTGTGGTCCACTTTATGTATTTGTCCTCGTATCTACCGACAGGGTAGTACTGCTCCTTGATGGCATCCCGGAATGAATTCCGAGTGGGAGAGGCTGAAAACACTGACGTCATACTTTCATCCTTTTTCTCACAATAGGTTTCCCACTACTCCTTGACATGGGGGGCAGCTTTAAGAATAGAAAAAGTAATCTTTTCTCAGCTGGAAAAATCATGAACAGAAAAATATCCTTCTAGTAGATTCAACCATTTATCTACTCCGTCTACATCTATTTGGCCCTCAAATATGGCAATATCAAAGTTTACTTGTACCTTAAAAGGTATGGAGCCTCCAGAGTGGTTATTGGATGTGGATGCACTGCCCTAACTCCTTATAAAGGTTCAACCTGTGTGACCCTTAACTCCTTATATCTTGACTTCGTTGGGGACATGCAAAGAAAAACAAAGAAAGAGAAGACTGCTCTGATACCACTGATACAAATTTAAACAGGAACGCAAAAAATTATAGATATAACCATAAATACAGAGATGCAGCAGAAATAACACTATCTTTCATTAATATCAAATAATGAAATATGCTTACAAACAGAATGTAAATGAGACTAGCTCAGGTGATGGTAGCTTATATTTGAGAAGATTTGTGGTAGCTACATGCCTCTTAACTGTGTTGCAATGAGGCTCAAGGGTCTTTTTATTATTGAACAATAAGAGAAAACACTAAACAACCAAAACCCTAACCCGAGGAAATGTAACACTAAGAGTTTATGGGCCCCGTCAAGGTTAGTTGGGTTTCCAACTTCCTGGGGTTGTAACTTGGTCATATTATCTTCGTTTGACACGCATGATACATCGTTCGAAATATATCTCCGAGGAATACAACTAAAAATGTCATATCAATCAAATTGCTTGCAATAATATTTCCAAAAAAACATCGTATAGGTCCTCAAAACGGCTCTGGAAGTTCAAGACCCGAAAAAATGCCAAAAATAGTAAATTGTGCTACAATTAAGGAAACTGTAAAACTGAAAGAAGCAATGGTGGGGGTCCACGTGGAATAGGTGGGTGGCCAGCAATATACAGCTGGATCATCTATCATGGTGGATTGATTTTCTTTTGGATTATTATCCAAGGCTACATTAATTCTTGGTATGCTCCTAGCCACCTCTCCAACTATAGAAACTTCTTGTATGTTGGAAACATGTTCTGTTCGGGCTCAATGAAGACAATTTTTATAATAATGGGGTTCGCAACATCCCCAACATAGCAAAGGAAGTTTTGGTTGTTGACTGGTTTCTGGTTTGCTTACAACATCAGTTTGCGTGTTTTTAGTTTGTAAACCAAATCTCTGATAATTTTTCCCTGAAAACTTGTTCTAATTTTTTGGTGCATGTTTCTCCCACTAGCAACTTTCGCATTTTTATTACTCAAAAAGATTTTGGGTCCCTTCTTGTTTAACCCACTTTTACCACCTTCTCCCTTCTGCTTCATTTGTTGATAACAAATCCACGCCTTCTGAATGGCTTCATCCATTTTTTTCGTGTTATCAAATTCCAACTTCTCCTTCATGAAGATAGGTAAACTACTGATGAAACGCTACAATTTAGCTTTCTCTTCCTGAATTTATGGAACATATTTTAGTAAGGACATAAACTTATTTACATACTCATCAATAGTCAACTGAACTAATCTTAAATCGTGAAACTCTTTTTCTTTTTTGTTGTAAAACCATTGAGTCAACTATTTATCCTTAATATTTTGTTGAAAGCTGAATTATCTCTTGCTCCTCAATTCTCTAGACAGTTTTAATTTCTTCCCACAACATGGTGGTTTTACCTTGCAATTGATAAATTTCTAACCTAGCCTTTAAATTATTATCATATTCATAGATTTGAAAATATTCGTTCATGTTAATCAACCAAGCCTTAGCTTCCTCCTCGGCTTCACCATCAAATGTCAGGGATTTTATCTTCTTGAACTCCCCTTGAAGTTCAACTTTTTGCCTCTTGGCCTATTTATCACCAGAAGGATTATTAGACCTTCCTTCATCATCATTTCGTCCTCCTTTAGATTCTTCATTATCTTCCCTCTATCGAAATACTTCAATTTTGTTCCCATTACCTACGCTTGAATTAGGCTCTCGTTGATTCTATCTGTCTGACATAATTTTCAAAATTCTCTCTTGTTTTTGCCTTAGTATTTCATTATCAGCTCTTAAATTAATCATTTTAGCTCACAATTACTAAACTATTTCCAACAGCGTTGCATTAGCTTGGCGAGACTCCTCTCCTCGCTGCACCCACATCTCAGGATTAGTTTCGATATAGGGTGCCTCTAGTCTTTTCGGTGGTCTAGTTCCTCTTTGTATCTTGTTTCTTACTCTGTGCACATTAACGTGTTAGTTACTTTTTGATTGCCCAATTGGCCACAATTTTGAAACCTGGCTCTAATACCACTTGTAACAGACTCCAAGACACCATAAAAAAAATTCATTTACCACACCACTTTACATATATAACCATCATGAGCGAATATATATATACATATATAATGAAAAAATACATTATTCCCATCGTCAATGTTATTACAAACTCACGATAGACATGTATCTTCATTCGGTTCTTAGAAATAATGTTTGCCTAATGGTATGTATTGTCAACTCGTGGATGGTTATTAGTAAAATGCACACTTTGCAATAAGATTAAGATAATGTTTGAGGTTTGGCATATTACATTAGACTATCTTTCATGAGTTTAGATGTCGACTGCAAACATTTATGCTACCCGTACATCTTGATGTGAATGCCACTCTCCTCATCCACCTAGCCTCATATCGTTTGTTCATTTGCGCACCTCTTGATCAGACAATCGAGACAATTAGGTTAGTTTTGCTAACCAAACCATTCTAGGATTCCAGAGTTAGCCCTCATTCTATCGATTCCTCCTTAGGGTTTAGTCTCTGCAACCTACCTCTGCAGTGTTAAGGTTGCCATTTCTCCAGCCACTCTCATCGTGCAGGTACTTTTTTATTTTCTTACACTTTCTTCCTCCACTTAATTATACTTCCTATTGTGACTGTTCCTTTATTAATTTTGTTCCTTTTGTAGGTATTATGGCTATCACCGGTCTGCTACCCCTGGCGAGGAGCAGATAGAACCTTAGGACTCTTCTACAGGTAATGGTTAACTAGCCTCTATTTCATGGTTATTTACTGCTCAATGAATGTATGTTCTCATCGTAATGTTTTTTTTTTAACAGAGCTTCGAGCCACGCATTGCAATTAGGTCAAGTTGCAAGTATGATCCATTAACCAACACAAATTTTCATCATATTCATGTTAATGAAAGAACCCTTAGTCACAGATTAATGGAAACTCCCCTTTCTTTCTTATTTTATTTTCGCAAGTAGGGTTTTCAACTTCTACTCCTAGTTGTGGATTTTCTTGGTATAACCATGCTCAAGTCTCATTTTTACTTCATTTTCCAGGTTATTACCTCTATCCAGACTTGCACGAGGGATTTCATAGATGCTTCCCTAATTTGGGGTTTTTACCTGTGTTCAAGTTGTTATGTTTTTAATTGCTTTTACATGCTTGGGTGAAAACCCTACTAGGTTTCATCTGTTATTTAGAAATTATAGTGAACATTGACCTTCTTGACACTATCTCACTACATGGCTGCAATTGTGATCACTAAATGTTGTTTTCTTGTCTCAATAGAGAAATGTTCATTGATCCATTTCTGGTTAAACCCTCCCAATAGGGTTATTTTTAAAATTCTAAGTTTATACTGTTAGTTGACCCGCACAAGGCTTATTTTTCTATTATAATTTTGACTATGTTTGAACTAAAATATCTGTTGTTTTTTTTATAATTATGAAATCTCAGCTATGGAACTAGTGACAGAAACAATATACTTAGTTTCTATTATTCTGGAATTACTCAAATGTATATATGAAATGAGTACAATAGTTAGTTACTTTGCATGCCATGTTACAGTAGTTGTTTTTAATTCACTTTGTTACACTCTCTTGAATGGAACACATGTTCATGATTATTCTATCATATGTGAGTTTAAAATTAGGGTTTTATTTGATTCAAATGTTGAGTGCACACTTTTATCCTCCAGCCGCACTTAGCTGTGTAAATGTTTTTACTTATTTATTATTTTTATTGCATGCATGTTAACAGTTCTGCGAGTAGGTTCACCTATCCGTGAGCAGGTTCCGGTTACTTGGGACATTCTCATTGCCCTTAGGGTGAGGCTTTAATTTATTTAATTATTTTCGGTTCTCGACTGCCTTTGACAAGTCCTGGGTTTTTGTTTGGAAGTTAAATTGTAAACCTTTTTTTTTCTTTGAATCTACTTCCAGGAATCCTACCTGCAGTCGTTTCCCAACTTGTGATCCTATTTCTACTCATAAGATGCTTACTAGATTTTCATTCCTTTATATGTCCCAAACCGCTACTTTATGTTTATATATTCTTGAACAAGTTTTCGACCTTTTCTTGGAAGAAAAAAAAATCAAGGTAACCAGTCTACTTTTATCTCAGAAGTCGTCCTCTCTTATTACAGGACTTGGAGTCCTAACAAACATTCCCAGTTACAACCATACTATATTTTGAACAAGATTCTTTGTTTTCATTGTTACCAAACTATACAAAAAAATTGACATAAACATTTCAAATTTACTTTTGCCAACAATACTTAGAAGTTTCATTCTAAATCAAGCAAGAAAATAAAATATATCAGAGATACTTATTTGTCTCTATTTATACTGTCAGAAAGTCAAGCATATAAGACCACACCACTAAAATACGATTTTGGAGATTACGTCCAACATCACCCCCAAGTTTTCTCGCTTCTAGACAGATCGAAAAATTGAGATAACTTGTTCCTGAAACCCCAAGATTGCACCAGTCCAGTTCAGGGTTCTATCCTCAATGATTTCTCCTAAGGGTTCCACTTGCTCTACCTCCAACTCAAGAACACCTTAGCGTGACAATGTCTTGTGCAAAGTGTCAGTTTCCTGTTTTTCCTTCTCCCTGCATCCTCCAACCTCTTTGCTATCCTTCGATCTTTTTCTTGAGATGGTTCTTTTTCCATTCGTAAAGAAAGAGAAAAAAAAGGTAATTGTTTCTAACTATATAGAAATTTCAAAAATTCATTCCGATCTTTTCAGGACTTTCAAAGATCTCATTCTTTATTTTCAAATTAAGATTATCTTTTAATCATAAAGTTTGGCTAGTCCCTTCCTAAACCATGAGTCATTAAGCCTTCTTAAAGTAAAAATAATCATAAGTAACATATAAATAACCACACTGAATATTCACATCATCTCGTGTTACGGAGTTAATATTTACACTATATAAACTATCATTTGCACCCGATGTTGCAAAGGAAACGGTGTAAGGCATAAATTGAAGAACACAAATACAACAAAAGAGTACTTTGATAAAGAATAAAAATATATTGAACGCTCAAATCAATGCCCCATTAACTGGAACCACTTAGTAGACATATCTATCAACATTAGGATTATACACAATGATCAAGAAATTTCCCATATACAAACAGCGCCTTCCACAACAACCTTTTGTCACATCCACTGCACCTCTTATTGTAAATTCAGGGAAGGGTGTTGCTCAAATTTCCCTGTTAGGATTATTAACAAGAGAGAATGTTCAATGGTGGCAGACATTGTGAGTTCTAAATATGTGCAGAGGCCACTTGGCTGTCCATTTGTTCAAACCATCTTCTTGCTTTCTGATTTGATTTGGTCAATCCTTTATTGTATCTGCATCGTCTCAAAGCTCTTCTTATGAGTATATTCATCAACAAGATCTTATTTACCTTCTACAAACATCAGGTGCAAAAGTTAACTTACTTGAAGCGATACCACGATCATATGAAGTGATTGAATATCTGGTACTCCAGAGCAAACCCATTCAGCTCAGGGTCTACTTCATGCATTTATTCTAAATAACCAGTCATTGCGTGGTTCATATTCTGGATAAGTACTTGTATGGTAAGCTTTTTATATGTATAATTTTATGTAGTTAGCTGCTGCAAGAAATTTGAAACTGGTTTGGTAGCTTATATTTGAATTAGTTACTCTTATTTGGTGGTGGTTTGGAACATAAAATAAATAGCACTTTGTTCCTCATGTAAGAGGGTACTTATTTAGAATGTCGAATGTAACATATGCAATCTACATGTATGCCCTAACAACAATGTGCATGCACTATTCAGTACGAGATGGATCCTAGCCCTTAGTAATGAATGGAGCAATGACTACTATGCGACTCTTGGACATTGCCATTTACGCTGTGATATCGAACGCAAAGAACATGATCTCATGTAAGTTTTTTCACTATGTGTAGTCCTTTCAACACCATCACTGCTTTGGCATGTTTCTTTGTTTCTCTTCCTGTGCTCCATGCAAGATCTGCTCCCCTCCAATCACCTGGGTCAAAAATTAAGAGGGAAAGATTGCTTTTGAAGAGCCTACCCAATCCAATAAGTCCAGGTTCTTCAACCAATATCTCCTTTTCTCCAAGTATAATGTTGATTTTTCTCTCTGACATGCCTTCTTATGACAGAAGATCAATGGTAGGAATCTACCCGAGTATGAAGAGAAAGCAAGAAAACAAAGGGGGCCAAAAGGATCTGGAATGTATGGATAAGATCAATATCTCTTTAATTAGTTTTCGGGTTGTAGTTTCAAGTTATCCTTATTAGTGTTTGGTAAGAAAGTCTTCTGCCTTCAAATCTGGAAATGATCCTTTGAGTGCTGATATTCTGCCTTTAAATATGAGGTTGTTAAAGTTGTTCATTAAAATCTGTTAACCTCCTTTTAAGCAGGGTCAACACTGCCACCTATATCTACAAGTTCATCTCACACAACAGCTCTGCTAAGAAATAACTTACTAAATGCTATTTCTTCTTTTCTGCTAGAGCAAATTGATTTGAATGAGGTTTCTCTTCCTTTTACACAATCGATGTGTTTTATGGGTTTTTGCTATACAACAAGATCACCTTTTTGCAACATCTTAAATAGCATCTTGCTTTTGTTTTAAATCCTCGGGAGTTCCTTTCCATTCTTTATTGTGTTTCTTTCCAATTTATTGAGGGACTGAATAATGCCTATTAACACCAGGTCTCAATACCCTATCCAACTCTCATCAAGTATACATCTTCATGATATTTCCAGATATCTTACAACTGCAACATTGAATTTCTTGGCAATGATATTAATATTGCCACTGTTAACTTCGAGAACAAAGCCAAATTATTTTGCAAACAATACTTCGAATATATTAGTGCATTTGGAGTTTAGGTTAACCTTCATCCCACAACTTCCTGCAAAAGCCAACTCCAGCATGAATACAACTATACCCCACCACTAATATCATGACCAGCTGAAAAAATACTTTCTTCAAACAATTTCTGGACTGAAATAACTTTTCTCTTGAAATCTAAAACATTATTAAATTTGGGAAAAATGTGACCAATCTGATAAAAAATATAAGCAAGAGCATAACCACCTGGTGTTTTCCTTCAATAGGCAAGCTTTTGAAATAAAATTCTCCATCTAAAACTGATTTTTCCTGCATTGGAGCTCATTGAAAACTTCCTCGAATCCCTCGGAAAATAGAACCATTATCAAGATTTGTTTCCTAGGCATTATTGGGCAATTGTTGTTTCATAAATATGATGTTTACATCAAGTAGAATACAAAGACCAATCACATTGTATGCCCCAAGAGCACCTTGAATATCATCAATAAATATTGAGGATGTAAGCAGTGGCATCATGCTTGAAATGTAGTCAATCGCCTCTTCATTGCTATAAACATAGCCCCAAAGATTTCAAACTGAGAATAAAGTAGATCTTATCATAAGGGCATCCATGGGTGCCACCACTTTACTATCATTTCTGGCTCCCGGACAATCCTAAATCATGCCTTCAAAATCCTGCATAAACTCAAGTTCATGTAGATCTTCAAACACCATGCAGTTTGCACCATTTCCTTCCGTGGAGCCTAAAATACATCTTTCATACTAAACCTGTTGATTTGAATAATCTTTCAGAAAAGTAATAGCTCTTTGTAGTATATTATTCGTGCATAAAGGGGTATTCTAATTTTTTTGGGATGTTGTGACCTGTATGCTTGACATTGATAACTTCATCTCATGTGCAATCTAAGTTGTTTTGCTCATTTTGCATATATAAATGTGTTCTTTGAGCAACTGATCTATCATTAGCTAGATGAGGATAGAGGTGTCCTTATCAATGTCACCAGGGTTGTTATTAAAATGTACCTGTGAAATGGAGCCAACAACACATTTGCTACTATACCTTGAACCTTAATTTTTCCAATAGTTTTCTTTGGCTAAGGAGCAGTTCCTTCCAGGGCAGCATCTGTAGAATCATTTCTCAACAGTTCTTCCTTTGGTTGCAACATTATTTTCTGTAGTATATACAAGTTGCAGACATTTCAATTTACAGAATTACTTAATAATATGCAGAGTATTACCTTCATTGTGAAAGAATTTACATTTTCCGAACTGCATGACAATTAAAAGAAATCACCAAAGACAATTTTGTTAATAACCTACCCAAAGGCATTATGCAAAACAATGCACTCATTATGAAGGAATTTAGGAGCTTCCATGCGACCACTTGCCCATGCCTGGAGACAAAGATGCACGCAGGCCTCATAGGCAATGAGGGCTTGCCAGGATCCCTGCCCACTACACTCAATAATTGCAAGCGCATTATTGTCCAAATGCATAGCAGATGAGAAATAGCATCTATCTGATAAATAATTATTGATCCACATTAACATGAAAAACAAATCTTAAGACATCCTGGGCACGGACCAGCTACAATCATGACAGTTGGCTCATGCCTAGAAATAAAGGTGCACACATCGCCCATAGAGAATAAGGGCTTGCCCACTACACTCAATGAATTGCAAGCACATTTAGGTCAAGATCCAGAGCAGATGAGAAGTACATTCTATCTGGTAATGAATCACTGATCCAAATTAACATGAAAAATAAATCTTAAGGCATCCTCATTGTTTCTTTTTATATATCAACACACACAAGACCTTAGGTAGGAAGAAACAGTCAAACCTGAGGTGAAAAGTGGGTGGCTAGCTTGCTGAAGCTGTTGATTGCGGGAAAGAACCTACTGCCTCTCTAACATTCACAGAAGCAGGCCTGTAAAAGCAAAATCAGAGACTTTTCTTATAATAGTTTGAAGTTTGAACTCATGTATGACTATAAACAAGTGTACTCATTTATCAGACCACATTTTCCTAATTTACAGCAAGACCATAGATTTATGAATCTGAATGAGGATTCTTGTGGCCTGCGAGAGTTAAGTTTTGCTTCAATAACCTCAGGCTTGGCAGAAGATCCAGAAAAAAAGACATGATAATTCTGCCATAACCTTTGTATTTGATGGCACACAGCTCCCTGGATTAATGCATTCCCCTCCCTCAGACAAAAGTCCATGCCACGACCTTCTGATTTGATAGAATGCAGCTCGCTTGCTTAGTGTACTCCGCTTCCTGCAACTAAGGTCCACGCGTTACTTTGAACATTGATCATGGAAAAATTTTGATGGAAATTATAACAGCACAATAGATCTTTATTCTCTACATCTATTGATTTCTTTTTCACTACCTTTCAAGAAGAACGAGATATGTGCATTTAGAAAATAAGGAATACAAATAAATCAACTGTACTTATTATTGATGCATCCATATCAAGTCAATACAAAATAACCATGAAAAGAATCAGATGCTACTATACCTTGAACCTTAATTTTTCCAATAGTTTTCTTTGGCTTAGGAGCAGTTCCTTCCAGGGCAGCATCTGTAGAATCATTTCTCAACAGTTCTTCCTCTGGTTGCAACAGTATTTGCTGTAGTCTATACAAGTTGCACACATTTCAATTTACACAATTACTTAATAATATGCAGAGTATTACCTTCATTGTGAAAGAATTTGCATTTTCCGAACTACATGACAATTAAAAGAAATCAACAAAGACAATTTTGTTAATAACCTACATCCCTGTAACAGAGAGGTTCAAATTGTGCTATGTGACTGAATATTTTTTCTTAATAGCCAGACATGGACAAAGATGGTCTAAAACCTCTACAAAGTTATAGAAGATAAGTCACACCTTGTGTCATTTCATTTGATGTGCTGTTGCGAAGTGATGTCACCCCTGCTTTTATAAGGGTAGACACCTCTCGTATGTATTCTGCACTAGCTTGCACATAAGTAAGACCACACTGAGAATATGTGGCACGCAGAGGAGGATGGCGTCTAACACGAATTTTTCTCACTGCTTCCCATCTAGCCAAAACTATGGACTATAAATTTGAAGATCGGGAGCGTGGGGACTCCATATTTAGAAAGGATGACCTACAAGACTAAAAACTGCGTCTGGATGGCATATCTAGCATTATCTTGACTTTACGCACTGCATCAAAAACAATGTATTGAAAGCTCAGTTTAAACTGTCTTTCTTAATCATGAGGTGTTTTACATTCACTTGCTTTATTTCAAGCACAATCAAACAACCATGGACTCCCTAACCTACCTAATCGAAAAAATTTGATGGAAATTATAACAGCACAATAAATCTCTATTCTCTACATCTATTTGTTTCTTTTTCACTACCTTTCAAGAAGAACGAGATATGTGCCATTTAGAAAATAAGGAATAAAAACAAATCAACTGTACTTATTATTGATGCATCCATATCAAGTCAATACAAAATAACCATGAAAAGAATTAGATGCTACTATACCTTGAACCTTAATTTTTCCAATAGTTTTCTTTGGCTTAGGAGCAGTTCCTTCCAGGGCAACATCTGCAGAATCATTTCTCAACAGTTCTTCCTCTGGTTGCAACAGTATTTGTTGTAGTCTATACAAGTTGCAGACATTTCAATTTACACAATTACTTAATAATATGCAGAGTATTACCTTCATTGTGAAAGAATTTACATTTTCCGAACTGCATGACAATTAAAAGAAATCAACAAAGACAATTTTTTTAATAACCTACCCAGAGGCATTACGCAAAACAATGCACTCATTATGAAGGAATTCAGGAGCTTCCATGCGACCACTAGCCCCTGCCCGGAGACAAAGACACACACAAGCCTCATAGGCAATGAGGGCTTGCTAGGCTCCCTGCCCACTACACTCAATAATTGCAAGCGCATTATTGTCAAAATGCATAGTAGATGAGAAATAAAATCTATCTGATAAATAATTATTGATCCACATTAACATGAAAAACAAATCTTAAGACATCTTGGGCATGGACCAGCTACAATCATGACAATTGGCTCATGCCCAAAAACAAAGGTGCACACATCCCCCATAGGCAATAAGGGCTTGCGCACTACACTAAATGAATTGCAAGCACATTCAGGTCAAGATCCAGAGCAGATGAGAAGTACATTCTATCTGGTAATGAATTACTGATCCACATTAACATGAAAAATAAATCTTAAGGCATCTTGATTGTTTCTTTTTATATATCAACACACACAAGACCTTAGGTAGGAAGAAATAGTCAAACCTGAGGTGAAAAGTGGGTGGTTGGCTTGCTGAAGCTATTGATTGCTAGCAAGAACCTGTTGTCTCTCTAACATTCACAGAAGCGGGCATGTAAAAGCAAAATCAGAGACTTTTCTTATAACAGTTTGATGTTTGAACTCATGTATGACTATAAACAAGTGTACTCATTTATTGGACCACATTTTCCTAATTTACAGCAAGACCATAGATTTATGAATCTGAGGATGTACTTTGAACATTGATCAGTTTGTCCTTGTACACTGAAGTGTCTATGCCTTGAGGAAGTTTCTTATTCACACAAATTCAGGGTTATTTATGTGTGGTTAACCTGCACTATTTTGAGGGTAATTGAATGATGTTTGGAGCACAATATGTGGATTGATTTTGAATTCAACATTCTGTCTGCACGCGTGTGTCTCAAGCTCATCCTACTGTCAGCTCATTGACATTGCCAGAGCTTCGTCTCCAATGTTCTTCAGGGTAACACATATCCAACACAAACAACATGATCTCATGTAAGTTTTTTCACTATGTGTAGTCCTTTCAACACCATCACTGCTTTGGCATGTTTCTTTGTTTCTCTTCCTATGCTCCATGCAAAATCTGCTCCCCTCCAGTCACCTGGGTCAAAAATTAAGAGGGAAAGATTGCTTTTGAAGAGCCTGCCCAATCCAATAAGTCCCGGTTCTTCAACCAATCTCTCCTTTTCTCCAAGTATAATGTTGATTTGTCTCTCTGACATGCCTTCTAATGACAGAAGATCAGTGGTAGGAATCTACCCGAGTATGAAGAGAAAGCAAGAAAACAAGGGGGCCCAAAAGGATCTGGAATGTATGGATAACATCAATATCTCTTTAACTAGTTTTCGAGTTGTAGTTTCAAGTTATCCTTATTAGTGTTTGGTAAGAAAGTCTTCTGCCTTCAAATCTGGAAATAATCCTTTGAGTGCTGATATTTTTCCTTTAAATATGAGGTTGTTAAAGTTGTTCATTAAAATCTGTTAACCTCCTTTTAAGGGGTTCAACAATGCCACCTCTATCTACAAGTTCATCTCACACAACAGCTCTGCTAAGAAATAACTTGCTAAATGCTATTTCTTCTTTTCTGCTAGAGAAAATTGATTTGAATGAGGTTTCTCTTCCTTTTACACAATCGATGTGTTTTATGGGTTTTTGCTATACAACAAGATCACCTTTTTGCAACATCTTAAATAGCATCTTGCTTTTGTTTTAAATCCTCGGGAGTTCCTTTCCATTCTTTATCGTGTTTCTTTCCAATTTATTGAGGGACTGAATAATACCCGATAACACCAGGTCTCAATACCCTATCCAACTCTCATCAAGTATACATCTTCATGATATTTCCAAATATCTTACAACTGCAACATTGAATTTCTTGGCAATGATATTAATATTGCCACTGTTAACTTCGAGAACAAAGCCAAATTCTTTTGCAAACAATACTTCGAATATACTAGTGCATTTGGAGTTTAGGTTAACCTTCATCCCACAGCTTCCTGCAAAAGCCAACTCCAGCACGAATACAACTATACACCACCACTAATATCATGACCAGCTGAAAAAATATTTTCTTCAAACAATTTCTGGACTGAAATAATTTTTCTCTTGAAATCTAAAACATTATGAAAGTTGGGGAAAATGTGACCAATCTGATCAAAAATATAAGCAAGAGCATAACCACCTGGTGTTTTCCTTCAATAGGCAAGCTTTTGAAATAAAATTCTCCATGTAAAACTGATTTTTCTTGCATTGGAGCACATTGAAAACTTCCTCGAATCCCTCGGAAAATAGAACCATTATCAAGATTTGTTTCCTAGGCATTCTTGGGCAATTGTTGTTTCATAAATATGATGTTTACATCAAGTAGAATACAAAGACCAATCACATTGTATGCCCCAAGAACACCCTGAATATCATCAATAAATATTGAGGATGCAAGCAGTGGCATCATGCTTGAAATGTAGTCAATCACCTCTTCATTGCTATAAACATAGCCCCAGACATTTCAAACTGAGAATAAAGTAGATCTTATCATGAGGGCATCCATGGCTGCCACCACTTTACTATCATTTCTGGCTCCCAGACAATCCTAAATCATGCCTTCAAAATCCTGCATAAACTCAAGTTCATGTAGATCTTCAAACACCATGCAGTTTGCACCATTTCCTTCCCTGGAGCCTGAAATACATCTTTCATACTAAACCTGTTGATTTGAATAATCTTTCAGAAAAGTAATAGCTCTTTGTAGTATATTATTCGTGCATAAAGGGGTATTCTAATTTTTTTGGGATGTTGTGACCTGTATGCTTGACATTGATAACTTCATCTCGTGTGCAATCTAAGTTGTTTTGCTCATTTTGCATATATAAATGTGTTCTTTGAGCAGCTGATCTATCATTAGCTAGACGAGGATAGAGGTGTCCTTATCAATGTCACCAGGGTTGTTATTAAAATGTACCTGTGAAATGGAGCCAACAACACATTTGCTACTATACCTTGAACCTTAATTTTTCCAATAGTTTTCTTTGGCTTAGGAGCAGTTCCTTCCAGGGCAGCATCTGCAGAATCATTTCTCAACAGTTCTTCCTCTGGTTGCAACAGTATTTGTTGTAGTCTATACAAGTTGCAGACATTTCAATTTACACAATTACTTAATAATATGCAGAGTATTACCTTCATTGTGAAAGAATTTACATTTTCCGAACTGCATGACAATTAAAAGAAATCAACAAAGACAATTTTGTTAATAACCTACCCAAAGGCATTATGCAAAACAATGCACTCATTATGAAGGAATTCAGGAGCTTCCATGCGACCACTGGCCCATGCCTGGAGACAAATATGCACATAGGCCTCATAGGAAATGAGGGCTTGCGAGGCTCCCTGCCCACTATACTCAATAATTGCAAGCGCATTATTGTCCAAACGCATAACAGATGAGAAATAACATCTATCTGATAAATAATTATTGATCCACATTAACATGAAAAACAAATCTTAAGACATCCTGGGCACATACCAGCTACAATCATGACAACTGGCTCATGCCCATAAACAAAGGTGCACACATCCCCCATAGACAATAAGGGCTTGCCCACTACACTCAATGAATTGCAAGCACATTCACGTGCCTAAACTCTAACAAGTGCTTGCATGCACCTCAAGGTAATTGCTGCTTGTTTCCTTACCTGACGACCTCGAAACAATGCTTGTAATCTCACAAACCCTTTCAGCGCTCGCAGTGCCCTCCTGGCCTGTAAAACCCAAACCAAAGCCAATGGATTGAAAATAATCATCTCTCAAAACAACCAACCATACAATCTATAGAGGCTCGTGCATGAAGAATGGTTACCAAAAATCCTCGAAAAGCAGTCTGTATGCGAATGGCGGCCCATTCTTCTCTGACAACCTTGAAGTCTTTAGGAGGAGCCCTCACAATAGTGGCCACTGCAGCATTATAAGCCTCTGCAGCAGCAGATATAACTTCAGATGTCTCCCCGTTTGAATTTACCCTCTTATGGAAACTTCCTTCATTTCTCCCCTCGGATTCATGGTCACTAGAAATTTTCCACAGGCCCCATTTTCTGGACTTTACATTGGTGAGCTTTTTCTGTGCATGTTACAGCAAAGTCAATAAGCTTGCTTCCGCTAAATGAATGAACTTAGAACAAGATTCCTACATAACTAATGACTGGAAAAACAATGAAGTAGCACAAAAGACAGGTGAGATGCAATTTCCCAGGTAAGGAAATGCATCTGTTATTAGGGTCCACTGATAACCTAAGATGATGAGCAGGACTGCAAAAAGTTACATGAGCAGAGTATGCAAAGGCCATGCTGTAAAAAGTTACATGAACAGAGTATGCAAAGGTAGTGCTGCAAAAACTTACATGAACAGAGTATGCAAAGGCCGTGCATTCCATATATAAAAATTTCCTCTAATCGGCGGTTTGAGTGACATCTGTTTCTTTTCATATGTATTTTTGCGCGCTGCTAGGGTCGATGTGGTCTTCTTCTTGCGAGGAAACAATATCGAGGCTTCGATGTGTTCCGTGGCAAAGGCATCTTGCCGCTACTATTTAGCAGACTTTCTGGTCCTTGAAAATTCTGAAATATATACAGTGTAGGTTTTTAAGCCTGTTCGTGGACTGATTCTTGGCTGTGCAGCTCTTACAATCTTTATTTTATCTCCGTGCATTAGAGTGCCCTTGCTAACAGATCTTAGGGTGAACGGCGACGAAAATTCATGAACCGTTTTTTCAGTTCAGTTTTATTTCAGTTTTGGATCAACGATTGAACTTCGTTCAATCGTCTAACACCACAAATCCACGGTGAAAAATAGGACACGGCGACGGCTGAGGCAATTCATTTCAAAGAGAAACGCCTTACAGCGTAATTACATAATTAAAACTTATAATTTTAATTAATCTTTATAAAATTTTAAAATTAACCCAAAAAAAACTATAATTATTATCGTTTTTTAAAATATAGAAATAGTTTTAGTATTCTGAGTAATTATACGACGGGTTATATAAAATATTTAGTTCAAACATAATCTTATAAATCTCTAATAAACTACATAATTTCAAGATATTTAAATAAATGAACAAATATAATTCATTTAAAAAGGATTATATAATTAAATTTTTGAATATACTTATTAATAAAAAAAATATAATACAATTTTATATGGGTGCATTTAAAAAATTAAACTAATCTTTATTTTATCAACTTTTAAGTGTGTTTTATTTTAAGATTTTTATTGAAGGTCTTATATTAACAATTCAAAATTGATATAACTTTATTCTTACTTTTACCCAAAACTGATATAAAACTAACGCTACATTCTCTCTGAACAAAACTAACGCTACATTCAGGGTTGATATTTCATGCGTTTAGATTTCATATTTACCATACTTTTCAGTTAGTTATCTTTATTTTTATAAAATATTACAATAAATTTAATTATCTAAACATTATCAATTTATTAATTTATTAGTCAAAGTAATTACACATGGTAAATATTAATGGAATAATAAATTTGAATGATTAAAAGATAAACTTAAAAATAATAATCTAGGATGCCCATATATTTTATTTTGCTTTATACTAATATATTTTATCCATTTTCTGGTCCAATATAGTCGTTAGTTAGTCATTATAGTTGTTGCCTGGTCAAGAATTATAGCCGTCTGCTCACTAGCTATTTTCTGGTCCAATATAGCCGTTGGTTAGTCATTATACCCGTTGCTTGGTCAAGAATTATAGCCGTTGGAGGTTCTGACTCTGACTATTTAACATGCAATCTAGATCTTATTCTTCAACTTGTCTTGATGATGAACCACACTGGTTGGTTCGAAACGCGTCGACAAATGAAATATCATGTAATTTATGCCAAAAAGACTCTCTCATAAAAAATATTTAGCATATTAATTGATTAGTATAGAAATGTGTGCATAATTTGTATTAAATTTGATATATTTTAATAAAAATTAAAACATATACGTTTTTTTAAAATATAATATATTTTTAAATAGAACTAAAACTCTTTAAATACATTTTTTTTAATTTAAAAAATAATATAAGAGGATGAACTTGAAAAAATAAAATATAAACTTTTATTAATCATTTAAAATTTAATATAATAAATGTTTATATATTCCTATAATGTTTCATAAATAGAGCTAAAAATTAGAAATTCAGATAATACTCCATACATAACTCTTTAAGTTCAAGATTTAAACTTATGATGCGTAAAATTAATACTTGTGATAATATTTTTATTTTTTGGGTGAGATTTTAAAATAAGTTATGATGAATGTAATATGATTGGGATTAAACTAGCATTTGCACCAGATGTTGCAAAAGAAACGCCGTAAGGCATAAATTGAGGACAACATGCCATCTCAATTTGAGAAATAGTACCATTTCATGTTGAAACACAAAACACTTTATTGATAGGATATCAATTTACAAAATCTGAAAATGAAAAAAGCCAACCAATTTGTAAATGTATGAACTTGATTTTACAGTTTCAATAGCTTGTACCAGATCATTTAAGAATAAATAAATATGACTTACAAGCTCCATCCATATTCTTTGTTATGGTGAAGTAGTGGTTGCTTGACTTTTCAATCCCATGCACGATGTTGAGGTGTAACCAACCCATGATCTTTGATACCAACTTCGCCATGGCTTCTTTCTACTTTATACATCATAGTGTTTGTCATGGATGCCTTGGAGCTCCACCTCCAAGGGAATACTCATCTATATACATCTTTGTACCCCAAAGAGTTATAAAAATCAATGCCCTAAATTTTTTATTTGAGAAACAAAGGATTACCACATAGGCACCAAGGCTAAGAAATTGTCTAAGAAAGACGCTTCTCAAGGAAATATTCATTTACATATTATTTGATGGTCTTCCATCTGATATCATACTGCATATACTTTTACCTTTTGAACAATTAATGATGTTGAATGACCAACTCCAATCTCGACATCTGCCAACTATGTTTATTTTTTATGCCAACAGATAGCCCACATTTAGTAAAAGCTTAAAACTTACAGACCACCCTTTTAGGAAGAGAAACATGGAAATTACAAGGAAAATAAAACCGATACATGATTTCTCGCCGATTTTGTAAATCAAGAAGCTATCTCATGCTTAGTTTCGAAGCTTGCGTCTCTTCTTTTCTAGCATTCATTTTAGGGTTACTATGGATGGTAATGGCGAGGCCAGTAGAAGCTGCTCAGCTGAATAAAATACAATCTTACAGAAATGGGAAAAACAAGACAAGAATTTCAATGCAAGTAACAGGAAGAAAATAACATTTATAACCCAAAACAACTAAATAATTTATCATGATATTTGAGATCCCCTTTACAATGACAAATGCCTTCTCGGCTTCCTGAAATCAACGATTTTCCCACAAAGAGAGGGCCATTCAAGGTACTCACATTGAACTTGATATTGCAGCAATTAATCAAACCCTAAGCCGTAAATCTTTTGAGTTCTTCAATATTATTCACGCGCTAAGTACATAACAAAATATCAGTCAACAGATCACGCTAATTGATTTTGAGAGAAGAAACAGGGCAAAGCGCTTGAAGAACTCAGATGTGGAGGAAACCGCATGGTAAAGGCACCTGCAGCCAAAGCCAAAAAAAACCATGAATCCAAAATAGACAGTCAATACAAAATGCATTCGTATGGAAAGAAAAAAAACAGTTTTGCATATTGGTAAGTGGGCAAGCCCGCGGATGCAGCATTGCCCAGATTTAAAAGGGCCTCAACTCGCGGGCAGTCATCATCGCAGCTCTAAATCACCCGTGGGAGGCATATCTGAAGGGAGGTATAAGATTTCACATGGAAGAAAACTCTGTTATTCTTTAGGGAAAAGCACTTGAAGAACTTAGATGTGGAGGAAAACACATAGTAAAGGCACCTGCAGCCAAAGCCAAAAAACCCATGAATCCAAAATAGACAGTCAATACAAAATGTATTCATATGGAAAGAAAAAAAAACTCAGTTTTGCATATTGGTAAGTGGGTAAGCCTGCGGATGAAGCATTGCCCAGATTTAAAAGGGCCTCAACTCACGGGAAGTCGTCATCGCGGCTCTAAATCCCCGTGGGAGGCACATCTGAAGGGAGGTATAGGGTTTCACATGGAAGCAAACCCTGCTATTCTTTAGGGCAAAGCGCTTGAAGAACTCAGATGTGGAGGAAACCGCACGGTAAAGGCACCTGCAGCCAAAGCCAAAAAAACCATGAATCCAAAATAGACAGTCAATACAAAATGTATTCGTATGGAAAGAAAAAAAACTCAGTTTTGCATATTGGTAAGTGGGTAAGCCCACAGATGCAGCGTTGCCCAGATTTAAAAGGGCCTCAACTCGGGGGCAGCTTCCTGAAATCAACGATTTTCCCACAAAGAGAGGGCCATTCAAGGTACTCACATTGAACTTGATATTGCAGCAATTAATCAAACCCTAAGCCGTAAATCTTTTGAGATCTTCAATATTATTCACGCGCTAAGTACATAACAAAAGATCAGTCAACAGATCACGCTAATTGATTTTGAGAGAAGCAACAGGGAAAAGCGCTTGAAGAACTCAGATGTGGAGGAAACCGCATGGTACCTGCAGCCAAAGCCAAAAAAAACCATGAATCCAAAATAGACAGTCAATACAAAATGCATTCGTATGGAAAGAAAAAAAACAGTTTTGCATATTGGTAAGTGGGTAAGCCCGCGGATGCAGCATTGCCCAGATTTAAAAGGGCCTCAACTCGCGGGCAGTCGTCATCGCGGCTCTAAATCACTGTGGGAGGCACATCTGAAGGGAGGTATAAGGTTTCACATGGAAGCAAACCCTGCTATTCTTTAGGGAAAAGCGCTTGAAGAACTTAGATGTGGAGGAAAACGCATGGTAAAGGCACCTGCAGCCAAAGCCAAAAAACCCATGAATCCAAAATAGACAGTCAATACAAAATGTATTCGTATGGAAAGAAAAAAAACTCAGTTTTGCATATTGGTAAGTGGGTAAGCCCGCGGATGAAGCATTGCCCAGATTTAAAAGGGCCTCAACTCGCGGGAAGTCATCATCACGGCTCTAAATCCCCGTGGGAGGCACATCTGAAGGGATGTATAGGGTTTCACATGGAAGCAAACCCTGCTATTCTTTAGGGAAAAGCGTTTGAAGAACTTAGATGTGGAGGAAAGCGCAGGGTAAAGGCACCTACAACGAAAGCCAAAAAAACCATGAATCCAAAATAGACCGTCAATACAAAATGTATTCGTATGGAAAGAAAAAAAAAACTCAGTTTTGCATATTGGTAAGTGGGTAAGCCCGCAGATGCAACATTGCCCAGATTTAAAAGGGCCTCAACTCGTGGGCAGTCCTCATCGCGGCTCTAAATCCCGGTGGGAGGCACATCTGAAGGGAGGTATAGGGTTTCACATGGAAGCAAACCCTGTTACTAGGCAGGCAGAAGTTTCTTGGAATAAATCTGAGAGGAACATTGGCCAGGCAGAATACATTGCCAAGAACGTTACAAAAACCATCTCGCATCAAGAGGTTAGTGGATCGAATCTGGGGACAGGTAACAAGAATGCAAATAGTTGGGGTTACTGAGTTTCTTACCTTCTTACCTGGAACATATGAATTCATTCCTCCTATCAAGCAATGGCGGAGGTCGAGCCGAAGCACCTGGAAGTAGTAGTGCCCAGCGAGAGCAAGGGCGGTCGTCTTGTAACTAAATTAATATAATTTTAACTAATTTAATAACGGTCTAATAATCAGATGGTTGAAATTACTTTAATCGTCTAACACTGAAATCAATGGTCCATGAATGTACACATATTTTTAGAGGAGAGTTGATTTCAAAGGGAACGCCTTACGGCGTAAATATTCAGTTTATTTCTCGATGGAATTCATCTAATGGAAACCAAATTTGATCACCAGTGAATATTATTGAACACCAAATACCATGGACAACATACCAAGTTTCCGAAGGTTTTAGAAATGAGAAGTTATAAAGTTGAAGTTGTTCCATGATTTGACAAATGATTTGATGCCATTGTCATAGCATCAACAATATAATGGGAAGCCCCACCAAGACGCTTTCAAAATATAACGGGAAGCCCCACCAAGACGCTTTCAATAATTTATTGCAACGCATGCCTAGGTGAAAATTAGAGAGAAATGATAATTTTTTCAATGCAATTAAAATAAAAATGAATAGTAAAATGTCATAAAAGGATAAGACCAATGGTAAGACACACTAGTTCTTTTTAATTTCTAAATTATTAAACAATTTTATTATTTATTATTTTAGATGACTATTTTTATTTTTTATTAATTTTAGTTATTTTTAACTTATAATTAATTTAAGTAGTTATAATTTATGTGGTTATTTTAATATTTTTATTAATTTATATAATTATTTTAATTAGTTATTACAAAAATATGTTTTATTTAAATTTTTATTTTTTAATTATGCTTCGTTTTTAAAGTTCTATCAAATTTGGTAATTATTTTATTAATGTGGTTGTGCTAGTTTATATTGATGCACATAAGACAACTATTTACATCAAAGAGAATGAATAAATTTCAATCTAATTTTAGTTGAAGCTCATTCTACATTGATTAACTCTTTTTTCTTTTCCCCTTTATCCTTGTGTTTAAATAATTGAATTCTAAAATTTTCTATGATATATTAAATTTCACGAGTTTTATTTGAAATCTTTGTTTTGATTGCTAATTATTTTTATGTTTTAGTCATTCATATAATAGTAGTAGCCATTATTTTGTATTTTTTAATTAATTTTCTTTTACTTCAAAATTTAACTATATAATTTGAGATTCTTTTCTCTATAATCTTGTTAGCATTTCTTAATAAAAACTTTCAACCCGCTCAAGCTTCATGTTCATGTACTTCCCTTTCAATGTATGTTTATGAGAACTTTATTTTCACTTTTAAAATCTTTTAACATAGTTGTTAATATCATGCAATAATTATAATTTATGTGTTTTTTAACCAATCCTTTTTTATTTTCTTTCAATGTATGTTTATGAGAACTTTATTTTCACTTTTAAAATCTTTTAACATAGTTGTTAATATCATGCAATAATTATAATTTATGTGTTTTTTAACCAATCCTTTTTTACTTTACAATTTAACCATGTTCTCTGAGATTACTTTCCTCCTCTCCAATTTTAATTGCATTCCTTAATAAAGATTTTACTCATGCTCTTTCATTTTAACGTGTTTTTTGGAAATTGCTTTCAGTTTTTAAACGTTATAACATTGAGATTACCGTCGTCCATTAGCTTCAATCTAGTTACATATAACATTCATCTTTAAACATTTTGTACATGAATACTTATCATAATCTTATAACCTAGAAACATTTAGGACCCTTTTTCAAATTGAACATTATTTTTGTACTTTCCTAAATTACATTTATAGACGATATTAATATACTACACTATATAATTATATTTTAGTTAAATGATAAGTACATAATTGACTTATCACTACTTGATAGGCGAGTAACTAACCAAACTTTGTTGCCCTTCTCCGAGAATTATAGATATTAATGATATCTTTAATTACACAATAGATATATACTCTTTGTCAGTGCCATTTCCGTTCTATTTTTTCTGTTGAATTTAAGTTGGCTCTCTTTGTTTTTTAAATAAGTAGAGGGTATCTATGATAAAAATCACAAATTCCATATTAATCAAAGAATTATATTAACCCTCCTTACGCCGAGTCCTAGCATATTTGCATATCTATTAATTACTCACGTGTATGTTGGTACGGAGATTTGTTTAAAACATCTCTACTGGGATACCCCGCCATTATTTCCACTGATCCGCATGTAAAGAATTTTATTCTGCAGAACGATGGTAGGATTTTCGTTCCTCAATACCCGACCTCCACCATGGAGTTAACCGGAAAGTCTAATATAATGACAGCTCGTGGAGAATGTCACAATAGAAAACAAGGAGCTTTCATGCGTGTCGTCTATATTCTAATTCTCAAACGTCGCCTCCTCTTGGAAATACAAAATGCCATAACCTTCTCTATACTGTGTCTTACCATTGGTCCAATAGCTAGAGAAAATGTACCAAACATCTATGTGCAAGGAACAACTTCACCTCTTAACAGAAAAACAACTAAAATTCACTTGTAATGAATCATTCCTCTAGGACGTAATCGCAAAAGATCAAATATTTTTGTTAGAGACCTTATCAAAATTGTGAGAGAATTTATGCAGCGTGTGTTGAAAACATAATTACAGAGATAAGTTCTTTGAACCATCTGTGAGCTGGTGCAATGGTTCATTATCGGTAATGGAGGGTTTAATTTCTACCATAGTTGTTGCTTGTGATGAGAATTGTTCAATAGTAACCTGTATTATGAATTGCTTCATCAATAAGATGTATGAAGGATAATACCGGATTTTCATATCAACAGTCAAAAGAAAAACCACCTTGAGCAGTTGTTCCTCTGTTGAAATCTATCACGATGCAACTGACATAATATGGCAACGGAACTGTCTGATGACAAAACGATATTGGATTAGTAGTAGTCTTGTCTGCAAAAATCCCTTGAGAAAGAGATTCAGATGAAATAATGGTGATCTATTTGAATTCAATAAGAAGAATAATTGTAAGCCTGTGGGAATTGTTTTTTCACATGCATGAATTTCAAGATATGGATGAAGGCAAATTTTACCAAAATTTCTGACAAATTTTACCAAAATTTCTACTCAAAATTAAACAATATTGAAGACCATGGACGGACTCTGCTGGAACGTCACAGTCCTCATCGTCCTTCATCTTTTACCCCTACTTCTCCTTCCAGCACACAAATGGGAGCCCCACGGACGAAGAATGGCGCGTGAGCAGCGCGGAGGGAATGTTGTTGCTGATGATCGGGCGGGGCGGTCCTGTTACTACTTTCATGGGGAAACCCCGTCATCTGCTGAACCATTGGGATCTGCCCTCGTAATCACGATCGGAGCCCTGTTTCCCCTTCGCGATCGCCTCTTGGCAACGAAATTATTCCTCACCGGGATGGATCTCTGATTATTACGGAATCTCGACAACGCCTTCGCAGGCGGGGTTCGATTCCCCCGAGTCATCGAATCCGAAACTTCCTGGGCAGCCTGGGAAGGGCTGCACGGATCACAACTGGACACGGATGACGACGTTACTTCGCTGGTGGAAGGTCCTGCATTCTCCTCCTTCGAAGTCCTGATAATGAGTCCATGATCATCTGGTGTGGAGTTCAATTCCCTCTCCAGCGCCCTCCTTATCATTTCCATGTCTCGCTGGGACGCCTCGAAGATCCAGTACACAGCGTCAGTGTCTTGGTGCTTGGACGGCTGGAAGTGCCAGGCAGCCAAGGCCTGTTCCCTCAATACGCTTATGGAAGGTCCTGCATTCTCCTCCTTCGAAGTCCTGATAATGAGTCCATGATCATCTGGTGTGGTTGATAACTGACTCAAGCATAACTGACCCAAGCATTCGTTCAAGCTAATCAGTTGGTTGATAACTGACACAAGAATAACTGACCCAAACATTCGTTAAACCTAATCAGTTGGTTGATAACTGACACAAGCATTCGTTCATTACTAACGTAAATCCAATGGTCAATATTTTTCCAATCGTCTAACACTACATCCGACGTTGAATATCAATACAGAGTGGCAGCTGGGGGCATTCATTTCAAAGGGAACACCTTACGGCATAATTATTATTAGCAATTGTGTCTAAAGATGCAAAGTACACCAAAGGAATCAAGATTTGGGAAGTTCATCTTGCGACGAGGCAAGGTCACTCTTCAAAACCTATGCATGGCCATGAAGTGTTGAGAAACCTTGCTTTGGGTAAATAACTTCATGTATTTATGAGGTCCCTTTGAGGGGAAACCTTCTCTTTGTGGATGAAATTCATGGTTTTTGTTTCTAATTTGGTTTCTCAAATACAATAGAAGGATTGTATTCCACCAAACCATTAGAAGTTTTTATATGTGGGAAGTTAATTCATCAAAGGTTTCCTTATAAAATATTATGTCATCAACAAGGATGTTATAATGAATTTTCTCTTAAGCCTTTTGGAGGAGCCCTAGGTGCCAATGCACCCTCCACTTCCCAACCCTATTCCTTCAAGGATGCAATGAGGATTGGGCCATTATCATTTCATTAGGAATTGGAAATTTGTGTTAGCACTTTGTGGGTGGTTGAATGAACTAAGACTCCTAACTATGACCTCCTCCTCTACTGAAAGGGTTTTTTTATTGCAAATTTTAAAATTGTGAAGGATCTTCCAAAAGTATTTGATGAAGGGTCTTAGTTTTGGGGCAGAGAAAGCCTCTCCTTTCAACCAAAGCTCCTAAAATTTGATGAACCTCCATCACTATCACAACAACTCCAATATGTGTAAGACCAAATCTCCCTCTTCACTTGTGGTATTTTGCATTTACTCATAGTTATTAGAAACTCTCTACGTTACTTTGTTATAATAAAGGGAGATTGTATTTCACAAGGTCTTCTCACCTTTGTTCATATTGATGTGGACTTCAATCAATGTTTACCCAAAAATATACTCATAGAATGGGATGATCTCACTTTTACCCAATTGTTAGATTATGAAAGTGTAACTTTCAAAGGTAGATCATTCCAATAAACCAAACATCTTTAGAAAGTCCAATCATCTTCTTATTTATTTTCTCCATCTAAAGGTATTAGGAGAAATCATAGCGGGAGGAAATTAATAAAAAAAATTATTTGAACCAAACTGTAAACAATACTCAAAGCAACCATAGACAACATTGAAAGAGAAGATGTCCTAGTTGAAAACAAGGAACATATTCTGGTTCCACACCCCTCCCACATGTTATTGTTAATTTTCTTAGGGCTATATTTTGATTTGCTTTAGATAATTTCATTTCATCATTTACATATTGAACTCACCCCACAACATCATAACATTATTCAGAAATATATGCAATCATATAGAAATAACAATATCATCATCAATGCAACAAAACATAAAGGAATAATAGAAGAAAAACATTCACACATAGAGACACCAGGTTTGGTTGGAGACCAGGGAGAAAACCCACAAAGGGGAAAACCCTTTCAAATTATTCTTGTCATTAGATTGCCATAAAATGTTCAACAAAGAGAGAGTACAATGATCCATATCTTCAACCACAAAACTATTTAGCAAAATAAACTAATAAACATCCAAGAGATGAACCCAACAATGTTGATGATCTAAACCCTAACTCAAAGGCATGTCGTCAATTGTAAAAATGAAGCCCTAGTTTCTAGCTGCACAGAGAGAGTGTATGAGTATGTGGTTGAAACAATCCAACCACAGACATAGGCTTGCATGCATGCAGTTACAACTGAAAATTCCATGTTTCAACCCTGCGACTAAGAACCAAAAACCCTAATCACATGTGAGAGCTTCAAACCTTGCAATTTCAGACCTTTGCAAGCCAACTTCCATGAACTAACCTCATATATGTGAACGACAAACCAAAGAAAGAAGAATGTTGATGATATTCAAATGAGGGTCACTTGACTTGTATTGATATCCATCCATGGGTGTCCAAATTCTTCTTAGGGATGACCTATACTTTTGAGAACATGTGGGTTCCCATATTAAAAATAAGTTTTTGCTTAACCAAATTAAATTCTTCCAAGGGCTAGGAGGGGTCTTCCTTGATGAGGAAGGTTGTCCAATGGAGGGAATTTGTCCTTGATATTTCAAATTAGCACTCCCTCTCATCTAGGGAGAAATTACCGACAACAACATGTCTCGTCACATGTATCTCGTCAACAAATATTGTCACTACATATCTCGACACATCTTTGTTCATCTATGCTCATCTCTGATTATCTCTACTCATATCTTATATTTTCTCATATGTTGAACACTCTCAAATATAAAAGAATAAGAATTTGACATTGGAGGGGAGTCCAAGCTAGCATCCTTTGTTGATTGGGGAACCACTTCTACCACCCAAAATTACTACTAATGGGGAGCCCAATGATACTACCTGAGAAACATTAGAGAGCTTAGCATCAGGCAACCTTACTCAACCTAGAACCACATCGAGGAGCACATCTCAACTCAAAATCCAATGAAAATAAGGAAGGTCTTATAAGACACTCTCACCTCATGTATATGGCAGTGGAGAAGGTCATATGGGACACTCTCACCCCAAGTCATCTTATAGGGGAGCTAACATCTTCCATCCTATGTCGATCAATACAATAGCTCATCCATCATATTTCTCATTGATCCTCCCAAAAATAACTCGCAAGAGTCATGGGGTAGAACACTTGCACCATAATCAATATTGTGTGAGATACCTCACTTACCAAAGGTATGATCACAATTAGGGTATACTATGCTAGACCAAGATAGGGGACCTACATCTTCCACCCTATGGGTAACATATGAGGATGATGCCCTATTTTCTAGAGATCCCTCAATCCGAGGAGCCCTATATCTCAATTCCTCACCCTAAGAGCTCAAAAAGGGGAGAAGAGTTGGCTCAGTGTCCTCGACCAGTCCTTCTTTATGTAGATCATAAACATATCAACATGCTCATATCTAATACAACTGACTGAAGAGTTAAATCATATTTCCTCATACATTACCCACAACAACAATCCTTTATTTTCATCTTCATATAGTACATCAAATCAAATATTATGTTAGAGAAAAAATATATCACAAAAGGATACCTTATTATTCCTTTATCCCTCTCAAGGATCCAAATACCACAAGCCTAACCTTATCTCATATAGTAGAATTGTCTCAATGTATGAAGATATCTCATTATCATCAATGTATGGGATTTTCTGAAAATCACAATCCACTCTTTATTGTTGCAATATATCACTGTCATATTAGAACCTACTTAAAACAAATCTTTAAAGAGATTTTCCAACCAAACTGTCCCACATCTATCCATGATAGCAACAATGTATTTAACCTCAGTCTTACGTAAAGATATGTACTTTTATTTCCTTGTCATCAAATTTTTGTGGAAAATCCCAAGCTAAAACGACACCTAGATGTTTTATCAGTTCATTCATGCAGTTGTACATCTCCTATAGTATATCTTAGAATAAGAATGATCGCCCTATGCAAATATCTCAAACACGTGCTTGGGTGACAACCTAATGTGTATGAAGCAGCTGAATCATGAATTCACTCAGGTTGTTCTATTCAAAACATACATATATGTATAGGTGTTCACACAAAACAAAAATGTTTCAATCAACTGTCAGTTGCCAATGCAGGTTCAACAATATCTCTGTATAATTTCTCGAAATTCAATTCCATCGAGGTGTCCAAGGATTTGCATTTTCACTCTCAAAAATATCTCCAATATCTTCACGATATATTTTTCTTTTCCAAACTTCAAAAAGTAATTCATCATTCCAAGATTCATCATCTTGAACTTCAAAGGCCAAATCCCTCTTACTTTGATCATCACAGGCTCGTTACCCACCAAGAATAGATCGTCAATATATAAAACCAAAATCAAAGGCATACCTTGGACTAATTTTGAAGCAGAGGTCCGAATCAAGACCTCTTCCATATTTTACTAGGTAACTGTCAATACAAACATACCAGGCTCAGGAAGCTTGCTTCAAGCCATATAATTCTTCCTATAAATATTATATTGATCAAACCAATATACTCAACCTCACACAAATAAGCTAGTTTATCAAGGCTTAAATGCCAAACCAAAACTAATATCAAGGCCATAAAATTTTATGGCAATATCATTGTGACAAACTCTTTGCAACAGGTTATAAGGGGATCTCACACCCAAATATTAGGTTACAACCTTATCTATTGTCATGTCGACAACTGTCATTTACTAAGAAATATCCAGCCAAAATTTATTAAGCCATCCTCATGATAATAATATGAATAATTTCTGTAACTGCATGTGAATGCATATCCTAAGGATAAGTCATATAAGTTCCATCCATTCATTGTGAAATCAATGCATAATGAATCATAATTGTTTACACTTTAATTAATGTGCAAATTCCAATGATTCCTATATCGAATTTAATCATTAAGAGTCACTATGCCTATATTTTCATGCCTCATCAAGTAAAATCACCATTTTCAGGTACTGAATTTCATAAAAACCCTTAACTTATTATCATTGTGACTTCAATCAATCCATTGGCCAAAAAATATTTGTGGATTGTCAAGCATCATGCCAAAATTCCAATACTTCTCATCTACATTAAGTCAAGTTAATATGCAAAATCTTGTGAAACACTGTGAGCTTTTACCAAATACTATCATATACTAGCTCTATTGATCAAGTCAAGGAAAACAACATACTGATATTCATATTTTAGTCCTTTGCAAACATAAGATTAGTGAGGACATTCACATTCTCTGCAATAAGTTAAATATTCAAACTTCCTTACACATAGAATTTTCTATCATCTGCTTCATGTTTGTAGATATGTCATCATCTTAGTGCGCCTCTGGCGCAACCAAACCCATAGCTCTTCTTCTATGCAGTTGGGAGGCTTATAACTGCACCCTTAAGCCTTTCTCCCAACTATTGGGGCTTGGATTAGGAGAAACCTTCTTTTCTCAAATAAGAACTTGTCAAAACTTATTTAACAACATCAGATGGTTGTTCATGTCTAGAATCCTTCCTTCGAGAATCAAGTGATTTTTATTCAGTTTCTTTGCAACTCGTAGTTCCTATTTTTCATTGGCAATTGTAGCGCTAGCATATTGTAATTTCTGAATGTTACTTTGAAAATTTCCAAAAAAAATCCTGAGGAACTTCTTTCCTTTTCCAACACCAACTCTTCACTAACTCTCTTTTCCTACAACTTAGATGATACTCAGGAAGGACCTGCTTATCACATCTCATCTAGAGGTTAGAAGCATTAGACACTCAATTTTTCATGTAGGAATTATAAGTGATAATCAAAACAATATATCTAAACAAGATTCATATCAAATAGAATTAACATAAATCTAAATGGTACTTATCTTTCAATGGGAAGTGAGCATCTCCCTCTTGAACCGACCTTCAAGAGTTAGTATTGTCCATTATCCATGTAACAATGTTGCCTTGAATGTTTTGATCAAATTCATCAACAACTATGCATAATTATCCCATCTAGGGTTTCACTTAAATCTGTCACAAGTGTTAGAACAAATTCTCATTGATCTTTCTAGGGTTACAATGCTGCAAAACTCAAGCCTTTTTCTCATCCCAAGGTTTCTTCCAGCCCCTAACCTAATGATATCCATCAAACCTTTATAACCAAATTTCCCAGGGTTTCCTTCAAACCCTAGTATTATTTTAGGTCTCCTCCATCTTCTCTTTCTCTCATCAATGGTGTCTTGTCAAGGGTGACCTCAATGACTTTTCTTCAGCCCATGTCTAATACCATGTTACTTTTTCTTAGGGCTATATTATTCTTTGCTTTAGATAATTACATTTCATCATTTACATATTGAATTCACCGCACAACATCATGACATTATTCATAAAAATATGCACGTGTATAGAAAGAATAATATGATCATTAATGCAACAAAACATAAAGGAGAAATAAAAGAAAAACATTCACACATAGAGACAATGGGATTAGTCAACGACCAAGGAAAAACCCCACAAGGGGTGAAACCCTTTCACATTCTTCTTTTTATTAGATTTTCATAAAATGTCTAGCAAAATAGAGTTCAATGATCCATATCTTCAACCACAAAACTATCCAGAAAAATCAAATAAACAACGTCCAAGATATGAACCCAACAATGTTGATGATCTAAACCATGATTCAAAGGCTTGCAGTTAGCTATCAAACTTTATGGTCAATTGTCAAACTTTGTAGTCAACTGTAAAAATAAAGCCATATTTTCCAGCCACATAGAGAGAGTGTATGAGCGTGCAGTTGAAACTCTCCAATCATAGGCATATGATTCCATACATCTGGTTAAAACCAAAAATTCCCTGTTGCAACCCTGTGGATGAGAACCAAAAATCCTAATCACACGTGCGAGCTTCAAACCCTTGAATTTTAGACCTGTGCAAGCCAAACCAAAGAAATATGAATGCTGATGATTTCAAATGAGGGTCACTTGACTTGTATTTATAGCCACCAAAATGGTGTTCAAATTTTTCTTACGGTTGACGTGTTCTTTTGAGCACATGTGGGTTTGAATATTAAAAATAAAAATTTCCTTAACCAAATTAAATTCTTCCAAGGGGTAGGAGGGGTCTTCCTTGGTGAGGAAGATTGTCCAATGGAGGGAAATTTTCCTTGATCTTCCACATTAACATGTATCTATGGGGAGAACGATACAACTTAATGTTATTTAAACCCTTTAGGCATTTAGAGGACCTCCATCAATTTGACAATTTAGATGAGGAAAGTGAGGCATAATTTATACCTTATGCATAAAATTGTGAATCCCTGATTCCTTTTGGAAAAATTAGTCTTTATAATAACTCCACCATCCCATGAGAATAAATTTTAGTATATTGGCATTCGAAAGGCGATTTATAAGCTTACCTGCCAACCATGTGTAGGCCAAACGTGGACCCTTACTATAATGGAATATCTTAAATTGCTAACCTACCTTACAAGGAAGATGTATACCCCCTCCTTTCAAGGAGTTTTGTGGGGATCTATTCCTTTATCCTTGGATAAAACCCTAAATTAGATCAACAGGTATATGAGATAATTTTCATATCAAACAGGGTGGAGGGAGACTACACACCATGGTGTTGACATTCTATGTAGAATGTAACCGCCTTATCCCACATTTACCCTCTTTCACCGGTTTTACCGGGGTAAACCTGAGCTAAGGGTCACTATGATAAGACTCAACCTCCTATATCACCTTAAGGAAATGGATTCGACAACTTAAGACCATATTTACTTCCCTTAGGTGTTACAGGACCTCTAGGAGCTACCCAACCACTCCAGGTGTCTAACCCCTGAGCTAACTCTCCTTTTTATTGACCTGGGCTATTAGTGGCTCCCTTGGTAGGGCCTCTAAGTAACTGCAAGCCTCGAGTTTCTCCCAAAATCTTACTTCCCAATCAATATTGACTTTTCTTGTCAGTTCTATGCCAACAACCCAAAATTCTAAGCCACGTTTTAAGTCTAGGACTCAGGCCTTTGCTGAGGATTCAATGAAAATTCCATTAATGATGAATAAAATAGAAATAAAGATCATAAACCAAAAACTTGAATAAGGACTTGACCTAACCCCTTCCAATTAGGACAAACATTCCATCAAACACATGGTAAACATGCAATTTACAGGTCATGAATGCATATATGAACATAGGGATATGAAACTTATGTGAGGTTTAACAAGAAGGACCAATGCCTTCTCACAATAGCTACCATAAATCCATTTAGGTCATGCATTCATTAACCAGACATTCATTAATTAAAATGTGATAAAATCCATACTTAAATCTTGTCATAAAACCATGTTTATAACCAACATATAACTAGATAGATAATAATGATAAAACAAGCATTAAAGCCACATAATAACTAGCATAATTACTCATCAAACACAAGAGGAACTTAGCTCTTATTAACCATAAGAAAAATCCAACCAAGTCAGGGACTTCCACGTACCACCTAACCATATATTAGCTGAACCAAATATTTATTTCATCCAATCACCCCTGTGCCATATTCGAAGCATGAATGTGGGATCTCATGAGATAAACAAATCCATAAAAAAAAGGGAATCCAGAGGTTAAACCACCTCCACCCTCACCATGCGTGATCTCACCTAAATAGGTCCCAAGATCACAAAACCTAACCGAGCTTGGATGCCTCAGAATTCCTTCACCATCCCTTGAGGAATTTTCATGTCTCCACCCATATGTTGAGGGCTTCCCGAAGAAAACCGTCTCAACCCCCAACCCTTGGGATTTTCATGAGACCACCTCACCCAAATCCAAAACCTTCCAACAATCCAAATCTCAACCAGGAAATAATCCCATCACACCATAGTTATTTAGAAATGGAAAGGCAAGGCTAAAACCATTGTCGAAACATAGAAATCCATGCCAATGATAACACATGAACCAAGTACACACATGCACATACCATGCATGCCAAAACAAACTAGGAAATAATACATGCAACCTGTTACCTGCAAGTATTCCCAATGAAGCTTCCTAATCCAACCTTTCCTTGCTTGATCCTTTCTTTCCTTGTCATTCATTTGCTTTCCTTATCCTTCCTTTGCTTTCTTTCTTTCCTTTTCCTCTTGGTGCTCTTCTCCTCTCTTAGACTAATTCCAAAACAAGACAAATGAAAGGCCCCAAACTAATGCTCTGACCTCTTTTTATTATTGACGCCTCTAATTTCTTCATTTTCATTCAAATTCCTCCTCACATGCAACTTGTGACCTTTCCCCTCCCTTTTTTCCTATTTTCTTTTATTTTCATAAATAAAATTCCAATAATGCCTTTTTGCATTTTCAAAGCCTTTGGCATTTCCTTTTCCAATTTCCCCTTCTCCATAATACATGACAAGTGATGCCCACTAGGATGTTCTGCCCAACATTCAGCTTGGAATAAGTGTCCCATGACCTTGGTATTATTTTTCCTTTATTAACTTTATTACATGAACTTTTAACCAGGGTTGTTACAGACCCATCCCCCTTAGGGGAACATCGTCCTCGGTGTTATATGACATCTACAACCAGAAAAACCACTAAAAACTAAAACATACTACCCATGGAGCTTTATAACACAACTAGTTGTAGTATTTACAATGAACAACCTGATCAAAAGCAAAACCATCATGAAAAACATGACAACATGACAACGATACCGCACATTGGATCTTTATAACACAAATCATTGCAGTATTTACAATAGAAACTATACATAAATATTTACAAATACCCAAAAATCATTTTCCTCAATCAACAAAGAATGAAGGATACATAACTTGCATTTGATTAACCATCTCCCATGTAGCTTCATTGGGCCCAAAGTGCTTCCACTACACTTCAACCTTCTCAATTGATTTGTTCTGGGGCATGTGTTGTTTTTGCTGCAATATGCACTGAGGTTCCGGTTGGAGTTATCCTTCTAGTTCCACCTACAATACAGACCAATCAATAACATTATCAACATCCTTAAATACATATCTCTTAAGTAATGAAACATGGGAAACATCTTGGACTTTCACTATCAGAGGCAGTGCAATTTTGTAGGCCATTGGTCCAATCCTCTCAAGGATCTCGAAAGGCCCGCAATACCATGGTGCCAACGTGACACATTATCTAATTCTCAAGGAGTGCTTCTTGGTCTTGATGTGTAAGCACACATACTCCCCAACTTGAGACTCCTTAAATGCCCTGTACCGATCTTCATAACTCTTTTTCTAGTCCTTTGTTGCCTTTATATTCTTCTTTATAATCTGCATTTCTTGTTCCATTTTCGCCAACATATATGATCCAATAAGTACCGTGTTCACTAGATCACTCCAGTTGATGGGAGTATTAAAACTCCACCCATACAGTGCCTAAAGCAGACTCATCTTCAATGACTCATGGTAACCATTGTTGTAAGCAAACTCAACCAATGGAAGGTAATTCTCCCATCTCCTCTATTGTTGCATGACATACACCCTCAACATATCCTCTAGAATCCTGTTGGCCCTCTCTATCTATCCATCTGTCTACGGATGATAAGTTGTACTAAAGGACAAATCTGTCCCCAAACCTTCAAACAACTCCTTCCAAAACTTGGAAGTGAACTTAACATCCCTTTTCGACACAATATTCTTCGAAACACCATGAAACCTCAATGTCTCCTTGATGAAGACCTGTGCCACCTCACTGTCTCCCTGATGAAGACCTGCGCCACCTCACTAGCTAGAAAAGTAGTCTTCACTAGAATGAAGTGAGCTACCTTGCTTACCTATTGATCACAACCATGATAGAATCATGCTGCCTCAATGTCCTCGGAAGACCTGTAATGAAATCCATGGAAATGAACTCCCATTTCCATTCTGGAATCAGATTAGTCTAAAGAAACCCACCTAGATGCTTACACTCTGATTTCACCTGCTGATAGTCCAAACATCTAACCATAAACTCTAGCATTTCCTTCTTCAAATTTCGCCAATAGTAGAACTTATTCACCATTGTCAATGTCTTTTGATATCCTGGGTGGCTTGAATATGGATTAACATGAAAATCCCTCAAGATAAGCTTCTTGAGCAGATTGTCATCTAACACATAATCCTGTGTCTGAATATCACCAAACCATATGCTGTGATATGATAATCCACATCCTAATCACTTGTACCCTGTTGTAACCTATGACTAAGCTCACTATACCTGTCATCCTGTTGTCCTGCCTGTAAGATATGATCTTATAAACATGTCCCATATGAGCTCATAGTTGCAATATGGTTCATTTGTACTCTCCTACTGAGAGCATCTGCAACCCTATTCTCCTTACCCTTAATGCATCTGATCTCAAAATAATTCATTGATCATAGCCAACAACCTAGCCTACCTAGAATTTACATTTGGTTGGTCAAACAAATATCTCAACCCACTGTGATCGCTCATCAATACAAACCTCCCATAATGAAGATAACACCTCCACATCTTCAAGGCATGAATAATAGCTGCCAAGTCAAGATCATGAGTCACATAGCTTTTCTCATGCTCATTCAACTTCCTCGACTCATAGCATACCACCTATCCCTCTGGCATCATGACTCCAACAAGTCCTCTTTTGCAAGAATCTCTACATACCACGAACTCTTTATCCAGACCTACATTCTTAATAACTAGAGCATTTGTCAAAAATTGCTTCAACTACTGAAAATTGGTTGTACATTCCTCTGTCCATTCAAATATCTTACCTTTTCTTTGCAATGATGTAATAGGACATGCAATGTGTGAGAAGTTCCTGATGAACCTCCTGTAATAACCTGCTAACCCCATCATTAGGGGAATTTTGAGGTCTAAATGGACCTCCTAAGGAAATTATAAAATAATAGTTGAAATAATAAAATAAGATTAGATTACATCATCAAATTTTAGAGGGAAAAAAGAAAAACTACTTTTTCAACTGGTATTTTCAACTTATCTCCGTATGGATTTACTCAAATTTAGAGCTGGAACACTCGTTGGATGCGTAATTTGATTCCTCATCCAAGGAGTACCCATTTTGCATACTTTTGATGGACCATGCTACATGAAAAATGCGAAATACATGAAAAACATGATTTCAATCACGTTTTTTCATGTATTTCTCAATTTTCATGTAACAGGGTCCATCGAAAGTATGCAACATGTGTACTCCTTGGATGAGAAATTAAATTTTGTATCCAACAATTACTCTTGCTCAAAATTTGAGTAAAACCTTAGGGAAATAGGTTGCAAATACAAGTTGAAAAAGAAGTTTTATTATTTTATTATTTTTTAATCTTTTTAAACAAGCTCCCAAAGCTTGGTATGCAAGATTGGATCACTATCTTCAACAACAAGGCTCCAAGAAGGGAGTGGTAGGAAGTAATCTCTACATAAGGATGGATGAAGGTAAGTTACTAGTCACACTTGTTTATGTTGATGATCTGATCTTTGCTAGCAATAATGATGAAATGAGCCATGAATTTTCTCAAAACATGTCAAGAGAATTTGAGATGTCAATGATAGGAGAGTTATCTCACTTCCTTGGACTACAAGTATCTCAAACCAGAGCAGGATTGTTTAATGGTTTATTTACAACTTTATCTAAGGGAGTGTTTACATCTAAATTGTCTAGTTGCCTTTCTGGATGAGAATGTTCAATAATTTGACTATCTTCTTTAGATTCCAAATCAATATTGTCATCTTGAAATTCATTTTTGGATTGTAGGAAACTCTCAATCTGCTTATCATTTCCAAATACCTGCCAATATCTTACGTTATCAAGTACAACTGGTCTGTGTTCTACCTCCAATACATATTCTTGATTTGGATAAGTCATTTTGCAAGAGTTGGCTAAAAAAGCCAAATTGTTTGGAATGATGTTTTGTTTTGTTTGGTGAATCGTCCCCCATGGTTGACATCATCATCTTGAATCCTATTTATTTTATTTTTGTTGTACATTTTTCTTAGGAGGCCCATTTTAGACCTCAAAATTTCTCTAATGAAAGGATCTGACTTCACCCACATTTCAAGGAACTGCCCACTCCATGATAGCTCTAATCATTTTTGGGTCCACTTCTATGCCTTCCATGGAAACAACATGTCTCAAGTAATGTACCTTTGTCTGAAATACGTTGTACTTGCTAAGATTGGCATACAATTGATGCTCTCTTAGCAATCTTGATATTGTTGCTAATGGTTTTGCATGCTCTTCCTCATTCTTAGAATATATCAATATATCATCAATGAATACAATCACAAACTTGTCTAGATAAGGATGCAATACATTATTCATCAAGCACATAAAAGTAGTTGGGGAATTAGTCAAACCAAAAGTAACCATTACAAACTCATAGTGCCCATACATTTTCTTGAAAGCAGTATTGTAGATGTCCTCTTCTTTGATGCATACCTGATGATATCCTGATCTAAGATCAATACTTTAGAACATTACTACTCCCTTCAACTGATCAAAAAAGTCATCTATCCTTGGAAATGGGTACCTATTATTAATTGTCACCTTATTCAGTTGCAGTAATCAATGCACAACCTGAGAGTACCATTCTTCTTCTTCACTGGAAATAATGGTGCACCCCAGGGAGATACACTTGGCTTAATGTATCCCTTATCAAGCATCTCCTTCAACAGCAACTTCAACTCTATTAACTATGGTGTGCTCATCCTGTAAGGTGCCTTTGATGTTATTGTTGATCCTGGTACCAACTGAATAGAAAAATCCACATCCATGTGGGGAGGAAACTCTTAAATCTCTGTTGTAAACACATGCTAAAACTTTTATAGTATAGTATACCTCTTGAAGATTTATGCATCCTCAACATCCTTATGCTTGTCACTGGAAATATGAACTGCAAACATTACACACCCCTTCTTATAATTGCACTTAGCCTGCATAGTTGTGACCATCCTAACAGACATAGGCTTCTTCTTTCCCTGCAAGGTTCTATTTTCCCCATTATCATCTAGGCACTCAATGTCCATTTCATAAAAATCTACTTTGGTCCTATGAAGGTACAACCAATCCATAACCAAAATCATACCATATGATCCAAATGGAAGTACATTCAGGTGGATGTTGTAGGCATACCATTCAGCTCAAATTCACAAGCTCTTACCCAATGATAAACTCTCTTCTTAGTACTTGCAGTTAACTGCACCAAAAAGACTATGCATGCACTTCTTTTCACAAGCCACACTTGTCCACCAGGTCAGGAATAACATAACTATAATTAGATCCAGGGTCAATAAAAATAGAAACAACTCAACCACAAAAGCTTACCTTCCATCTCAACAATGGATGTTTGATGATCTGTCTGCTCATTGTCCACAACTGCATAAATCCGAGGAATGTTATGACCAACATCCCCAACGGTTTGTGTCTCTTGAGCATTATATATTTGAGGCCTTCCACCCTGGTACAATGAACAATCTTTCTTGCAATTATCTTTTCCACATATCCAACACTCTAATGATCCCCTACCATCACCTCTGTTTTGTTTATCTCCACCTTGTGACACATGTCCCTTCTCAAGTGCATTAAAATTCTTGTACGCAACAAAATTTTCTTTCTCACATGCATCCTAAGGCGTTCCTTGTTTCAGTGGCCATTTCTCTTTAACTTTATCACTTCCCTTCAAGTCATGCTTAGGCTCAACTTTATGCTTTGAACGAGCGTAACAATGCTTCAACTTCCCAATGGCCTTCTCCAATTATCTAGGCTCATCAAACTCAATCTGGTCTCTATATGTTGTTGGTAACCCACTGATGAATCTCTAAATCTTAGTCTTCTCATCCTTGAGGTAAGGAACTGTTGACGGTGTTGGACCAGCCAAGATGTCATGGGATATCCCCAATAAGAAGTCCTAAATAGACCTCAGGCCGTTTGGAGTAGGAGTCCCAACAGTGGGTAGCAAAGCTATGCCTTGACTGCGATAGCGCGCAGAGGTAAGCAATATATCCTTTTCAGAAGCAAGTGTGTGACCTTGCATTGAGTCAAGAGAGATGCATGGGGAGGTTCTAACACATGGAGGGGGAAAGAAGTGTGTCCCTTAAATCTTGTAATAGTATGCAGACTGAAAGGAATGCACGAACTGAAAAGAATAATAGTCGACAATTCAAGCTGATGAGTTAAACCAACAACACACTTCAATAAGATTCATACAATCACATACAAAATAGTCCATACATAAATGCGTAAGTTAAAACTACATACATTGCTAAGCTAACTAGAATAGTCGAACTACAATAACAACATATGCATGAAATGTATTGGCTCTGTTATATTATATAAAGTGAAAGTTCCATACATACATACAACCATGACAATCACTAGCCCTAATAGTGGAATGTTACAGTGAACACTGCCTATTCCTGCAAAGAGACATACTCGCTCTGCACTGTGGAGAAGCCAAGGATCATTACAATACTCTCCAAGCCCTCTCTAAGCCATGCCTAGAAAAATCTTGGCTCCCAAAAGATCGTTCTATGCATTATGAGGTTCTATATATAGCAAAGGGTGGGGTGACCCTTGACATTCCCATTTGACTCTTAGACTACCCTCATGACTCTTCAACTTCATTACATATAACTCTTTACATTACATATGACTATTTGCATTCCATTAATGACACTTGGAATTTCACTTTACATTACATCTGATTACAATAGTTATGACTCATAGTAGTGAGGTGGCCGAGACAACTCATAACACAACTTGACATGACACTATTGACATGTACTGGCTGACTGTGGTGTCCATGTCAGGTTGTTGTGTTGTTAAGTGATGGATGTGTCCTTGAATGTACTTTGTCTTCATCTCTACATAGCTTGGTGTTGCGAGGTCTTCAATGGTCTCGGTCTTTGCAAGGTGGTTCCATGCATGTGTTTCTTCCACTTGCTGCTTGATGTGCTCTATGTGGACATTCAACTGCGAGAAAGTATTTTGGCATGCGCTCCTTCTCCACCTCGTTCATCGTTATGCCATGTTCTATCGATGTACATGTTCCTACAATCACTCATGACGAGACCACATTAAATCCAAAATATCCTAGTCTACCATGATGCATTATCTTTTGGTGCCGGGTGCAGGTGACCGGGAGAGAGGACAAGGCTCTGAAACTGCACAGAGCACATTTCAGATCGAGATGAGTGGCTCTGGGGCACTGTTGGGAAAAACTATGCAGATGTCACTAGGGGGAGTATTTGCGCAATCTGGGATAACAATGACAGTTGCGGGAGGGAACCCAACTAGGAGGAAGACATGGCAGGGTGTCTAGTGGACTGCTGGACAATTCTGCGCAGTTTTCAAAATGAATATTGGGCAGGTCATCCGGGGATCTAGCTGGGAATCTGCGCAGTTTCTATGGGGAATAGAGTGTGGGCAGCAGGAAGCACAAGTAGGGAAATCTGTGTAGTTTTCTAGAGGAGGAAGGGAACGAGCTGTGGGGAGTTGCTGGTCAAAATTGCGCAATTCTGGTAAACAATCCGAGACAGGCAGCAAGGGCTCTCAGACATAAATGCATAGTTTCTGGGCTAAGTACAGGGCAAGGCAGCAAGACATGTGAAAATCAAAATTGCACAATTTTTTGAGGGAGAGTAGTGCAGGCCAACAAGGGGCATGCCTATCAGATCTACACAATTTCTCGGGATAGTGCAGTGAGAGGAACAGAGACTTGACCCACAATTCTGCGCAGATTTTGTAGGCAGTGTAAGGGAGGAAATTGCACAAGTTTTGTGCAATTTTGGGGATCAATGTAGCCCTGGGTCACAACTCTGTTTAGTTTTTCTGGTTGACCATAGGGAGGCTTGATGGGTGACCTTTGCGAGAAGTGTAGACTAGATTGGATTCTGGGACAACTTTTGCACTGTTCTGGAGGAAGTCAGCTGGCTCATTTCTAGAATTGCGCAGTGTGGGCTGCACAGAGGATAGCATCAAGCTCTGTGTAGTTTTGGGAAATAGTGTAAGGTCACTTAGAGTTGAGACTACGCAGTGCAGCTCAGTCGGGGTCTACTTGAAGGAGGGTTGTTCAGTCGATGGATTTTCAGGAAACATTACTAAGTGTGAGAACAAGTGAACTCATGCATGCATGACATTGTGATCACACACTTCGCATAACTTGATGACAAGACACCTCAAACCAACAAGACAAACATGGAAAAGCGCGACCCTCTGCAGGACTGTCTAATGGTGAAAGCGACAAGTGTGGCACTTGGGATAGACCTTCAGACAACCATGACGACGCTTGTGCGAAAATGCTTACAACTTTTTGGGTGAGTTCGACAGTTGTTCACATAGTTAAGACAACCCAAATTCACAAAGAAAAACCTTCAAAATAACCATAACCATATCGCAAGCATGACATAGCAATCAACGTGTCAAAGAAAACAGTTAGTTCAACAAGTGAAAAGGAAGCAAGACACGTAGGGGAAACACGTGGAATGACTTCCAGTGCTTGCAAACATGAATTTTATTGAAGACATAATGATATGACAATGACAAGCAGTCCTTCAAGCTACCCTAATAGATGTACTTCAAAATATGTACTTTACTTACCATGCTTACCCTTACGATGATATGCATCCGATGGAGTCTTCATGATGTCGCGATATTTTATCAGAACTTGGTCACCTTTTCCTGTAGTGGCTGAGAGATAGATCTGCACAGTTTCAATGGACAGTGATTACTGTAGGGATGATCTGCACATTTTTCCTTAGGTAGTTTGGGTTGTCTGTTCTGCACAATTTCTAGGAGTAAGGCTACTAGACAGTTCGGACAATATTGTGTAGTTCTGAGATGTAAGACACTGTTATGGGATGGGGTCTTGGGAGGACACCCCTACGCAAATTCTAAATGCAGTGCAACTTGAGTAGCTGAGGGACAATACTGCACATTTTCTTATGATAGGACATTATTATGGGATGGCATCCTGGGAGGACACCTCTGTGCAGCTTCTGAATGTAGGGTAGCTACACTGCTCTACGCATTTTTGTAGAGCAGTGTTGGTTGCCGAACTGCTCTGCACAATTCTGCAAGCAGTGTTGGCTGGGAAAATGAGGGAAAACACTGCGCAGTTTCTGAAGACAGTGGGTTTTGGCTGGGGAAGGACATTGGAGGAAACCACTGCACAGTTTTGGATGCCAAGGGAGGTTGGGGTCTCTCTGAATTGCGCAGTTCCAACAAGCAAGGGAAAAAGCTTAAGGGTTGTAGAAGAAAATTGTGCAATTTTGGAAAGCTAGATGAGGCTAGGTTGCTGCGGAAACTGGTTAAGTGTGAGATCAGTGAAACTGATGCAAACAATGATAGGACTTGACTATGATCACACACTTGAACACTTAGTGATACAACATAGACCATCTAGAACATAAAGGACATACTCTTCTTGATGCAACAACCTTTGTGACAAGAGTGTGTGAAGTGAGTGTGAAACATGTCTATGTAATGAGAACAACCCATACGCACAATATTTCCCCTTGAAGTAGAAAAAAATTCCCTTTGCATGATGAACAATAATCTCGATGGCCAAAGATGACACATACTGCATAAAGATGAGAGTGTGAACAAATATTAAGATCAAGGAGGGGGCTTGAGATCACCAGCTTACCAATAAGTGACCAAGGAATGATTGATCACAAGATCCACGGTAGGCTCTAAAATTTGCATGCAAGCCAAAATTTTGGAGGGCGGTTGTAGTTGCTACAACATTGGCGACACACTGGTAGAACTCCAGCTCTCTATATGGACCTTGTTTCATGAAAAGTGATTCTAACCCTTTCAAAAGAATTTTTTGTTTCTTTGATCGTTATGGCTTCCTCACTAGCCTGAGTGAAAGATGTAATCCCTACAATTCTCTTGATCAGTCAACACACATACCAAGCCAAGTCAATTTAGTTGTTTCAATTGGGGATGAGGGGTATATTGGTACAAGTAATATAAATATCAGAGTCTTAGTTTCATCTCTGGTGTTTCTCTGCTGCCATCAGGTCTGGACAGTACCCCGATGGAGTCACGTAGGAACACAAGCATCGCTACACTGCCAGTGAGCCTGGACAGTACCCCGACATAGTTACTTGCATCACCTCTCTATGCAGGAAGCATTTCTCTTCTTTCACACTATTTATTTTTTTTAATTTTCATTTTTTCATTTTTTCATTTTTCAAAGGTCTATGCATAGGCACTTATTTATTTCAGAGGAGAAAGAAGGATCCCAACTTATTGAGAGAAGAAGAGGTTGTCCCTTGAGAGAAGTATGCTATATATACCGCTGACATACTTGTTAAGGAAATCCCCCTCACCTTACTCTACTTGATTGAGCTGACGAGGGTTAACCTAAAAAAAACCAATTAGAGTAGGTAGTACTAGTTAACAGTGCAAGCATTGTGTTTTCACCAAGACTCACTTTGAATAAAACATAGTTTCCATCAGGGTATCATCGACTGAAGAAAAGAATCTCTTCATATAGAGAGAGGACAACAGACAACCAAATGTTGAAAGCTGTACAAGTCCTCTTATATTTTCTCGGCTTGTCTTGAGAGCCACACACAGTTTCAGGTGATACTAACCTATGGGTGGAAAACAAGCAAACGAACAAGAAAGAAAAGGATGGAAGTAAAATGAAAGAAAAACAAGAAAGAAAAGCAAGAAAACAAGAAACACAAACAAATTAAATGAAGCAAGCATGCAAACAAGGAAAAACAAGAAAGAAAACATTACTCGCACTCCTAAACTAAATAGTGCATGGGCCTCTTCACATAAAGTGATATTTCCAATGCATCCATTGGTACATTGATTACCCATGTTGGTGAAGGCATGGTTTACGAGAAAAGTAAGCGTGTAAACCAACAAACAAGAAAAATATAGAAATGAATACCAAAGCATTCCAAGTTTAAAAATACCACAGAAAAAAAAAAAAAAAGAATGAAAGCGCAAGATATGCATTCTGTGGAAGTATCATGGTTATGCATCACACTGTGCACATACGATAAACATGCACACTCCTTCGACCGTGAAAATTGAGAAAACATGAGAAAGAAAGATAACTTACATCTAGCAAGAGTGCTCACTGTGTATGATTCCTTCAATGCATGAGCTATGGGATCACGTGATTCAGATGGAGGATGTGAATTCCATGAATTAGATTGATCTTCAGGGTAAACAGGAGAGTGATGAGGAGCCTTTGGTGTTTTAATAGATTTTTGGTTCGAAGTGGAATCGACCTCAAGACAGTGAGGTCCTGACATAACCATCAGCGCAGGCTGAAGTGCCTCGACCACTTGTAGGGTTTCCACTTCATCAATAAGTAGATCATCAAATACGAATGGTTTAGAAAGATCAATAGTGAATGAATCATTATCATGATCGAATGAAGGAGAAAATAGATCACAAAAACCACAACCAAAAAACTTAATATGTTCATAGACACCCTCATGATCAGGTGGATCGTGCAGAGGGGTTGATGAGAAGCAAGAATTTTCACCGTCCGCATTTCCAGAAATGACAGATGAAATATTGAGTAGATTTGCAAACACAGATATGTCCTCTCCATTATGTAATGGCAGACTAGCATCTAATGTATTCTATGAATGATCAGAAGTACATGCATCCAGGAATTAATTCTCACACTAAAAATTAACAATGGAAGAATCACCAAATATGTAAGGGAAAAGAAGATAAGGTGCGGAAAGAAGGAGGTCATCCTTTTCCGCAAGTTCGTCTTCAGATTCCCACACATACTCATCATAAATGATAGTGCAGGTTGGCTGCTCAACACCAACTCCGTCGATAACTTGATCCTCGTGAACAATAATTGCGGAGTCTTAAATGGGAGAACACAACACAACACAATCCAGAGGAACAACAAAATGTTGGGACAGAAGTTGAGGAAATAATTCGACGTGACAACCAATAGTCTTGCTAGCTAAATATGTGCAGATATCAAGAGCAGGTGGGGTAGGAGGATATGACAATTCAACAAACATAATCACACCTTCTCCCGCCTCACACCCCGGGGATGATGAACAATCACTTGTGAAAGCAACCATGTCCACCTTGGATTTAGCATCTCTAACACCGAGGTATGCTGGGGTCAGTTTGAATGATTCTAACACTTGTGGATTTTCAGATATGTGAAGAAGGTATTGAAATATTTCACGGAGAAATTTCCAATCAATTTCATCCTCTAGGAATTAAAATGCAACATTAGTAAAGAAATCCCAAAATTGAATCAAGGATTCATTAGGGGCTTTCCATAATTCAAGAATTTTTTTGTTAAGTGCTTTACGGTCAAACTTATGGAAAGCATCGGCTAACTCTCTAAAAAAGTGACCAAATGAGTGAATATATTTTTCAGGCAGTGTGACAATCCATTGCAATGGGTGCCCAAAAAGTGTGAATGCGAACAATGTGCAGACCACGTAATCCTCACAAGTTTTGAGGCTGTCACATACATTAGAAAATACAAGACTATGCCTTTGCCAAGTTGTTCCACCTTCACCTTCATATATGTTCTGTGACAAGAGATTCCAGAATTCCTCTAAGATTTCAAAGTCATTTCTGTAAGACAGACATCTCGGAGGATGAAGTGTAACATAAGGCATGATAGATGTGCGAAGATTCAAAAGAAAATTTGAGGAATCATCTTGTCATCTGGCCCTCCTTCTAGCGCCATAAATGTTGACGGTTTTTGACCTTCCAACATGTCAAGGTATCTCCTCGGTAAAAAGTCCCAACTAGACCTCAAACCATTTGGAGTAGGAATCCCAACAGTGGGTAGTAAAGCTATGCCTTAACTGTGAGAGCATGTAGAGGTAAGAAAGATATCCTTGTCAGAAGCAAGTGTGTGACCTTGCAGCGAGTCAAGAGAGATGCATGGGGAGGTTCTAACACACGGAGGGGGAAAGAAGTGTGTCCCTTAGAAGCCTATAATAGTACGCAACCTAAAAAGAACACACGAGCCGAAAGACTCACGAACTGGAAAGTAGAATAGTCGACGATCCAAGGTGATGAGTTAAACCAAAAACACGCTTCAATAAGATTCATACAATCACATATGGAATAGTCCATATGTAAATGCGTAAGTTAAAACTACATACATTGCTAAGGTAACCAGAATAGTCAAACTACAATAACAACATATGCATGAAACATGCTAGCTCTGTTATATTATATAAAGTGAAAGTTTCATCCATACATACAACCATGACAGCCACTAGCCCCAATAGTGGAACATTACTGTCGATATTGCCTAGTCCCCCAAAGAGACATCCTTTCTTTGCACTATGGAGAAGCACAGGCTCATCACGATACTCTCCAAGCCCTCTCTAAGCCATGCCTAGAAAAATCTTGGCTCCCAAAATGTCGTTCTATATATGAGTTATGAGGTTCTATATATAGAAAAGGGTGGGGTGACCCTTGAAATTCCCCTTTGACTCTTGGAATACCCTCATGACTCATCAACTTCAATACATATAACTCTTTACATTACATATGAATCTTTGCATTCCACTAATGACACTTGGAATTTCACTTTACATTACATCTTATTACAACAATTACGACTCATATTAGTGAGGTGGCCGAGACAACTAATAAGACAACTCGCCATCACCCTATTGACATGTACTAGCTGACTGTGGTGTCCATGTCAAGCTGATGTACTATTAAGTGATGGATGTGTCCTTGAATGTACTTTTTCTTCATCTCTGCATAGCTTGGTACCGCGGGTTCTTCAATGGTCTCAGTCTTTGCAAGGTGGTTCTGTGCATGTGTTTCTTCCGCTTGCTGCTTGATGTGCTTCGTGTGTACGTTCAACTATGAGCAAGTCTTTTGGCATGCACTCCTTCTCCATCTCGTTTGTCATCGTGCCATGTTCTATCGATGTACCTGTTTCTGCAATCACTCATGACAAGACAACATCAAATCCAAAATCTCGTATTCTACCATGATGCATTGTCTTTCGGTCCCGAGTGCAGGTGACCGAGAGAGGACAAGGATCTGAAACTGTGCAGAGCACATTTCAAGTTGAGGTGAGAGGATCTGGGGCACTATTGAGAAAAATTGCGCAGATGTCACAGGGGGGCGAATTTGCATAATCCGGGACAACAATGACAGTTGTGGGAGAGAAGCCAACTGGGAGGCAAAACTGCACAGTTCCTGGGAGGAAGACATGGCAAGGTGTCTTGGGGATTGCTAGACAGTTCTGCACAATTTTCAAGATGAGTACTAGGTAGGTCATTCGGGGGTCCAGCTAGGAATCTGCGCAATTTCTTTGAGGAAGACAGTGTAGGAAACAGGACGCACTGGCAAGGAAATCTGCATAGTTTTATGGAGGAGGAAAAGATCGGACTGCGGGGAGCTGGTGCTCAAAATTTCACAATTCCGGGAGACAGTCTGGGACAGGAAACATGGGCTTCCAGATATAACTGCACAGTTTCTGAGCTGAGTACAGAGCGAGGCAACAAGGCAGGTGCCAGTCAAAACTGCACAATTTTCTGAGGGAGAGAAAAGAAAGCCAGCAGGAGACCTTCCTATTAGATCTATGTAATTTCTCATGACAGTGTAGTGGCAAGAAATAGAGACATGTTCGATACTTCTTTGCAATTTCTACAGGTACTGCAAGGCAGGCAGCTGGGAAAGTTTTATGTAGTTTCTGCAGGGAGTGCAAGGAAGGAAACTAGACAAGTTCTATGCAATTTTTTGGATCAGTGTAGCCCTAGTCACAACTCAGTTATGTTTTTATGGTTGACCAGAGGGAGGCTTGATGGGTGATATTTGCAGGAAGCACATATTGGATTGGATTCTAGGACAATTTCTGCATTGTTCTGGAGACAGTCAGTTGGCTCATTTCCAGAATTACGCAGTGCGGGCTTCCCAGAGGACAACCTCAAGCTTTGTGCAGTTCTGTCAATAGTTCAAGGTCACTGAGAGCTGAGATTGCACAGTGCAGCTCAATTGGGGTCCGGTTGAAGTAGGGTTGTTCGGTCGACGAATTTTCAGGAAAAATGACTAAGTGTGAGAGCAAGTGAACTCGTGCATACATGACATTGTGATCACACACTTAGCATAACTCGACAACAAGACACCTCAACCAACAAGACAAACATGGCAAAGCATGACCCTCTACGGGACTATCTAATGGTGAAAGCGACAAGTGAGACACTTTTGATAGACCTTCAGATGACCATGATGACACTTGCGCGACAATACTTACAACTTTGTGTGTGATCGCAATGGGTATTCACATAGCTAAGACAACCCAAACACACAAAGACAAACTTTTGAAATCACCAGAACCGGATCGTAAGCATGACATAGCAATCAACATGCTAAGGACGACAGTTGGTTCAACAAGAGAAAAGGAAGCAAGACACAAGGGATAAGCATGAAATGACTTCCAGTGCTTACAAACATGCATGTTATTGAAGACATAATGATATGAGAATGATAAAATGTCCTTCAAGCTACACTAACCAAAATAATCTTTGAAACGAGAACTGATACGATTACCTGTTTCTTTTAGGTAGGTAAAAAATCAACCGATTTTGAAAAGTGGTGATGCAGAATACATATTTTTTAAGCATAGTTTTTGACACTTTATTTTTTTTTATGTACATTAGCTTTTAGAATGTTAGTGATTTGTAAGCTGATTTTAAAAAGTGTTGATTCTGCATCAGACCCTTTTTTTAAAAGACTTATTTTTTGACTTTAAATTTTCTAATGTATTCAATGTGAATAATTATTTTCTAAATTTAACAATTTTTGAAGTGGTTTTATTCTTCATATTTTCTTGTTTTTCTTTTTCTTTTTTTTCTTTTTTTTTGTAATGAGGTCTTTATTTTTTTGCAAAGTTAAAGAAGAAGGTCGATATTTTAAAATTTTGATATTCTACATATTTATATATCGTTAATTAATTTTTCAATGCACATCAAATACTTGTCTATAAAAACACAATAATTGTTAACAACTGACATAAAAATAAACATTTTGAACATAAATATCACTAAAAAATTATACATTTTGATAATTTTTTGCTAGAAATGACATGTCAAAATCACAATTTTTATAGGACAATTTTAACAAAAAATGGTTAAATAATAGTTTTTTTTTGTATTTCTGTTTTTGTTTTTTTTTACATGTCAAAAAATAATAATAATCAAAGTTTTTTTCAAAAAAAATTATTCACATAAAAATTAAAGCGAAAATCACACAATACAAATATTAAACATGTAACAACATTAATTGAATGCTTATTCTTCTCATAAAATGTCAAATTCAAAACAATACAAGTATAACTAATTAATAGTTACAAAAAATGAGCTTGATTTCCAAGCATAACTTAAATTTAATCAACACTATAATGTAATCCAAACTCTTCATCCTCTAGAGTTTCATCATTGTCTTCTTCCATGATATTTTCTGCTTCATTTTGCTCATTTTCCTCTTCCAATGGATCTTTGATCTCTGCGAATCTCCCAATGTATGCCTTTCCAATCATTTCATGTAATGGTGGTTGAAGTTTCTTTGCCTTTTTTGCCACACGTGATTTACTAAAATCCCCTTTTTTCAACCCAATTTCTTGCATTGTGTTTGGAAGAAATTGAAGAGCATTAATTCTTCGCTGAATAAATTTGCACTATATTGGATCTTTTTCAATGACAATGCAATTTCTTCCTTTTTGTAAGTAGCATGCTAGTGTTGTACCTAATTATCAACCACAAAAGAAATAATTATTAAATTAATATAATGACATATAAATTAAGAAATAAGATGTTGAAATTCAATTCTATATAATAAAACTTACTTGAGCCTGAAAATAAATCAAGAACCCAATCTCCTTCATTTGAATATAAGTCTATAAAATAGTTAATCAATGACTGTGGTTTCTGATAAATGTTAACTATCTCTGATTTTCCTTCTTTATCTTCATATGTTTGTTTTTTCACAACAACATCATAAACCAATACTTGGCTATGACTATTTCCATCTACCAGATTAAAAAACATAGATATATAACTATCATATTTTGTTCAACTATCAATTTGGATGAACTCACAATCATTTATAATTGGTTGATCTTCACGGTTAAGAAGATTTGTTTCCTGTAACATGAAATAGTAAAAGTTCAATTATCTTGTACATAAATTATTTTTTTAACATTAATCAAACATAAAATTTCAATGTCTTACCATGTAAGTTGCATCCTTGAGTTTGTTTCCCCCTTGAAGCGTGTCAATAACATTGTCAATTGTGTGTTTGAATGAAATGTCATAAATCTCCATAATGGTGATTATGTGACTTTTACAAATCCCACAACCACTTTATTAAGAGCTTGATAAATATAAGGGTCACTATCATAGTCAATGTTTGAGAGATTGAAACCATGGGGAATATCTGCAATAACTAGGGAATACTCTCTTTTAGGTATGAGTTTAATAATGTCTTCACACTCACCGTGTATTACTTGATATTGAATAGTGTCAAGTCCATTCCAAAGGAAATGAGTAATCTGAGTTATATCAAGTTCAACATTCCTAAGACGTTGCTTTCTCAGTCTTTCAATCTTAATTTTTTCATAAAACTTCTGAAAGTATTTAGTGCTACATTTTCATCCTTCCTCATCTTTAATAAAATACAAAAATATATGTATAAGTTATAAAATGATATAAATCAACATATCTTTTAAATGCAAGACAAAAACATTTTAGTGTTAATGTAGAACTTGAATGTGGGTAGTTGCGTACAACCTCATCCCAACTATCTTCATTCAACAATTTAACCATTTGTTCTTGTATTTTCATGTAAACTTTGTGATTGAATAGATAAAGTAAAAAAAAAATATAATGATATGTATAACAAATACTACCAAAAACAATAAGTTTTATTTAAAAGAAAATTATAATCTAGAAATAAGTAAAAATGATTCAACAAACTTACTTTTGAAATTCCTCAGACATTTACTCCAATGATAATTCCCCTAACTTCACACAAGATAATATTTCTTTGACAAGTTTTTCATCTTTCACTCCTTGGAATGCTTTCCAAGGTTTGATAGTCATATCTTCTAGAAGTTGCTTCATTTCAGGGCTTGATTTACTGCTGCTACATATCAATGGTTTAGAATTTTTTGACGTTCTGGTTTTTAATGCCGATGTTCTGTCACATTCTAAAAATATCATTAATCAATTCCCATATCTCTCCAATTCTAAATGCCAACTGGAAAATGTTATCAATATTTATGAATATATCAGAATTTACTTTGTCGCCTTTTGAATTGATTTTTCCTCAATTTGATAGTCTATTTCCATACAACATTCCTTTCGAAATTCTAGAGTAACATTTATCTTATCCACACCACATTTTTCTTCAAATTCATTATGAATAAATCTAATAGTTTTGATGAAAGCCATAGACATTCTATATTCATTATCTATATTATGATCCCATGCCAATAACGTTGCTTTTGTATCTGATAAACCAGCATAAATGATACATTTCATTGTTTCAAAATGTAGGTTATTGGGATATTCCTCCATCAATTGCCTTTGAGCTTCTATAGAATGGTTCCCCCCAAGACATAATAATTGTTTTCAAAATATTTTGACTTATCAAATGCTTCTTTGTTGGGAACTTGAACTGGATCAATAAGAAACACACAATTAACCACATGAGCATATGGATTGTACCTCATCAATGCCTTCAAGTTGTGAACATGCAGGTGGTGTGACTTTCTAATTTGATATTTAAATTGTCCTTCACTTGGCTTATAGATTTGTCTCAGATTAAGCTGCAATGTACGACCAACCTCAATTAAGTTTGTCTTTGTCAAGTTATGTCAAATGGAATTTTTCTTTGTTTTAATAATGCCATCCTCTAAATTAGCTCCTCGTGCAATGATTTCCCTGCTTTATTTTGAATTTTCACTAAGATCTTCACTATTAGCATTGACTATTTGAGAATGTTCAACTTTCATTTTCTTCCTCCCAACATTCTCATCATTAACTAGAACAGAAACATTCATGGGCATTGTTACTTTTGGTATTTTATGGCTCTTCTCCTTTCTAACACCAGCTCTAATGTCATCCTCAGTAATGACAACATATTCTTCAGCCTCAATTTCAAATTCCTCATCTTCAAAAGTAACCTGTCTACCTTTGTTAGATTTATCCACTATAGACATTCTTTGTTGATCCCTTGGATGTAGTTTTGTAGCATCATGAATTACTATTTTTTGCTTCTGTGTCATATCTTCTTCTAACCCTGAGTAGAAAATGCTAACAACATTCATAATATCTTTATGAAATGAATGCCTCCCAACATAATTGAAAGATTTTCAATAAAATTCTGACAAACAAAATATCATATGTCAATAAAAACTAAGTTATAAAAATATAATGATACAGTTACAATAATACAAAACAAAAATATAAATAGCAATACTTACCATATATTGTATAATGCCATTTATAGCTTGTTTACACATCTTTGTAGATTCCTCTATTTTTTTATACAATGATAATGATAACTAATATTTAATCTTGTCATGTGACTTGGGCGGTTTTGTAAGTACATAAACAACTTCAGTATCTGGTATCAAACAAATGTCTATGACTTTACCAAGCACCTCATAAAGTCCACTATCGTCAGGGATATTAACATATAGATATATCTGCAGCTGTTGTTCGTCTTCTCTATATTTCACATGTTGAGCCATTAATTTGTCATTTATTATCACTTTTTAACGCTTATTTCATCCATTTCTACCATTCTTTATCACGTCATTTATCATAATTTATTATATAATTCCATTTTATAATTATTTATGCTCTTATGGATAAATACTATTTTTCTCCTTTATTTTTAATATATTGAAGATTATTATGCATTATTTTCCTAATGATGGTTTATTAATTAATTTGTTATAACATCACTCACGATTTTAGCGTCCAAGATTTTTTCTAGATTGCAAATTTTATTTCCAGCTCATAATCAAATATTCCAACTCAGAAATTAGTTGGGATAAGAAGTGACAGTTTTTCATTGGACATTTCGGACAATTGAAGGCGAATCTTGAAAATCTGAAACATGGGTTTTGTGCAAAACAGACTAAATTAGTTTTTAATTAAGGAGTTTCCCAAAATTCGGTTTAGAATGAGAGAAACACAAGGTTCTTCGAAGACGATTTTCTCAGATTTGTTGTCAATGTGGCCATTTTACAAATTTTTCCAATTTCAATACCAGATTCGACTTGTTCCTACTGAATGATGATGGGAAGATCATTCAGATATGATCTTGTTTATTGATATTATGCAATCAATCCAAAATTGCAATGAAAATCATTTTGTTATCGACGTTTTTGTAACTTACTTTTGCTCTCTGTGTATTTAAATGAAAACAGAGATCAAATAAGAGAGGGATAATTAGGAGATAGGATATGGAAAATGACTAGATAGGATGTAGGAGTAGAGATAAGAAATGAGAGATGAGAGATGAAAAATTGTTGAATTTGAGGCAAAGCTAAGAGCTTCATTATGCTGCAATTATTTCTCTCATATATGTTAATGAAGGAAGTTATCCACTGAGTTCTACATTTGTTATTTGTAATCTAATCTGAATTATTTCTCAAGGCAGAATTGAGTCTTGTGCAATTGGGTCCCCTACCTTGGATGAGGTGCTACCTTGAACATGTAAATTAGCATATTTATGCGTTTTTGTATTTGAATTTCAATTGTCATTCCTTAAAGTAGATTTCCTTTCTTTTAACTAATTTGTTGTTTGCTGCATTTTCCAGATTTATTATTTCATCCAATTTCTAAATTTCATTTAATTTACTGCTCTAGATTAGGATTTGAATTATGTTGGGTGAAATAAATTAAATTTCCAATTCAACAATGTGTGGTTTAATTTAGCAATGATTCAATTTGTGTGATTAGCATAATTGTTTTTCCTGTCATTTACTTTCTTCTTTTTAATTTTAGTTTTATTATTCAAGCCTTACATTTTATTTCTTGTTGAATGAGCTTGATAGTATAGAACAGAATCATATAGAACCAGGGTTATCTGTTGGTATTTGTTATGCATATATTTTTCTAATTACCTTGAAATAAAAAGACATTTCTTGGGTTGATAATTAATGTCCAGGTAATTAGTTGTTTTTATTAAGCAATTAATTTTCCCCAACATCACATACCATACATTTTTTGTAAGCTTCACTTCTTTTGATTTCTTCCAGTATGAAATTGTCTTCTTATTGTTTGAGGCACTTCATAAATCTGTATTTATTAGCTCAGGTTTGGTTCGTTCAACTGTGTTTTTTGAGAATCCACCTTTAATTTTAGCAGTTTTTGGTCTAGAAATATTTAGAAAAATATTCTTTGATGCCAGTTTACTGCAAAAAAATATATACATATATATAAATCAGTGAATTACAAAAAAAACAATAGCTTAAATAAACAAACAAAACGAAACAAAATCTAAAAACGATAAATAATCATAAATTATAAATAATTTGTAAACATAACCTTTTAAAAAAAATAAAAAAATAAAAAGTTATATTGGGGGACTTTTGAGGTCTAAAATGGGACTCCCAAGGAAATTATAAAATAATAGTGGAAATAATAAAATAAGATTATATTACACAATCAATTTTTAGAGGGAAAAAGGAAAAAGCTATTTTTTCAACTCGTATTTTCAACTTATCTCCCTATGGGTTTATTCACATTTCGAGTGGAAACACTCATTGGATGCAAAATTTGATTCCTCATCCAAGGAGCACCCATGTTGCATATTTTCAATGGACCCTACTACATGAAAATGAGGAATACATGAAAAACGTGATTGCAATCACGTTTTTTCATGTATTTCTCATTTTTCGTGTAGCATGGTTCATCAAAATTATACAACATGGGTACTCTTTGGATGAGGAATTAAATTTTTGCATCCAACAAGTACTCCCGCTCAAAATTTGAGTAAAATCTTAGGGAGATAAGTTGAAAATTTATTATTTTATTATTTTTTAATATTTGTACTTTTTTACTCCAAAAATGGTGAATCATCTCCCATGGTTGACATCATCATCTTGAATCCTATTGGTTCTTACAAAGTTTATTTTGGTTGTACATTTTTCTTAGGATGCCCATTTTAGACTTCAAAATTCCTCTAATGAAAATTAAAAAATGCAGCCCCTCTTGCCCCACCCCAGCGGCCCATCGGGCTCACGGGGATGGAGACCCGATTATGAGAATTGGGTCTCCACCCCCACGAGCCCATTGGGTCACGGAGGCGGAGGCCTGATTTTGAGAATCAAGCCTCCACCTTGTGGTGAAGTAAAATTATAAGCATGGACACAAACAAATTCCTCTAGCCCAATAATGGGTCTAGCCACAACTGATACATTCTATGGAAGATTTCCTTAGGTTAGAACCAATTAAGAGGGCCTACCTCTTAGTACAATTTTCATGTTTGATGATGTCTTGCATGCTCGTTCCAGCTATCTCTCACTTCCTTCTTCAAACACCTAAGACAAGTAAACAACAACAAGCAACTACCGTGATAATAGACAAATTGTAATTCAACCTACTTAACAAGTCAAGAAACATTAAGCCATGAACATGTAATTCGAAAAATCATGTAGGAAATCAATCGATAGTTGCATATATATTGATATCAAGAAGAGATTACAACCATTGTCTTGATGTTGCAGTTCTCCTATGACAAGACCAGGTTCCCACACACTTCTGCTAGCATTCCATGATGGACTCCATCAACAAAAGTTTTAAGAATCTTCCCTTTAGGCTTCACTCCAAACAAAATTGCACTTCTCCCTCACACAACTAGATAGCTACAACTATGAATAGCTTGCTATTTACTCCAAACCAAAATAGCACTAGCTCACCAACATTAACACTAGCTTGTGCTTGGGAAGAAGGGAGGTTTATATAAGATGAATGGATGGGAGATGGATCCTCTTCTCATGCGAGGTCTTATCCCTTGAGGTAGTTCCATCATTATAGGGTAAAGGAGCCTAAACTGACATCCTCGACCCCATCCAGCCAAACCATTTACCAGACCTCCGTTACGAAGCTTCTAGTGTTGGAAGCTTTTGCTCTTAACTTAAAAGGCTTTCCATAACCAGACCGACATGACTGGAACACAACTCAGTCACTCTAGTCGGCACTGGGGATAGTGCTAATCTCTACACATCGACGCGGGGAAGAGAAGGGCCATTAGCGTCAGTCTTGTAAACTGGGCAAAGCAGAAGTTCTAGGGGAAATGGTGCAAAAGGGAATTGATCTGCTCATGAAGAGGGACACAATGGGGGTTTCTTCATAAAGGGAAAGCATGTAGGGTTCACTGTAGAGGTCCTCCAGGATCAAGGAATGGGGTGTACAAGGACAATGACAAAATGCTATGTAACAGATGCTCCTTAAAGTGTGAAGGCCAAACTAGAGTGAGGGATGAAATTCTTTATGAATCACTGCACAGAACTAGAGTCTTCCATCGGAAAACCTGCAAGCAAGTACAGATACATATACATAACTAAGAACTCTGTAAAATTATACATGAATCGTGGCATGGACGCAACTATCTAGAGAATGATCATATAACTAGATCCAGGTATGGGCGCAACCATCCATTAAAGAGGATCATAATGAAACCAAGATATGGTCGCAGCCATCCAATAATGAGAAGGATCACATATGATAATGCATGGTATGGTCACAACCATCCATCTGAAAGAGACACACATATCAACATAACCATGTCACATCACTTCACAACCTGGACTTTTGTGATCTGTGTCAAGGGTCTTGCACTTCAACATGACCGATCGAAGTACAAATTCTAACATGTGAATAGATGTTTTGACGTTGAACATGCTAGAAAGTGGTTTGATTACCAGTCAATGATGTAAATTGTTAACAAGCGTGAGAGAAACCACCAATAATGACAATGGTCCTCAAGGTACTATCAGCGCAATTCACAGAATGTGAATAGAGGAACTGAATTCGAACACTCGTGAAATCACTCGATCGAAAGCCAATGATGTGAACTTATCGTCGAGTGCGAATAACTTGCCATTAGGGCACGCAAGCTCTAAGGTACTAGAAGGGAGACTCTCGGTCAACTTCCCAGATAATGAGCTGAAGTCGATGGGAAACAACCATGTCAAAGGAGGGCCATAATGTTTCCCACATCATCGACACGAGACAAAAAGATTCAAAATGATTTTGGGTGATACCGAGAATCAGAGGTAAGTGTAACTGCAGAAGGACAACCCTTGAACACATCGGCAACACAACTAGAATTTTGGCAGCTTTTGTATCCATGGGATCGGTGGTCAGGATGACATGGCAGAGATCAGATGGAAGGCAAAAATGAATGGCCCAAACCCAGGAAATTCAACGATACAAAGGGGGATATCCTTACCCGACATGAAGCAGAAAGTGTCATGTTTAAGAGTGAGCTTCCAACACAACTGATAGATTTGCAGATTCCCCCCACCATTTTTGGGAGGTACCCCAATTATTTTTAATCACAAGCTTGAAGGGGATAGCATATGATTTCACTGTAAGTTCATCCTTTGAACGAATTCGACCTAGTATGTTTAACGAGCTCTAGGAAGGAGAAGCTCATGTTTGTCATGATGACGAATCTGATGTCTTTTAATACTTTAACGAGTCCGAAAAAGGTGGAACTTGGTATGTTTTTCATGTTCAGAGAGTTTGAAAAAGACATGTAAAAGAAAACTCCGCATGGTCCATTTTCATACATTTGTGTCTCTCGAGCCCAAAAAGGTAGAAAATGGTACTTGAGAGAATCGCTTGACCATTTCAGTAAAAGAGTACCTTTTGCGTAAATAGTTCCTTCCAGCACGAAAAAGGGGTAAACTTATACTGGGTGCATGACGTTTCGCATCCGTTAACGATCTCGAAATGACAAGGGCTTGGCCATATTTTCACTTTTAAAGGGTCAGAAAAGAGCTTGAAAGCGGACCCTCCATTTTATTATTTTTTACGAGTCAAAAGGGAAAAAACTCGGCAATCTTTTCATATGAGCTTAACGAGTCGAGAAAAGCATTGAAACGTGATTTGTCACCATCGTCGAACATCTATCAACTATTGTTGTGCAAAAAGGTAAAGTGTATTATTCATTTCTTGAGGAAAAATAGGTTAAAATATTTACAAAAACCTGATATTTCATGAAAAATGAAGAAAAAGGAGAAAAGTAAATATATTTTTACCATTTACCATTTTACCTTGTTGTGAAAATGTTTTACTCACTTTTGCCCTAATTGTTTCGAAGCAGATTGCCGAAGATCCGGGAGGTCAATCATCAAGCCACCAACTACAAGTAAAAGCCAAAGCCCTGAGCTCCATTTTCATGTCCTTTATTCTTGTTTTAATCATTTTTTTGGTTTTTTGAGGGGGTTTTGCAAAAACTTTTTTTCCCTCGGTCGACGCAACTTCCAGGCACGAAATCACACTAGCCAAGGATGATTAACAAATCCAATCTCGCCCGTTGGTGCAACTATTGTTAAAATAGGTGCGCCGACGCCGTGAATAGGGAAAAACCCTATTTCCTCAAAAAATCACTGTTAAAACTCAAAATTTATGAGCTAAGCATGATTGTTGACTCAAATTAATGGCTTTTTCAGGAAAGAGTCACCGAAAATGGTGGACTGGAAAGAACAAGAACATGAGGATATTGACACCCAAGCAATGAATGATCCAAATTACTTGGAAGCTTTGAGGTCTTGCGAGCTCCTCAAATTCTTTCTCACGCCAGGGATGTGGGCCCAATCTGAGTTGCTTCAATGCCTAATTAGTCTTTGGTACATTAATCAGGAAATATTTGTCATTGGTGTCCAAGAGCTAGAGTTGGAAACTTCAGACATATACTTCATCATAGGGCTGTCCCAAAGAGGGGAACTAGTTAACTTGTACAGGTCACGACCGATTGGGGAAAGCATATCTTCATTGCTTGTGGAACACTGCCCTGAGGCCCTGAAATCCAAGAGTGGGAAGATTGAGATTTCCAGTGTTTGGGATTTGACACTGAGAGTGCTTTTGTTGACCATCAACAAAGTGGCGGGGTCCCAGGCGGAACATGAGACCAACAAGTCAAAGTTCCTATATGATATCGACTGCACAACACCTACAATCTTCAACTGGGTAGAGGCCATGAAGATCAACATAAAGCACCAGCTGTCCAAAGCTAAGGCGGGGAATCTGAAGAAATTTTGCTTCAGATCTGTGCTTGTGACCTTCTTCTTGGAATGGGTGCCACTGTTCCAGTATCAGTTGACTGAGGTAGATCCTCCTATGCCACGCGATCCATGGATGGCCCGCTAGAGTCATTTGATGCCCAGGATCACTGGGGGTTAGCACATGTCATACAAACCTGCATTCTTTTCATGGCTACGATGACAGAAGATCATCATGGAGGACTGGCCATATAGTGGCATCGACTTCTGTGGAGATCCGGACATGCCCTTATTGATGGAGAGGATTTTAACAATGAAGGTAAAATATAAACTTTTTAATTTTGAGATTTTTTAATTGTTTTTGGTATATATGTGCTTATAGCAATTCTTTTGTTAATTTAAATGTTGGACCAGAGCGGCCTGTTGGGATGTCCCCAATAGCGGCACGTCCCCCTCTTGATTGATGTTGTTGCTTCTTATCAAGAGGGGAGTGACAACGAGGAGGAGATCATGAGGAGCCTTGAGGGGTTGACTCGTGTTATCCCGGAGTATGCTCGGGTAGGAAAAATTCCTCGTCAGTACTAGAGACACATGGTGGGAGTCTCGGATCGGATCCACTGATTGTTGACTCGTGTTGCACGAGTTGTATCATGCTACCACGATCACCATGCTGATTAGTTCCCAAGTCCAGCACTTACATTTTTTGAGGCCTCTATGCCACGAATATATGAGGCCTACGAGCCGCTGATTTTATTTTGGACACACATATTCATTTTTGGGGTTCTGGTGTATCAAACATTTTCACCATAAATATATATGCTATATTTTCTTGTCTACTATGGTACAAATGGTTTGTTTTATCTTTTCACATGTTTCGTAAATATCTATCCAACACATAATTATCTAATGCATCTGTCAATGTATTCATGCATCTAGGAATATGATGATATGTAATGTAATCGAAATGTATTTCCATTAGACGGATACAGAGATACATTCTCAATATTTGAGGGTTTATGATGAATATTGCACATTGAGTTGAAGGATGACAAGTTGTGAATCCAAATTGACAACCAACTCTCTAATGTCAAGAGAAATGGCTTCTGACAACAGTTCGATGACTGAACTGTATTCAACAATGTTGTTAGTTGTGAAACCTAGACAGATACCTTGAAGGTCAATCAACTCACCATTAGGGTCATAAATATCCCATGTCGCAAATAATAGGTTCCGGGTACTACGACAAGCATCATCAGTGAAACCAATGTGGGGATTCACAGACATCTACAAACCAAGAAAAGCATAGTAAACATGAAATCTTGTTTGAAAACTAACACACAAAACCACACTGCACAAAAATGAATGACACACTAATGTACACAAGCAACCATGCAAGATGACCTAAGCATAGTACTTCTTGAGAGAGTCCATGCTGGGACTTGGGTAATCAATCAACACAGATGGACACCAGAGTTTTATCGTTGTCATGACGCGTAAGCATCGACTCAGCCATATAATGGAATAGAATTCATATAAGGCTTTTTCCCCATGCCCCCTGGGCAAGGGAGGGTTACGAGTCAGAGGAAAATTAGTAACAACTTGGGGAGGGGGAAAAATCTTGAATCCATAAAGGGATAAAGGTGCCCTCAGTTGAAAGATCTTGACCACGTCAGGATAATTTGACATGTCAATAGACAGCGGAGAAGAGAACTCTTCGAGTTTGTAGACATGACCGTCAAACGAGGCAGGAAGGAGGGGCGATGATGAGTATCGATCCAAGGTGGTTCCTTAAGAGACATGACTTCCATGATACCTTTATCATCAAGGAAGGTCTCGGCTATGGGATCAGGTGATTCCAAAGTTCCAAGCCATGGGGATTGAGAGTACATATCGAGAGAGGTCTTTGACATAAAAGAATGAGAGGATACAAAACTTGAAGTTGAACCAATTTCCACGTAATTGACTTCCGCAGGACTAAGCGGCATAACCTCGCCCCAGATATCAATAAGATATGTTGAAGGTATGACCCAAGGGTCAAATTTAAATAAGACCATGTTGACAGAGGCAACATGAGGAGGTGGGAGCGGAAAAATTCCCATTAAGGTAGAATATTTAAAAAGACCTGCCCCCACACTCTCATAGGGAGCACCAGTGTGCTTGGGATACAGAACATTTTCATCCAAGGAGGAAGAGGCAAAGAAAGATAGCTAGTCGACAATGACAATCTTCCCTTGATGGGGAAAATGAATCACGCGAAATAAAGGGGAGGCCACGGCATGCATGGCATGGGTCCAGCTCTGGTCGAGTATAAGATTATAATTGAGATTGGCGTCAACAATTTCTACCTTGACTTGCACTATCCTTCCTTCCAGAGTGATGGCAAGGTTAGGTAAGACACTGAAGGGTCACGAATCGTGCCCAACGAAAGCTTCTAAAGTTTTCGGAGATTGGTTCAAAGTAGGAGAACCAATAGCCTTCCAACATGTGGTCAACATGATGTAGATGGAAGCACCTTCATTGACGACAGTCTGGTGGATGGTCTTCTTATTGATGATTACCTGAACGAGAAAGGAAATCTAATGAGGGAAGCACGGAACATGGTTCTCTAGATCAAAACATATCAAATTGGAATCGGTGGGATCAATGCCCCCGATAGCTCACAACAAAGGTTTCTGTTGTGATGGGCAGTTTTGGAGCACCTCAAGAGCCAACATAACTGATGGCGCCTGAGCCAAATCCTCAATAATATTATAGTTCTGAGCGGCTCAGGTGTTAGGATTGTACAAGGATTTCCGCAACACACCTCAAGAGGGTGGCCGTATAGCAAAATTAGGGTTAGGGCGCTCAATATGAAGAGGGCCAAAACTTGGGGTAGAAGAAGGTGTGGCTTCTTTCACTTTCCCAGCTACCGATACAGGAGTTTGATAATCTTTCGATCTAGTAGCCACATTAATAGGTGTACTTATCATGAACACTTGAGATCCTGAGGAAGCCGATTGGGGTTGGTCTACCATTTGGGTCTACTGAGATGGAAACAAATCTTTGAGGGCAACAGGGGTTCCTTTAAGAAAGAGACTAACTTTGGATCATCAGGGACAATCCTTAGTGTAGTCATCTTCCTCGCAAATGAGGCAAGGATACTTAGGTTTTTGTTACGAATATTTTCCAGCAGACAATTTGGGAGGACCCTGTTTTGGGGAATTGACTTTACCCAGGCCTTTGCCTTTATTATTTCCTTTCGAGGATTTGTCTGCTGTGGTAGAATGGATAGCGTGGACCTCTGAGGTTTTACCAGGGTCAGGAGGATTCTCGGATGAACTATTAGGAACAGCATTTGAGACTGACTTCTGTTTAGAAGAAGATTTAGCAAGGGTTTGGGATACTGAACTAATAACTCCATCAACGAGAGGTAGAGCTTGTGACTTTGATGTTGCGGGATCAGATGATGCCCGCAGAGCATCGGGAAATAACTCGTACAAAGTGCCATACTGAGAGTAAACTAGATCCAAGTATTGAGCATGTGCAATGGCTTTCTCTTCAATGATGCATCCACCCATAGCTATATCGCGAGAAATTGGGGCCACAAATGATTTGGTGAACCATTCAGTGAGCAACTGATCAGAAATCTCAAATTTGATTAGGCGACATCTATGTCTCCATTCATGGATGTGATCGGAGATGTGTGTCACAGTATCTTGCTTAAGCAATGTGAGCAAATAGGTGCCAGTTTCATAGCGAACTCGCAGCTGAAAATGCATGAGGAAAGCCATGGCTAAAGAGTTAAAGTCATGGTAAGTACTTCGAGGCAACTCAATGTACCACTTAGCTATAGCACCCATGAGGGTTCGTTGGGAAAGACGGAGATGAATGGAATCGTCAACGTACGAGTTCGACGAGCACAAGAGGTGATATGTCATCACATGGGCCTAAGGATCTTTAGATTTCCCATTGAACTTTGGAAAATCGCTTGGTATCTTGGACGACACTAGAGGCTAGTATGGTGAATGAAGGATTGGATCATTCATAAGGCGAGATACATCTGGAAACTCAAGTGTGGCCAAGAATGGAAATTGGGTGTTAAAAGGCATGGGAGGTCGATAAGCGGGTCCAAATGGAGGAGCCCATCCCTATTGGTAAGGACTTTGGCCCCATAGTGGAGGATTTTGGCCATATGGCATCTGAGGCTGCCCCCATTGTGGATTACCTTGACCATAGGGAGGATTTTGACCTTGAATACCTTGGAACTGTTCGACCATAGGTTGCTGATAAGCAACGTATAGGTTAAAAGGTTGTTGAGGCTGTTGACCTTGGACATATGGATATTGGACATGTTGTCCTTAAACATATGGGTGATGAAGTTGTTGTCCCTGAACAAGAGGATTTTGGACCTGTTGTCCTTGGGAATAAGGTTGATACACTTGTTGCCCTTGGACATAGGGATTTTGTACCTATTTCCCTTTACCAAAAGGATTTTGAACATGTTGGTCTAGGGCATTAGGGTTTTGGGCCTGTTTCTGCAAGACTTGACCTTGACCCTGCTGATATGTATACAAGGGTTGTTGCTGCCGTGGTTGGTTTTGTTATTGTAAGGGTTGACCTTGCGGTTGCAAAATTTTTCCTTGAGGATGCAAAGGTTGGCCCCACGATGACATAGGCTGGGAGGTGTATGAAGAATATTGCATCTACTGTTGCACGGTTTGCTACAACTATTGCAAGGGTTGACCTTGCGGTTGTTGCAGTTAACCTTGCTGCGGGATCATTTTCCCTTGTGGTTGCGCGAAGAGACCTTGTTGCAAAAAAGGTTTCCCTTATGGTAACAAATGTTGCCCTTGTTATTGTGTAGGCTATCCTTGTTGTTGCAAGGGTACTTGAAGAGTGCCCAGGAAATTTCCAAACTGAATCTGGTCATGGCCACCCTGGAAGGTGGATGAGCTAGGTTGAATGTACTGCCTAGATTGAATGGTGTAAGGTTGATTAACCATTCCTTGAGAACCATATGGACCATTAGGAGTTTGGTATTGGACTTGAGCCCCATAGGGCTGCTAATACTGAACATTGCTCGATCCAGACTGGCCAACGGGATTCTGAACCTATTGGTACTAGACATTGCTTGATCTAGTAGGATCAGCAAGGTTATGAATAATACTAGAAGAAGGTTGGTTCATACCAAGCATGTGAGATTGTGAGCCACTCACATTGGTGGCACTTGACACCATAGAAACATTTAGGTTTTCCCCCCCAGGCGGTGGCATAACCTGACCACTGACTAGAGGGATGGAGGAACTGACATAGACATTCTTTGAAACTATCGGTTGTGCCTGACGGGTAACTGGGATTGACGATACAAGGGTATTTAGAACGGTGGGTTGCACTGGGACTGAGGTAACAGCCTATTAGGAAGTCGTGTTTGAAATGAATGGACCTAAAGTAGGCATGGCGCCTGATGCCCAAACAGGGTTATGGTAAAGTGATGAGCCACTAGATGTACTTGAAACCAACTATGCCAAAGACACATAGTTGGGTGGAAAACTAGTGGGAATACCCCCTAAATAGGGGAAACGCTCAGGAGGAAAAGGAAACTCTTCCCCCTCGACAGTGTGTGGAGTAGAAACTTTGGACTCTTTCGGAGAGGTGATTGGAGCATCAACTTCGGGTTCCATGTCTGCAAAAAAACGACGATGAATGGCCGAAGAAGTACGAGGGGATAGTTCCAAAGGAACACTCGGCTAGTTGTACAGACTATGAGGACAATGCGGTGATATCACAACAAGGTCAAAAAGAGGATTCAGAGGACAGATAACCAGTCCAAGCTGACCATCAATGGTCGATGAGTTCTCATAAGTTTGAATGGTATTTTCCGGACATTCCGGGAAAATATCAGCAGATGACCCAGTATCGAAAGTAGGCGGAGGACAAGATGACAAAGTTTGAATGCTCAGAACAATTCCGAGTTCAACACCTTGGTCCTCGAGTGACTCTGGTAACTCAGGAAATGGCTCCTCAGACAATCTTTCAGACGAAGGAGAGGAATAGTAACTGGGTGAGCTAGATGGTTCAGCCATGATGACCTTGTCTTAGTTGACAGAAAAATTAACTTCAAGGCTTTAAAATGTTCTTTAAAGGAAAATCACAATTTGATCTCATAAAAGACTAACAGGGTGTTTTTGGATCGTGGGAAATCAATTATTAAGATGCATAAAAGATTGGTGCTCTTTCATTTTTTGAGAGTCGAGAAAGAAATAAAGATGACTCTATCACTTTCAATTGGAAACAAGCTCGAAAGGATAAGTACTCGAATGATCTTTTAAGTTTAATGAGTCAAAAAGATCAAATGATTGCTTTGGATGATCTAGGTAAATTGGATTACCAGGCAACCGTGAACTACAGAATACCTCCTGACGAATCGAGAAGTATGAGTAGGCAATCTCCCTAAATGATGTGTTTGGTGTATCACGTTTGCAAGGCGGCCGACTCGGCTTCCTAAGGATAAAGGATTGCAACCTAGAGGGGTCTCTTGTTATATAATCGATGGTACGGGGATCACAAATTCATATTAGCGATGTCTAATGCTGAAGATAACGATAGCTGCTAGGTTTAAAGACGTCAGAACACGTCTCTAGCATAGACCTTCTAGATATGATTGTTAAATGTCAAATGTGCCTTAGGTTAATTGAGTTCATTTTAAAGTTTATCTTGAGTTATGTTTCAGTTTTCAAGTCTTAGCGCTGTGACTCGAAAAGCCTTAAATGCAACTAAATGAGAAAATACCCTTTCAATTCGATGAAATGCCTACACTAGAGAGGTTAGAAACTACTCAATCAAATGCAAACAACCAAGCAATTGAAAGTGAAATGATCTTTCACTACCTTGATTTTTCGAAAAAATAAACTAATGAAAAACGCATTCCAATTCCTAATTTCCTGACAAGCACATATCTAACAATCCTTTCAAAAGAAAAAGAGTTCTTTTCCTTTTCCAAATGCCAATGCAATTCTAGTCTTTTAGTGATGCAAGCTATCGTAGCACAATGATGCAACAAACTAGAATTTCATACTTTTTCATGAAACAACAAAATAAAATTTTCACATACAACTCTTCAATGAAAACGTTTTCGAGACAATAAGCTCTTCAAGCATATGAAAACATGAAAAGAGAGGCTCATTTAGACTAATGAAACACCTACTTTACTAACAACAAGACAAGAAAAATGATCCTTGCCGGAAAAGAAACATTTTGAGAAGCAAACGAGAACGTTTCAAACTTATATGATGGAAGTCAAAGTCGCAAAAGGATTGCAAACGAAATGCAAGGAGTAAACACACCTACAACCCAATTCATTGAGTTCACAAATAACTGAATGGATGACAATCTAAATTCCCTAGTGTCACTGACCACCCAATGACTCAAGCAATCAAGCAGAAAGATGATAAGCCAACAAGAAAACAAAACCAAATTAAAAGCAGCTTTCTAGTCATGGATAAAACGGTCTAAAAAGCTTACAGGATCAAAATCATAAGAGCAAAAACACTGGCCAAGATTGGTAACAAACTCTAATCTTCACTTACAGGCATCGGTACGACTGCCTAACTGGCAACAAGCACCAGAGGCTAGTCGGCGCAACTGTTTCCAAGCAAATCGTGCTGGTCGGCGCGACTGTCAACGGATTAAGTGCGCTGATCGAGGGAGCCAAGAAAAAAATACTTTTTTTTTTATTAGAGACCATATCTGCTACTATGCATTTCAAACTCAGGCCAATAAGCAGGAGAAAAGAAATAGAACCAAAGGGAAAAAGTGGAACTATAAAATTTCACACAAAATCATGAAACCCAAGACAAAAAAAAGGATTGGTTCCCTAGTGGATTTGCTAATTTATGGTGAAGTAAAATTATAAGTGCGGACACAAACAAATTCCTCTAGCCCAATAATGAGTCTAGACACAACTGATACATTCTATGGAATATTTCCTTGGGTTAGAACCAATTAAGAGGGCCTACCTCTTAGTACGCTTATCCCATTTGATGATGTCCTTGCTTGCTCGTTCCAGCTATCTCTTGCTTCCTTCTTCAAACACCTCAAACAAGTAAACAACAACCATGATAATAGACAAATTGTAACTCAGCCTACTTAACAAGTCAAGAAACATTAAACCATGAACATGTAAGACAACACATCATGTAGGAAATCAATCGATAATTGCATATATATTGATATCAAGAAGAGATTACAACCATTGTCTTGACGTTGCAGTTCTCCTCTTACAAGACCAGATTCCCACACACTTCTACTAGCATTCCATGATGGCATCCATCAACAATAGTTTTAAGGATCTTCCCTTTAGGATTCACTCCAAGCCAAATCACGCTTCTCCCTCACACAACTAGATAGCTACAACTATGAATAGCTTACTGTTTACTCCAAACCCAAATAGCACTAGCACACCAACATTAACACTAGCTTGTGCTTGGGAAGAAGGGAGGTTTATATAAGATGAATGGATGGGAGATGGATCCTCCTCTCATGGGAGAAGGTCTTATCCCTTGAGGTAGTTCCATCATTATAGGGGAAAGGAGCCTAAACTGACATCCTCGACCCCATCCAACCAAACCATTTACCAGACTTCTGTTACGAAGATTCTAGAGTTGGAAGCTTTAGCTCTTAATTTAAAAAACTTTCCATAACAAGACCGGAGTGACTGGAACATAGCTTAGTCGTCCCAGTCGGCACTAGGGATAGTGCTAATATCTTCACATCGGAACGGGGAAGACAAGGGCCATTAGCGCTGGTCTTGTAATCTGGGCAAAACAGAAGTTTCAGGGGAAATGGTGCAAAAGGGAATTGATCTGCTCATGAAGAGGAACACAATGGGGGTCTCTTCATAAAGGGAAAGCACGTAGGGTTCGCTATAGAGATCATCCAGGATCAAGTAACGGGGAATACAAGGATAGTGACAAAATGTTGTGTAACACACCCCCACGGGCCTGTTGGACCACGGGGGTGGAGGCCCGATTATAAGAATCAACCCTCACCCTTTGCAGGCTGGTTCACGGGGGTGGGTGTCGCCAGCGGCACGACCGGGCCCACCATGCCCACTGCGGACGTAGTGGCCTTCTGCCTACCATGGGGCTATCGGGTAAGCCTGGATCATCTAAATTTTCGATTTGTAAAAAAAGCCTAAATTTTATTAATAAAAAATTAAGTATTATTTTACTGTAATCTGTTTTTTGTTCGGGTATTTTACATGAAAATAATAACCCAACTGACACATAACTACTAGTAAACCTGTTGAATTTTAAAACTTGCACACAACAAAAGGGAAACTAACATTTCAAATGCAATAATCTTCCATTGGATATGTTGTCGATAGCAATGTAGCTGCTCCACAAAATTGCTCCAAGTCTTTTAACAAACCTCGAAAAAGCCTTGATGTGATGTGAGAAATAGTGATAATGAAATTTATGATATAGCGGAAATTATGGAATTGTATTACTGCACAATTAATGTGGGATTAATTGGTTTTTATACAAATTTTAACATATAAATTTTGTTATGGAAATATAGTAAATTATGATAAAGCTAACATTACGGAATTGTTTTACCACACGGTGAATGTGGGATTAATTTGTTTTTATAAAAACTTTAACATATAAATCTTGTTATGGTAATATAGTAAATTATGATAAAGCGAACATTACGGAATTGTTTTACCGCATGGTGAATGCGGTATTAATTTTTTTTGTAAGTTAACATATAAATCGCGTTATGACGATATATCGATTTATTATAAATGTGTGATAGAAGATATAATAATAATAATAATAATAATAAAAACATTCAATTGTCTAGTAAATGTTATAGAGTTTAAGTAAAAGATTTAGTTTACAATTTTAATTTAAAGATTTAGTTTAAAAGATTAATTTCATAAGAAAAATTTAGTGAAATTTTTTCAATAAATTTTTGAAGAAAATTATGGAGGAAAATACATGAAATGAAATTTTTCGAGGGAAAAATTTCGGCGAAAATTTTTAGAGGGAAACTTTGGAGGGAAATTTTCATTCTTTAAGCTATATATTATCATTAGGAGAGAGTGCATTTGTATCATTCAATCTCTTATGTTTGAAAGGCATGGATTCTTCTGATAGTGAAGTTTCATTTTGTGAAACATCAACATCTTCGTCGTGTAACACCTCTATTCATATTGATGAATATAACAGAAATTCTTCCACTGTGAATAGAGATTCAAATCATCTACTTAGTCATAATCCCAAGGACCATGAGAGAAGCACTGATGAAGGGAAGGATGAAGAATTTCAAATAAATAAAGAGTCACGGTTTCCACTTAGTCCTAATCCTATGGATTATGAGAGTAGCAGTGATGAAGAGCATGATGAAGATTTTCAAATAAATAAAGAGTCGCAGTTTCCACTTAGTCCTAATCCTATGGACTATGAGAGCAATAGTGATGAAGAGCATGATGAAGAATTTCAAATGAATAGAAAGTCACAGTGTCCACTTAGTCCTAATCCTATGGACTATGAGGGCAACAATAATGAAGAGCATGAGGAAGAATTTCATATGAATAGAGAGTCACAGTGTCCACTTAGTCGTAATCCTTTGGACTATGAAAGCAGCAGTAATGAAGAACATGATGAAGAACTTCAAATGAATAGAGAATCGCGGTTTCCACTTAGTCCTAATCATATGGACAGTGAGAGCAGTAGTGATGAAAAGCATGATGAAGAATTTCAAATGAATAGAGAGTAATGGTTTCCACTTGGTCCTAATCCTATGGACTATGAGAGAAACAATGATGAAGGCCAAGATGAAGAATTTGCAATAAATTGAATCACATTTTCCACCTAGTCCTAATCCTAGGGACTACGAGAGAAGTAGTGATGAAGGGAAGGATGAAGCACTTAGTCCTAATCCTAAGGACTATGAGAGAAGTAGTGACGAAGTGTGGGCTGAAGAATTTTCAGTAAGTAAAGAGTCACATTTTCCACGTAGTCCTAATCCTATGGATTATGAAAGCAACACTAACAATGCACACAATGAAGAATATCCAATAAACATTGAGTCAAATTTTCCATTTAGTCCTAATTCTAAGGACTATGAGGGTAGCACTGAAGAAGGGAAAGATGAAGAATATCCTCCAAGTCAGTATTTCAAAAGCATAGATGATCATAGTGAGGATAATATTCCTCATAATGATGATGAAAATGCTTATACAAATGATGATCCAATGATGGAGATGTTTCCAGCAAATATTGTATCGAGGAGTAGGAGCAGAGCTTTTCGTATCAATCTAAAATGTTCTAGTTATACAAGGGGTAAAGCTGAATATATGATGAGAATAAGTTCTATCAGTGCTCTCATTTCAAGTGAATGTTGTCAAAAAGATTGCTTGAAACATATGGATTTCAAGTTTGCATTGGAGAAAAGGAAGAGATATTTGTCAATGAATAAAAGCATGCAAAATTCATATTTAGTGGGGTGCATGCAATCTACATTGTCAGGTTATGATTATCATATTGGGTCTTTATTTATCTGTAGAAAGGCTTTCAAAATGTTTCATTCAATGGGTAATTTTCGTTTGTCAAGAATCCAAGAAAATTTGGAAAAGGATCCCACATTTTATTCAGAAGTACATCATAAATGACAGTTTGGACCATTATCAAATACTGCAATCTCATGGATGAAAGACTTTTTTTCAAAGCATGGAGAGTGTACGCAAAATAGAGAGACAATATATATTCTAGATAATTTCTCACGACAAGAAATCTACAACTTATACAAGAATATAAATAAGGTGTTGAAGGACATGGTCGATTTATTACATATAAATATTTTGTGAAGATATGGAAGAAAGAATTCAACAATGTTTGTATTCCTAAGAAGACAAGGATGGGGATTTGCAGTACATGTGATTCTCTTAAATAAAAAAGGGATAAATGTGAAGGGGCAGAAAGAGGTAAGCATTCATAACATTAATTTTTAAAATTGTATAGTCATCAACTATGAAAACGTATTTATTAATGACTTTCTTTTATGTTCTGTAGATTCCATTGTCAAAGCACTTCAAGAGCATCGCGAACAACAAACAAGTGAAAGGAAAAAGTTGTACAAGCATCGAAATAATTGTCATGATAATCCAAATAAATATTTGGGTTTGATAATTGATGGTATGGACCAGAAGAAAACACTTCTACCACATTTTGTTTGCACACCCAAAAATTTACAGGAGGAAAATTTTATTTAGTATCACTTGGTCGATTGTATGGTATTCAATGGGAAAATGTTGCCAAGGGTATACTTCACAACTCCAAATAGTCATAATGATGCAAATATGACAATAACCATAATTCATGATGTTAGTTCGCATTGGTCTAGTAATCTTCTTGAAGTTTTGTATCTACAATTGGATAACACTTGTCGTGAAAAGAAAAATCAGAATGTTTTTGGATATCTAAACATGCTTGTTGAATTGAGAATTTTTCAGAAGGTAAAGGTCGGTTTCCTTCTTGTTGGGCACACTGATGACCATATCGATCAAAAGTTCAGTCATTTTTCAGTCACATTAAGGAGGAAGAAATTTGGGAGATTGCCATCATTAATTGAATGTATTAAGAAATCGTACATGACAAAGCCTATTTTTGATGTTTTGGAAGAAACTGTTGACATGCAAAGATTTATTCTGGGATCGCATGGTGAGGAGATATGCATTGAAAAACTTAATGACATTAGCTTCCAACATCAATTTCATATTAAAAAAACTGATGGGAAAACACTAATATGGGGCAAGAAGTATTTAACTACTGCAGAATGGGTGTCGTCATCAGTTTTGGCATTTTTGAAGTTCATTCCAGATCATCCAATATTTGCATCAAATATATTGTTATTACAATAAGTTTTTGAAGTTCATAATGCACGAAGGCAGAATAGAGATATAAAGTATTCTGATTGCCTCAAATAAATTAAAAAATGTATTAGATATACATATGAGTACTTTGATATTGCTGATTCAGTTTGGTGGTAATCTTTTTTCAATAATCAAAGTGATATCATTTCAAGAACAACAAATCAAGATATACCTTTGAAAACTCCATTTATTTTTCCAAAAAATGTGTAAAATGAACATGAGGAAAGAAACATTGTTGAAAAACAACAATCTCAAGGTATTATTAATTCTTCACAGGTAGAGGAAAGAGAAATCTATATTGGTTTGAGAATATCTCATGCACAACGTGAAGCCATGGAAGACCTTTACAGTAGTTCAGTGCATGATATTAAGGAAGGTTGCATGATTGCAGTGCTAGAATATGGAGATCCTAATCGCTATCCATTCTGGGTTGTTAAGTTTATAAAGGTAATTACAGAAAATGAAGATGTTGCAGGTGTTGAAGTACATTAGTATGCCACAAATACACACCCATTCAATGGTGTGTACAAGCTAGAGATGGTAGTTGATAAAAAATTGGTGAAAAGAGAAAAAGAAAGGGTACAAATATAAATCACCGCCGCACAAACCTCTTAAAATTAGAGGATGTTGACCTACTTGTTTATGAATTCAATTTAACGAAGAGAGGAACTCTTCACTTCAAGACAATAGAGATTCTGAAAAGGTTGTTACCAGAAGGAACAATGTTGAGATGGGAGTCTGCTGAAACTAGTCGTAGATCCAGAAGAATTTTAAAACCTAAAATGGTGGGCGTGCATGTGGACTTAGATGGGACATTAGTTGATGAAAGAGAAGAATATGGAACATATTCATCTGCATCCAGTAATTCATCTGAAGATGTGAATTCTGATGGTGTGCAAGAAAATATGAGTGATTTTGAACAATTGTCTAAGACAGTTTATATAACTGATGTTTGCATCAGGGAAAATTTTAAGAACCCCCCCTAAATTTATAAATATAATAAATGGGCGAATCTCCATGGTATATAGGAAAAATGGAAGGCGATTTTATCAATAATATAATATGTATATATAATTTTTTGGCGAATCTCTCACCAGGCATGGCGAATATTTTACTCAATTATAAAATCTTGTAAGATCTTGGCGAGTCTTTCACTAAATAATAAAACTTTGTAAAGTCCTAGTGAATCTTAGCATAGGCTACATGCTGGTTTAATTCCCCCATTTAAATAGGCTACATTCCAGGTGAATACCATGGGTCAATACCATGTGTCATTTTGGTGAATACCATGGGTCAATACCATGTGCCATTTTTATTTTTATTAATTCTAATATTAGGGTTAATAATGGTTTTTTGCATGGTATTAATAACAATCTAGTCCATGGTATTTGTCCCATAGTATTTTGGCCATAGGTTTCACCTAAATATAACCCATTTTTTGAGTGTTCGTAAATATAAGGTGACTTATGGAGTAAATATAAAAAAATGTTTTATTTGTTTATCATACCTCTCATTTATTTATATTTTTATTAATTTACCATACCTCTTTTACAAATATGGTATTTGGCCCATAGGATTCACTTAAATAAAATATCTTTCTTGAGCCTTCATAAATAAGGTGACTTATGGAGTAAATATAAAAAAATGTTTTATTTGTTTACCATACCTCTCGTTTATTTATATTTTTATTAATTTACCATACCTCTTTTACAAATATGGTATTTGGCCCATAGGATTCACTTAAATAAAATATCTTTCTTGAGCCTTAATAAATAGAACGAGGGTTATGGACTAAATATAAAAAGAGGTTTTATTTATTTACGATACGTCTAGTTTATTTATATTTTTATTTATTTACCATACCTTTTGAGTAAGTATAAAAAGACGTTTTATTTATTTACCATACCTCCACTTTACTTATATTTTTATTTGTTTACACCCTTACATGTATATAAGGTGACTTATGGAGTAAATATAAAAAATGTTTTATTTATTTACCATACCTCATTTATTTCTATTTTTACTAATTTACCATACCTCTTTTATAAATATGGTATTTGGCCCATAGGATTCACTTAAATAAAACCTATTCTTGAAAATGGGCGAATGGATTCACTTAATAAAACCTATTCTTGAAAATGGGCGAATGGAAGGTTGTAAGTCCTAATTTCAAGGGCTAAATTTACCTTTTTTACCCTCTCCCTTAAAATAAGGTGGGCTATTTGAGGTGTTTTGTCAAAATGTACTATGATACAAAATATTCGCCCACTAAAAATTTAAAACCCCTTAATTTCGCCAAAGGGCGAACATTCGCCCCTAAAATTATCCTTGGTTTGCATCGTATCTAGAAATAAAAATTTTGATTTCCATATGGTGTTAAATGAAGTTATGAGTCATTTTTATGTTTGTTGGATTATATGTTTTAATTATAATGATTTTTATTTTTTAGAATATCTACAATGCAACAATAACTTAGAGATATAATTTATTTCTAATTCAATCTAAAAGTATTGACATTTTGAGCAATTTAGTCATGTAATTTGTTCATAATGTCATCATTTAAATGTGTTGAAAACTTAGAGTTTTTTATTCTATGGTTGAAAACTTTCCATTTTTTTGTATCTTTAATGTTATGGTTGAAAACAATTAGAATTTTAGTGATCTTTAGTGTCATGTTATTATATGTTTACAAAATGGATGAAAACTAGTGGAATTTTAATGTGTTTCGGATCCCATTATTTTTTTTTTATCGCTATTACTAAAAAAATGTTGAAATTGTACTTGGAAAAGAAAAATGTTATTCTACCAAAAACATTAGTTTGTTTTTTTCCTCTAAAACAATTGTTTTTTGCACAAAAAAAATGGTTTTACTGCCATTTTTTAAATATGTTGAAAATTAACCCTGAAAAAAGAACATCATTCCAGTATACACATTTTTCATTTTTAGCACTGTTTTCATGTTTTTTGGGGTTTTTTGGCTAGAGTTCCCGTTTTGAGTTTATAGTTCCCATTTAAAAGTTTACATTGTTACTAAGAGATGTACTTAAAAATAATTATTTTACTTACCATACTTACCCTCAAGATAATATGCATCAGTCAGAGTTTGCATAAGGTCTCGATATTTTATCATAACTTGGTTTCTTAATCCTTCTCCTCAACTCCTTGAGAGTTATGTAGCATGCCACTTTTTCCTGTAGTAATTGAGAGATAGATCAACACAGTTTCAACAGGTAGTGATTGTTGCTGGGATAATCTGCACATTTTTCCAGAGCAAGGTTGGGCTTCCTACTCTACGCAATTTCTGAGAGTAGGGTTGCTAGATAGTTAGGACAACTCTGCGTAGTTTTGAGATGTAAAACACTACTGCGTGATGGGGTAATGGGAGAACACCCTTGCACAGTTTCTGAATATAGTGCAACCATAGCAGCTGAGAGACAATACTATGCATTTTTTGATGACAGGACACTATTGCAAGATGGGGTCCTTGGAGGACACCTCTGTGTAGTTTTTGAATGCAGGGCATCCAGACTGCTCTGCGCATTTCTGGAGAAAAACGTTGGTTGCTTGACTGCTCTATTAATTTCTGAAGCGTAGTGTTGGCTGGGTAGCTAAGGGACAACACTATGCAGTTTCTGAAGTCACTGGGTTCCAGCTGAGGAAGTATACGGGAGGAAACCACTACATAGTTTTGGATGCCAAGGGAGGTTGGGGTCTCTGTGCATTGCACAGTTCTAACAGGTGAGGGAAAAATCTTGAGGGTTGTAGAAGCAAAGTGTGCAGTTCCGGAAAGCTGGATGAGGCTAGGTTGCTCAGGAAATTGGCTAAGAGTGAGATCAGTGAAACTGAAGTAAACGATGATAGGACTTGATTATGATCACACACTTGAACACTTAGTGATACAACATATACCATCTGAAACATAAAAGACATACTCTGCTTGATACAACAACCTTTGTGACAAGAGTGCTTGAAGTGAGTGTGAAACATGTCTATGTAATGAGAACAACCCATACACACAAGATTTCCCCTTGAAGCAGAACAACATTCCCTTTGCATGACGACCAATAATCTCGATGCCCAAAGATGACACATCCTACATAAAGATGAGAGTGTGAACAAATCTTAAGATCAAGTAGGGGGATTGAGATCATCAACTTACCAAGAAGTGACCAAGGAATGATCGATTGCAGGATCCATGGCACGCTCCAAAATTTTGGAGGGTGGTTGTAGCCGCTACAACATGAAAATACCTAAACATCTCCATGAACCTACTAGTATACTCATAATCTATCATAGAACCCATCTGTAACTCATAAAATGCCTTGGCTCTATCATCATAATATCTCTTAGATAGGTACTTCTTCTTGAAGAGTATCGCGAACTCATCCCAAATGAACTCTTCTTCTCGAATTCCCTTCACATTCTTCACATCTTCCCACCATAAATCTACTTTCCTTTTAATAGTTAAGGTGGATACTTTGGCTTTCATGTTTTCTGAGTAGTTATGCAATCTGAAGAATTTCTTCATCCCAGGAAACCATGCCTCTGCATCTTCTGACTTCTTCATCTCTCCATCAAATGTAGGTAGCTTAAATTTCATGAACTCCTCAGGAAAGTACTCACTCCTCCTATAAGGATGATGGTGGTGATGACTGTGATGATGTCTCCTGGATGAGGAACTAGAATGATACCCATACATACCAGTCCTCCTGACAGGTGTATCCAATTATTTTCCACCTTTGATCGTATCCCCTTTATCCAACTTGTATTCAGATCGAGACCTGCTACCATACGCTTCATTAGTTTTCTCTTCATGCTATTGAATGATCCTCAACTATCAGTGTCTTTCAAAATCTAACAAGCTCTGAAGAATCACTGCATTGACTTCTTCCTGCTTTTCTTGATTCCTTGCAAGTCTTTCCTGGGCCTCAACCAACTTGTCATTGTCTGGTTTGCAACTTCTGATATTTTCCCTCAAACTCCTCAACATATCTATTATACCAGACGAATACTCATGTCCTTATTGCCCAACGGATTTGTAGGTAGAGTCAAGGAAACTGCATTTTACCATTTTCCTTGTCATCTCTTATTCTCTTCTTCCTGTAAGCATTCCATGTCAAACAAACCAAATAGATTACAAAAGCAAAACCATACCTCATTTACATTCACGGTAGGCTTATCTCATTCACAACACCAGTCCACATTAGAATGACATATATAATCATAATCATATCAATATAACAATATCATGGATGCCCATACCAACTGTATACCATACCCCCATGCATGACAACCATAACATTGACACCATCAAATTTTACCCAAAGAGAGTGCAACCCGCTTTGATAGCACCCTGTAACTCTCCTCCCACATTTACCCACTTTCACCAGTTTTCCCAGGGTAAACATGAGGTGAGGGTCACTATGATAAGACTCAACCTATTATATGACCTTAAGGAAATGGATTTGATAACATAAGACCTTACTGACTTCCCTCGGGTGTTACAAGACCTCTAGTAGCTACCTAACCACTCCAGGTGTCCAACCCTTGAGATAACTCTCTTTTTTACTGACATGGGCTCTTAGTCGCTCCCTTGACAAGGCCTCTAAGCGAGTGTAAGACTCCAGTCACTGCCATAGGCATGCTTCCTAACAACTATGGACTTTTCTAGTTAGTTATATGCTAGCGACCCTAAATTCTAAGCCACGTTTTTAGGGCTAGGACTCAAGCCTCTCCTTAGAACTCAATAAAACTTCCATAAATGATGAATTACATAGAAACAAAGATTCTAAACCAAAAACTTGAATGGGGAATTGACCTAAACCCTTCCAACCAGGACAGACATTCCGTCAAACATATGGTAAACATAAAATCTACATGTCATTAAAGCATATCTAACATAGGGATTTGAAACTTATCTGAGTTTTAACAAGAAGGACCAATGCCTTCTCACAATAGCCGCCATAATGCCATTAGGTCATGCATTCATTAACCAAATATTCATTAATTAAAATGTGATAAAATATATACTTAAATATTGTCATAAAACCATGCTTATAACTAGATAGATAATAATGATAGAACAACCATTAAAGCCACATAATAACAAGCATAATTACTTATAAAAATAAGAGGAAATTAACTCTTATTAACCATATGCAAAAGCCAACCAAGTCAGGGACTTCCACGTACCACCCGACCATAGATTGGTTGAACCAAATATTTATTTCAGCCAATCATCCCTATGGCATATTCCAAGCATGAATGTGGGATCTCATGCGATAAACCAATCCATAAACAACCAAGGGAATCCAGAGGTTAAACCACCTCCACCCTCACCATACTATGATTTCACCTAAACCAGTCTCGAGATCACAAAAATAAACCAAGCTTGGATGCCTCAAAATTGCTTCACTATCCCTTGAAGAATTTTCCTATCTCCACCCACCTGTTGAGGGATTCCCGGAGAAAACCATCTGCACCCCCAACCCTTGGGATTCTCCTGAGACCACATAACCCAGATCCAAAACCTTTCAGAAATCCAAAGCTTAACCAAGAAAGAATCCCATCACACCATGGCTATTTGGAAATGGAAACAAAAGGCTAAAACCATTTTCGAAACCCGACAAACCCAAGCCAATGACAACAAATGAACCAAATACACACATGCACATACCATGCATGCCAAAACCGGCTAAGAAATCATACATAAAACCTATTACCTACAAGTATTCTCACTGTAGCTACTTAAAACAACATTTCCTTGCTTGATACTTTCTTTCCTTGTCCTTCCTTTGGTTGCTTTCTTTTCTTTTTCTCTTGGTGCTCTTCTCCTCTCTTAGACTAATTCCAAAACAAGACTGAAATAAGGCCCTAAACTGACGCTCTTACCTCTTTTTGTTATTGATGCCTCTAATTTATTCATTTTCCTTCAATTTCCTTCTCACATGCAACTTGTGACCTTTCACCTCCCTTTTCTCCTATTTTCCTTTATTTTCATAAATGAAATACCAATAATGTCATTTTTCCTTCTCAAAGACTTTGTCATTGTCTTTGACAATTTCCCCTTAGCCATAATACACAACAAGTGATACCCACTAGGATGTTTTGCCCAACATTCAACTTGGAATAAGTGTCCCATTACCTTGGTCTTATTTTTCCTTTATTAACTTTATTACATGAAATTTTAACCCAGGGTTATTACATATAAGGATATGGAAATATAAGTTCTTAGCCTTATTATTTGGCCCCAAACTAAGGGCTCTAGGTTAAATGAAATTATTGATTTAATGGGCGACATACATGTGACGTGGTTGTTGGGTAAGACACAATAACATAATGTGATGACTAATGACTTTGGAAGAAAAAGAAAAAAAAAGATTTATATATGACAAATCACAACACTTAATGATTGTGTAATTATGTAACATCACAATGATCTTAATATGCTTGTTTGTTTGTAGCCTAATTTGAAAGGGGAAAATATAACATCGACAAAATCTCTATGTATATAGACTCAAATTAGTGAACAAAATAATAATTCCATATGTGTAGATACGATCATTAAAGTTGTAGCATAGATATGGGTGTATGAATAAGTTGTAAGTTGGTATGGGACATAATAATAGATGTCGGTGAGAGAGAGACATGGAAAAATGATTTTTGTTATTATGATTCATTCACATGGCTTCCTATCACACAATACACTCGTCACCCCCTAATATTCCACATTATGTTCTCATGCAAGGAGATCTAACGAGAGAGTGGTGTGTGTGTATGTTTTTTGCTTCAAATTTTACCCATGTTTACATAGAGCTTCAGAAATTTTGACATATTTGAGCTGAAAAAATGGGAACGAGAAATTCATGACAACTCTCAAGGCCATGAAGCCTCTAGGACTTACAAGTAATGATTAATCTCCATTCCTGAAGCATTTGTTCAAGCTGTACTTGTATTTCACTTGTATAGACCCATGTATGATGTTTATTGCATTTAGATTTTGGGAATTCTAGTATAGGTCTATGACAATGAGTGGCCTCTCATAGAGGCTAAAAGCTACAAAGTCTTGGAAAATACTATGTTCGAGTCACAGAAAGAACATGTTTAGGTAAAGTTATTGAATATGTATCTATGTATATATAGATAGTTTCTTTACTTGCATGTAAGTAACTGGGATTTTGTTTTGGCATAAGAGAAAAGAAGGAAAGAGGCAAGGTAACTAGATAGTTGAATAATTTGATAATGATTAATGTGATACTAAAAGTGAGTATGAATGTTTATATGAATTTTTTCCTCCCTTGACTCAAGCTCATAATACTTTGGTTACTGAATCCAAAATGAGGGAGGGTTTGATGGTTGCAATGAAGAGAATGGATCTTGAGCTTGTGAGTAGCAAAGGACTATAAGAGTTTCAAGAAGAGATCAACATGCTAAGCAAGGTTCTCCATCTAAATCTTATTTCACTCCCTGGTATTGCATTGAGAATAATGAAAAGGTGCTCATATATAAATTCATGCCTCACGAAACGTTGAGCCAACACCTTCTCCATTAGGATTAGAATGGGATCGAATCACTTAGTTTAAACATTCGACTACTTATTGCTTTGAATGTAGCTCCTCAAATGCAATACTTACACAATGTGACTTATGAAATGATCATTCACATGGACCTAAAGCCTTCAAATATTCTTTTTGATCACATGTAGTGAGAAAAATCCTGTTATTTTGGTCTTGGAAAGCTTCCTCATGAGGATAAAACATCTTTGGAAACAAGACTGGTCGACACATTTGGATGTCTTGCTTTAGGGTATGTATGCAACTTGTTATTGTAGTACCATGGAATATCTGTTTTATTAGGAAGATTATGGATGCTTTTTCGACTGTCTGTTTTATTAGGAAAAATGTGGATTTTTTTCATCAATGTCAATTATAAAATATTCATTTATGCTTTTCTTGACTCTTGCATCCAACGGATGTGTAACTACAAAATCATATGTTTACAATTTTGAAGTTGTGCTTATGGATATAATAAGACACCAGATTACCTTTGATGCCAAGTGGTCTGAAGGTAAGGTTCATTTGGTGCATTGGTTTAGACACATAAGTAGGGATCAGGAATGGATCAAGACATTTATAGATCCAATACTCCTTTCAATGGATGAGAACTTAGAAAACATTAATATTTTGCTTGATCTTTCATTTGCATAAGAAAAACAGGTTGTCACGAAATGGATCTTCACGAAAAATGGCGCATGCAAAATCCTTTCCACGTGTCACATTTTTAGTCGATAGAAGAAGATGAAAATGGAGCACTCGAATTAGATAGGATGAATATTATTTTCCTATCCCAACCCCTCAGAGAGAACACCTTTGATGTAAATATAAAATATTGAAAATCATATTAATCACTTCCATGTTGGAAATTTTTACTTGATTAAATAAATAAAGTATTTGATAGTCTAGCGGATATTGACTATATTTGAAGTTTTATATTTTCATATTTAATATTTTTAAATTACTTGAAAAAATTAATGATGATAATTTTTATTTTATTTCTTATGATATATACATAATTATAGATGTCTATAGGGGTATCTATTTTGGAATTGGGCTTCAGGCATTCTTTAAAATAAAAAAAACTATTTAAATGGTGTAACATTTAATAAATTTCGAATATTCTTCATTGTAGCCACAATTAAACAAAATGAAGAGTTTATAGAATGAATGGTCATAATTTTCAGTTTTTAAAGTTTGGCGGAGTTTCTATACCATATGTTGGGTGGAAAGACAAATTGTTTCAATACACCATATATGCTATCAATGCTTAGTTAAATATACATGCATGCAACTTCAGTGCTCAGTTTGATGTGTCAGTATGTGGGTTGAATACATGATTCAATGTGTTGGTTTGCAGGTTTGTTGGTATTCACAGTGGTCGGTTTGATGATGTAGGTATTCATAGTGGCACGATTCGATGATGCACATGTTTGCAGGTATTCGCTCTGGTCGGTTTACATAGGTATATAGGTATTATCAGTAGCCGATTATACTTTTGCAATAACCTTTTCGCTTGTATGGTTTGGTTTTTGCATACCATCATATCTGTTCAACTTTATGTTGCTTATTAGACAAATCAATAGGCAATGCAACAAGTTTTCATGACATAAAACAATGCCAATGATCTGAGAATACCTGTATAAGTTTGCAGAAGCAAAAATATATAGTGTGCTTCGAATAACCCTTTGCAAGTGGAAATCTTCCTCTCCAATTAGAGGTTTCGAAGTTGCTAAATGATTCATTGTGTTGCACTGATTAGCTTGTATACTATGAACTATTGTCCCATTTCTTTATTGCAAGCTAATTAAATGTGCTATAATTATTTTCGCAGATGACAAAGGAGAAATAGCTTGTCTATGAGTACAACGAATCTAAAGCTCATTTTCAAATATGATACTTTGAGAAAGGATCCATCTAATTTTAACGCAGAGAAAAAACTTGGCGAAGGTGGTTTGGATATGCGTTTAAGGTTAGCGTTTAGTGTTATGTCCAATTTAATTTATTCTAAAGTAGATCCCATTCAATAATGGGGAAACCCCAGAAATATTTTGATGTGCCATAATGTTTATTGACTGGTAATGGGATTTACCCGATGGTAGATAGCTTGTACTGAAATGGTTGAAAATAGGTTCGAGTCAAGGATATGTCGAATTTCTGAATGAAATAAATTTCATCATTTGTATTCAAAATTGTTGTTAAATGTAATACAAGTCACTTATAATAGCATATGTCCTTTGGTAATAAAATCTTGTTTCTAAATATACTTTCCAGTAAAGCTTTAGTTTTGTGGCTTCCTTGAAATTTTGAATGCGGTTACAGTTGTATGTACTGAATGAGGTTGTTAATTCATCGTAGATTTGCACTTCATGGAAATCATTTTCTATTTTCATGGGAGTCTTATGTTCGTTTTCCAAGATGAAATAGTTTGGCCTGTCAAAGAAGAGGGCTAATGCATTTTGTCGTATATGAGCACATTCGATGTCAGGGTATGCGTTCACCTTAATATTTTAGGTTTAGGTTAAAGTGATTAAGTTACTGTATGCAATATTATTTGTTTGCTTTATTTTTGGTTTAGGTTAAAGTGATTAAGTTACTGTATGCAATATTATTTGTTTGTTTTTTTGGATAGAAAAAATTTAAGAGAGGTGAAAGCATGAAAATGGTTTACATTTTGGGCCAAATGTGACCATGAAATTTTAAGTTTTTCTTCTTTTATCGATTGCAACCTTAAAAGTTTATATAAACATTGTGAATTTTGATTCAAAGTAAAAATACAATATGTGGAGAATTATGTTATTGTCTTAATGATATTTTTTGCAAAAAAAGTAGTGTCAAATAATCTCTATTTTTTCCATTAAATGCAATATATGTCCTTGTAATTTTTCACAAAACTTAAGAGGTATGCATGTATTCATGTAGCATAACTTAGTAAAAAATGTGTAATTTATATATATATATATATATATATATATATATGAGCATGATCTACATAGAGAGAACTAAGTTTTTCATATATATTTTTTTTAATGCAAATTTATATTTTTTTATTAATTTTCAAAGTTGAAAAACTAATATTTCAATTGCATTTTGGAGACACATGTGTTCATGTAAGAATTTTTTTTTCAACTCTTTAAATAAATTGAAAAACCAAGAGTACCCTTTTGAAGAGGTCTCATAAACAAAGATAGTGGTATTTTTTTTAAATTATTTCATTGTGTATAGTTTATGTTATTGATTTTTTATTCAACACCTTTGAAACCATCTAAAAAAATTTCAAGTGTTATGTTTAAAATAAATTAGATGAAAAATATCATATGAATTCAAAAGTGTTAATTTCATATTCCATTGGATAGAATATTCTTTCACGAATCCAACATGATCAACTCCGCCACATAAGGACAAATTCTGCCCTATATCTGATATGTTACAAAATGGGGTTGCAGAGAAATCTACAGAGGACGTATTGAAACTGTAATTTTTAGGAATTCAAGAGCTTGATCGAGCGCTTAAACTCAAAATTCAAATTTCTCGATTGAGCATTAAAGTAAACCTCGATCAAGTGGTATATGTGGTTAACCAATAGCTCGATCAAGCCATCAAAAATTCTAACATGTCAATGCTCTTACCAACTTTTATCGATGGTATTAATGGTAAATGATACATCTCAGGGGCTGAGCCTCTACTTTCAACAAATATATTAGTGTCTAAATTCGATTGTAGAAAATAAATAGAAAATAGTCTTTCATAGAGAAATATTAGAGCTGGAAATTACACAAAGATTCACAACAAACAAGGGAAATTGAAGATTTGGATCTAAAAATGGAAAGAAATTTTCATCCACAGAGAAAGCTAGAGAAAGAATGAGAAAAATAAGTCAGACACTAAGAGTACAATAAGTTCATGCAAATACACGTAATTAAATTGTGTCACCTCTCATATTACTTGCTCCATATTCTATGCATTAAGAAATATGATTGAAAACTAGAAACAAATGGAGAATGAAATAATAAAGCGAAGATAAAATAAACATTGAAAGTAATCCCATGTAGTTAAAAAAGTAGATGTAACAACAACTAAAGAAAATCACTTGAAACCATACAAATTATTGAAAACCACTTGAAACCATGTAAATTGTTGAAAACTACTTGAAACCATAGTTTATTAGAAATAAAATAAGGATGTGATTTAACCAAAAAAAACCACTAGAACATAATTTCCATGTAGTATTTACAAGAATTACAGTTTATGACAATTTATTTACAAGAGGGATTACAAAAAATGGTTGTCACATAGGTGCTCCAAAACCTATAAAAACTAGTTTGATTAATGTTTTATATTCCAAGTAGGAGTTAAAAGAGAGAAAATTTGTCAATATCTTGAAGGAGCAAGAATATCCCTACTTCCAATATGAACTGAGAATACATTCTTTGTTAAACATATATTTAGCACAATTAAACTTTCATAACATTCATCATCATATATAAAATTCAATGGTTCTTTGAATCCGAAATGATGATCCATACCTTTGAAAACCTCACAAGTTTCTTCTTTCAATTCTCACATGAAGGTTATGAGAATTTTTTAAAAGGACAAGGTTTTTAAAGACATACAAAGTGTAGTGTCAATTCGTGCTTGCACAAAAATGAATGTATTATTGCATATAATTAGAATGCTCCATGAAATATTCATGTGATTAATCAATATTAAATTCATAAATAATAAATGCAAAAGAAATAAATTAGCATGCATGTATTGATGAAATGCTAGCAATGTTTACAATGTTAATCTTCTTCGACTGTGGCAATCTAATGTCAATTAAATTCATCTAGTTATTTCTCAACATATGTAATTGTGAAATATATTGCAAAATATGGTTTAAAAGTAAAAAATAGTTCTTTACTTTAAACTTTGCCAAAGTTTTATGAAATAATTAAAACATAAAATACATTAGATATCCATCTTTTTATGTGCATAAAAAAGGTTCCTTGTGGAAACATGTAGTTTTTTAAATCATGTTACCCCTCGTTATGCCATACATGATTGTTGTGCTAAAATTTCCATGTACATTCTCCAAAAAAACCACTCAAATCATTTGTGCCCATTTTCAACACAAATGATAACAATGCACATTCATTGTTGATAAGACCTTGAAACATCTTACTTGTTCTCTAAATCCACTAAAACTTCTACCCAACACGTTATATTTGTTTCCTTATCAACAATTTCATTGTCTTTCTCATCTCACATGTCTTCCACTTTTATTCGAAATTGTGAAATTCTCTATAGTTATGGTAAGTTATTCCCTTTAAGAAAGTTCTTCTTATTATTGTTTCATGGCAATTTTAGTTAGACATTTAAAAAGGTTAAATGATATGGTGCTTCTAATGAAGAATCTTGTTTCCAAATAATTTGTTTCTGTATAGTAGGCTAACATACTTAAAAATTAGTTTAATATGTTCCTTATTGTATCATGGAGTGTGTATTTATGTACTGTATGGTTTTTTAGTCGCAATTTATCTTACAATTGATTAAATTTGTATGAATTTATAGATATAGATTTTGTTTTATTTTCATGAAATAAATTTGGCCCTTCAAATTGGTAATCACTAGCTTGATTTGTCAAGAATCTCTCATTCTCTCAAATTCAAAAGATTCACCACATCATTAAGTTATTTAAGTAATAATTCCATCTGAAATATAAATTTAGAAGTTCCATATATAAGAATTTAAACTTAATTTCTATTAGTCTTTAGTTTAACAACCTTGCAAATTATTATATAAATAAGTAGATTTAAATAATTAACATTGGATTTAAATAATTGAAATGTTTGGTATGTGATATATATGAACAAAAATATAACACTTTCCTTGTTACATAAGGGATTACTTTTAGTTTGGGACTTATATAGTCTTTTGAGGAAATAAAAAATTGTTTCTAAGAATAAGTAAATTTGAAAATGGTCTTGAAATGCTTCACTTTGTTGTAGAACTCACTTTTAAAGTATATGTGGTTCATGATTCTCACAAAGTATAATTAGGAAATTAGTAAGTGGTCCATCATCATATACTTGTTAGGAAATATCCACATACCTACAATTCAAACTCTTTGTATGTGCACTAGATTCACCTTGCACATACCATCACTAATAACCAATTTGGTTTACTAACCATTACAACTAGAGTAAATTCTTATATTTTACTTTAAAATTTTGCACAAAAACATATGCTCACATAGTATAATTAGTAAAGAAGTGGACCATCCACATGTCATTTATTTTCTTGCAAGGAACAAATATCATATAGTTTAATTAAGGGAATTGTAAATGATCATCACATATCCACATCAATTCTCTCTTTGAATGCTCACAATTTCACTTGCACACACATTCACCCCGTCACTAAGCTCACTTAAACTTTGTATAAAGGGTATCCTCTTTCCAGAATATTTGTACATAATTTATTTGAGATTATATTTTGTTGCACACTCTAAGTGAGGCAAAGCCTTTCTAAAAATAATATTAACCTAAACACAATAAATTCTCCAAAGGGGCGACAAGATAAATTATAGTTTAGGCTAGGTCCATGGTGATAGGTAGCACATAAGCCGTCATGGTTGTTTTTCATATTGAAACATATAAAGTTGTCTTTTAGGGAGCTTAAAATCCTACATCATCCAATGAAAAATCTAGTACATGGAGAGAAAATCTTGAAGGGGGTAAGGCCTAGGTAGCAAATTATCATAGACCTTCATATTTTCTCCCTACACATGGTAGGGGTTCTAGGTCCAAAAATGGCAACCAGAAGTTGAGATTCAACCATTCCCACTAGATGCATGTAACTTAGTGGCCAAATATTAGGGCATATTTCCCTATAGGTTGAGGTGTAGGAGCAGTTAGAATTGAGGTGATATTGGTCAAGCTACTAGAAGCATTTCCATCTCTTTTGGGACGTAGCCCTAGTACGTTTGGCCACTATAACCCTTTCCATACCTTGGTTGGTTTTTTTGCTGTTCGAAGCGTCGCCAGTGACATTTATGACGTGTCCCCAATACCATATTCTAAAATATTTAGAAGGCCCAATCACTACTTGAGCGGAAGGACGCTAAGTTGGAATTTTTCTCATACGTAAAACCTCAGTTAACCCTTTCTTGTTGATTTTTTCACACATTCAATTAAAGGGAAAATTAACCATTTACTTTTCAATTTCTCTTATGCACATGATTAATTTGTGTTTCCGAAAGAAAATGTATGTGTTCAGGTGTTCTTACAAATGCAACATTCATGTTGTTGATTTATTTCCTTTCTTGCCAACTGATTTATTTATTGATATAGAATTCTTGTCATTAGTTACATGTTTCATAGGGTCTATATCATCTTCAGGTGCATCCTTCATATAATTCACATTATCATGAAAAGTCTCTTACCTTTCATACATGCTAAATTCTTTTACCCTTTATCATATTTTTAATCACCCTTTTGTTGACAGAGGGATCGTACTTTTACTGACCTACTCTCTTCTTCGACTCATCTTTCCCTAAGCTCAAAACCATTTTCTTTTCATGTTTCAACTTAGAACCCTTGTTCCATGTGGTTGGAACCCTAAGGTGTCCAAATTAAATTTTATTGATTGAAGATGAATGCTTTTGTCTTTCATCATATGATGAATCACCCTTTTTGTTGACACATGGAACGATACCTTTATTGGTGCGCTCTTCTTCAAACCATCTTTCCCTGAGATAGGAACAGTTTTCTTTTCATTTTTCAACTTATAACCCTTGTTCCATGTCAACCTCTCCTACCTAGCTACCAACTGGCAAATTATTTTTCATTTAACTTTTCCCTAGGGTTTAAGACTAGAACCCTAGAGTTTCCAAATTGATTTTTGTTGAGTGAGGAGGAATGATTTTACCTTTCATCATATTCTGAATCATCCTTCTTGTTGACACGGGGACCGATGCCTTTACTGGTATGCTCTTCTTCGATGCATCTTTGCCTGAGATCAAAACCCTTTTATTTCTAGGTTTCAAATTAGCATCCTTGATTTGTGTCAACTTCTACTACCTAGCTGTCTACTATAAAATCATATCATGACCTTGCACCTATGGTGATTTCTTAAACAACCACATGAGGGAGAAGATGTGTCCCATCAAGTTGATCAACCAGATGATGATGAAGATGTGCCCTATGGACCTCATCAAACACTAGAGGAACATGTTCCCTATCAAGATGATCAATTGTCCCTACGGGAACAACATGTGCCATGTCAAGTTAATCAACCAATGGAGGAATAAGATTTTCCCTATCAAGTTGATCAATCACTGGAAGAACAAATTGTTTCCTCTCAAGTTATTAGGATAACAAGGAGTTGCAATGGTTTGGAAAGGGGTGGACCATTTGCAGAAAATATGGATGAAAGCACAATAGAGGACCTTGGGGAGCCTATCAATGCTTGCACTATTAGAGACCATGTCAATAACATCATTCAACAACATTTTGAGAAATGTTCAGTTGTTGCACAAGCTCAGATACTACAGGGGTTGATCAACCATAAGAAACTAAAACATGCCATAAAGATTTTGGGTGTCCAAGATGTTAAAAGCAAGAAGAAACATATGAATGTCACTGAAAATATATAAAAAACATTCCATCAAGAAAACCTAGTGTTTGAGCTACACACAGGGAAACTACAACTTCTATTGTTGTACCAAATACATCAAGACAACAAAAGTTGGAAACAATGTCAAAATTGATCCACATATCACAAAAAACCTTACACAAGCATACCAAATTCAGGGTTCGAGTGAATGAAAATGATAAATCTACTTGTTGGGAACTTATCGCCAGGCAACCCTACCAAGACATGCTTACAACAGGAATAAGAGAATTTGTGGTACATTTTTGGGAGGACCATTCCCATGCTATTCCAGATAGAAAGAATTTCATACAACATTGCATAACTAAAGGTGAGTATGTAGAACACGCTAAGCACATTTCAGAAATGAAATAAGTTGCACTATTCGAGGAATTTTAGGAAAGCAATTGTCATATGAAGATATCCATAAGGATGTTTCAATTATTGAAGCCATGGTTTATTATGCCTAATACAATTTGTGACATGTGGTGTTGTCAATATCATGTTGGATTTCATCTTCATTATGAAACTTTCCGAGAATTTTACAAGAACAACTGTCTCGACGACCCTCCTCCTCCTATAATGTGTGATTTTGTTTCATCAATATTGTGCAAAAGGGAGTCATAAGAGTTGTATTACAAAAAAATAATTATAGGTGGGAGAAGATGCACTTAATGTGGTAATTTGGTGTTGTTCCATATGAGCTTTATTATTGATCCCAACCAGTCTAGGATGTCAGATGTCAACATCACATGGAAGCATTATGAGTATGTCGTGGGAAATCAACCATCTTCTTCAACTCTGATGCCTAAGAGGATCGACTATGTTGAGGATGAGATTCCTATTTCAAAATTCATGGGGTTGTTTCAAAACCAGATCCATAAATATATCAAACACTCGCACAGGTCCAGGTGGAAAACATATGAATTTAAGCATTCTCACAAAGTATTTTAGCTAGGCACAATCTTATCAATGGTGGACTTTGCTGAGAATTACACATTTCCTTCCAAAGATACAGAGAGAGTATTATCACTTAGACCAAGTGTCCATATTCGTACATGTTCTGTACATACATACACAACTAAACATTAATGCTAGGTGTTAGCGCTTGAAATTTCACCTCAGGCTGAGAAAGGAAAACCTCAAGGCAACATCAAACCACTTCGCCTCGTAGCTAGCCCTACGGGGCAGGAGAGGGCTCTCTCCAGTCTATCTCAGTAAAGATTTTCAATGGGTGAGATGACCAATAGGGTAACACTGATTTTAGGCTAGTAAACTGATCAAAAGGTTGATTTAAGGTTTTTATGGTTTTTGGTGGTAAATTGAGGGGATGGCAATTTTGGGTGCGGGGATTGGACACAGTTTCTGCAGGGAGTTCTTTGGGTCGAGGTAGGAGACAGTATCGATGCTTTTGATTGAGGTGGATGGTCCGGAATGACAGGTGAGGAGCTAAGGAGAGCAAACAATAACTTTGAATTCTCCTTAAACAGTAGAAAACATTGAAATTAAACAAACTTAAAAGCAGAGCATGACAGTCATGAATTCTTACTTTAACACTTCGTTTGTTTAATGTGTAGAAGGAAAAGAAAGGAAATGATTCGCATAACACACTTACAGGTACATAGAGAAACACACCATCAATACATGTAACCACAAGAATCCCAAAAAGGACTGCAAAACCCTGGTCTTCCTTAGCCAAAAATTGCAGAGATACAATGAATAATACAATGATAGCTTATCCCTTAAGAGTCCAACCATGAAAATGAGCAAGAAAGTACATAATATAGATCATCTAACCTCTTTCCCTACCTCCATGGGTCGAGCTCACTATCCTAGGAGCTGTTTCAACCACTTCTAAACTAAGCACTACAAACTAGGCAGTCAAAACAACTTGCCTCTATAAGCTAGGAAACCAATTCATTCATTTAATTTTCACCTTTTTCATGAATGAATCTTCTAGAAGAGGTACATAAGAGTAAAAGTGTCAATAAAGTACATTAATTACATCAAATAGGATAATAATCCACCCCAAAAAGTCAAATAGGGTCAAACTGCGTTTTTCTGAGCTGTACACTGAAATCTAGAGAAGTTTGCCTCACGGGTCGCGCGCCTCTACCTGACGGGTCGCGCGCCTTTGGGACTACATTTGGGGCACTTCCAGGTGGCCAAATTGAGCAAGAGTAGGCTTGTTGGAAAGGCCTGTGAGTCTACTTTCCAACCCAACTGGAATTGCTGAATTCGGTGGTCATTTGCCCCTCCAAAATTGCAATCTCCCAAGACTGCTTTCTGCAACTCAAAAATGTGGCAGAAAGTCAATTTTTGCTTGTTTTTTGACTTTCTGGAGGCCCAAAACTTCATAAAATCTCAAGTCCATTGATGAGCATATGTAACTTCTCATGACAAGTCTAGAAATGCTGAGTTTCTGCAAAATGGAGTTGCCGGGATGAAGGGTCGCGCGGGGGGTGAGACCCGTTAATGGAGAAAACCTGTAAATTGCCTGAAAAAACCAAATTTTACCCAAAATGCTCAAAATTTCTTGGGATTTGTGCTGTGGCTGAGCTATTTAGTGCCATGTTCCTTTTGATGTGATGCATTTCTCAGCCAGAGGTGGAGTGTTGCTTTCCACTCGAGGTGAAGTGTTGTTTTCTACTCAAGGTGAACCACTCTAAATACACCTGTTGACCTCTTCAGATGCCCTATGCAATGGAAACATGTGTTCATATGGAGCTGACACATTTGGGTATGGTCCACCTTGTTGATAGTCATTAGAAATCCCCCGAGTTGCATTGCCCTTCACCAGCCTTGTGTGTAATGTTTGAAAATTTTGTGGCTGCAAGTAAGAATCCTCTACAACCATCTTAGACCGAGAGTCTTCACGTTTTATATCATGCTGTGATATCCTGGTGTATAAAGAAGGATTCTGGGGCCCAATCACAGCATCCACTTGATCTGCCATTGGTTCTCTAATTCTGTTATCATTAGATGCAGCACCACCTAGAACTTCACCATCCCTACACGACTTCATGAGACGATAAGCAACACCAACACGATCAAAACTTCCAGATAGTGGTGTTATAAGGAATTCATACCATCTAAAATGACACACAGCAACTTTGTCTCTTTTGAGGAGATAACCAAGAAATGTCTCAAATTCTAATGATTGTTGCCGATTCTGGCCAGCTGCATGAAAATAAACCCGAGGCAACTTTGATAGTGGAAGCATTGCCACTGGAGTCATCTCCTTAACATGCAAGGCTACAGGTATCTTCACTAGAGAATCGGAGCATGAAACTTGGCTGATTGGCTTTCCATCTTTGTACAACATAATAAAGGTATTTGACTCATCTTCTTCGGGGACCTTATTCAAATCCATCAACACCATTCTCATCCTCGATTAAGAAAACCTTGCAAAATTTGGCAATTTGTGGCTCCTTGGAAAATTTGCAGGCAGTTTGATATTGAGGGCACTGACGGGTCGCGCGCCTCACCCAACAGGTCGTGTGCCACTGACGGGTCGCACCTGTGTAAATTTTGCACTGGAAAAGGTAGCCTGATGGGTCGCGCGCCTCTGACGGTTCGCGCGCCAGGCTCAATGGGTCGCGCTTTTTCAAGAGGATTTTGGAGGTTTTCCCGGTGTCGGAATCGGGCACAGGATAGCGCGTTGGAAATTTATTTGAGTCTACTTTCCAACCCAACTGGAATTTTTCAATTTGGAGTTCATTTTCCCTGTCAAAAATCAAATCTCCCAAGACTAGTCAAAATGTGCCAAATGAGGCTGCCTCAAGGAAGAATGTTGTTGCAGTCAACTTGTGAATGCCTTCCTCAACCCCAAATTGAGCTCATGATAGCTCATTGGAAAGATCTTTGTGTCTAGTTATCATTTTACCCATCAGGCAAGTCATTTGGCCCACCATTCTAGGAGAAAACTTGATTTTCCCAAGGTCACTTCAGAGGTGCCTTTGATTCTCTTGAGGCAACGGTATTCTTGACATTTTTCTCAAACCATGCAACCTGTGTAAAACGTGAAGGAGGTTTTTCTTCCTTGGCATGTTTGGAACAAAAACCTCTCTCAGTTTTGCAAAATTCATCTTTCATTGCTCAGAAACATCATTTTAGTGAAACTTATCCCGATGTGTGGAACAAGGGTTTTGGTCGAAATGAAGCGAAATGAAGGGGATAAGGGGCTTCTAATTTCTTGGGGAAATTTTTGGAAGTAGGGAGGGATGTTAGGAAGTAGGGGAAAGTGGAATCGCAGAGATTGAGTGAGGGGAAAGGGTCCAAAAGGTCAAAACACAGGCCAAACCTAGAAAATTGCCAGGTTGTAGCTAGAAACTAGGGTTTGTGCAAAAATGAGGAATTTGGTGGATCTAAGGGATGGGAAGTGTTTGATAAGGTTCTTTTAGGATAGGGGAAGGTGTATGAACATCAGGATATGAGTTTTGCCGATGATTTGCCCGCCCAAGAGAAATTGCCTTCAAAACCCTAGGAGAGGGAAATGACCTTGCCTAGGCGCAACCGAAGCATGAACAAGGTGTAAAATGACTCATTAGACACTGAGATGATAATTCCAACCCTATGAATGATGATAGAATCAGTTGAATAATGACATGGACCGACATTTTGACAACTTTAGAAGGAGTTAAAGCAAACCCTAGACCTAATGCCTAGTGACCAAATTTTGCTTGAAAACTCTTTGAAATGACAAAATTTGACCTTGACACTTCAAAATCACTTTGTAAGAGCATGTTTGATCACTGGAGGAAGGCTGGAAAGACTGACACTAACATTGGCTCCAATGGGGATGGTAGCTCCTTGGAGGTGCCAAGAACCGCAGACCTCTGGGAGAGCAGACCAGTGCCTTATCTATTGGGAAATGGAGTCAAAAAACTCAAACTACAATGCATGACTGAAAACCAACACAAACTAACTTAACAACAAGACTGAAAATTGACTCACAAAGGACTCATGACTCAACTAAAAACTGACTCGATACTTAAACACAACTGACAAACTGAAATAATGCTCAAAGTGGAGCTTATTCATCACAACCTACTCTAACAGTTTCATTCATCGCCTGATCAAGTGAAATGAAACAACCAATGCAACCAAGTAAGTATTTCATCTGCTGTTCGAAGTCTCCACAAGTGCTCACTTAAGAACAACAAAAGAGAACTACTGAAAGGCAACTCCCATGGCAATTTGGAAACAGATCCGTAGAATGATATGAATTCTCTATCCACCTCCAAAAACACTGCATAAGGATCTTGAAATTCAAGCACACTGGAACTTAGCTCATCCAATGGATTACTTCTCTTTCCTTCATACCATGAATGCAAACTTTGATCTGAGCCTTGTGACGAGACCTCTGCTGAAAATAAGAAAGAAACTGGCTACCGGATCAAATTTATATCAGCACATGTTTCAAGCTCACATGTTAATGGAGAAAGACTTTGACTGCAAACCTCATCCAAAACATCAACTATTGGATCATGAAAAACTTGAAAAGACTGCTGCAACCCATTTTCTATTGGTTCCATTGTGATTACATGATTGCCTACATGCTGCTCATTCTTCACTGAAGATGGACTATGCAAATGTCCCTTCAAAAACTGAAATGATTCAAAACAGAAAGGTAGGGAATCTTCTTGTATCATTTGATCAAATATGTCAGCTTCCATGCTTTCATTTGCAACTTGACAACCAATGGCATTTGGGGGCTGCAAATCTGAATATGAGAAGTCTGGAACAAGGTTTTTATTGCCTTCAAGATGGTCTAGATCAAGACTTGTTGACAGCTGATTTCTAATTTCATGGAAGTTGTCTCTAATGAACTGACATGAATCAAAACAAAAAGGCAAAGATCCTTCACTTACTTCAAACTTTGCTGCACTTTCCTCGTCACTGTCATAGCTGATATGTGATGGCTGAACATTGTTTTCAAACTGCTGAAAATGAACTTCTTCCTCCCACAAACTAGCTGCTGATTTGTCTGCAAGATTAGCTTCTCTTTGGAGAACATAATCATCATCATACTGATCAAAATGAGGCAAATCATCACTATAAAACACATCATCAAGAATACATGTCATATCAATAGATCTCTCTTCTCCAAGATGATTAATAAGACAATCATCATCAAATCTATAACAATTTTCATCAGATCAGCAGATGAGCCTCTACATTTACTACACTGTTTTGCATCTCGTGAAGTGTTGCAATATCCCTTTCTCTCAGCTGAAACTCCATCTCCGGATCAAAGGCACCCAGATAGTGCAAGAGAGCAAATCTAGGAGAAGGTCTTATATCAACTAGCATCGAATAATAAACTTGGTTAAATCTGGCCGAAAATTGTTGTACTGTCTCCCCTGGCAATCTTTTCAGCTGGTTATATTCTTCTACAATCAAGAAAAGGTTATGTCCGATCATCCACCTGTCGAGAAAAACTTTGACAAACTGCTGGAAATCTGAAATGTTTGCGTCAGGCAGGGAATTGAACCAACTCTTCACTTTGGCTTGCAAAGAAAGAGAAAAAAGCCTAATACTAACATCTTCATCATCAACTTCAAAAAGATCTAGAAAATTCTCAACATTCTGCACATGTTGCTCAGCGTTGACATTCTTACTTTCACCATCAAACCTCGGCAAGTATAGATCATAGTTTTTGGGGAAAGCATGAAGAACGGGAGGTAAAACAAGAGGTTTATACCGATCTGGGATTTTACAAGGTGTAGGGGTATGTACAGCAGGTATAGCATCGGTCTTGGTTGCTTAGGGCTCATCAATCTGAAGATGGTCATCACAAAATTCGGAAAAAGGATCCTGATCAAGCTCAGAGGCATGCAAATCTTTGGTATTCACAATCTTCAAAGGGAAAGAATCAACTGCAGGCCTGGGATATTTTCTCAAACACATTATACTTTGCAAAGCCTTCTTAACATTCTTGGGAAGAGAGAAGAAATAATTTATGACAAAGAACAAAATGTCTTGGATGAAATTCCAACTTGAATACCTGATATGTCCATATTGTCCTTTCATGTTTCTGCTGGTCGAGATCATCCTCCAGTGGAGTCTTTGGATCTGATCTCAAAAATGATTTAGAGTCGCCAAGTGAATGATTTCAGCCTTTCAAGTGTCTGATCGTTGTCCATCATCAACAATCAGATCTGAACTTGATACAAGTACTGGGGTAAAATGCAATCGAAGTGTTGTATTCACAAGCTCACGGAGATTGACTGAAGCAACGTTTATCTACTTCCGCTTATGCAAAGCAAAAGCGTTTCGAAGGCTACTTGGCGTAACTTCAGGCTCCGTCTAAGACTTATGAAACAAACACATCAACCCACAAACAAGTTTTTTCTCCCCAGTATGGTTACCAGTATGCTAGCGCTTGAAATTTCACCTCAGGCTGAGAAAGAAAAACCTCAAGGCAACATCAAACCACTTCGCCTCGTAGCTAGCCCTACGGGGCGGGAGAGGGCTCTCTCCGGTCTATCTCGGTAAAGATTTTCAATGGGTGAGATGACCAATAGGGTAACACTGATTTTAGGCTAGTAAACTGATCAAAAGGTTGATTTAGGGTTTTTAGGGTTTTTGGTGGTAAATTGAGGGGATGGCAATTTTGGGTGCGGGGATTGGACACAGTTTCTGCAGGGAGTTCTTTGGGGCGAGGTAGGAGACAGTATCGATGCTTTTGATTGAGGTGGATGGTCCGGAATGACAGGTGAGGAGCTAAGGAGAGCAAACAATAACTTTGAATTCTCCTTAAACAGTAGAAAACATTGAAATTAAACAAACTTAAAAGCAGAGCATGACAGTCATGAATTCTTACTTTAACACTTCGTTTGTTTAATGTGCAGAAGGAAAAGAAAGGAAATGATTCACATAATACACTTACAAGTACATAGAGAAACACACCATCAATACATGTAACCACAAGAATCCCAAAAAGGACTGCAAAACCCTGGTCTTCCTTAGCCAAAAATTGCAGAGATACAGTGAATAATACAATGATAGCTTATCCCTCAAGAGTCCAACCATGAAAATGAGCAAGAAAGTACATAATATAGATCATCTAACCTCTTTCCCTGCCTCCATGGGTCGAGCTCACTATCCTAGGAGCTGTTTCAACCATTTCTAAACTAAGCACTACAAACTAGGCAGTCAAAACAACTTGCCTCTATAAGCTAGGAAACCAATTCATTCATTTAATTTTCACCTTTTTCATGAATGAATCTTCTAGAAGAGGTACATAAGAGTAAAAGTGTCAATAAAGTACATTAATTACATCAAATAGGATAATAATCCACCCCAAAAAGTCAAACAGGGTCAAACTGCGTTTTTCTGAGCTGTACACTGAAATCTGGAGAAGTTTGCCTGACGGGTCGTGCGCCTTTGGGACCACATTTGGGGCACTTCCAGGTGGCCAAATTGAGAAAGCGTAGGCTTGTTGGAAAGGTCTATGAGTCTACTTTCCAACCCAACTGTAATTTCTGAATTTGGTGGTCATTTGCCCCTCCAAAATTGCAATCTCCCAAGACTGCTTTCTGCAACTCAAAAATGTGGCAGAAAGTCAATTTTTGCTTGTTTTTTGACTTTCTGGAGGCCCAAAACTTCATAAAATCTCAAGTCCATTGATGAGCATATGTAACTTCTCATGACAAGTCTGGAAATGCTGAGTTTTTGCAAAATGGAGTTGCCGGGATGAAGGGTCGCGCGGGGGGTGAGACCTGTTAATGGAGAAAACCTGTAAATTGCCTGAAAAAACCAAATTTTACCCAAAATGCTCAAAATTTCTTGGGATTTGTGCTGTGGCTGAGCTATTTAGTGCCATGTTCCTTTTGATGTGATGCATTTCTCAGCCAGAGGTGGAGTGTTGCTTTCCACTCGAGGTGAAGTGTTGTTTTCTACTCGAGGTGAACCACTCTAAATACACCTGTTGACCTCTTCAGATGCCCTATGCAATGGAAACATGTGTTCATATGGAGCTGACACATTTGGGTATGGTCCACCTTGTTGATAGTCATTAGAAATCCCCCGAGTTGCATTGCCCTTCACCAGCCTTGTGTGTAATGTTTGAAAATTTTGTGGCTGCAAGTAAGCATCCTCTACAACCATCTTAGACCGAGAGTCTTCACGTTTTATATCATCCTGTGATATCTTGGTGTATAAAGAAGGATTCTGGGGCCCAATCACAGCATCCACTTGAGCTGCCATTGGTTCTCTAATTCTGTTATCATTAGATGCAGCACCACCTAGAACTTCACCATCCCTACACGACTTCATGAGACGATAAGCAACACCAACACGATCAAAACTTCCAGATAGTGGTGTTATAAGGAATTCATACCATCTAAAATGGCACACAGCAACTTTGTCTCTTTTGAGGAGATAACCAAGAAATGCCTCAAATTCTAATGATTGTTGCCGATTCTAGCCAGCTGCATGAAAATAAACCCGAGGCAACTTTGATAGTGGAAGCATTGTCGCTGGAGTCATCTCCTTAACATGCAAGGCTACAGGTATCTTCACTAGAGAATTAGAGCATGAAACTTGGCTGATTGGCTTTCCATCTTTATACAACATAATAAAGGTATTTGACTCATCTTCTTCGGGGACCTTATTCAAATCCATCAACACCATTCTCATCCTCGATTAAGCAAACCTTGCAAAATTTGGCAATTTGTGGCTCCTTGGCAAATTTGCAGGCAGTTTGATATTGAGGGCGCTGACGGGTCGCGCGCGAGGCTCAACGGGTCGCGCTTTTTCAGGAGGCTTTTGGAGGCCTTCCCGGTGTCGGAATCGGGCGCAGGATAGCTCGTTGGAACGTTCTTTGAGTCTACTTGCCAACCCTACTAGAATGTTTTAATTTGGAGTTTATTTGCCCTATCAAAAATCAAATCTCCCAAGACTGGTCAAAATGTGCCAAATGAGGCTGCCTCAAGGAAGAATGTTGTTGCAGTCAACTTTTGAATACCTGCCTCAACCCCAAATTGAGCTCAGGATAGCTCATTGGAAAGCTCTTTGTGTCTAGTTATCATTTTACCCATCAAGCAAGTCATGTGGCCCACCAAGCTAGGAGAAAACTTGATTTTCCCAAGGTCACTTCAGAGGTGCCTTTGATTCTCCTAAGGCAACAGTATTCTTGACATGTTTCTCAAACCATGACACCTGTGTAAAAAGTGAAGGAGGTTTCTCTTCCTTGGCATGTTTTGAACAAAAGCCTCTCTCCGTTTTGCAAAATTAATCTTTGATTGCTCAGAAACATCATTTTAGTGAAACTTATCCCAATGTGTGGAACAAGGGTTTTGGTCGAAATGAAGCGAAATGAAGGGGATAATGGGCTTCTAATTTCTTGGGGAAATTTTTGGAAGTAGGGATGGATGTTAGGAAGCAGGGGAAAGTGGAATCTCAGATATTTATTTAGGGGAAAGGGTCCAAAAGGGAAAAACACAGGCCAAACCTAGAAAATTGCCAAGTTGTAGCTAGAAACTAGGGTTTGTGCAAAAATGAGGAATTTGGCGGATCTAAGGGATGGGAAGTGTTTGATAAGGTACTTTTAGGATAGGGGAAGGTGTATGAACATCAGGATATGAGTTTTGCTGATGATTTGGCCGCCCAAGAGAAATTGCCTTCAAAACCCTAGGAGAGGGAAATGACCTTGCCTAGGCGCAACTGAAGCATGAACAAGGTGTAAAATGACTCATTAGACACTGAGATGATAATGCCAACCCTATGAATGATGATAGAATCAGCTGAATAATGACATGGACCGACATTTTGACAACTTTAGAAGGAGTTAAAGCAAACCCTAGACCTAATGCCTAGTGACCAAATTTTGCTTGAAAACTCTTTGAAATGACAAAATTTGACCTTGACACTTCAAAATCACTTTGTAAGAGCATGTTTGATCACTGGAGGAAGGCTGGAAAGACTGATACTAACACTAGGGATAACACTAATGAGTCACGTGATGTGATTAAAGAGTATCACTTTTGCATCAGTGATGATCGTGAGCATGAAACGTTGTTCGTAAAACATTGCTTTGACATGATTATTGAATAAATAAATAAAAAGTACATATCATTAAGGAAGAATTGGATATGGTCAGATGGTTGTGGATGAGAGCTTAAGTCATCACACACTTTTTATTAGTTGATTTGACTACACAAGAAGGAATTCAGGTGGATGAAGACCTGAATTCAGGGTGTGTGGTGGCTGTGTGAGTTAGGTGACCCGTTGTGTCATCCGACGAGCTCGCTTGCAAACGGGAGCTCCACAAACGAAGTATCCAAACGGGGCACGAGGAAACAAACATGTTAACGTTAATGAACAAGACAAAGTTGATCGTTGTTAACGTTGGGGAGGGATTGCACCTGGTCGCTCGAAGGACCTCATCAGGCGGTGAAGGGGTGCGAAAACCGAAGGGTGTTTTGTCGACCCGTTAGCTTACTCTGTGTTCAACGTGTTCCTACCACGTTGGCTGCCAGGATAGAATTCAACAGCAATGTCTAATCATTTTGTAGTAGATTCATAAATATTGTGGCAGAGTGTTAAAGGTTGTTGAATCCATGAAGTATAGTTAAATTGGGTTGTGTAGGGTTTAGTTTGAATTACGTGTTAAACTATTTTAAGGGGAGTTCATCCATCTTTGAGGCTAGTGTCTTTTAAGCTCAACCTAATTCAAAAAGGGAAAATAAAGTGTGGAAAGATTGTTATATCTAAAGTATTTTAGATTCAATACTTTTTATTGATTCTCCAAGGTATTTATTATTTGGTGCAGAGTGATTAGATTTTGATAAATTTGTTTGATTAAAAATATTTATATTATTATTTAAATTTTGATATCATAAAAATGTGTATGTTAATTATGAAAATCCTTATATATAATGGGATAATTGATTTTCAAATTTCAGCCCTACTCAATAGAAATGAACAAACTATATGTTTGTTGCATAGATAGAATCAATATGATTCTTTAATAACTAGACTATGCACAAATCAAACTAATAAAGCTCTATGTCAAGCCAAATAGTGAACAATTATATATATATATATATATATATATATATATATATATATATATATATAGATCTATATATATATCTTATTATGAAATTAAATCTTATTTGTTGTATTTAAGTGGAGCATTAGCATAAGATGGGGACGATGTTGTACCAACTATTTTTGGGAATTTGACAATTTTCACACTTCCCAACCTGTCTTCCCAATTTGAAGGAAGGATGTTGACCGTTTCATAGATTTTTAACAATATGATTCTTCAATAGCTAGACTATGCACAAATCAAACTAGTAAGGCTCTATGTCAAGCCAAATAGTTAACAATTAGATATATATGTGTGTGTGTGTGTGTGGGTGGGTTATATTTAAGTGGAGCATTAGCCTACAATGGAGATGATGTTGTAGAAATTATGTTTGGGTGACAGGAAGAAAGGTTGGAATTTCATAATAGAACTACTTCTCAAATTTGACAGTTTTCACACTTCCCAACCTGTCTTCCCAATTTAAAATAAAGAAGGTGATGGTTTCTTAAATTTTTAAACTGTATTTGACCAACAAATTACCACTAGCAATGTGTGTGCGAAATCCTACACAGAAGTCTTTAAAATCTTTCAAATCCAATTGCCTTACTGTCAACAATAACATTTAATGATACTAGTAAAGTAACCACTGAATACAAAATATTTAACAGGTAAAACAAACATACATAGGTTGAAACATTCCAATTTAACAGGTTATCTGTTTTTCAAATTCCAAACCCCGGAATGATGGCATAACTTAAGAAGCATTGAGATGTACACAACTTGTGCATGATGGATCTACGGTTCATAGCAGTGACTTTGATGAAAGGGCTCTATCGAGGGAAGTTAATCATGATAGGAATTCTTCCCAGGAAGGGATGATTTGGATTTCTCTTAATCTTCTGTAACAAATTTTGAAAAATTAGTCATATTATTGTAGAATTATCCATATAATTGACCATGTATTACAATCAAAATCAATTCAAATAGTAAATTAGAATACATACACAAATATGCCTATTTCTTTGCTCATTATGAAAGTTATAATGGCAAGAATAGAATAACCACATCTATAAGGTGATTCTAAAGATAAAACTAGAGTGGAAACCACATCTATAAAGAAAACTAATAAAATTTCAAAATTAAGTTTTGTAGTAGCATATGTTTGAATTGCAAGGTTTTGTAATAGAAGATTTTCCACATCCTACCATAGAAAGATTTGAAATTAATGTTTATTTACTAACAAGACCATTATGCACTTATTATAATACCTCATCTCTTTCCAGTAGGAAACTTTAGTTAATGGAACGGTGACATATACGGTATTAATAATATTTTGCAAAAAATACGTCAGAATAACCTTATGCGTATTTCAAAATATGTCATAAAAAATGGTCACTTCAAAATTTTAAACGTAAACATGTCATCTAAAATGGTAACTTCAAAATTTTAAATTTAATTTGCATGGGCAATTTTGAAATTTAATGTGCATGGGCAAAATGTCAGTAAAATTGATGTACTGGGCAATATATGTAAATAGTATTAATGTGCATGGCAAAATGTCAGTAAAATTGATGTACTGGGAAATATATGTAAATAGTATTAATGTGCATGGGCAAAATGTCAGTAAAATTGATGTACTGGGCAATATACGTAAATAGTATTAATGTGCAGGGGCAAAATGTCATTTTTATGGGTAATATATGTCAATAGTATTAATGTGTATGGGTAAAATATCAGTAAAAGTAAAATTGATGCATTGGGGCAATATATGTCAATTTTTAAATTTTATATTTAAGTAAATCCAAAAATTGACATATACTGCGGAAATATATGTCAATCTTTAAATATAAAATTTAAATAAATCCAAAAATTGATATATGCTACCTGGTTTATTAATGTATTCAACTGGTTTATTAATGTATTCATAACTTATCCCTGCATCGAAGTCGTCGAATCCAATTATCTTTGTACCGTCGACTATAACATTTAATAATGTCCAACAAAATAGATATTGACCACTAAAATATTTGATAAGTGAAAGAGACATTACATAGGTTGAAACAGTGAAATCTAAAGGGTAATATATTTAATAATGTCCAATCCAATAATGTCCATAATTTTTATCACACAACTTAAGAAGCGTTGAGACGAACACAACTATTAAATGGTAAATTTATGGGGCTGAAAATAAGTAATTTGTTAATGGGAGTGGGGTTATATACACTGACCATTAGATTTTAGCAAGCCAATTATTCAATAATGGATATATACAACCGGTACTTATTTAATACTCATCATCAAAGCATCTATGGTCATCTCAGTCACTCCGGCTAAAGGGTTCCTCGCCCGGATGTATATCAGGATGGTAATTTCTTGATTAATGGAATACACATATTTTAGTGATGATTTTCCCTAATAGCAACAATGAAGATATCATATTTATTTAGATTTTTCTGTGCTGGAAAAATATTTATTTTGGGTTGGAGAAAATTAACGGCGAATAAAGTGAGTAAGACCAACCTAATGATAACTCATCAGATGGCCACGAATCCAAGAAAATCTGATTTCATTTGAGATACAACCGTACACCCACCCGCACACGCGAGAGATGATCAAACGCCTGTCCGGACAATGATCAACGCCATTAAATGAACGAGTGGGCCGACTGTGAAATGAAATGATATGATGGTACATTGGGAGCTTCTCCTAAATGCTCTCAAAATAGGCCTGGTAAAAGATGGGCCTATCTAAATTCGCTTGCTTGAAGATTTCAAAGGAAGTATCAACGTTACTTTTCGAAATATTTGAAGTGCAAGGGGCGTATCGAAAATTTGATCGTTTATGGTGTTTTTGTTGAAGTTCTTCTCTCTCTCGCTCTCGACCTTCGCCACTAGCTTGTCTGAGCCATGCTGATTGAGCAGATGAACGGAAATGGCGAGGGGCCGGCGATCGGTATCGATCTGGGGACGACGTACTCGTGTGTTGGAGTATGGCAGAATGGCAGAGTGGAGATCATCGCCAACGAACACGGGAATCCAACTACTCCCTCCGTCGTCGCTTTTACTGATAAAGAGCGTCTCATCGGAGAGTCCGCTGAGAACCAACGTGACAGAAATCCCAACAATACAGTTTTCGGTCAATAATCGTCAATCACTATTTATACGATTTTATATGTTACATTTTCTTCTTTTCGTCAAATTTGAATGTCTTTATGGGGTCCGTTGTTATATTCTGATATTTTCAGGCTAAGTTGGATTGTTAACTTATGGCAGGTGTAAAGCTGTTGATGGGAAGGAAGTTCTCTGATCCGTCTGTTCAGAGCAATGTGGGGATATGGCCTTTCAAGGTCATTTCAGGAGCTGGTGATAGGCCCATCATCGTTGTGACATACAAAGGGGAGGAGAAGCATTTTTCAGCAGAGGAGATCTCTGCCATGGTTTTAACAAAGATGAAGGCGATTGCCGAAGCGCATCTTAGGACCACGGTGAGGAAGGTCGTGATAAGTGTTCCTGCATGTTTCAACGATTCTCAGAGGCAGGCAACAAAGAATGCTGGTGTCATTGCTGGCTTGAATGTTATAGGAATTATTAACGAGCCCACTGCTGCTGCCGTTGCCTATGGACTGGACACGAAGGCTAATAGTGTTCGTGAGATTAATGTTCTCATTTTTGACTTGGGTGGAGGTACCTCTAATGTTTCTATTTTGACAATTGAAAGCCACCTTTTTGAGGTGAAAGCCACAGCTGGCGATAACAATTTGGGAGGCGAAGATTTTGATAATAGATTGGTTGACTACTTTGAACGATACATTAAGAGAAGGTATAGAAAGGACATTAGCAGCAATGCCATAGCCCTTGCGAGACTGAGAAAATCGTGCGTGAGGGCGAAGATAGCTCTTTCATCAACTGCCCAGACCACCATTGAGATTGATTCCCTCTTTGATGGTATCGACTTTTATTCCCCCATAACTCGGGCCATTTTCGAAGATGTTAACATAGATTTGTTCAAGAAGTGCATGGCGACAATTGAAAAATGCCTGTGGGACGCCAAGATGGACAAGAGCTCGATCCATGATGTGATTCTTGTTGGTGGGTCTACTAGGATTCCCAGAGTGCAGTCCTTATTGCAGGACTTCTTTAATGGCAAGGAACTCTGCAAGAATATTAAACCCGATGAGGCCGTCGCATACGGAGCTGCGGTGCAGGCTGCTGTTTTGAGTAGACAGGTTGATGAGAAAATTCGAGATGCGCTTCTTCTGGATGTAACTCCTCATTCACTAGGGATTGAAGTTGCAGATGGTTGTATGAGCGTCCTGATCCCAAGGAACACCCTCATTCCCACAGAGAAGAAGCGAGTCTATTCTACTGACTCAGACAACCAACCTAGTGTGTCGTTTCATGTGTACGAGGGTGAGAGAGCTCGCACCCGAGATAACAACTTGTTGGGCAAATTTGATCTCTCTGGCATTCCCCCCGTTCCCAGAGGAGTTCCCCAGATCGAGGTCTGCTTTGATATTGATGCCGATGGTATTCTCAATGTGTCTGCGATAGACACAACCAGTCATAAGAAGAACAAGTTCACCATCGTAAAAGACAGTGGGAGATTGAACAAGGAAGAGATTGAGAAAATGTTTCATGATGCTGAGAAATACAGGTCCGAGGACGCCAGGAACACGTTGGTGAATCACGCTTACAACATGAGGAGCACTGTCCGAATGATGAAGGATGTTATTGAACAGACCATCCACTGGCTGGACCAAAACGAGCATGGCAAGCTCGATGAGTTTGATGGCAAGATGAAGGAGCTCAAGAATATTTTTCAATTCCGTAAATCATGAAGATGTGCCGTGGTGCTAATGTGGGTTTTTTATACGAGGCTGTCTATTGATAAGGATTTTGAGATCTCTAACCTAGAGCGGAAAAAAGGTTGGGATTTTTTTATTATGAAACGAAAAAGTAAATATACTTCAAGACGAAATTATGTTGAAGTGTACATATTTGACTGCCAGACGAAATTATGTTGAAGTGTACATATTTGAACTGCCAGACCAAGTTATTGGACATTTTGTAGGGTTTCTTTTCTAATATAAATACTATTTTCCATGGACATTTTGTACATCTTATGTACTGTTTGTTTTCTAATATAAATACTATTTTCCATCGACTCCGATATTTAATGGTCTTACACATTAATATCATTTAAAACGTTTCTTGCCATTTTGTTTAACTGAATTTGAGCAGTATCATGAACATTCGAATTCTGATCAAAAGCCTTTTATATAGAAGTTCTTGATTGTTATTATCAATACCAAAGGCATGGATCTCTCTGACCGAAAATTGGTTAAGGATCTGGTATCGATCTCTCCAATCAACAATTGGTTAAGGCTTCTTTGTAGTTTGGTCACAATATATATTTGGGCTTCAATATACATAGTTTTCTGTATATCTTTTCAATACAGATAATTTTCTCTATATCGTTTTAATATGTTTCAGTATCGTTTCAATATACATAGTTTTCTGTATATGGATTCAATATATATAGTTTTCTCTATATTGTTCAAATAGATGTAGCTTTCTATAACAGTTTTCTTACACTGTATAGTTTTCTTTTGCAACACATAGTTTTCACTGTAGTTTTCCTTCTATTGCATTGTAGAGTTTGCATTGCGTTGGAGATTCCGTATAATCTAAACGCATGAGAAACCTATTAAGAAAATCACTAGTGAACGCACATTATTGTACAAATTTTTTTATTACATTGTAGAGTTTGTATTGTCTTAGGAATTTCCGTATAATTAAAACATATTGTAAATTTATCACAATAGTAATAGTGAATGGGATTATATATTGTGTTTTAATATATTTTCTATGGTTGTGTTTTACATTGTTTTATATAGTTTGTATTGTTTTCTGTTATTTTTTACAACTTTGTTTTCTATTGCATTTTTCTAGTGAAGAAATGAACTTGTAGATGAGAAACATTAGCATAGTGAAGCTATTAATAAAGGAGAAGGGGAGTCATTAATACAAGGGCGACATGATTAAGAGGAAACTCAGAGATGGAAATGTATTGGGGAATTTGAACTTGGTTTCAATATATATGAATATCACTGTATATAACTTGGCGTTAATAGAATACTAATATATAAAATTGGGTTTGGTTTTCCTCTTTTAATAAATATCTTGTTACTTATCATATTTTTGTTGGAAAGGCAGATGAGGTAAGGCACAAAATTCACACACACAATAACATGAGTTGTGACTCTTGATCACACAAACTTGATGATTACAATGAACCTAGTGAGGGGTATTTAAACTTTTTCTAACTATCACCCAAAATAACATAACTTAACATGTAACCACACACTAAATTTGACTTTACTCAAAATAAGACTTAACTCAACTTGTCTCAACTTGACTGAGTTAACTGACTCTCTAATTTTAGCCAACTCTTCACGCGGGAGTAATTAGCTATCTTTAACACCCCCCTTACTAATGGAAGCTAAACTAAGGCATGACTCATGACAACTCAAACATGTTTGTTGCTTTATGTCTCATCTAGGCTTAGAACACCCAAGTTTATTATGTGAAACTAAAATACATCATTTACTAATGACTTAGTAAATATATCAACCAATTGATCACTCAACTTACAAGGCTTCAAGTGGGCTTCTCCATTGCTTACAAGTTATCTAATAAAGTGATATCTAGTATCAATATGCTTTCTCTTTTAGTGAAATACATTATTTTTAGATAGTGCAATGGCTGAGGTGTTGTCACAATATGTTATTGTTGATCCTTTCCGTTTTTGCTTGAGTCCATCGAGTACTCTTCTTAACCATACTTCTTGACATGTTGTTGATATCGCTACTACATATTCTTCTTCTGCTGACGAAAGTGTCACAATAGGCTCCTTCTTAGATGCCCATGAAATCACACCTGAACCGAGATGGAACACATAACCAAAAGTGTTCTTCCTATCATCCAAACTGCCTCCAAAATAAATGTCGGTGTACCTAATCAAATCCTTCTTCTCTGTGCTTGCATACAATATGCCACAATCTTTAGTTCTTGCTATGTATCTCAGAATTCCTGCTTGCGAATGTTGGTCTTTTGTAGACTACATATATCTATCCACGCTCATTTACCTTTGTGTACAAGGTAGGCTCAATGTTGCTTCTACAAAATCTATTCTTGATCATGTACCTATCAATTCTGCTATACCAAGCTCTAGGTGCTTGCTTGAGTCCATAGAGCGCTTTCGTCAACCTGTAAACTTTATCTACTTGCCTTTCAACTTCATATCCTGGAGGTTGGTGCACATAGATCTCTTCTTCTAGAATTCCATTCAAGAAGGTTGATTTCAAATCCATTTGATATACTTTCCACTTGTTCTGAGTTCTTGTGGCTAAGACTACTTTTACAGTATCCAATCTTGCTACGAGAGCAAACATTTCTCCAAAATCTATTTTCGATTGTTGCGAGAACCCTTTTGCTACAAGTCTTGCTTTGAATATGTCAATTTCACCTTTTTCATTCAACTTTGCCTTGTACTCCCACTTCACACCAATGAGGTTTTTATCCTTTGGAAAATCAATCAAATCCCATGTATCATTTTTTTTAATAGCTTCAATTTCTTCATCCATGGCTTGGACCCAATTTTCATCTTTGATTGTTTCTTCAAATGAAGAAGGTTGGAATGAAAACAATGCAAAGCTTAAACTAACATCCAAATCATCATAAATATCTTTCATACTTCTCATTTTTCTCTTACCATTGCTTGATTCATCACCTGATTGATTGTTGGAAGAATTATGGTTTACTTATCTTCTTGAAGATCTATGTTGTTCTGAATATCTTGAAGTCCTTGATGGTGTGACTCTGTTTGGTGTCTGCTCTTGTGATCCATGTTGCTCATTTTTTGCTACACCATCCTCTTCCATCAGTGGCACTCTTGCATCAACTATCTTGTTTATAGTCTCATTCCATGAATCTTGTTATTTGAACACAACATCTTTGTTAATTATGGTCTTCTTGGTGACGAGGTTATACAATTTATAAGCTTCTGATTGCTCACTATAGCCAGTGAATATGCATTTTTCACTTTTATCATCCAACTTGCCTCTTAGCTCTTTAGGCACATGTGGATATGCTACACATCCAAACACTCTAAGATGAGACACACTGCAAGACATACCTAATGATGTTTCTTTTGGTACTAACATTGTTACCGATCAAACGAGAATTATTACCTCAAAACGAGAACTCTAGCAAAAAAACCACAAAAAACATTAAAAAATAGTCTGAAAACAAAAAGTGTTATTTTGCATCACCACTTTTTTGTTCTTTTTTTTTTAAAGTAAATTTTCAATATTTTTTAAAATTAAAAGTAAAAAACAATAAAAGCCATTTTTTTCGTGCAAAAAACACCTTGAAATTGAAAAGTGTTGATGTTAGAATAAGTTTTTTTTCTTTTTTTCTTTTTTTGGGGTAAATTTTCAACATTTTTTTAGAAATGGCATTAAATATAAAATATCAAGACTCCGAAAATCCTTAAAATTACAACAATTTCCAAGCATGTTATTAAAGATAAAATATCATGTCTCTCAAAGGCCTTAAAATTCCAACAATTTTCAGTGATGACATTAAAGATAGAATACTTATAATTATTTTCAACCATAGCATTAAAGATAAACTATCGCGATTTAGAAAAACCTTAAAATTTTGACAATTCTTCAACCATAGAATTAAAACCAAATATCACGACTATAAAAAACCTTAAATTTTCAATATATTTCAACCATCGCATTGTGAAAAAATTATATGACTAAAAAATCTTTAAAAATGAACACATGAATGAAAAGTCATTATGCCAAGAGTAATTTCTTTTTTAAACGGTAAAAATATAGTCATTTTAAAATCTTAAAAATCAACCATCAAATTGACATGTGTAAGTGAACTCGACCTATTGCAATGAAATCTTAGAAATCAACTATGAAATTGATATGATGTGGGTCAGACTTATCCATTAGAATGATAACTTTAAAACCAACTATCAAATTCACACATAATGAGGTTGAGTTGCTAGTTGATGATTGACACGAACTCTAAAAAATTAATAAAACACTAAATAAGTAAACAAATAAATAAATGAAAAATTCAAAACAAAGCAAAACTTAAAATCTTGAAAAAAAAATGTTTGAAGAAATAACAACTCATAAATAAAACAAGATATTACAACATAAAAAATAAATATAAAATATCTTTAAAAAAACCATAAAGTAGTTTTAAGAGTTTACATGCTTCGAACCACTCACTATGATTCTTCTTCATCATCAAAATATATATATATATATAGAAACAATTAGAAAAATAAAATATTTAAATCGTAAAGTTATAAATAAATAAATAAAAACTAAAAAATATTTTAAGAAAAATATTAAAAAAACATTAAACCAATAAAATAAAATAAAATTTAAAATTTAAATAAAAATTATTAAAAATAAAGTAAAAAATAACATGGTAACAACATATATATATATATATATATATATATTACGATGGTAGAATCGGCAACAGGGGTGTGTATATATATATATATATATATATATATATATATATATCTACACCCCTGTTGCCGATTCTACCATCGTTATATATATATATATATATATATATATATATATATATATATATATATATATATAGATATATTACAATGGTAGAATCGACAACAGGGGTAGCCTCGCGACTTGCGTTACACGGGATCGATTCTAACTGCTACCTCTATAACTACTGGGAGTTGCGCCCGCCCCTCTATACAACTCCAGGGTAAGTCCGAGGGATTTGAACTCGTGACCTTCAGTACGAAGCCCGCCTTTCTAACGAACTTCACCGCATTGTGATTACCAACTCGCCTACCCCGTGGGGCTAAAAGCATAAATTTTAAACCAAATATAAAATAAAACAATTAATATTAATTTATAATTTATAATTTATAATTAAAAATTATTTTTAAAAATATATAAAAAATTAATTCAACCATGATAAAAATTCTAAAACACAAGAAAAACCTAAAATTTTTTTTTTTATAAATGTAATAAATAAAACCAATAAGTAAAAAAAACACAAATAAAAAATTAAAAACATATAATTTAAAGAAAAAAATTTAAAATGTAATAAATAAAACCAATAAGTAAAAGAAAAAATAAATTAAAGTGATTTAGATAATTAAAAAATAAATAAAAAGGAAAAAATTAAATAGAAACTATTTTTTATATATAAATAAATAAAAATTTAAAAATTTAAAAATAATTTTTTAACCAATTAAAATAAACTAAAAAATCTTTTAGAAAAATAATTGAAATTTTGTAATTAAAAATTATATATATATATATATATATATATATATATATATATATAATTTTTAAGTTTAATTAAATAAATAAATTAAAATGTCTCAGAAAATTTATTTTTTTAATTAAAATTAAAAGAAAAACATGCCTTGACCCCGCCCAGCCAAGGGCTGATTCTGGGAATTGGCCCTTAGGCCCCCCAACCGAGGGTCGACTCAGGTGTCGAGGCTCATTTGCTTTTTTAAATTTTGTTAATTTTTTTTTTTTTTTTTTTTTATTTAATTAAATTTAATATATATATATATATATATATATGAAATTTTTAAAATTTTAAAATATATTATTTTTTAATTTTATTTTATTTTGTGAATAAAAAAAAATAATTTAATTTAATTCTTTTTAAATTTAACTTAATTTATTGTTTTCAATATTTTTTAAACAATTGTTAAACAATCAACATTAAAAAAAATGTGGATACTTAAGACATTAGAAAATTTGAAGTGTCAAAAATATGCCTCAAAAAATGATGATTTTCAAAATTTGTGTGAAAATCACAAACATTTAAAAAAAATTATCCACATTGAATACATTAAAAAATTTAAAATGTCAAAAATAAGCCCTCTGAAAAATGTGGTTGATGTTGCATCAACACTTTTCAAAATCAATCTGAAAATCACTAACATTTAAAAAAAAATGTTCATAGTTGATACATAAAAAAATTTAAAGTGTTAAAAATATGCTCTAGGAAAAAATGGGTTGAAGCTGCATCAACACTTTTCAAAATCAACATGAAAAGCACTAACACTTAAAAATAGAATGTTCATAAGAAAATTTAAAGTGCCAAAAATATGCTCCAAACAAAAGGTGTATTCTGAATCACCACTTTTCAAAATCAGGTGATTTTTTGCTACCTCAAAAAAATGGGTACTCGGTAATTTTCTCGTTCGATCGGTAACTATGTTTAATCTGTTTATCACTCTTTGTAGGGGATATTTTTATCACATAAACAACACATGCAATTGCTTATGCCTAATACTCATTAGACAAGTTTCTTCCTTTCAACATGCTCATTGCCATGTTTATAATTGTCTTGTTCTTTGTCTCTGCTTCAACATTTTGTTGCGGTGTGTATGTAGTTATAAACTGCCTTCTAATTCCATGTTGTTTTTAGTAAGCATGGAGTGCCTTCAAATCATATTATCCTCCACAATCTGATCCTATTACCTTGATTTGTCATTCACTCTGGTTCTCTACTAAGTCTTTGAATTCTATGAACTTTACAGAAGTTTCAAGCTTCTACTTCAGGAAGTAAACCCAAGTCATTCTGCTATAATCATCAATGAAAGTGAGGAAGTAGCAACTTCCACCAATCGACTGTTTCCTCACAGGTCCACACAAGTCTGCATGCACCAGCTCAAGTGACTTCATTTCTCTGTATGTAACATCATTTGGAAACCTTTCACGATGTTGTTTTCCCAAGATGAAACAATCACAAGCACTAGAAGATTCTTTGATGGTAGGTAATACTCTACCTATTTGTTTCTACTGCAACAATCTTAAACTAGAGAAGTACAAGTGTCCAAACCAAAAGTGCCATAACCTGTAATCATTAGAAAATGAAACTATAAAAGAAGTGACCTAATCACTATAATTCATGATTAGAGGAAAGATTTTTTTCCTCGTCATCTGCACCTTTGCCATCATCTGCTTTCTTGGAGGCTTGTCATATATAAATCACTCTGGTCCCTGAAAAATAACTTTGTATCCCTTCTGCATCAATTGACCAACACTCATCAAACTATGTTTGAGACCAGGGATATAATATAACTCTGAAATTGTTTTCGGCTCCCCTTGCTTGGGCAGAATGTTGACTACTCCTTTTCCATTTACATCCACGATCTTATTAGCGCCCAAATTTACCTTTGTCTTCACAGATTGATCCAAATTTGTAACCAAATTCTTGTTTTCTATCATGTGGTCACTGCAACCACTATCTAATAGCCACACATTATCAAAAGGTTCATGTACGGTATGGCAAGATAGGAACATGGAGTCATTGTTATCTATAGTTACATTAGCTCTCTGCTTTCGTTGATCAACTATCTTCTTCTTTTTTAGAATCTAAATTCGAATATTCCATAGTTTTCATGTTTAATTTGTTGACGTTTCGAGTCTAGACCAAGACTCATCATCAGGACTGATTTAACAAAAAAACATCCCTCACTTAAAAACATAAATTAGGTAATTTATCAATAGATATATACTTAGTGAAGGGAAAGAAAAATCAGACAAACAAACAAACCTAGAATAATAGTATTCAAGCAATTAACTTAAGCAATTAATAAAAAACTATAATAATTATATTCATGTATAATAAATAAAATAAAAAAAGAACTTTATAATATATCATAAAAATTATAAGAATATATTAAATATTAAAAATCAAGTTAATTCAAATCATTGGGTTGGTCGGCTTACATACTTGACATCTCACACAACCATAACCATATTTATTACTACTGTCTCTCTTCTTTGTAAATCAGTCCTGATGATGAGTCTTGGTCTAGACTCAAAACGTCGACGAATTAAAGATGAAAATTGTGGAATATCTGAATTTAGATTCTAAAAAACCACACCACAGAAATCTACAAACCATTATCTTCTTCTTGTAATCACGAACATAGTGACCAAATTTATTGTAATAATAACAACTCACCTTTGATTTTTCAACTCTTTGATTATTGTTGAAGCTTCCACTTTCTTGTCCCTTCTCTTCTCTGCCATGTCTTTGAGCACCATGTCGTCCGCCTTTTCCTCTGCCCCTCGATCTACCTCTGCCTCGACCTCTGTCTCTTGAAATAGAAACCTAACTTTTGAACGCAGTTTCTAAAGTGGAATCATTATTTCTATATATCCTTGCCTCATGGGATAGAAATGATCTCATCAATTCATTAACTATTGGAGTTTCCAAATCCTTGGTTTATTCTATCGCTGCTACCACAACATCAAATTTGGTAGAAAAATATCTGAGGACCTTCTCAACCACTGTTTGATCTTTAATATCGTCACCATATATTTTTATATGATTTACGATAGTCAAGACCCGATTCATGAAAAAATCAATATCTTATGATTCCTTCATCTACAAACTTTCAAAATCTCTTCTAGTATTCTGCAACTTAACAATATTGACTTTTTCCATACTTTTATAGCTTTTCACCAGAGTATCCCATGTAGTCTTTACCGAAGACGTGATCATAATTTTCTGGAACATTACTTGGTCCACACCCGGATGGATAAGATGCAATTCTTGTGCATTCCTCTTTTTGTCTTTCTTCCATTGTTCTCTCCCTGCATTATTGAGAGCTCATTTAACTACTTCATCTTTAGGTTCTCGAAATCCATCTGACATATTCCCAAACATCATGAGCTTTTAATGTGATATTCATCTTAATAGCCCACTCATCATAATCCTTCTCTATGAATGGAAGAAATTGTGGCTAGAACCTCATTGAAGCCATCTTTTAAAAAATAATTCTCTTAAAAAAAATTCCTTTGTTATTTTTTTATAAAAATCCCTATATAAAAAATCCATTAAAAAACTTATTATAATAAATCCCCTTTTTTTGCAATCCTTTTATAAACCTTTTAAACAAATACCTTTTTAAAAAAACTCCATTTATAAATCTTTAGTAAAATATATTTTCCAAAAAGGGGGATTCACGTATTATTTGAAAACACTTCAATATAATAACTCCAAAGATGCTTACCCACGTGACCTTTGGTACTTGTTTTTTTTTTTAAATCTCTCATTTTTTTATGTTCGTAGGGGATGGACGCCATTACCTTTGCGCCCTCCCCGCCACGTCGCCTACTGCTACGTGAATCCTCCTGAAGTTAGTATGACACCTGTCCACCGTGGAGGTCCACGTGTTGGGCACCGTGTCATCGAGTTAAAACACCTTTTCGCACCATGTTGAGGGTTCATTATGTTAGGATATTCCGACACATAGGATATAGTTAAGTTCAACTTGGTCTAGCATAGAGTTAGGTTAGAGTTAGGTAAAGTGTGTTTCTTTACCGTTGTACATTTTGTAACTTACAATCCGACGGTCACGATATGTAGTGATCCGACGGTTCACTCTCACCTCGGTATTACCGACACTTGATCCGTGGCTTGACACCCGATTGGTCCATGAGTTCTATTTAAAGCGCATGGAGGGTCATTGTTCGGGTAATCTGTGCATGAGAGAAGCTTATGTAAATTTTCATTCTTTGATTAATAAATTGTCTGTACCCACGTTGGGACAGGCCGTGGACTGTTTCCCTCCTTGCACTCTGAGGGTTTTAACCACGTCAAAAATACTGGTGTATTGATTTGAGATCTGGTTGTGAGCGGTGTCCTTTTGGTATTCTTTCTGAGGAACTTACCCTGTAAATTCCTACATGGTATCAGAGCTATTTGAGGGCCGCGTCCGTTGGTGATCCAAATCTGAAGCCGGTAGAACTGCATGCGGCTGTCGTTTCCTAGATCTGTTGTTTCTGACTGCTTTCGGGCCGAGAGGACTGCTCTGTTGCGTTCGGAGCATCTGTTTCAGTGAGGAACCCCTTTCGTTTCACGCGAAAAGGTTTCCGGTAGCCCTAGCTGCGTCATTTTTCAGATCGGGAGGTATACAGTTTTTTTTTTTTTTTTGCAGTTTACTGTCATTTTCTCTCTGCTTATTTCGGTTTCGGTTTATTTAGCCTTTTTTTTTCCCGGATCTATACCTTTCATTTCTGCGTATGCTCTTTGCCCTGCGACTCTGTGCGATCTGGGCAAATCAGAAACAGAAAGAAAGGATTTTTCTCATGCGTATGCTCTTTTCCCTGCACCTTAGTGTGATCTTGGAAAATCAGAAACATTGAGAAAAATATTTAGTTTTTCGGTTAAAAGCTAACTTTGAGATTTTTTTTAAAAATTCTAGTTTTTTGGCTAAAGCTAACTTTGAGCCGTAAGGTTCGTTTTTCTTTGCATATTCGTGTTGGGTTTTGTGTTTTGTGTTTTGTAGGGGAAAAGAGCCTTCCCAAGGCAAGCACGCAAATCGAGGCCCCCCCCCCCCCCCCCTCTCTCTCTCTCTCTCTCTCTCTCTCAAATATTTTGTATAGATCAATTGGTTCAAAGACTTTTTAAGAGAGTAGAGGTCTTGGGTTCAAGTCTCCATTTTGTGGGGGCGGATTTTTTCATTCCCGCACATTCGCGCACTTTGCCGGCAACGTCAACAATTTTTTTTCAAAAAGCCATAACTTCTTCATCCGGAAGCCTTTTTCAGAGCCGTTTTTTTTAAAACCGCCTATTTTTTCGAGATCTATCCATTGGACCACTTACTTTCAGCATCTTCAGCTTCAGTTTTTTTTTCAAAAAATGGAAAGTCCATGCCAAGTCATTCTTGACAGCACTAACTACTTCCAATGGGTAGCCTACATGGGAGATTTACTTAGAAGTAAAGGTCTCTTCAGAATAGCCACAGACCAAGAGAAGAAACCCAAAGATGAAGACAAGGCCGAAAAATGGGAAAATAGACAAGATCAAGCACGTGGTTTGATAGGAATGTCTGTTTCTCCTGATCTTAGATTCCACATTGCAGAAATTGAAACTCCTCATGAAGCATTAGAAAAACTTGCTAAAGTTTTTGGGATTAAAAATGAAATTAGAGCCCATCAACTTGAGAATGAGTTGCTTACTTTGGATCCTAATAATTTTTCTTGCATTGAAGATTTCTTGTCCAAATTCAAGACCCTTAGATATCTCTTGGAAGGTGTTAAAGTTAAGAAAGAAGATGGTAACCTTATTTATTCCATCCTTACTAAGTTGGGACCAGCCTACTCTGTATTTGTTTCCACTTTCCATTCTACAAGGGAAGCTTTCATTTGTCAAGGCAAAGACTACAAACCCCCTTCCTTTGACTCCTTTTGTGATTCCTTAATAAGAGAACAAGAAAAACTCTTACACCTTGGTCTTCTTAATCTTGGAAACTCTTCCTCGAAAGCGTTAGCCGCCCAGCAGCAACCAAATTCAAAGAATCCTAAGAAGTCTTATCCTCAAAGGAATGGTCCTAAACCAACTCAGCCTCAAGATGAAAGATCATTTCAGCAAAATGACAAGACCAATAAAAACAAATGGAAGAGACTGACAGACATTGTAACTTTTGTAATCGAGATGGCCACTTAGAATCTAAATGCTTTAAGAAGATGGAAGCCTTGGAAGCCGCAATGAAGAAACATAACATCCATCTGGAGCCTACTTCAACTTCAACTTCCGGAACGGCACTTTCTGCATGTCATCGTCAATCATCTCAGTCTGGTTATGCATTAAATGTATCTTCTTCTTCTTCTCATTCTCATGAGTGGCTCATTGATTCTGGAGCCTCTTGTCACATGGCCAAAAACCAAGCCATGTTTTCTTCTTTAAATGATTGTAACACCAAAAATATATATGTTGGTGATGATAAATCTCTTAATGTTGTAGGGACTGGAACTGTTCATCTAGACAATGGTCAGTTCAATGATGTATTATGTGTTCCAAACTTATCCTGCAACCTTCTATCTGTCTATCAGATAACTCATTCAGGTGAAGGTAAAATTGTTGAATTTTCACCTCATGATGTTGTAATCAAGGATCTAAAAGATCCTAAACAGATTCTAGCTACTGGTCTTGCTGATGATTCCAAAAGGTTGTATAAGTTTCACAACTTTGGGTCATCCCATCTTCCCTCAGTGTTTGTTGCTCATAATGATGAAGTGAGCAAACTTTGGCATGAGCGGTTTGGTCACTTAAACTATCGCTCCCTTCAGCATCTATGTAAAGAAAATATGGTGACAGGTCTTCCTATGGTATCTTGCAAAGATGGTGTTTGTTCCGGATGTGTACTCGGAAAACATCATCGGGACAGTTTTGACAAACGTGCCTCTTGGCACGCCTCAGCCCCTTTACAGCTTGTGCACAGTGATTTATGTGGTCCTCTTCCTGTTGCTTCATTCTCTGGCTGCAAGTACTTCTTAACTTTCATTGATGATTTCTCTAGACGCACTTGGGTATACTTCTTAAAACTCAAGAGCGAAGTATTTAGCACTTTTTTGGCCTTCAAAGCATTTGTTGAAAAACAATCTGGACATCAAATTCTTAAGCTAAGAACTGATAATGGTGGAGAATATGTTAAAAACGCATTCATCAACTTTTGCACCGAAAATGGAATTCAAATGCAACATACTGTTCCATACACTCCACAACAAAATGGTGTAGCTGAAAGGAAAAATCGCACCTTAAAGGAAATGGCTAATTGTATGCTGCAATCTAAAGGACTCAGTCTTAGTTTTTGGGCCGAAGCAATTAATTGTGCAAATTATATAATCAATCGCACTCCTACTAAGGTTCTAGAGAATATCACTCCAGAAGAAGCTTGGAGTTCCATTAAACCAGATGTAAGTCACTTTCGTGTGTTTGGAAGTGAAGCATGGGCCCATATTCCAGATGAAAAGCATAAAGCTTTAGAACCTAAGAGTGAGAAATGTACTTTTGTTGGATATTCTGAAGATGTAAAAGGTTATAGACTTATTCCATTTAAGTCCAAAAATGTTATCATTAGAAGAGATGTAAAATTTGATGAAAATAAATCGGCCTGCGAGCCTAGTCCGGCGGATGTGCCACCTCTTCCTATCTCTTCTATCTTTGAAAACATTTCTTCTTCTGATGATGAAAGCGAGGATGATAATCCTCCCCCACCTTCTCAGGATCCTCAACTTCCAAGATGGGTCCGTGCTACTCGGGATGCAGCAGGTGATCTTGCCGGTGATCCTACAGATCAGCGACGTACACGTTCTCAGTTTGAAAGAGCCTCTTCTTTACTGGCTCAAGCTCCAGTAAATCATGATCCTGACACTTTTGCAGAAGCTTCAGGCCATCCACATTGGGAAGCAGCTATGAATGAAGAATATCATTCATTAATGACAAATGATACATGGGATCTTGTTCCTCTACCAAAGGGACGCAAACTTGTTAGATGCAAATGGGTTTACAGAACCAAGTATGGACCAGATGGGAAAGTTGATAAACATAAGGCTCGTCTAGTTGCTAAGGGCTTTTCACAGGTTGAAGGCATTGACTACACTGAAACCTTCTCTCCAGTTGCCAAAATGAACTCTATCCGCCTTGTTCTTTCCCTTGCTGCCTCTTTAAAATGGGAAGTCCATCAAATGGATGTTAAATCTGCCTTCTTGCATGGGGACTTGCAGGAAGAAATCTATATGGAACAACCCATTGGCTTCATACAAACAGACTCCAGCCTCATTTGTCGACTTAAGAAATCCCTTTATGGCCTCAAACAAGCTCCTCGGGCTTGGTATGCCAAAATGGATAGCTTTCTTTTAGAATCTGGCTTTTCTAGGTGTCATTCTGACAATACTGTCTACACCAAGAAAGTGGGCAACTCTCTTATCATCCTTGTTCTTTATGTTGATGATCTTATTCTTACTGGTAGTGATCCCAACCTTATAAACCATGTGAAGTCCAGCCTTAAAAAGAAATTTGAAATGACAGACTTAGGACACTTACACTATTTTCTCGGTCTTCAAGTCTTGCAATCCCAAGAAGGTATTTTCCTTTCCCAGTCCAAGTATGCTTGTGATATTCTTCGTCATTTTCACATGGAAGACTGTAAGCCAGCCCCTTCTCCCTTTCAGTCTGGAGTCAAACTTTCAGTCTCTTGTACTTCTCCTGAAGTTGATGCTACCTTATACCGTCAACTTGTCGGAAAACTCTTGTATTTAACCCATACTCGTCCTGATCTTTCCTTTGCTGTTGGCCTTGTTGCTCGTTTTATGCAAAACCCCCGTGAAAGTCATTGGAAAGCAGCTAAAAGAATACTTCGTTATGTTCGAGGTACAGTACAGTTTGGGATTCATTACAGTGCCAAAGCAGCTCCTCTGTTAGTTGGTTTCACTGATTCTGATTGGGCTGGTGACCTTGATGATCGGAAGTCTACTGCCGGTTATGTCTTCACTCTTGGTTCAGGACCTATTACATGGGCTTGTAAGAAACAGGCTGCCATTTCTCTTTCGTCAGCAGAAGCAGAGTATCGTGGTGCCGTGGAAGCTAGTAAGGAAGCCTTGTGGCTTCGTCAGATCCTATCCGAATTTGGCTTTGAGCAGCAGCATCCAACCACACTTTGGTGTGATAATCAAAGTGCCATTCAGCTATGCAAAGATCCAGTCCAGCATCAACGCAGCAAACACATTGAACTACACATGCACTTCATCAGAAAGCTCATTCATGACCATGTTCTTGAAGTGCAATATTGTCCAACGGATGATCAGGTTGCAGACATCTTCACAAAGGCTCTCACAGAGGCAAAGTTCACTAAACTTCGATATATGCTTGGAGTTCAGGAAGTTGTCACTAAGGGGGGATAGGCTCTAGTGCCTCCTTCCTTCTCCTATTGTGTCATATTTGTAAATCCTTCAATCCTATCCCAAGTTGTTCTTAAGGGGGGATGTTAGGATATTCCGACACATAGGATATAGTTAAGTTCAACATGGTCTAGCATAGAGTTAGGTTAGAGTTAGGTAAAGTGTGTTTCTTTACCGTTGTACATTTTGTAACTTACAATCCGACGGTCACGATATGTAGTGATCCGACGGTTCACTCTCACCTCGGTATTACCGACACTTGATCCGTGGCTTGACACCCGATTGGTCCATGAGTTCTATTTAAAGCGCATGGAGGGTCATTGTTCGGGTAATCTGTGCATGAGAGAAGCTTATGTAAATTTTCATTCTTTGATTAATAAATTGTCTGTACCCACGTTGGGACAGGCCGTGGACTGTTTCCCTCCTTGCACTCTGAGGGTTTTAACCACGTCAAAAATACTGGTGTATTGATTTGAGATCTGGTTGTGAGCGGTGTCCTTTTGGTATTCTTTCTGAGGAACTTACCCTGTAAATTCCTACACATTACGCGTCATTTTTGTGATGTGTTGTTTGCCGTTTGCTTTTCTGTTTGGGTCAGGTTGTTGGGCGAAGCCCTCCGCCGAAGATGGCGTGGGACGACCCCAGAACCTGCATGCTTCGTCTGCTAACCAAGAGCTGATGTCTGCCGTTGTTCGAGGTTACACAACCATGGTTGGAACAGGGTTTCTGGCTTTCTTGTGGTTTTCCGCCTGGATTTGTTGGTCATTCTGGACCGCCAGTGGTTTAGGGTTTCTTTGGTGGTGGTTTAATTCGCAGTTTTTGTTGTTTGGGGAGGAGCCAGTTGCAGTTTTAGTGAGTTCAAGTTCGAAGGTTTTTTTAACAGGTAATTGTAGGTTTTTCTATTTTTTTATGGTTTTTTTGGTTTTTTTTTTTCTAATGGCTTATTTCCAACTCGTTGCAGGTATGGCGAGCTCTGGAGAAGGTCTGGTGAAGGTGTGGCAACCATCCATGGCTTCTATCCGGTAGGATTTTAATCCTACCATCTATTTATATGTGTTTTTCAACACAAAAAACCTTATTCGAATTTTTGTTAACTTTGCATGGAAGGTTTTGAGGGTTTAGGGTTTTGCAGGTTAGTGGTTTAGGGTTTTGCAGGTTAGCAGTTTAGGGTTTAGTGTATTTAACTCATTTTGTTCTTTATTTGGTCTCTTGGTCTCTGAATTTAGATTTAAATGAGGTTTTTGTTCTTTCTTTGGTTTTCATTAAAACCTTTGAACCTTCAATTATCAATGGCGACATATCTCTGTGTATAAGGTTTCTATTTTCTAACTGCGTTCTTTATTTCTCTGTTCTCTGGCTTTGAAGAATTTTGGAATCCCTGTATGCTTCTTGTGATTCGCAGGCTCCAAATAGAAAAGGTCATTTGGGTTTAGATCACGCCCTTGCAAATATAGCATAATTTTTTGTTAATGTACACTGTGAAGGTTTTGGTGCCAAAATAGTTTATATGGAAAGGGGCATTTGGGTATAGATCATCGCCTGGCAAATATAGAAAATTTTCCCTATGTTGTTAAGATTTTGGTGTCAAATTGAGATAAATGGTTAACTTCATATTGATATAAGCTCTAAACTTTGAAGATGAGCCAGGGTTTTTCTGTCAAATTGAGATAATGGTTAACTTCATACTAATATAAGCCCTAATCCTCAAAGATGAGCCAGGGTTTTTCGTTATTGTTATATGATCCCTTTCCATGTCCACCACTGACCTAGGCACTGGTTCTCCTTATCCCTCTTCATTCAAGCCTAGCCTCATGTCCCTTGCTAGCGCTGCATTCTGAAAGGCCAGGCCAATCAGAGTGACCCATCGTCTTGCTTTATCAAAAGAATGGAGGGATCCCATGTTTTTGGTGAAATCAGGTAGGCCTGTAAACATGGTTCCCCTCATCAAAACTGGAGCCCAACAATACCCAAATTGAAAATATAAAACCATAAACTCCTTGACAAAAGATAAATACAGAATATGTTTCTTCAGTAGTATGCATCTCACTATCTTTGTGTAGCTTCGGGTTAGGGATTGAAGATTTATGCACAAATATGTCTAAACTTATCACTGAACAACAACGAATTTAGATCTCTGGCCCTCTAGTCAAATCTCAGTCCTTTTCTACTACTGCACAACGCATAAACCTCTGACTTCTGTATGTATTTGACCTTCCTTAGAAAGTTCAAGACTATGCTGGATGAAACCTCCTCAGATAGATCAATACTCACAAGATGCTTCTAGCGACTTCGACCTTCCTTAGGATATCAATTCTATGTTGGTCGCAGACATAAGATTAGAGATAGATCCAACAAAAACTTGATTGATGCATAAGAGGACTAGAAATTCCTCCTTGCCTATTAAATTTATGCTATTGCTCTCCCCGCAATTCCTATGTCTAGGCCTCTTTGTCCAGTTAGATTTTTGCAAAAAAAGAAAAAAGTTGTTCCTTGTGTGTAGACCTGCAAGTCCAATTTATAAATTTATATAGGCAATGTCTTCGACAGAAATCTGCCTGAACAGCTTTTGCCAATGGATATACACAAGGAAAAACAAGTGAGGGTGTTTATCACTGAAAGGAAAAGAGATGTGCGTAAAGGGTGCATAATGAAAACAAATGCCTTTTATATAAGATGCCTTCCCTTTGCAGAAGCAGTGCATTTTATCAAAAATAAAATGTACAATAAGACAAGTGACACAGAGGAATAAATGGATTCTAGTCAAATCAAACAAGATAGTAGAGAATATGGTAGAATTCCAAAACTTTTCATTATGCCAGCAATATTTATACCTTGCAAGGAAGACATACATAAATCTTATCGTATAGAGATGGCAGAGAAAAACAAATGGAATGCTATCTCACCTTTAAGTTTCTAACTATCGTCTATCCTGAGATAGTGAAAGATCCATTTCTTGACATCTGCTTATTTGTGGAAGATTTCAATATAGATTTGCTAATAAAAAGAGCATTGGTCACAAATGCTAGTCAAATTGAAAAGTTGTTTTATACAATGTATATAAGATATACCTCAGTTCTCATGACTGATTCATTTAATTTCATTAATTTAGTAATTGCATGCAAGACATTCAAAAGATCAGAGGTTTAGTGAATTTAAAGATACATTGCATATCCTGAAAGTATGCGTAATTCATTGAGAATTCTTAAAATCTATTCTTTATGACCCTGAGAATCTTCTAAGATTTCTACATTATAATAGACTATAGATGTTCCTTCTAAAATGGATTTTAGCTACAATGTCACACACATTATGAATAAAACAACCTAGGTTGTAAGCCAAAATGTTTCTATGACAAGAAAAAGATACAATCCATCCAAAATCCACATCATAATGTGGTTAGAACCAAAAACATATGACACCCCTATTCTTTATGGCCCTAAGAATCTTGAGTGCCAAAACTCCTCGAGTTACCTTCTTGAGCCAGGTAGGTTGGCCAACCAGTCAAGGGTTGACTAGGAAATGGTTGATTGTTGCCATATGATTTATTCCAATTTGCAGCTTCCAACCATGGAGGTATTGAGTACCCATACCTCACATTTGCACTACTGACCCCTGCATTAAGTGGAGGTGTGTAATGAGCATACAGAGAATTGACACCAACTCTGGTAGGAACAAGGCAAGTGGGAAAACCCTTAGTTTAATGGTGAGGCACTTGAATGTTTATGAGATCTTGGAATAATGGTGTATTATTTGCAATGGAATCCAATGAGTTTGAAATAATCATGGTTTCATCAACTATTCTGGTATCATTAATCATCCCTTGTTCCTTTTCAAGCATTTGTTGTGCCTTTCGTTTTTCCTTTTCCTGCCTTACCATTTGTTTTTGTTGGTCCTTAACTTGCCTTGCTTTATCTCTTTCAATCATTTCATCTGCTCGACGTTGCGCTGCAACAATCCTTGCTGCCTTCATCTCCTTGACTAGATCCTTCTTTTTCTATTTTAATTCTTGCATTTCAAATATTTTTTTTTCAGACTCAACTAATAGGTTTATATAGTCCTCTGAGGTGAGTAACTGTGAGCTTCGGCCCAAACGAAGACTACCCACTGCACCTTGCTTTTTTTCATTGATACTCTCTCTACTGGTAGCTTTAGGAATTGGCCAAGTGTCTTCTCCACTGCTCCCACATGCATGTCATTGCTTGGTACTTCCCTTTCAGTATCTGATGGCACTGATTGAACTATATCATTATCTTTATTTGATGCCTCATTATGTCCTTCATCTTCTTCCATTAATCTATTGTCCAGAAAAAAATGAACAATTTCACTGTTCAATTCTGCTGGTTGTGAGGGCATGTTCATGCTTTCTTCATTGGTTTCTGAGACATTATGTGCATTCATATTGATCATTTCTTCTGCTAGCCATGAAGGTGGGGTTACTTGGCTTGGCAATGTCAATTGGTCATTATCAACTGCATGTTCAGCAATGTCATTAACAATATCAGCAACAGGAGTTTCATGTTTTTGAGTTGGTGGAATGATCTCCATGTTATTGAGAATCTTTTCATGGTTATATTTTGTTTCACATACAGTTTCATCATCTTCAGCATATAAGTGTCCTTGAGATAGGGAAATCATATTCCTAGCTACAACAACATCATCTTGGTCATCTACTTCTTGCACTTCAACACCTGTTTGGGCATTCACTTCTTCCTGACCATCCACATGAAACACTTGGCTACAACCAGTATCATGCATAAGAGCATCATAGTTCAGTGGCCAAATTCCTGTCATCCTAAAGCCAGCCTTGATATTTGATGTTGTCAAATCCCTTTTAAAAGCTTTACTTGCAAGCTCCGCTAGCTCGAACCTTTTCACCTCAACCCCTATATTCTTTGCCATCCATGCAACGCGCTCTGACGTGAAATAGTTCTTGAAAGGGCCAAACACACTAACATCAAGGGGTTGCAGTCTGTGAGTGGTATGAGCGGGCAATGTCAACAGGTCGATGCCTAAATTGTTTGCTTCCTCAATTGTTTGTACAGCCATGTGGCTCCCATGGCCATCTAATATCAATAGGTGTCTGTTATTAGGCGAGATGCCACCTGGTACCAATGCAGCAAAGTGAAAAAGCCAACTTGGAAACAGTTCTTTAGTCATCCATGCATGGGGATGTGCAGCCATGCATGCACCTGGTTCACAGTTCTGTATATAGTTTTTCAGTTGATTTTTACCTTTGAATAGATAAAATCCTGGGATTGAAGTACCAATTGCATTAACACAACGTAAAATAGTTATCCACTCCATGCTCTTAGGCAAAATCTTTGGCACATTTCGGCTCCCTCTCTTGGCAATTACCCGCATGCCACAATTCCTCCCTGCCTGTAAATCTGTTTCATCACAGTTCCATATATGGTCTGCTCCATAAGAATGTTTATCGTAAGCACTAGAAAGTGTGTCAGAGAACTTTTGCACAACTACAGGGTGAAAATTTAATGCTCTGTCTCTGTCAAGGCCCTCAGCAGTACGCAATACAGGTTCTGGATGCCTTTTTTTAAACCCAAACCACCATGATTTACCAGGAAACCCATCTTTGAATGGGTTTGGCCTCCCTTGACAGATTTGAGCAATTGTTGCTTTGAGTTGTATCAACTCTAGCCCATGTCCCAATTGGGCCATCTCTTTACACCACTCAACCACCTCGGCCTCCTCCTCCTCAATCATAACTGTAAGAGGCCCTCTACGTTTTGTATGAGTCAGTCCATTTATCCAATAATGTATTGATGAGGGAGGAATACCATGTTTTTTTGCAGATTCCCGAACTGAGTATCCATTAAACTCTATGTCGTCAATTGCAACTAACATTTGTTCTTTGTCCATCCTCTTATAGCACTGATATTTTTAGTTGAACTTGACCCTTGGACTGTTGTTGATGGTGGTTCTGTGGCTAATGGTGTGTTAACATCAGCTGCCGTCACATGGTCATCCTCAACAATGTTCCCCGGTGCATTGTTGGCATTAACATCAGCTGTCTTGTCCTCATCAGATGATGTGCATCGCAGCTGCACACCCCTTGTCACTCTCCTACCACTTCTCCTTGTATGAGCAGTATAACTTCCTTTTGCCATAGATGCAACAACATGTAAAATTATTGCATGCATTTAGACATTAGAATATTTGTAAATTATGCTTTCATACAAGGCAAAAATACTTCTGCTTTATTACATGAAATTATCAACATGTATGTTATAGGAAATTGAATTGCATTACTTCGTAGTCTCTCGTTGCAAATTACAACTTTTCTTTTGCCTCAAAAGATGGGCAGGAAGCTAGGAATAAGCAGGAGAAAAAGCCATTGCAAATTACAACTTTCTTTTGCCTCAGAAGATGGGCAGAAAGCTAGGAATAAGCAGGACAAAAAGCCAAGGAAAAGAGGAATGCCTATGACCAAAAAGCGAAAATATCCAAAGCTAGACAAACTTGATCCATGTAGCACAAAAACAAAATGATAGTCAGCACCCATAATTTCCATGACACACACAACATTAGTTTCCAGGTGATAGATCAAGATTAAAGTAAAAACTTTTCCTAGGTCATTTGGAGGATAGGCAACCAAAAGCCAAATTATCTTGAGTTTCTAGCTTAGTCGATTTTGATTATTACATTCTGAGTCTCTCCATTGACCTTTGTTCACCTATTTACACAATGTTTTAGCTAAGGCATAAGCAAGTGAAATGTGCACATATATTTTGTTTCAAATATCATTTTCCACTTTTTTGTTGTTTGGCATTGCCAAAAATGTCTCAGTATGCTAACTTCTCCATTGCAATCCATGGCCACCATTCCAAGCATAGTAATTAGTTTGGAAACTCAAACAAAATATGGTCATATGCTCCAGAAGAGTGTTATTCCTGTCATAATCACAGTAAGGTTGGGCATAAATTCTATGTTGGGAACAGCTTGCAACTGTGATCAGCCTTGGAATGGACTTATCATCACTTTCAACATTATACAAAACAATATATTTTAAACTACCACGTTATATCCACAATATTTTAAGTGGCTGATCCATAAGTATAAGTTTAGATCACCTGATGATCACATTGTTGGAGCCTGCTTTTCCTAACAACATGGAAATTAATTCAATTGTCTGCCTGTTCATCAGTTTAGCAACTTTTATATGGATATCTGCTAATGGGCTTCAAGTAGGATTCTATGATAGAAGTTGCAGTGCAGTTGAAGGCATTATTCAGCAATCAGTTTCCAAGGCTTATGCTCAGAATTCCCTTATAGCAGCTGGGCTTATAAGGATTCATTTCCACGACTGCTTCGTTAATGTAAGGATAGGAACTGGCATACAACCATGTATATCCAAGTTGCATGTTTCTAGTTATAAATGCACCCAAAGTACTGTCAAAATTTAATGCATTGCTACTATAAATTCAAGTTGTAAATATCTAATTTATAAATGGGTCCAAATATTGTCTATTTTAATGCATTATTGTATATAGTTGATAGTGAACACTATCCACTCAATTACACAACATTGAATGCTGCTGTCAGTGGTGTATGGAGTCTGGACCATCAGATCTACCATCTATTCAAATTAGACAGTTTATAGACCACTCTCATAGTGTTCAATTAGAAAGTTTACAGACCACTCTCATAGTGTTCAATTAGAAAGTTTACAGACCACTCTCATAGTGTTCAATGCTGCTTAGCGAGATGGATAGTGTTTAATTAGAATTGATAAACTCATCCAAGTTGTAAAAGGTATCAGATAGTGTTCCTGTAGAATTGGTAAAATCACCCAAGCTGTAGAAGGTATCTTGATAGTTGATGCTTTTTAGTTGGACTTTAGGCATAGAATTACTCTTCTTTTAAGGTTATATCTATTGTGATGTGCTTTAGGCTTAGAATTATTCTCTTGGTAAGATCATCTGTGTGGTGATTCTTTTTTTAAGAGTATGATAGATCAAGAATTTTGACATTTCATTAGAATTTTTAATAAAAACTTGTTGTTTTAAATTAAGGTTGGTAGTAGTCCATAGGCTTACATTCCATTGCCATCAGTTTTCTTGTTGGTATGCTTTCCATCTGCAAAAATACTGAAAACTCACAATGTTTTAGCTAAGGCATAAGCAAGTGAAATGTGCACATATATTTTGTTTCAAATATCATTTTCCATTTTTTTGTTGTTTCACATTGCAAAAATGTCTCAGTATGGAAACTTCTCCATTACAGTCCATGGCCACCATTCCAGGCATAGTAATTAGTTTGGAAACTCAAACAAAATATGGTCATATGCTCCAAAAGAGTGTTATGCCTATCATAATCACAAATCATTCTGAGTCTCTCCATTGACCTTTGTTCACCTATTTACACAATGTTTTAGCTAAGGCATAAGAAAGCGAAATTTGCACATATATTTTGTTTCAAATATCATTTTCCATTTTTTTGTTGTTTGGCATTGCCAAAAATGTCTCAGTATGCTAATTTCTCCATTGCAGGCCATGGCCACCATTCCAGGCATAGTAATTAGTTTGGAAACTCAAACAAAATATGGTCATATGCTCTAGACGAGTGCTATGCCTGTCATAATCACAAATCATTCTGAGTCTCTCCATTGACCTTTGTTCACCTATTTACACAGTGCTTTAGCTAAGGCATAAGTAAGTGAAATGTGCACATATATTTTGTTTCAAATATCATTTTCCATTTTTTTGTTGTTTGGCATTGCCAAAAATGTCTCAGTATGCCAACTTCTCCATTGCAGTCCATGGCCACCATTCCAAGCATAGTAATTAGTTTGGAAACTCAAACAAAATATGGTCATATGCTCAAGAAGAGTGCAATACCTGTCATAATTACAGTAAGGTTGGGAAGCTTGAAAGCCATGAGAGATCTCGGTGATGCTTTCATTCAGAATTTCGTTCATTCTCATTACAATAGACTTTCACATAAATCAAGATTCCCATATTGGACAAAGAAAACTTAACTGAAGACGCGTGAGAAAAGATATTAGGTTTTTAAAACATTTATCTCATTGAATGGAGAAATTAGAGTTTGAAATAAGAAACTCTATAAAAACTCTATAAAAAACAGTTGTGTGGTTATATGGTTTCTAATTTTTATTAGCAGTCATAAAAAGTTTTAGAAAATTTAATTGAAAAAATTAAGTATGTTGAAGGCATTCATTTTTTTATTTTAAGGAATGGTTTTAACTTTTCTAAATAGCTATATTTAGAACCTACTTTTTATTCAATGGTTGTTTGTGAAACCATCCAGCTATCCTTTTAGCAATTATGGCCAGACAGATCATGTAACCATCAAACCAGAGAAGTAAAGGAGTATAGAGAGGAAAAGATAAATTCTCCATGGAGAAATTGACGTATTGCAAAGTCTTTAATATTGTTTTATGAAATCTGTAAGAACTGAAAATGTAAGAACTCTCATAAATGAAAACAATGAAAACATAATTGTAAGAAGAATGAGTTGTAGTTGATATAACTAACCTAGATATATTGGCAACTGTTTTGTGATGTTGTCTTCAAGTTTGTTGAATAGTTTGAAAGCATAAGATGCAACTTCAACAGTGGGTGGACTTCTTTTATAGTTTTTGGCACTTGAATTTAATTGGTGGACATGGATGCACATGGATTGCAATGGCTTCATTTTTAATGTGTGTTGTGGATTTAATTTAATATGATCTAATGGTTGGGAATTGGTTATTTGTTGATCCATGTGCTTTGATCTGTTTTAATGAGAAATAGAGTGAGTTGGGTGTCATTTATTGCAGTTATTGGGTTTGGGTGTCATTTATTGAACAAAGTGGGTTTAAATGTTATTGGGTTGGATGTCATTTATTGAACATAGGGGGTTTAGTTGTTGAAAAACACAGCAGTTATGGTTGACATACATTCCCTTTTATTATGTGCAGGTAGGGATATTTATTTGGGATACAAAGCTTCAGTTCTGATGAGTGGGGGTTGAAGTGACTGCTACTTTGTACTTCTAGAATAGACCATTTTGGAAGCATTTATGGTTTTAGCTGTTTTCTAGTTGGGTCAATATGGTTTACACTCTTAAGTAGTAAGATACTATTTATGGACAGTTGTGGGCCCAGTCAATGTATGGGGAAATTTTGGACATAAATTAATACTTATTTATACTTAATGTTATTTATTTTTGTTTAAATATTGGTTTCAAAAGTCTCAATTTATGGTGGTTTGGTGGGACCAGTGCTATATCAATTACTGGTCCATGCATAACATTAGGAATCTCTCCCCTACTTGCTTATGAAAATTTTAATTTTTTCTTCCTCATGTGGTTTGCGCACCCTCGACACAACGAAATTGCGCGCTTAACCTAAATTTTGTCGAATGGTGAGTTTGAGTGAAATTTTCACACCTTCTACACTAACAAAGTGTGATTTTCACACCTAACTCACGCACTTTTACTTCTTTATCAATATGATAGTTTTGAAACGCAATTAAAAAAAAAAAGTGTCGGCCTTCATCACTTGGCCTTCTTCTTACCAGCTCTGCTCTCCACAGATATATATTCCTTCCTCGACTCTGATACCAATTTTTTGGAAAGGAAGATGAGGTAAGGCACAAAATAACACAAAATTCACACACACCATAACACAAGATACGACTCTTCAATTGATCACACAAACTTGATGATTACAATGAACCCGATGAGGGGTATTTAAACTTTTTCCAACTAGCGACTCACCCAAATAACTTAATATGCAACCACACACTAAATTCTACTTTACTAAAAAAAAAACTTGACTTTACTCAACTTGACTTAGTTAACTGAATCTCTAATATTAGCCAACTCTTCATGCAAGTGTAATTAACTATCTTTAATAACTTTTGTTCTAGACTTTGCTTATATGCCCTTGATTCATTGCGTATATGCATTAGATTCATCCTGCAATCTAGGTTCCATGTGATGGTTTGTTTAACAATTTTGAATTAGAGAATACATTTAGTGAATCGAAGAATGCATCTAGATAATTCATGAAAAAGATACTTATAGAATTGTAACTTTTCTTGCTTGCTTAATGAATGTCCTTTCGCTCAAACTATGCTTTCTCCTCAACTTCTCTATGGGATTGTGCATTTGCAACACATTCATATTCAATTGTCATTGTATTTTGTCTGTGATTTTACTATATTTCAAACATATAATCAAATTAGGACAACATGTCATACAACACACATACTCCACAATCCTACACTCATATTCCACTTCCCACAAATGTTTCACACACTAACTACATATGTTACATACTCCAAAACCTCAGGAAAACAAATTGTTGTATGCTGTCAAGGCATGGCCTCATTGCACGTCCCACCTACTCGTTGATTCCACTTCCCACTAATTGTGACAACTAGCCGAATAAGTGTGTGATATAAATAACACTTGGTGATAATTCTACAATTCCACTTCCCACTAGTTTGATACATAGCCTAATAAGGGTGAAATTAGGGAAAGTTTTTATGTGTGTGTCCTAGTCATGGGTTGATTCTACTTCCCACTAGATATCATATTAAAGCATCACAATAAATTTTTAATCATACTTTATAAAATTGAAAAAGGAATTATGGATTAATAAATAGGATAAAGTTAATTTGATTGATATGATTCATTACTATAAAGAGAATGCAAAAATATGCTAACATATTTAATTCTAGACCATTAATCAATATTTTTAAATAATATATGAATTCATTTACCAATTTAATAAGGTTTCAATAGGATGACACATATCTTAGTAATTTCCTTTATCAAAACTTTATCTACAAATTTATTTAAAGATTCTATTTTCCTTGAATTTTATTGTTGTGTGCCAAAGAAGGATTATTGGAATTCATATTCCTTTTATCTTTTCTTTTGACTAACACAATATCTAATTTTTACCTTTAAAAATAAAAACTTATTTTTTGACAAAATAAAAAAAAAATTCTATAAATTCTATTGAATAATAAGTCCATTAATAATTTTGTTGAACAATAAGTTCATAGTCTTATTTCTACTTGCCAAAATGAATTGGCAGTTGTATAACTGTCCCATGGATATATTGTATGTATGTTGTCTGCAATAGTTGGGGTTTTTAGTGATATGTATAACTACCTCACTAATACTTTGTATAATGTTGGCTATAGTTGGGTGTGAGCATCTAGTTGCTTCATTTTATTTTACCCTTGTTAGTTCATTTGTGAGTGAATATAACACCATCTCTAAGATCTGGTGTTCAATATCATCACTCAATGCCAAGATTCGATCCCCCTCCCACTCCATGCCTTCACAAAGATTTTATAGTAGTGAAAATGAGTATTCACATTTGAATTCAGATAGGGTTTTTAGTGGCATCCATGTAATGGGACTAGGATTAGGAATGGGGTTGGCATTTGCAAGACCTGACCCAAGTCTGGCCAAGTCTCCAGAACCGAAGTAGAACATGTAAGAGGACCAGAGGTTGTGGGATCCAATCTCACCATAGCCTCAAGTAGGCATAATATAATAAATATTAAAGGCTAATCCATTTTTTAGGAAATAATATTTAATTAATCAAGTCTCAAATTGGCCACTTGAAATTGCTTCTTATTACACAAAAACTAACACCATTAAATCATGGTAAAAATTAGTGTAGATTAAATATTTCAATAGAACCACCTTCAACATAATATATTTGTTTATATAGGTCTATTAAACTACCAATATGAAAGAATATAGGCCACAACTTTTTTCTCGACTCAGAACCCCTATCAGTTGTTACATTTAATTCACATGGTATATGACTTCAAAACATTGTAAAGAAAAAATTGAGTAAGACCTTGACATTTAACTTAATAGACATAATATAGCATGGTCTCACAATAATCACAATTTGGCTTTCTCACATTTAATGGTCCACTATATGCCTTCAATATTGTCCCTTATCTGCAAAATCTTAGCATAGTCCATAATCCAATTGAACGAGATTGTGATATGTCATTTTTGGTCTAAATTATCCACTTATACTGCAAATGTTATATACCTTGTGTCATCTTCCATGTTCCTTCCTTATCCATGCCACACATTTAAAGTTATACTTTTGAAAAACATGAACTTGAGAGTCAGTGATTCTACATGAACTTAGAAATTTCTCTTTGAATTCATTGAGTTTTTAGGCCATCCCCTTTAGGAGGTCATAGTTATTATCCAAGTTCCTCCATTTCCTTTAAAGAATAAAGATTTTCATGCACGGGGATGTATCATCTCCAGGATTATAAATTTATTTATTTGCTTCTTTAGTAATCTCCCCAACTTCAAAACTATCATGATGTCAAAAATCACATCCCTCGTTTCCCTGTAAGAATAAACACATTCTTGCATGTCCTAGAGGCACCAAATTCAAGATCTTGTGTTTCCTTCTTTTCTGTGATATTTATTACCCATCTCAAGCATCATATGTCTCTTTCTTTTCTTCATCATCCTTTCACTATAACCCCTCTCAACTCAACTACTATTGGATTTTGACATTTCTTTCCTTTTTGAGTTGTTATCTTAATTATTTGATCTCTTAACACTATTTTTCCTCAACAATAAATGTAGTCTTTTTATCCTCTTTTTTCAATATAACCATTATTTACAAGTCACCAATATCATCATTGTGGAGATGCATCAATTACCTCTCCACTACAATACATTATTTGAATATTAATTAGCACTGGTGTAGAGAAGAGGTGGTGCTTCAACTTGGAAAAAAAAACTTATGTTAGGCTTCAGACCAAAAACACTTTTCTCTCACTCCACCCTTGGTGACTTGACTTAAAATCCAAGTGATATGAGAGAACCCTAACAAGAACTTGTGATTGAAATTGGCAAGACCCAAAAAGTTGTGGAGCTCTATTAAAGTGGTTTGGGCTGGCGAATGCCGAATGACTTGTATCCTAGTTGGGTCCACAAGAATGCCCTACTCATTAATGGTGTACCTAAGATATTGAACCTGGGTCATGCCAACAACGCATTTCTCCAAATTGGCACATAACTTGTGTCGTCGCAGGGTTTGAAGGACTTGTCAAATATGGTGGAGGTACTCTTCCCAACTCTGGTTGAAGATCAAGATGTCATCTAAGTACACCACCACAAATGCATTGGTGAAGGGTTGCAAGATGTCTTCCATCAATCTCATGAAGGTTGTGGGGGAATCCTTCAATCCGAAATGCATGACCAACCATTGGAAAAGTCCCTCCTTGGATTTGAAGGCAGTCTTCCACACATTGGAGGGTTCGATAGGCACCTGGTGATAACCAAACTTCAAGCCAATGTTGCTGAAATATTTTGCTGATCCAGGTGGATATTTGTGGCCACACGCCTATTCCACCTCTACCTCCATTCGTTTTCATTTGTTTCCTTGTTTATTTCAGCATTTACCATTTTTAACAGTTTTTCAAATCCTGAACTTCCAAAGCAGTTTTGACCCCCTAAACGAAATTTTTTTGAGGTCCATTACAGGCCCATAGCCATAGGCAAGAGTCTTTCACAAATCCTATAGTAGTTAGAGAGACCTTTCCAACAAGGTATCGTAAGAGCCAAACAAAGATAATATGACGAAGTTACGACCCTGGGAAGTTGGCTACCCATCTAACCCCAACGGGGCCCACAAACTCTTGGCGTTACATCTCCTCGGGTTAGGGTTTTGGTTGTTTATTGTTTTCTCTTGTTGTTCAGTAATAAATAGGCCCTTGAGCCTCATTGTAACATAGTTCATAGGCATCTAGCCACCACATCTCTTCTCATAGATAAGCTTACATTTCCTGAGCTAATTTATTTCCATTTGGTTTATAAGAATATTTAAGTATTCTGATATTAATGAAATGAAGTGTTATTTCTACTGCATCTATGTATTTATGATTATATCTATAATTTGTTACATTCATATTTAAGTTCATAATAGTGGTATTAGAGTGGTCTGCTCTTTCTCTGTTTTTCTTTGTATGTCCCCAATGAGGTCAAGGTATAAGGAGTTAGGGCTCAATCTGGTTGAACCTTTGCAAGACAAGCCTCCCAAACACCGACGGTCTCCCAAGGCAAAAGAAAAGAAAGGCGAGGGGGTAGGATATCCTATGAAAATATTGTTCAAGGAAGCCCTTGAGCAACAAAGGAATGTGATGATGGATAACTTTGCCTAGATCCTTTGACGACTACCCACAGACAACACATCTTCATCCATCGAGCACTCTGGAGGCACTACTCCTTTTAAGGTACAATTTAATTTTCACATTCCCATATTTGAGGGCCAGATAGATGCATATGCCGTAGATAAACGGTTGAATTTTTTGGAAGGATATTTTTCAGTTCATGACTTTTCCAGTTGGGAAAATATTACTTTTTCACTTCTCAAATCCATCCCACACTTCAAGGATTGGTGGCAAACCTACTATGAACATAAGGACGAGAGGGAATCCTCACTATTCTCAGCTGCACCCACTTGGGATTATTTCTGAGACGCCATCAAGGAACAACATTACCCTATCGGGAGCTATGAAGATAAATACATAAAGTGGACCATGCTACGGCAGGGAAGGGATTCTAAGCAAAATTTGGTACTCAAGTACCATGACTGCCTACACAAGAACATCCAGGATGAGATGGAGTTCCTGTACATCTCCTCGCTCAGCACGGAATACCGATACATTGTCAAGATTGAGCAAAATTTTAAACAAACGAAGTGAGGCTTTGGATATTCAGATTCAAAGAAAGGAAAAGGAGGCCCCAAACCAGAGAGAAAAGGCCAAAGGCAAGGTGGGGTGACCCAGGTTAACTTGTCAAAGTTGCAAGCAAATAACAACACCACGAAGAAAAATAAGGACATGGGAAAATGGTGTGAGTTCCATAAGAGCTCCACTCACAACACAAGTCTCCTTCGGGCCAAACAGTCACTGTTGGCCGAGCTAATGGCTTGTGATTCAGATGCATGTTTCAACTCTAAGTCAGAACCCGACAAGGGGAACGACAAAGGGATGCAAATCATTAACGCATAGCCCAGTGCCACCATGGCCACGACCAAGATACAGAAGAATGAACCTGAAGATCCAGAGGAGGGGGAATGCCTCTTCCACTCACAGATGTGTGTGAAGGGTTCTCTGCTGCAGTTTATTGTTGACAACGAGAGCCAAAAGAACCTCATTTAAATAGAGGTTGTGAAGTGATTAGGCCTATCAATGAAAAAACATCTGTATCCATACACCGTTGGGTGGCTTCACCAAGGATGAGATTTCCACGTCAATTAGCAGTGTCGCCTTCCCTACAACATTAAGTCCTTCATGAATGAGGTATTGTGTGATGTTTCTCCTCTTGAAGTTTTGATGTATCATTAGGACAACCATACTTATGGAAGTAACATGTTTTATATGAGGCTAGACCTCGCTTTGTGATTATTACTTTAGGTAATAAGTTGTATAGGATACTAGACGTATCCCCGCCTACCACCATCTCATAGATCACTGTAAAGAAATGTAGTAAGATCATTTCCCAGACTAGGAAATTTGTTTTCCCTATGATTTTCCCTTTAAGCAAGAAGAAGGTTTTGGCCATGACTTCCAGACAAGGCTCCTCCACATAACATCAGAAGATGGACAAGGTCGTGAGGAGTACAGGGACATTTTTGCTTCATCTATAGGGGTACCTCTGCACTATCAGGTCAAGAACTCCATTGATCTGACCCCAGGCATGCCACTACCTAATGGACTGATCTATAGATGTTATGTTCTGGAGAACAATGAGATCAAGAGGCAGATTTAGGAGCTATTGCAGAAAGGGTACATCAGAACAAGTCCATCACCCTGTGGGAGCCCAATTATGTTGGTATAGAAGAAGGACAAGACCTAGAGACTTTGTATTTACTATCAGGCGCTGAACAAGATCACTGTCCGGAATAGGTACCCAGTCCCACAGATTAATGACCTTATGGGCCAGCTCAAGGGGGCCAAATATTTCAACAATAATGACTTGAAGTCTCGTTATCACTAGGTGCCTATCAAACCCTTCGACGTGTGGAAGACTGCCTTCAAATCGAATAAGGGCCTTTTTGAATGGTTGGTCATGCCTTTCGGGTTGATGAATGCCCCCCGCAACCTTCATGAGATTGATGGATGCCATCTTGAAAGCTTTAACCAATGCATTCGTGGTGGTGTATTTAGATGACATCTTGATCTTCACCCAGAGTTGGGAAGAGTATCTCCACCATATTCAACAAGTCGTTCAAACCTTGCGACAACACAAGTTGTGTGCCAATTTGGAGAAATGCACTTTTGGCATGACCCAGGTTCATTATCTGGGGTACATCATTGATGAGCATGTTGTGCATGTGGACCTAACGAAGATACAAGTCATTCGAGATTGGCCAGCCCGAACCACTCTAACAGAGCTCCGCAACTTTCTCAGTCTTGCCAATTTTTACTACAAGTTCGTGTTGGGGTTCTCTCATATCACTTGCCTTTTAAGTGAAGTCACCAAGGGCAGAGCGAAAGAAAAAAAAAATTGTTTGAAACCCAACATAAGGCATTTTCCGAGTTGAATCATCACCTCTTCGTTGCACAAGTGCTCACATTACCAGTCTTGCAGCAACCATTTGAGATTGAGACAGACACCTCCGACTATGTTATTTATGCAATTCTTACACAGCGAGAGCACCCAGTGGCTTATCACAGTGAGACACTTTCAGACACAGTCTGAAAGTATCCAACATAGTTTCTAGACCAAAAACCCCAAAAAAACATGAAAAAACAACCTAAAAATGAAAATTGTGTATTTGAGAAGAATGTTTTTTTTTAGAGTAAATTTTCAACATTTTTTTAAATGGAAGTAAAAACCTTTTTTTTTTAAATGGATGAAAAAACACCCTTAAAAAAATAAGTGTTGATTCTGGCATAACAAAAAAAAATCAAGTTACAATTTTGACATTTTTTAGCAATGAAATTAAAGATAAAATATCCGGAATTTGAAAAACTGTAAAATTCCAACAATTCTCGGACATGATGTTAAAGCTAAAATATCATATCTCAAATCCTGATTATTCCAACAATTTCCATCCATGTTCTTAAAGATAAAATATCTCGACTCTAAAAAAACTTGAAATTGTAATTGTTTTCAACCATAGCATTAAAGATAAAATATCATGACTTAGAAAACATTAAAATCTTGACAAATTTTCAACAATGCAATTAAAACCAAAGATTGTGATTACAAAAAAATCTCAAGTTTTCAAAATATTTCAAGCATGACATTATGGAAAAATTTTATGACAAAAAACTTTAAAAATGAACACCCAAGGATAAATTATTATTTAAATGCTAAATATATAGTGATTTTAAAATCTTAGCTTAAGACAACTCGATACATTACAACAAAAATTTTATAATCAACCATCAAATTGACACGCGGTGTACGTGAACTCGACCCGTTGTAATGAAAACTTAAAGACCAACCATGAAATTGATACATTGTGAGAGCAGACTCGATTCATTATAACAAAAAATTTTAAATCAACTATTAGATTGCCCATAAGGGAACTAGGTTGCTAGACGAGCATCGACACAAACCCTGTAGAAAAAAAATAAAAATAAAAAATAAATGTATAAAAAAAATAAAAATGAAAAATACAAAAGAAAACAAAAATTCAAACAATGAAAAAGAAAACAATAAAAACAAAACACAAAAAATAATAAAAACAAAACAAAATTTAAATATTGAAAAAAAAAATAAAAAAATTGAATATTGAAAAAAAAAAATAAAAAACACAAAAGAAAAAAGAAAAAAAATCAAATATTATAAAAAACTTAAAACAGTAAAAAAAACACAAAAAATAATGCAAAAGACATCAAAAATTCAAATATAGAAAAATAATAATAATAATTAATAAAAACATAATTTCTTTTAAAAATAATACCAAGAAATAAAGCGCCCACGAGGTTTTGAATTGACAGTGAATGGGTGCACTGTTAAAGCACTCCTTGCGATAGGTCACCAGTTCAAATCCCCTGTGGGTACTTAGGTTAGTCTAAAAAAAAAATACTAAGAAATAAAGCATTAAAAAGACTTAAAAACATGAAAAAAAAAAATCAACCAAAAAAAAAAGACTTAAAAAATGTAAAAATTAAAATAAAATTAACTTGTAAATATAAAAAAAAGGTCGTGGAGGCGGCGTAGTGGTAAAGTCGGCCTCGTCATGACGGACCGGTCTTGTGTTCGATCCCGAGCAAGGTCGTAGCTCGTCGTGCGAGTAGTTAGTCTAAACCGGGCCAAGCCCACTACCTTTTGACAAGTGTGTACCTTGTCTCCGTCTCGGAGAGCGCTCTGATGCGATTCAACAGCAACCGATTCAAAACCCTAGCCGCCGCTGAACGGACCTGCCATTGCCGCCGCAGGTTCTACCACTGAAGGCCACCTATGGCACAAGCTGCAGGAGGGGAGAGCTCCACCTCCCCTCCAATGGACACGCCCTCAACTGACAAGACGCAGAAGACTGCGACTCTGCACCCCGCAGGCACAGGTCCAGAACCTGAGAAAGACAAGCAAAGGACGAATGAGGAAAAGATGCATTCAGCTCGGAATGAAGAGGACAACGCAGGCAATGATGAGCACACCAATGCGGAGTCACCTCAGACAAAAGTGACCTCAGCCACATGTATTCCAAAAGCCGCAGAACCGATCAAGGTCGAACTGCCAAGCCACCGCATCAATGGGGAAATCCAATTCATGCAGGATTATGCACTTATCGGAAAGTTCTTGGGATTCTGGCCCACAGAAAAAGCCTTACAAGGATGGATAGCCTCAAAATGGAAGCCCAAAGGACAAGTAACTCTGCAGCTTGGCCCAAAGGGCTTCTTTACTGCCATCTTTAATTGTTTAGAGGATAAAATAAGGATATTTGAAGGCGGCCCGTACTTCTTTAACTCTTCAGGCTTGTATCTAACGGAATGGAAGCCCAAATTCAACCCTGATAAAGAAGACTTCAGTTGGGCCCCTATTTGGAAAAGAGTGTATTCCCTTCCCGTGGAATATTGGAGAGAAGAAACGCTAGCAGACATTGGCAACAAACTGGGGACCTTCATCAAAGTTGCAACCGAAACAAAGACACGCAAATACACCTCATATGCTAGGATCTGCGTCCAGATGCACCTCACCAAGACCCTTGCAGACTCGGTAAGTCTCTTTCACGATGACTTTGAATGGAAACAGCCTTTAGATTATGAGCATATCCCTTTCCGCTGTCGAAAATGCCATGAGCATGGCCACCTCTTCCACGACTGTCCCTTAAATGCGCAGTCCAAGGCTTCATCTAATGATTCTAATAAGGACTCAGATGGTTTCACCAAAATCCCCACCCGCCGCAGGCACGCCAAGAAAAACCAAGCAGCTCCGGATCAAGCCTTTAAAGCGAACCCCCAGAACCGCTTCTCTGTTCTAGCCTCGCATGATAAACAAGATAGTCCCAACTCTGACTCCCCGGATCAGCCGCTCCCACCCTCTCCCTCCCTCATCCGCTCCAACCCCTTGTTCTCCTTTGACCCAACATCTTCCAACTCTGCTCCTACCCCCTCCATGGAGAAAACTAAATCTGTTTCAGATCTCGGTCCCTTATTCCCATCTAAGGGGAAAACCATGTTGAATGAAAAACAACAAGCTTCAGATATGGATCTCAACGCAGCTCTAGCCCTGAGTCTTCATGAAGATGCAGCGGAGGAGGACCACAACACTCCAATTGTTATGGAGGAAGATCCGGAAGATGTAGATCTAGAAGAGCTTGAAATCTCCAAGCTTGACATCTCCAAACTTGAGACAGCATGCAAACAAAAAGAGTACAACTCAACCCCCCCTGGCAAATAGACAAACTTGAAGGAGTCCTAACCAAGGTGCAGCACCATAAAAGCCTGGGAATACAAGGAGGCAGTCACTGGGATGGTAAAAAGATCCTTAAAGAAACAAAGAAAAGGGGCAGAAAAACAGACCTTCAGAGAACAATAATAGTAGGGGAACTACTTATGGATTCAGGGCGATTCCCCAAGTTGACCAAGTTCTACAAACCCAAATCTCAGTCTACATGAAGTTCATTTCATGGAATATAAGAGGACTCAACAGTCCCTCTAAACACAGAATGATCAAAAACCTGATAATGCAAGAAAAACCAGCAATAGTTTTTCTTCAAGAAACAAAAAGCAGCAGCACAGCGATAGACAGACTTAGCAATAAAATATGGGCAGGCAGCAGTTCAATTTCAGTAGATGCCTCAGGGGTCTCCGGCGGTCTTGCCATTCTATGGAACCCGCAGATTGTTTCACTTGATAATTTTCATGCCACTCTTCATCTTATTCAAGCTACCTTCCACCTCATTGGAACCAACATCCATGGGCATCTCACCAATGTATACTTCCCGCAGACAATTCAACAAAAATTGGACCTCCTGGACATGATTTCCATCCTCAATGAAAACAGACACTTCCCCTTATGGATTGGCGGAGGCGACTTCAATATAATAAAATCCATGGAAGAAAAACAAGGGGGTAGAACCAGGCTCGACAGTGATAGCAGCGGCTTCAAGCAATTCCTACAAAACAATCAGCTCATGGACATTCCCACCTCTAATGGCATTTTCACCTGGTCCAACAAGCGCCGAGGTGCTCACCACATTGCCTCAAGGCTAGATCGATTCTTAATTTCAGACAACGCGATCCACCTTGGAGGGGATTTTAACGCCTCAATTATTCCCCAAGGAGGCTCAGATCACTGGCCAATTTTGCTCCAATTGTCCAGACCAGGCAACTGCTGCAATAGACCCTTTCGATTCGAAGCCTTTTGGCTCACAAACACCAATTTCAAGGCCGTGGTCAATCATGCATGGACATCTTACACCCCGCCTGTGGGAGCTAAGATGTACCAGTTTCAACAAAAGCTGAAAAATATGAAACAAGTTCTTAAAGTATGGAACCGAACTCACTTTGGCAACATATAGGAGAGCAGACAAAAACTGGAGCAGCAAATGAAAGCACTACAACAAATATTCATTCTGGAAGGCCGCACAGAAGAACAAATTCAACAGGAGCAGATCCTCTGGAATCAAATTGAAGAACGCCAAAAACAAGAGGAAATTCTATGGCGACAAAAATCCCGAATCAGTTGGCTTAAAGATGGAGAGAAAAATACAAAAATTTTCCACAAAACTACCATACAACGGCGTATGCACAACAACATTACCTTTGTCAACAATCAACAGAGTGAAAGAATTGAGGCTCATGAAGACATGGAAAAAGAATTTACAGGATACTTCAAGGACATTCTAAAGGAACCTGACGGCAACCGGGATGATGCAATCAGAGCCATCACGCAGCATATTCCAAAAATTATAAATGAGGATCACAACAATAAATTGCTCCAACCCACATCATTAAAGGAAGTAGAAGAAGCCATGGCTCAGCTCAAAGACGGCAAGGCACCAGGGCCTGACGGATTTACCGCCAATTTCTTTCATGAATTTTGGGAACTCATTAAAGTTGAAGTATGGGACCTAGTGGAGGAATCCCGAAGCATGCACTGGGTCCTCCCGGCCCTCAACTCAACCTTCATAGCCTTGGTACCCAAAGAAGCGGCATCAAACAAACCTGAGAAGTACAGACCAATAGCGCTATGCAATGTGATTTACAAACTCATTTCAAAGGTCATTGCAAACCGACTCAAACCGCTCCTTCCCCTACTCATCTCTCCAGAACAGATAGGATACGTTGAAGGTCGGCAGATTATGGATGGAATAATTCTATCAAACGAAGTCATACATTCTCTAAGGCTTTTCAAAAAACCAGGTATGCTTCTCAAATTAGACCTTTCTAAAGCCTTCGATAAGTTTAGCTGGAATTACATTCATAAAATGCTCTTGGCTTTTGGCTTTAATGCAACCTGGACCAGATGGATCATGAACCTAATCACATCTCCCAGTTTCTCTGTCTTACTGAATGGCTCTCCCTCATCTCCCTTTCGCCCCTCGCATGGCATCAGGCAAGGGGATCCTCTGTCACCTTTTCTCTTCGTTCTAATGGCCGAAGGGCTCAGCAAGCTCCTCAAATTGGTAGTTTCCTCCCAAGCTCTCAAAGGCATCTCTCTCCATGGACGCACTCCTCAGACACATCAGCAATTGGTTGATGATACTATGCTCTTCGGGCACCCTTCCGCAAAAGAAGCCTCTGTTTTCAAATCTCTTCTCTCCCTATTCTCTGACGCCTCTGGTACTTCCATTAACGCTGCAAAATCTCAACTCTTCTTCTTCAACACCCCCCCCCACCACGCAAAGGAATATTGCTCGAATTTTTGGATTCACAATATCCCACCTGCCCTCTAAATACCTGGGAGCTCCCCTTTCAGACTCAGCAATCAAGCATGCGTCCTGGCGGTCGCTCCTGGACAAACTCGAATCAAAGCTCTCATCCTGGACTTTCCGGACTTTAAATTTGGCAGGCAGGCTAGTCCTAATCAAATCAGTATTACTAGCAATGCCGCTCTATCTTTTCTCCATCTTGGCAGCTCCAAAAGGGGTACTGAAAGCCATACGCAATCTACAACGCAACTTCCTCTGGGGCTCCAATGGCCTAAATCGGAAATGGGCTCTTGTTAACTGGACAGAGGTTTGTAAAACTAAATCAGAAGGAGGATTAGGACTTCGGGATCCGCTTCAAAGCAACAACACAATGGGAGCTCGAATTTGGTGGAACTGGGTCTCCAAGCCAAACACCCCATGGGCTCAATTATGGCAAGCAAAATACGCCAAAGGAAGCCAATGGAGTGATCTCATCAGAATCAACCCTACAGCGCAAGGATCACTCATCTGGAATAATGTAAAAACTCAAAGCAGCTTCATACAAGAACACAACTTCTGGGAAATTCACTCAGGCAAAGCTGCCAGATTCTGGGAAGACTCATGGCAGCAACTCCCTAAACTTGCAAATTTGTTTCACAAACCTCTTTGGCAAGCTCATATGAAGCAAGAGAGCATCACACAGGTTCACCAATTCTGGCAGCCATCTACACATCATGACTTTCAGACATGGAAACCAGCGCGACTCTGGCAAATAGACTGGCAGGGAGAACTGTACACCGATATTGATCAGGAACTCATAAACAGGAAAATCCGCCACTCCAATCAGCAGGATAAACTCATATGGGGCTACACAACCAAAGGAACATTTACCACAAAAGAAGCCCATCACTTGCGCTATTCCAAACTCTAGGCAGCCAAAGATAAAATCTGGGAACAAGTTTGGCACTCAGGGCTATGGCCCAAGATCTCTACCTTTTTATGGCTACTAAGCAAAAAACGCATTCTCACTTGGGACAATTTGATAAAAAGAGGATTTGTCGGGCCTTCTAGATGCCCAAACTGCAACATTAATTGTGAAACCATTAGTCACCTAATGGAAGAATGCCCACTAGCAAAGCAACTCTGGGAGAAAGTTGGAAAATGCAACATGAGAGCAAACCAAAGACAGGAGGATGTAATGGAAAACATAAGGAACTGGGCCAAAAAACCGTTTAAAAGCCAGATTCTTAACTCTCTGTGGAGTATTATACCAGGCTTTCTGTACTGGACCCTATGGAAGGAGCGCAACCACAGAATCTTCAACAACACATACAGATCTATAGATGATCTTTGGCTCATCCTCAAAAAAAACATTCAGGAAACCCTAGCCATCAGAGCCTGGAATGACACTGACATGACCGAAACTCAGCAGCAGCGCCGCATTCTGAAAGAATGGAATCTTGATCTCACGGCCTTAGTCAAGGTAATTGCCAATCCATCTATCAAATCCACCTCACAATCTTCTTGGTCCCCACCTGCATTCAACTCATACAAGCTGAACTTCGACGGAGCAGCCAAAGGCAACCCTGGCCCTGCAGGATTTGGGGGAGTCATTAGACGACACACAGGAGAAGAGGTACATTTATACTATGGAACAATAGGCAAAGACACCAACAACGCAGCAGAACTGGAAGGTCTCTGGAAAGGAATCTGTCTCGCTGAACAACATCACTTCTTCCCACTTGAAGTTGAAGGCAACTCTCTTATACTCATAGAGGCGGCTAAAAGAATACAGGCTGGGGCTAAAGCAGTCAAGATTGAAACAAGCTGGAGGCTGCTAAGCCGATTGGAATCCCTGGAGGAAAAGCTCCACACTCCCCATGATATAACCTTCCATCATGTAAGGAGAACTGCAAACCAGGTAGCTGATCGGATGGCAAATCAAGGCGTGTCACAGTCGACACCTTACTTCTCAGGTTCTCCGGATATGGTAGATGATGCTCAACTCAAAAAGGATTGCATCTCTTTGGTGCAAAAAGACCTCCCTCTCCTGGATGCGGGTGACTTCGATGCGTGAAAGGCAAGTGGCTCGTCACATGGGCAGGTGTCAGCCTGGACGAGCCACGACATACCAGGATGCTGGCGCAGTAAATTCGACGGAAGGTGAAGTTATTTGGGCTTTAAGGCTGGTCCAGTCGGCATTCAATGTGCAGCAAGGAACGAGGAGAATGGCGCTCAATAAACTCGAACACCATGCCGCTTTTATACATTCCTTCAAGCGGTCCGAGCAGAAGCTGGCAGAGACGGAACATTCTCTGGTTCAGTGCAAGATTTCTCAGAGGAATTCTTGTCTGGAGGATAATCAGAAGATGCAAAGAGAAAGGCCCAGAATGAGCAGTCCTCGTGGCGGTTCCAGGGGTCGTTCTGCTACTCAGCGGCCAGTTATTTCGCCTTCCTCCTCGGTGGAAATCAGTTCTGAGCAGAACAGAAACCCGAGCAGACTTGCAGGCCGTAGCAATGTGCGTGGGTGGGGAGAAATTATGGACTGTGGTCATGTGGAGCATCCGGCTGTTCGCTACCGGATCCCCTACACTCTGGAGAACAACACTCTCATTGTCTCAGTCTCGGTGGAACATTGCAGCAGACTCAGGGGGCAATTGGAAGACCTGAATGTGCCAGTGGTTGACATGCAAGTTCCTATGGTAGATATGAGGCGGCCAACCATAGTAGACTCTCCCCAAGCCACACAAGCTGCTGATGCTGGCCCCAGTGAGCTGGTACAGAGGTCGTTGCGCTCGGACATGGAGGAATCTCAGAAGCTCAAAGGTCAAACGCAGGATGAGCCTCACACAACCGATGAGGAATAGCTCCACCGTCACTCTGTTTTTCGCTGCCAGGAACGCAACTCTCTGTTCGTCTCTTCTGCTCTCTTTGTCTATTTGTTTATGTGTCCACCATGACGGTTTATATGTCCACCGTGTCAGTTTATGTGTCCACCGTGTCGGTTTATGTGTCCACCGTGGCGGTTTATATGTCTACTGTGTCGATTTAGATGCTGGCTATGTCGGAAGGATGGAAAGTTGTTCCAATTTTGTAATGGTGCTGCTCTGAATGGTCCATTATGGGGAAACTCTCTCTAGAGATGCAGGGCCACGGCCCTGATGTAAAATTTGCTGTAATTTTTGAATTTTTTGTAATATAAATAGCATAGTCTCACGGAGAAAAAAAAAATATAAAAAAAAATTGACAAAAAAAATAAAAATAAAACTCTCTTAAAATAACTAAAAAAACAAAGCAAAAATAAAATTAAAATTAAAAAACAATTTAAAATAAAAAATAAAAAAACATAACTAAAAAATTAAATTAAATTAAAAAAATAATTAAATAAAGAACAATTAAAACAAAAATGAAAACAAAACAATCAAAATTTTTATGTGTTTTTTAGCTTCTTTTTTTTTTTTTTAATGCTTGGTTTTGATTTGATTTTCTTTCTTTTTTTTTATTTTTAGGCTTTTGTGATCCATATCAAAGTTATGAGAGATTTTTCGGCGTAAATCACATGAAATTTCAATTGTCGACGCTTTTCGAACCAACTAATGTGGTTCATCGTCAAGACAAGTTGAAGAATCAAATCTAGCTTTGCATATTAAATAGATAGAGCAGAACATCCAACGGCTATATTTCTTGACCAAGCAATGGCTATATTGACTAGCGGCTAAATTTGACCAGTAGACGGTTAGTTGGAAAGGATTAAGGGCATGGCCTTTATTTTAATAATTAAGTTAATTCAAATAAATATCGAATTATTAGTTAGTTATATTCTTATTAAAATCGAGGTTAAAGGGACTATAAATGCGTATATCATAAAATAAATAAATAAAGTTAAATTAATAATTATTTACAATGTATATTCATTACTCTATTTAATAACTTTTTAACTAACTAGAGTAATGAATATACATTGTAAATAATTATTAATTTAAATTAATTTATTTATTTTATGATATATTTGTTTATAGTCCCTTTAACCTCGATTTTAATAAGAATATAATTAACTAATAATTTGATATTTATTTGAATTAACTTAATTATTAAAATAAAGGCCATGCTCTTAATCCTGTCCAACTAACCGTCTATTGGTCAAATTTAGCAGCTAGTCAATATAGCCGTTGCTTGGTCAAGAAATATAGCCGTTGGATGTTCTGCTCTGTCTATTTAATATGCAAAGCTAGATCTGATTCTTCAACTTGTCCTAACAATGAACCACACTTGTTGGTTCGAAACGCATCGACAAATGAAATTTCATGTGATTTATGCCGAAAAATCTCTTATAATTTTTTTTTTAGTTTTTAATTTAACTTCTTCTTTTTTTTAACTTAAATATTTAATTTTTTTTTTTTTTTTCCATTTTTTTGTTTAGGTTTTATCATTATTATTATTATGGGGTTATATTTTATTTTATTTAGCTTAAAATAATCCTTATAAATGTGGTTTTTTTTCTTCTTCTTTTTCTTTTTCTTTTTTCTTTCTCTTTTTTTCTTTTTTCTTTAAATTATATGCTTTTTTATATTTTGTTTTTTTTAATATATTTATTTATTATTTATTTTTGTTTAATTTTTTATTTTTTTTTACAATTTAATTTTGTTTTTTTTTTTACATTTTTATGGGTGTTATATATATATATATATATATATATATATATATATATATATAGTATTCGAGGTTTTTTTTTTTTTTTTTAACCAACATGAAAATTATAAACATTTAAAAAAAAATATCCACACTTAATACATTAGAAAATTTAAAATGTAAAAAATAAGCCCTCTAAACAAAAAGGGTTGACGCTGCATCAACACTTTTCAAATAACATTTAAAAAAAATGTTTATACTTAATACATAAAAAAAAAAAATTAAAGTGTCAAAAATAAACTCTTTAAAAAAATGTGTTGATGTTGCATCAACACTTTTCAAAATCAAGATGAAAATCAGTAATGTTTTTAAAAAAATGTTCATACCTGATACATAAGAAAATTTAAAGTGCCAAAAATTTGCTAAAACAAATTTATGTATTCTGCATCACCACTTTTCAAAATCGGGTGATTTTTTGCTACCGAAAAAAAGGGTGCTCGGTCATTTTCTCGTTTGATCAGTAACTATGTTATCCCACTTATGACAAAGAAATGTATTCCATTGTGCAAGCCTACCATCAAGGGAAGCATTACATTATGGGGAAGGAAGCAATCATCCACACAAACCACTGACTTGTGCAGTTCATACAGACACAAGGGAAGTTGTAGAACGATCGCCATCAGAAATGGTCCACCTACCTGCAACAGTCCTATTTGAACATTAAGTACAAGAAGGGAAGCTCCAATAATGTTGCAGGCAGCCTCAACCGACCACTAGTCATGGCGCTGACCAGTGTGCTCGACTCCTATGGGCACGAGACTTCGGGGTGGCCACATATTTACCAGAGCGATCCATAATTCAACAACACATACCGGACACTCCTGGAAGGGAAGCAAGTTCCAAATTTTGACCTTGAGGATGCACTATTATGCCACCTGGGACACATATGTTTTCATTCAAGCAAGTGTGCCAAGATGATTTGGGAGGTGCACTACAGTCGGGTTGCTGGACATTTTGTAGTAGAGAAAACAATGGTGGTATTACAGAAGTATTTTATTGGCCAAAACTTCGTCAGGATGTTGGGAAGTACATTAGATCCTACACTGCCTACACCATTGCCAAATCAACCATCAAGAAGCAAGGCATATATACTCCTCTACCTACTCCTAGTCAACCTTAGGAACCTATCTCCAAGGATTACATGTCGGGCCTTCCTTCTACTAAGCACAACAACGACTATGTTTTCGTGGTTGTTGATATTTTCTCTAAGATGACCACCATGGCAGCCTGCAACAAGCGTATCACAACAGAGGCCACTGCTAGCTTTTCTTTGAGCAAGTGTGGGTACACTTTGGGATCCCACAATCCATCATCTCAGATCGAGACAACGGATTCTTGAGTGAATTTTGGTCAAGTCTCTGGTCGATGTTGGATACAAGACTTACTAAGTCCATAGCTTTCTATCCCCAAAGTGATGGCCGAATAGAGGTTTTCAACAGGCTAATTATACACATTCTGCACATGTACAACTCGAAGAATCCATACACATGGGATGGTAGTCTCCCCTATGTACAACAGAACTCTCCACTGCAACGAGCCACAACCCATTTCAGGGAGGACCTGGATTTCAGCCATTATGTTCCATTGATTTGGCCATACCATTTGCAGTAGATAGGGCTAACAACTTTATTGAGCACATTCAACACATCCACCAGTAGGTCCATGATATATTGGACAGAGCCAATGATAAGTACAAGCAATGCCATGATTAGCATCGAATGTCACATAAGTTCCAAGTGGGCAACAAAGTTTGGCTACATTTGCAGAAGGAGCGCCTCGCTGGACTCCACAACAAGCTTCACTTGCTCTAATATGGGCCATACACCATCACCAAGGTTTTTGGTGACAATGCCTTCAAGCTCAGCATCCCACTATTCATTGGTCTGCACCCATTTTTCAATGTAGACCACCTTCGTCCACACTTTCCACCATTATTAGACACATCCGACATTGTAAAACAACTCACAACAACAAAAATCAACCCGGACTGCATGGAACATGCCACAACTGATCAAATCATGGACTTGCAGATCAAGAACACTCACCAACAAAGGATCCAACTATATCGAGTTGCCAAAGTATGCAAACTACTTCACTAGGGCAAGTGGTTCACCAAGGACTAGGTTAAATAGAAATTTCCTCACCTCATGGAGGCTCTCCACGCAATGGGTACCATTGCTTCCTAAGGGGGAGAAATGATCTAGGTGGATATTAGTGGCCACTTGCCTATTCCACCTAGACCTCCAATCGGTTTCATCTGTTTCCTTGTTTATTTCAACAAGTACTATTTTTAGCAGTTTTTTAGGTCTTGAACTCCAAAAGCAATTTTGACCCCCTAAATGACATTTTTTGAGGTCTACTACAGGCCCATCACCACACAAGAGGGCCTGCCACAAATCCTATAGTACACGAAGAGACCTTTCGAACATGTATCATACACCCCAAACATAGATAATATGACCAAGTTACGACCCCTCGAAGTTGGTTGCCCAAATAACCCCAATGGGGCCCACAAACTCTTGGTGTTACATCTCCTCGGGTCAGGGTTTTAGTTGTTTAGGGTTTTCTTTTGTTGTTCAATAATAAATAGACCTTTTAGCCTCATTGTAACATAGTTTAGAGACATGTAGTTGCTACAACTCTTCTCAGAGATAAGCTACCATCGCTCGACATTAGGGGAATTTTGAGGTCTAAAATGGGCCTCCTAAGAAAAATGTAAAACCAAAATAAAATTTATAAGAAAAAATAGGATTCAAAATGATGACCTCAACCATGGGGGATGATTCACCATTTTTTGAGTAAAAAACTAAAAGGATTAAAAAATAATAAAATAATAAAACTACTTTTTCAACTCGTATTTTCAACTTATCTCCTCAAGGTTTTACTCAAATTTCGAACGGGAGTACTTGTTGGATACAAAATTTAATTACTCATCCAAGGAGTACCCATGTTGCATACTTTCGATGGACCATGCTACACGAAAAATGAGACATACATGAAAAACATGATTGCAATCATGTTTTTCATGTATTTCTCATTTTTCGTGTAGTAGGGTCCATCGAAAGTATGTGACATAGGTACTCCTCGTATGAGGAATCAAATTATGAATCCAACGAGTGTTTCACAATTTCACTTTTTATGCTCACAATTTCACTTGCACACACATTCACCCCACACACTAAGCTCACTTAAACTTTGTATAAAGGGTATCCTCTTTCCAGAATCTTTGTACCTAATTTATTTGAGCTTATATTTTGTTGCACACCCTAAGTGAAGCAAAGTATTTCTAAAAATAATCTTAACCTAAACACACTAAATTCTCCACAAGGGCCACAAGATAATTTATAGTTTAGGCTAGGACCATGGTGATAGGTAGCACATAAGCCATCATGGTTGTTTTTCATATTGAAACATAGAAAGTTGTCTTTTAGGGAGCTTAAAATCCTACATCATCCAATGAAAAATCTAGTACATGGAGAGAAACTCGTGAAGGGGTAAGGCCTAGGTGGCAGATTATCATAGACCTTCATGTTGTCTCCCTACACGTGGTAGGGGTTTTGGGTCCAAAAATGGCAACCAGAATTTGAGATTCATCCATTCCCACTGGATGCATGTAACTTAGTGACCAAATATTAGGGCATATTTCCCTATAGGTTGAGGTGTAGAAGCAGTTATACTTGAGGTGATATTGGTCAAGCTACTAGAAGCATTTGCATCTCATTTGGGATGTAGCCCCAATACGTTTGGCCACTATAACCCTCTACATACCTTGGTTGGTTTTTTGGCTACTAGAAGCGGTGCCAGTGACATTTATGACGTGGCCCCAATACCCTATTCTAAAATATTCACAAGGCCCAGTTACTACTTGAGCAGAAGGACACTAGATATCTTTAGGAATTTTTCTCATACACAAAACCTCAATTAAACCTTTTTTTTGGTTTTTTCACACATTAAATTAAAGGGAAAATTAACCATTTATTTTTCGCTCTCTCTTATGTACATGATTAATTTGTGTTTCCTAAAGAAAATGTATGTGTTCAGGTGTGCTTACAAATGCAACATTTGTGTTTTTGATTTATTTCCTTTCTTGCCAACTGATTTATTTATCGATATAGAATGTTTGTCATTAGTTACATGTTTCTGTTGGCTTGTTGGGACCTAACCCAAGTTCAGAGTTAATTATCCAAACAAATCCCTGTACTACTGGCCCTTTCGGCAATAGTCCACGGAGCGCAAACTGAGGTCTCATCTGAAGTAGTATGGGAGGGTGCTAGATCCAGGTTTTCGCACCCTTGAGATGTCTGAGAGGTTCGACTGGTCCACTGTTTGTTCCTGCACGCAGGTTGCTTCATGCACTTTCCCGCTCCTCGTGGCTTGATACACTACCTTTGCGCAGCCCTAACCAAGGGCTGTGGAGCTCCTGCATTGCACTCTGTGCTATTACCCAAGATCTTACTTATCTTCTAGTACTAGTTAATTACCTTTGCATCCTTGAATGTCTTAAGTTATAATTAGTTATACAAAAACATTCATACAGGTTTGCGCAGTAAATAAATAATATACCTACAAATTATATCCAATCATGCATTAAACTAGGAAAAGATACACAGAAATGTAGTAAACCTTTTCTTTATTGATTCTCCCAACAGTTACAGAATCAACCTGCCCTGCGCACTCAGATGCAGGGGTCCGCGCACTCAGCTGCGGACTACTAGGCCTCTGTGCACTCAGTTGTAGAGCCTTCTCCTACTCTATGACCCATAGACACACTTTACACTTCGACCCAATCACTTAGACTTCTCCTCTTTTTCTATTCTATCTTCTATCAGTTATCCTATACACTTAGAGCCTCGCTCTATTTATACAATCCCATGGTCCACAGACCATGGGTAGGTCTATCCAGCTGACATTACATTACGAAAACTAGGGTGGACAACCCTGTGACTCTATTATAATTTCGTGCCCCGCACCCATAATTCGCAGAGCTCTTACCAAAAAGATTCAGTCAAAACTTGGGCTTTAAGCCCCAAAACCTGCCTTGGGGGGATTCCATGCCCAATAGGCCCCCAACACAAACATCGTGACTCGCCCTCGAGTCACTCTGTCGGCGCAGAGATCTTTGTGCGGAGTCCCTCCAATTGTGCTCGAACTGCGACAAGGTCAACAGTGCACTCAGTTGCTGCCTGTTGGATCTGCTGCATGTGTTGTTCCGAGACCGTTGTGTCAGAAGTCTTCCTCTACATCAGTGTGTGCATCCCCTGCATGTGTGCGAGCTTGCCTTCAATTTCTGCTGTGATGGTGAAGGCCTTGTCGATTCAAGGCTGAACGCGTGCCTTTAGGACTTCTTCCTTGTGTTGTGTCGCATCCACCTATTCTTTTAGCACTTTGGCCTGTTGCATCCGGGCGAGCCTCTGAGTGAGGGCCACCCTATGCGCAGTTCCTTTAACATTGTCATATTGCTATTGGAGTTCTCGTGCCTCTGTCTCTAAGCACTAGATGTTGGGGTCCTCCTACAAATTTTTGAGGACCTCAAATGATTCTTCCAACATGTTGGTGTTGTATCGCACTGCACTGCCAATTTCGTCCAGTCCCACTGTGATAGTGCTAGCGCGCTGTTATCTAACTTCCAGAGGGGTGGATGGTTGCGCCTTTAACCGCAACTTGGTGATCTAAAGGTTTAGCTCCAGCTGAACCTTTTTCATTTCCCCCTGCGCCTCACGCACCCCTGCTGCTAACCTGTGGACGCATGCCTCTGCTGGACTGTCTGCTAGGATGGCCAGCTCCAAGATGCTTTGACAAGCTTCATCTATGACGTATACTACCTATTGATTATGTGACATCACTTCATCGCGCTGCAAACTTAACTGTTCCATATTGATTTTCTACTCGCTGATGACTTGCAGTGCGCGACTCTCCCTAGTCCGTAGTTCTATAGTTATCCCATCCTGTAGAATGTATAAGGTGTCCTACGAGAGTGCAACGAGGTTGATGCCAAGACCCTTTAGTGCACTAATTGTAGGCCTATCGGCCTCATTTTCTGTCACTAGTGCCCCTTCTAGCAGCACTACAGTATTCGTCACCCGAGCGCGCATCATCTATTCTGTTGCCGTTGTTTCGACTACGAGGCTGGTTGAAAGGGTACCAGCCTGAGGAGTGTGCACCTGCAACTCCTGTAGCTATGCTCTGAGGGCCCCCAACACAATATGGTTCTCTTGCATGAAATTTTGGAGGGCCTTGGAGGTGACATCGCGCACTGTCTTGTTGATGTCATGCAGATCACCCTGAGTTAGGGTGATCGGGTCAATAGACAACTCCGATGCATTGACCTTCTTGCGCGACCCTGTCTACTCAGCTGGGTGCTGGCGCTTCAACTATGTTGACGCGGTTTGTGGGTCTGTGCCTCCCTCTTCTTCGTCTATGTCCTGCCCATGCAAAGGCGATGTTTGGCCCTCACACACCTTCACAGTTTCCTCCTGTGTTGCTACTACTGCTGCGGCCTTTTCTTGCTCATTTGATCTCTATGCAGTGTCCAGCGCCGGCAGCACTTCAGCTGTCGCTGCCTCCTTCCTTATTTTTTCTGCCAACTGTGCGATATGCAGCTTGGCCTCATCTTTCTTCCTCTGTGCTGCCGACTTCTCTATCTCCACGATGTCTGGAGTGCACCACTCCGGCAGCCATGCCTCCAGTACGTTAAAGATGACGTCGTCCGTGGCTACAAAGGGTATATTTCTCCATTGTTTGGTCGGGTCCTTGCACACTCTGATGTAAATGTTATGGATGTCCGCTTTGAATTCTTCAAAACTCTCTAGGATGTTATAGACAGTGGGTGACAATCGCGGCTTGTGGTTGATCCCCATTCAGAGGTTCATCTCCATGAACACCTAGAATATTTTACTGTCGCGGATCCTCTTGGCATTCTTTGTGGCCCAAAGCAAAGCATACTTCGCTGCCTCTGGCAGATCCTTGTCAATTGTGGGGAATTGACTATCCTCCAGTAATTCCCCTGCCATGAGCACTATGGATAGCAGAAGCCATGCATAGTGGAATGTTTTTCCCTATTCCTGAGCTTCGCAGAAACTCTCTAAAAACTCCTTGCAGAGGAACTCAGACCAGTAAAACTGGACTCCCTCCACGCACTGCTCAGCCAGTGCTACCACCAGCGTGGGTAACCCGTCTGCGTAGCACTTACACATAACCTTATCGGCCAGTATTTGCGTTTCCACTTTCACTGCTTGTCATTTATGCTGGATATGGTGTATCCCCTTTTCTTCTTTGCCATCTTGTACTTTTTTCTTCATGGCCTCTGCGATGGCCAAGTCACTGCTTTTCCTTTCTGAGATTTCCATGGGGTCCTCTCCATTGCATGTAAGCTTGGAAATGCAGTGAATCAAGTCTGCCATGATGCGGATGGGATCCTCCAGCCACAAACACCCATCATGCACCAGGTAGAGCAGCTGCCTGATGACGAAAATGGTTACCGAGGCACGGTGGAAATGCGGCACCCAGAGCAGGTTCAGTAGCCCAGCCTTTTCCACTCCGCGCAACCACTTTTGTGGCTCTAATTATGTAACCCCCGCCACGGTGTTCTGCTTGGGCTTCATGAGGTGCGAGGTATCAAGGTGAGGGACTTCTCATGGTCAACGAGGTCCCAATATTCAAATTTTAAGCTCGGCGCCCATCCCAGGTGTGTGCCCTCAGAAATAATGTTGTCTGGGAGAAGCGGGATTTAAAGTGAGCTTTTGGTCTCGTCAAGGTCCTTGGGCACTTTAACCTTCCCTTTTCGCGGGGGGACATAGGTGGGTAGCTTTGTCGAGGGGTGCACAGGCTGAGTTTCCTCCTCCATGCCTTCATCCTCGTCCTCTGCGATGATAAGATCCTCCAGGTCTTCTTCTTCTTCATCAGTCTCTATGGTGATGGCTTTCCCCTTCTCCTCCATTAACAACTTGGTGCGAAGCGGGTTTTGCGGGGACACACGTATGGGAACCATCGCTTGTTTTTCCTTCTTGGGTCTTGGCGTGCGTGGTGATTTCAGAATTTCTACCACAATCCTGGCACCTTCCGGGGCATCCCCCACAGTCAAGACCCGTGCAGCCTCTTCAGCGGTCATTTCTATTATCTCCATAACATCCTCAGTTGTTGCCATCGTGTCCATCCCGAAACCTAGCACTCGCAAACTCAGGGGCTCAATCAATGCTCGACACACAATAATCAAGGCTCTGCTCAATAGCTCAATTCTCAAATGACCAAGTTTTGTTTGCTAGGCAGCCCCTTGTAATTTATAGCACTTTTTGAATTTGAATTCGACCGTTCCCCCCATATCTGATTCATTGGCAACAGATTTCCCCAAATCTTGCCCATAAATCGCGTCTTAAATGCCTATCGCCCACTCCATTTGGTCTTAAGTCGAGCATCCCACCATGAACAGTGACTTCAATGGTCACTTTTTGGTCAACCGGCACGACAACGCAGCCCCCCGTGCGCGAGCGTGGACCTTGTGACTCTTTGCTTTTGTGCGTAGCTCCAACATCGCGCAACTCTCCAGCAGAATAGTTTATAGTCCTGCGCTTCCTTTCAACTGCCTAGAGCACTAAGACTGTACTTCCTTCGGCTAGTCAGGTGGTTGCACCACCCGTGTGAAGTTTCATCCTGTCATCCATTATGTTTCCTGGAGAATACCCACCTTTTATTATTACAGTCGGCATTGCGCACTTTACCATCTACAACGCGCTACCCTATTCAATACGCTTAGCAATGTGCGGTCCAAGCCAAGGCATCAGACTGATCAATTCACAGCGATAGGCCTTAAAATTGTCATTGCAATCGTACGCATCCTGCCTTATCACCTTGGTCTTTTTGCTGAGAAAATCTTCCTTTATATCGTCCTCTAGCTTCTTGACTTCCGCGTCCACCAGAGTACTTTTCTTCCTTAATCGTACCCTTTCTTCCTCAAGTTCTTGGAGTCTAAAATTTCCTTGTTGGATTTCTACTTCCAAGGCTCCACGAACCGTCGTATCTATTGGTGCTATCATGTGCAGTCTAATCTCTCCAAGTACTAAAGGGCTTACAACAATTGCTTCATAGTCTAGCCTAGGCGGTGCCTGTGTGGTCAGGTTTTTGCACGCAGTCCTATAAGCCTAGAGAATGCTGGTATGTGCATGTCCCAGTCAGTCTGCTTCACATTGTGGACCTTGTTCAACACTTCGCGTACTTTGTTAAAAGCTTCTGCATGGATATTCTTCTACGCACTTGGTCTTTCCATACTTCGTGGTCCCAACTGGAGGGGTCATTCGCGCCATTGCCTTACCCGCACCTGCTTACTGATCATGTCTCCTACCACGAGGACGGTGTGCATTCATGCAGGTTTCGCACCATATGCCTGTATCCACCTGGATAGGTGGGTGTGTGGGCCGGTTCGTCTATCATACTTGTCTTTCAATCACATTTGAGGCTTCCCAAACCGCATGCGCATCATCCTTCTGCATTCGCGCCAGTCCTCAAAACTTCGTTGGTGCGTACCCCACCATCTTGCGGGCGTAGCTCAGAGTACCCATTTCAAAGCATCAAAACACTATTGTTCTAGTGCTTCTCTTTCAAATTTGTTCAAGAAGTCATCCACCTCATTTAACCCGTCATACGTAGGTAGATCTCTTACCTCTATCGCTATGCAGCGTAGTGATCGCATCATCATGTTACAGTTGAGCGTGGTTACCTTGTGTAATCGATTATGCCATCGTTCTATCTCCTCATCTGACTCTGATGTGCAGGAGCTTTCGTGCTCCCAAGAGATTCATCCATCCACGGTTGGATTTATCCAATCTTGCTCGCTCACAATTATCTTGTAGATGTAGTCCAGATCGTCGTCACTATCATAGTCATGAATTGGCTCCGTGTAGCGCGATCCTTCTGCAAGGTCTAAAGTTCCACTACGCGCAGTGATTTTTTCTCAAAGATCATCTTGTGCTTCTTTAGATTTATCACTCCATTCATGTCAGTGGCCCAATCTATTCCTAATTACGCGAGGTAGGGATTGTTGTCATCAACAATCTCTATCACTTCAAAATCTGCTAGAGCGCTTGCTCCTTTGATATCTATTGTGATTCCCTGTAATCTCCCCATAGGTAGGATCTTTTGCTGGTTCACCATCCACAGTTGGATAGGATACCATTGCAGCGTAGGCCTGCCCATGCGCTCCCATGTCTACTTTGGCAAGACGTTCACGTCTAATCATAGATCCAGAATTACTTGGTCCATCTTATATACCCCAATCTCTATGGTCAATCTCATTTCCCTTCCTATTCTTGTTGTGTGCTTCTCGAGCTTCCGGACTACGCGCGGTTCTCCTGGTGTGGTCCTAGTGCATCTAGTTATGAGTTCTTGCAGCCTCTTTATAGCCTTGATGTTGCGCAATAGCTTCATGCATGTCTCTAAGAATGTAGTGAGCATCGATGGGTCCATTTCCAGCTCCAGTCTATCTTTACTTCTTGAAGTGGAGGCATCAGCGAAGCTCCTCTTAGCTTCCATGAAGGTCTCCTTAGCGCACTCCAAATCAAATTATGGTTCCTTCGTTGGAGCCTTGCGAACCCAGGTACTTTCTTTAAGCTTCTTGCCTTTGTCATCTCCTGTCGTAATTCCACTCCGGAGCACGATATTCACATTAGGGTCTTCCTCGTGCAGCTCAGACCTCATCATTTGTAGGTTCTGAGTCAGGAAAGGTTGGAGTGCTCCTTTATCGCGCAACCTCGCTATCAATGTGGGACAATCCTCTGTCTCATGGTCAAACAACGTACAATACAAGCATGATGGTTGCGTTGGATTTGTACAATTACGAGCATAATTCCCTGGCCCTCTGCAATTGTAACATATCAGTTGTCTGTGACCTCTTCCTGGTCCCCCTCCACCTCGCCTGATCCGCGTCCCTGAAATCTGGTGCACGCCATTCCTGTGTTTTGATCGAGGGCCCGTATTTCAGCCTGAACTCTATAGGTAGGAGTTCGATCCATCATCAATTCATAACTTCGACAGGTGCGCTCATCATGTCCTACCAACCTAAAGAAATTACAGAACAACTGTTGTGAATTATGTGTATACTTTTGTAATAGATGGCAATTATCTGTAGCATGCTTTCCTCCTATCTGACAAATCACGTACCACAATGCAGGCACTGCGCTTGGTCCTGCTTGTGCCTCTAGTCTTAGTGGAATTGGCCCTCCTCCCACAAGGTAATTCGTGAACACCAGGAAGTGGTCCTTGTCGTGCCCCTAACCTTTGCATTTTATGCACCATACCTCATTGCGCATCTTTGGGCGGGTTGTCCTGTCTTATTTCAATACCTGCATCTCCAGGCACAAGTTTTTCAACTGCGCGTGAATATGCTGAACTCCCAAGTTAGGACCTTGTATCGGAGTCTCGTGCAATCTCATCGCAACCTCCAAAGCCTCAGCAAGAGTGGTTAGCCTTTATTGCGATAGCGCATTTCGTAGATGTGGCATTAACAATGCTATAAAGAATTCACGGTGTTTCCTATCTGTTAATGTCATGTTCGCTTCGCGAATTGTGCACTTCACTCTTTGATCCAATTCCCATGGGGTATTGCTTTGTAGCATTGTGATCTCCTTGAATCCAGTGATCGACTATGCCTTGGACTTTGGCCTGCTAAATTCTTTGTTTAGCGCAACTTGGATATTCATGATCCTCGCATTCGGATTGTCATTGGAATGCTTAATGTACCAGGTCAGCGCGTGATCCTGCATAGCGTTGACCAACTTTGCCTTCTTTATATTGTCGTCCGTGGCACCCTGTGATTCCCATAGAGCTTTTATCACGAACCAAAACTGGTCCAGATCTTTATTCCCTAGCCCCTTGAACACTAGTATCTTTATCGCACTTGCCATACTACTTTACGGTGGTGGCAGAGGTGGTATGGGTGAAGACGGGGGTGAAGACGATGAAATTGGTGGTGGTGTGGGTGGGGGTGGTATGTGCGGAATTCTATACCTTATCAGATAGATTGCACTTCTTGGCGAGACCTTCGCAAGCTCTTCTTCGCCCCTTCACGGAGGTGAAATCAAGGGGCTAGTTTCTAGTTCTGTTCTACCTTCGTTTCTATAGATTCTCCCACTCCTCATAGGCCCAAACATCAATTTATTTGCATAACCCGCTTTTCACACAGTAGAATTTTAATTCAAGTGTTCAAAGATTTAACGTACTTACCTCGCGATCCCTTAAGGAAGCATCGTTCTACCTCGCTATAGCTGACTGAAGTATCTACCATGAATTCGATGATGAATCTTCCTATGATTCTATCGAGCCAGTGATCGATAACGCGTGCGATATTATCTTCTGATTCCTCTAGTCTGCGCACCAATTCTGGAGTCCACACAATAGTTTTGTCGAGTTTACACCTTCCTTGGATATTTGCTAGCTTCGCGATCCACTCGTACAACTCAGTGGGGAAGGATGCAAAGAAAATTTCGTGGATCTATGTATATAAGTAGCAGTCTAACCACTCTTCCTTTGATAGTCGTGGATTCCTGTTTTCCTGCGCCATGAACTCGTGAATCTTTCTGTCCAACCAATCTTCAATTCCTTTCTTTGTCGGATTCCAGTGATATGACATCAGACATCTCTATGCAGATCCTAGTCCCAGCAATGGAACCATTTTTTGGCTTGTTGGGGCCTGACCCAAGTTCAGAGTTAATTAGCCAAACAAATCCATATACTACTGGCCCTTTTAGCAACAGTCCGCGGAGCATGGACTGAGGTCTCACCTGAAGTAGTATGGGAGGCTACTAGAACCAGGTTTTTGCACCCTTGAGATGTCTGAGAGGTTCGAATGGTCCACCGTTTGTTCCTGCATGCAAGTTGCTTCGCGCACTTTCTCGTTCCTCGCGACTTGATACACTGCCTTTGCGCAATGCTAACCAAGGGCTATGGAGCTCCCGCATCGCGCTCTGTGCTATTACTCGAGATCTTACTTATCTTCCAATACTAGTTAATTACCTTCACCTCTTTGAATGTCTTAAGTTTTAATTAGTTATACAAAAGCATTCATACAGGTTCGCGTAGTAAATAAACAATATACTTGCAAATTATATTCAATCATGCATTAAACTAGGAAAAGATACACAGAAATGTAGTAAAAGTTCTCTTTATTGATTCTCCCAACAGTTACAGAATCGACCTGCCCCACGCACTCAGCTGTATGGGTCTGTGCACTCAGCTACAGACTACTAGGCCTCTACGCACTCAGCTACAGAGCCTTCTCCTACTCTATGACCCACAGACACATTTTACACTTTGACTCAATCACTTAGACTTCTCCTCTTCTTCTATTCTATCTTCTATTAGTTATCTTATACACTTAGAGCCTCGCTCTATTTATACAATCCCATGGTACACGAACCATGGGTAGGTTTATCCAGCCGATGTTACATTACAAAAACTAGGGTGGACAACCCTGTTCGCGGAGCTCTTACCAAAAAGATTCGGTCAAAACTTGGGCTTTAAGCCCCAAAACCTGCCTTGGGGGGAATCCATGCCCAACAGTTTCATAGGGATTATATCATCTTCAGGTGCATGCTTCATATAATTCACATTATCATGAAAATTTTGTTACCTTTCATACACGCTGAATGCTTTTACCTTTTATCATATTTTGAATCACCCTTTTTGTTGACATAGGGATCGATAATTTTACTGACCTACTCTCTTCTTCGACCCATCATTCCCTGTGCTCAGAACCTTTTTCTTTTCATGTTTCAACTTAGAACCGTTGTTCCATGTCGCTAGAACCCTAAGGTGTGCAAATTCATTTTTATTTATTGAAGATGAATGCTTTTGTCTTTCATCATATTCTGAATCACCCTTTTTGTTGACACATAGAAAGATACCTTTATTGGTGCGCTCTTCTTCAAACCATCTTTCCCTGAGCTCGAAACAATTTTATTTTCATGTTTCAACTTATAATCCTTGCTCCACGTCAACCTCTACTACCTAGCTACCAACTGTAAAATTATTTTTCATTTAACTTTTCCCTAGGGTTTGTGACTAGAACCCTAGGGTTTCGAAATTTATTTTTGTTGAGTGAGGAGGAATGATTTTACCTTTCATCATATTCTGAATCACCCTTTTTGTTGACAAGGGGACCGATACCTTTATTGGTACACTCTTCTTCGATGCATCTTTGTTTGAGATTGAAACCCTTTTATTTCCATGTTTCAAATTAGAATCCTTGATTCGTGTCAACTTCTACTACCTAGATGTCTACTATCAAATCATATCATGACCTTGCACCTATGGTGATTTCTTAAACAACCACATGAGGGAGAATATGTGTCCCATCAAACTGATCAACTAGATGATGATCAATATGTGCCCTATAGACCTCATCAACCACTAGAGGAACATGTGCCCTATCGAGATGATCAATTGTCCCTACGGGAACAACATGTGCCATGTCAAGTTAATCAACCAATGGAGGAATAAGATTTTCCCTATCAAGCAAATCAACCACTGTAAGAACAAATTGTTTCCCCTCAAGTTGACAGGTTAACAAGGAGTTGCAGTGGTTTGGAAAGGGGTGGACCATTTGCAGAAAATATGGATGCAAGCACAATAGAGGACCTTGGGGAGCCTATCGACGCTCGCACTATTAGAGACCATGTCAATAACATAATTCAACAACATTTTGAGAAACTTTCAATTGTTGCACAAGCTCAGATACTACATGGGTTGATCAACCATAAGAAAATAAAACATGCCACAAAGATTTTGGGTGTCCAAGATGTTAAAAGCAAGAAGAAACATATGAATGTCACTGAAAATATATCAAAAACATTCACTATGCTTGGAAAATCAAGAAAACTTGGTGTTTGAGGTACGCGCAGGGAAATTACAACTTCTATTATTGCACCAAGTACATAAAGACAACAAAATTTGGTAACAATGTCAAAATTTCTCCGTGTCTCGCGAAAAACCTTACACAAGCATACCAAATTCAAGGTTCGAGTGAATGAAAATCATGAATCTACTTGTTGGGATCTTATCACCGGGCAACCCTACCAAGACAGGCTTACACTAGGAATAAGAGCATTTGTGGTACATTTTTGGCAGAACCATTCACATGCTATTCCAAATAGAAAGCATTTCATACCAGGGAAAATTTTAAGAACCCCCCCTAAATTTATAAATATAATAAATGGGCGAATATCCATGGTATATAGGAAAAATGGAAGGCGATTTTATCAATAATATAATATGTATATATAATTTTTTGCGAATCTCTCACCAAGCATGGCGAATATTTACTCAATTATAAAATCTTGTAAGATCTTGGTGAGTCTTTCACTAAATAATAAAACTTTGTAAAGTCCTAGTGAATCTTAGCATAGGCTACATGCTGGTTTAATTCCCCCATTTGAATAGGCTACATTCCAGGTGAATACCATGGGTCAATACTATGTGCCATTTTGGTGAATACCATGGGTCAATACCATGTGCCATTTTTATTTTTATTAATTCTAATATTAGGGTTAATAATGGTTTTTTGCATGGTATTAATAACAATCTAGTCCATGGTATTTGTCCCATAGTATTTTGGCCATAGGTTTCACCTAAATATAACCCATTTTTTGAGTGTTCGTAAATATAAGGTGACTTATGGAGTAAATATAAAAAAAATGTTTTATTTGTTTACCATACCTCTCGTTTATTTATATTTTTATTAATTTACCATACCTCTTTTACAAATATGGTATTTGGCCCATAGGATTCACTTAAATAAAACCTCTTTCTTGAGCCTTCATAAATAGAACAAGGGTTATGGACTAAATATAAAAAGAGGTTTTATTTATTTACGATACGTCTAGATTATTTATATTTTTATTTATTTACCATACCTTTTGAGTAAGTATAAAAAGATGTTTTATTTATTTACCATACCTCCACTTTACTTATATTTTTATTTGTTTACACCCTTACATGTATATAAGGTGACTTATGGAGTAAATATAAAAAATGTTTTATTTATTTACCATACCTCTCATTTATTTATATTTTTGTTAATTTACCATACCTCTTTTATAAATATGGTATTTGGCCCATAGGATTCACTTAAATAAAACCTATTCTTGAAAATGGGCAAATGGATTCACTTAAATAAAACTTATTCTTGAAAATGGGCGAATGGAAGTTTGTAAGCCCTAATTTCAAGGGCTAAATTTACCTTTTTTACCCTCTCCCTTAAAATAAGGTGGGCTATTTAAGGTGATTTGTAAAAATGTACTATGATACAAAATATTCGCCCACTAAAAATTTAAAACCCCTTAATTTCGCCAAAGGGCGAACATTCGCCCCTAAAATTATCCTTGTTTCGTACGAAATCGCATAACTAAAGGTGAGTATGTGGAACATGACAAGCACATTTTAGAAATCAAATAAGTTACACTATTCGAGGAATTTCAGGAAAGCGATTGTCATGTGAAGATATCCATAAGGATGTTTCAAAAATTGAAGCCATGGTTTATTATGCCTAATACAATTTGCGACACGTGTTGTTGACGATATCATGTTGGATTTCATCTTCATTATGAAACTTTCCAGGAATTTTACAAGAACAATAGTCATGACGACCCTCCTCCTCCTATAATGTGTGATTTTGTTTCATCAATATTGTGCAAAAGGGAGCGAGAAGATTTGTATTATAAGAAAATAATTATAGGTGGGAGAAGATGCACTGAGGTAATCTGGCGTTGTTCGATAGGAGATTTATTATTGATCCAAACTAGTCTAGGATGTCGGATGTCACCATCACATGGAAGCATTATGAGTATGTCGTGGGAAATCAACCATCTTCTTCAACTGTGACGCCTAAGAGGATCAACTTTGTTGAGGATGAGATTCCTATTTCACAATTCATGCGGGTGTTTCAAAACCAAATCTATAAATATATCAAACACTTGCACAGGTCCAAGTGGAAAACCTCTGAATTTAAGAATTCTCACAAAGTATTTTAGCCAGGCACAATCTTATCAGTGGTGGACTTTGCTAAGAATTACACATTTCTTCTTAGACAAATATACAGAGAGAGTATTATCACTCAGACCAAGTGTCCATATTCGTACATGTTCTATAAATACATGCACAATTGAACATTGATGGTACGGATAGCACTGACAAGTCAAGTGATGTGATTAAAGAATATCACTTTTGCATTAGTGATGATCGTGAGCATGAAACATTGTTTGTAAAACATTTCTTTAACTTGATTTATGAACCAATAAAAAAAAAGTGCATATCATTTAGGAAGAATTGGATATGGTCGGATGGCTGTGGAGGACAGTTCAAGTCAACACACACTTTTTATTAGTTGATCCGACTACACAAGAAGGAATTCAGATAGACGAAGACCTGAATTTAGGGTGTGCGGCTGCATGATTTAGGTGACCCGTTGTGTCATCCGACGAGCTCGCCTGCAAATGGGAGCTCCACAAGCGGAGTATCCAAACAGGGTGCAAGGAAACAAAGTTGTTAACGTTAACGAATGAGACAGAGCTAATCGTTGTTAACGTTGGGGAGGGATGGAAGCTGTTCACTTGAAGGACCTTGCCGAGATGTGAAGGGGTGTGAAACCTAAAGGGTGTTTTGTCGACCCATTAGCTTACTCTGTGTTAAATGTGTTCCTACCACATTGGCCCCCAGGATAGAATTTCACAGCAATGTCTAATCATTTTGTTGTAGATTCATAAATATTGTGGCAAAGTGTTAAAGGTTGTTGAATCCATGAAGTATAGTTAAATTGGGTTGTGTAGGGTTTAGTTTGAATTACGTGTTAAACTATTTTAAGGGGCGTTCATCCAACTTTGAGGCTAGTTTCGTTTAAGCTCAACCTAATTCAAAAAGGGAAAATAAAGTGTTGAAAGATTGTTAGATCTAAAGTATTTTAGATTCAATACTTTTTACTCATTCTACAAGGTATTTAATATTTGGTGCAGAGTGATTAGATTTTGATAAATTTGTTTGATTAAAAAATTTATATTTATTATTTAAATTTTGATATCATAAAAATGTGTATGTTAATTATGAAAATCCTTATATATAATGGGATAATTGATTTTCAAATTTCAGCCCTACTCAATAGAAATGAACAAACTCTATGTTTGTTGCATAGATAGAATCAATATGATTCTTTAATAACTAGACTATGCACAAATCAAACTAATAAAGCTCTATGTCAAGCCAAATAGTGAACAATTATATATATATATATATATATATATATATATATATATATATATATATATATATATGCGTGTGTGTGTGTGTGTGTGTGTGTGTGATATTTAAGTGGAGAATTAATGTACGATGGAGATGGTGTTGTAGCAATTATGTTTGGGTGACAGGAAGCAAGGTTGGAATTTCAAAATAGAAATTTGACAGTTTTCACACCTCCCAACCTGTCTTCCAAATTTAAAAGAAAGAAAGTAATGATTTCTTAAATTTTAAGTTGTATTTGACTAGCAAATCACTCCTAACAATGTGTCTGCCAAATCCTACGCATAAATATTTAAAAACTTTCAAATCCAATACCTTACTGTCAACAATAGCATTTAATGATAACAATAAAGTAACCATTGACCACAAAATATTTAATAGGTAAAACAAACATACATGGGTTGAAACATTCCAATTTAACGGGTAATTTGTTTTTCAAATTCCAAACCCTGCGAATGCCTCACCATTATGCTTATAAGGTGTCTACATATAAATCCCTATGGCATAACTTAAGAAGCATTAAGACGTACACAACTTGTGCATGATGGATCTACGGTTCATAGCAGTGACTTCGACAAAAGGGCTTCGTTGAAGGTAAGTTAATCATGATAGGAATTCTTCCCATGAAGGGATGATTCAGGGAAAGGGCTCCCTCGAGGGAAGTTAATCATGATAGGATTTCTTCCCATGAAGGGATGATTTGGATTTCTCTAAATATTTTTCATATTGTATTGTTGTAGAATTATCCATATAATTGACAATGCATTATAGTCAAAATCAATTCAAATGGTATTTCTTTGCTCATTACGAAAGTTATAATTGCAAGAATAGAATAACCACATCTATAAGGTGATTCTAATTTTAACATCTATAATGTGATTCTAAAGATAAAATTAGAGTGGAAACCACATCTATAAGGAAAACTAATAAGATTTCAAAGTTAAGTTTTGTAGAAGCATATATGTTTGAATTGCAAGGTTTTGTAGTAAAAGATTTTACACATCATACCAAACAAAGATTTGAAATTAATGTTTATTTGCTAACAACACCATTCTACACACCATTATGCACTTATTATAGTACTTCATCTCTTTCAAGTAGGAAACTTTAGTTAATGGAATGGTGACATATAAGGTATTAATAATATTTTTTTGCAAAAAAAACGTTATGGGTATTTCAAATTTCAAAACATGTCATCCAAAATGGTTACTTCAAAATTTTAAACTTAAATCTAAAATGGTCATTTCAAAATTTTAAACTTATTTTATGTGTATGGGAAAAATGTTAGTAAAATTGATGCATTGGGGCAATATATGTCAATGGTTAGATTTTGTATTTGTGTAAATCCAAAAATTGACATATACTACCCGGTTTATTAGTGAAGCTCAAAAAATATTGATAACTTATCCCTGCATGGAAGTCGTCGAATCCAATTATCTTTGTACCGTGAACTATAACATTTAATAACGTCCAACAAAATAGATATTGACCACTAAAATATTTGATAGGTAAAAGAGACATTACATGGGTTGAAACAGTGAAATCTAAAGGGTAATATATTTATTAATGTCCAACAAAATAGATATTGACCACTAAAATATTTGATAGGTAAAATAGACACTACATGGATTGAAACAGACAAATTTAACAGGTAAAAAGAGACATTGCATGGGTTGAAACAGTGAAATCTAACGGGTAATTTGTTTTTCAAATTCCTGCGATACCTCACCAATATGAAACAGTGAAATCTAACGGGTAATTTGTTTTTCAAATTCCTGCGATACCTCACCAATATGCTTAGAAGATGTATATGCATAAATGTCTATAATTTTTATCACACAACTTAAGAAGCGTTGAGACGAACACAACTATTACATGGTAAATTTTTGGGGTTGAAAGTAAGTAATTTTGTTATGAGCATTCAATAAGTGGAAGCAGTGGGGTTATATACACTGACCATTAGATTTTAGCAAGTCAATTATTTGTTAATGGATATATACAATCAGTACTCATTAATGCTCATTGGCAAACCATCTATGGTCATATCAGTCACTCCGGCTAAAGGGTTCCTCGCCCGAAAGTATATTAGGATGGTAATTTCTTGATTAATGGTATACAAATATTTTAATGATGACTTTCTCTCATAGCAGCAATGAAGATATAATATTTATTTAGATTTTTTTGTCATGAAAAATTATTTATTTTAGGTTGATGAAAATTAACCACGAGTAAAGTCAGTAAGACCAACATAATCATAACTTATAAGATGGCCACGAATCCAAGAAAATCTGATTTCACCTGAGATACAACCGTAGCCCGACACGCGAGGGATGATCGAACGCCTGTCCCAACAATGATCAACGCCATTAAATGAACGAGTGGGTCGAATTTGAAATGCAATGATATGATGGTACATTGGTAGCTTCTCCTAAATGCTCTCGAAACAGGCCTGGTAAAAGCTGGGCCTATCTAAATTCGCTTGCTTGAAGATTTCAAAGGAAGTATTAACATTTTTTTTCGAAATATTTAAAGTGCAAGGGTCATATGGAAGATTTGATCGTTTATGGTGTCTTTGTTGAATTTTTTGTCTCTCGCTCTCGACCTTCGCCAATTGCCTCTCTGAGCCACGCTGATTCAGCAGATTAATGGAGATGGCGAGGCGCCGGCGATCGGTATCAATTTGGGGACGACGTACTTGTGTGTGGGAGTATGGCAGAATGCCAGATTGGATATCATCGCCAACAAACATGGGAATCCAACCACTCCCTTCGTCGTCGCTTTCACTGATAAAGAGCATCTCATCGGAGAGCCCATTGAAAACCAACTTGAGAGAAATCCCAACAATACAGTTTTCAGTCAATAATCGTCAATCACTATTTATACGATTTTATATGTTGCATTATTCTTATTTTCGTCAAATTTGAATGTCTTTATGGGGTACGTTGTTATATTCTTATATTTTCAAGCTAAGTTGGATTGTTAACTTATGGCAGGTGTAAAGCGGTTGATGGGAAGTCAGTTCTCTGATCTGTCTGTTCAGAGCAATGTGGGGATATGGACTTTCAAGGTCATTCCAGGAGCTGGTGATATGCCCATCATCATTGTGACATACAAAGGGGTGGAAAAGCATTTTGCAACTGAGGAGATCTCTGCCATGGTTTTAACAAAGATGAAGGCAATTGTCGAAGCTCATCTTAGGACCACGGTGAGGAAGGTCGTCATAAGTGTTCCTGCATGTTTCAAAGATTCTCAGAGGCAGGCAGCCAAGGATGATAGTGTCATTGTTGGCTTGAATGTTATAGGAATTATCAACGAGCCCACTGTTGCTGTTGTTGCCTATGGATTGGACTGGAAAGCTAACAGTGTTGGTGGGACCAATGTTCTGAGTTTTGACTTGGGTGGAGGTACCTCTAATGCTTCTATTTTGATTATTGAAAGATGTCTTTTTGAGGTGAAAGCCACAGCTGGTGATAACAATTTGGGATGCGAAGATTTTGATAATAGATTGGTTGACTACATTGAACAATACATTAAGAGAAGGTATAGAAAGGACAGTAGCAGCGATGCCATAGCCCTTGGCGCCCTTGCGAGACTAAGAAAATCGTGCGTGAGGGCGAAGATAACTCTCTCATCAACTGCCCAGTCCACCATTAAGATTGATTCTCTCTTTGATGGTATCAACTTTTATTCCCCCATTACTCGGGCCATTTTCGAAGATGTTAACATAGATTTGTTCAAGAAGTGCATGGAGACAGTTGAAAAATGCCTGCGGGATGCCATGATGGTCAGGAGCTCGATCCATGATGTGATTCTTGTTGGTGGGTCTACTAAGATTACCAGAGTGCGGTCCTTATTGCATGACTTCTTTAATGGCAAGGAACTCTGCAAAAATATTAACCTCGATGAGGCCGTGGCATATGGAGCTGCAGTGCAGGCTGCTATTTTGAGTAGAGAGGGTGATGAGAAAATTCGAGATGCACTTCTTCCGGATGTAACTCCTCATTCACTAGGGATTGAAGTTGCAAATGGTTATATGAGAGTCCTGATCCCAAGGAACACCCTCATCCCCACAAACAAGAAGCGAGTCTATTCTACTGACCCAAACAACCAACCTAGTGTGTCGTTTCATGTGTACGAGGGTGAGAGAAGTCGAACCCGAGATAACAACTTGCTGGTCAAATTTGATCTCTCTGGCATTCCTCCGGCTCCCAAAAGGGTTCCCCGGATAGAGGTGTGCTTTGATATTGATGCCGATGCAAGTTCACCATCGTAAATGACAATGGGAGGTTGATCAAGGAAGACATTGAGAAAATGTTTCATGATGCTGAGAAATACAGGTCCGAGGACGCCAGGAACACGGTGGTGAATTACGCTTACAACATGAGGAGCACTGTCCCATGAAGGATGTTATTGAATAGACCATCTACTTGTTGGAAATAATAATTCCAACTACCACAATAAACATCCTCATAGCAGCCATACTTGCTAGAATTATTTTTGCAAGTTGCATTTTTGTTTGGAGATGGAAGAATCTCGAAATGCAACAAAGAATTTAATGCGCCATACTTGCTAGAATTATTTTTGCAAGTTGCATTTTTGTTTGGAGATGGAAGAACTGAATCCAAAACAGAACTACTTGGCAAACCATTCTCGAAATGCAACAAAGAATTTAATGCATTTAATGTATTTTGTTAAATAAATATGGGCAAGCTTTCATTCCGCAACTATAGCACAGGCTCCACACGTGAGCGACTGTGATCACATTCAACAACAGGAATGTATTAATTATTTTCTATGTCATGAATTAATGTAAAAAATTGTATGTTGAGATAAAGAAGCATGTAAAAGTCATTTTTTGCAAATAAGAAAGAGAGAAAGAGAGTGGGGGTTTATGAGGAGAAAATCATGGTATGTTTTACTGTGTATTATTACGCGCGAAGTGAAAATCTCTATAAACCTTGTTTTTACTTGGTGAATGAGCCGCAGTCTCATATGAATGTATTTTTCATGAATTAGAAGTTAATCCTAAGTTTTTATTGTTGCTCCAAGCTTATTATGTTTTACTCTGAATTTTTTTGCCGTGAGTGAATTATTGTGTTTTTAAGTCTCTGTTTAGCTGCCCGCAAAATCAACTTTGCAAAAGTCTAGTTAAGCAAAATCAACTTTGCAAAAAAAAATTCTAACATGGTATTGGGTTCAACTATGTTAGTGTAAAAACAAGTGTGTTTACTAGCAGTTAAAATTGTTTTGAGGGCATATTGTTTTTAGCATATTTGCCAGCAGGTAGAAAGTTGTTTTTCTTATGCTAAGAAATGGAAACATCAAGCACAAGCTTGACTAATCGTCGAAAACCTCACTTTAATGGAAAAAATTATGATTATTGGGATATTACAATGAAGACCCTATTTTCTTCTCAAGACATTTGGGATTTGGTGGAGAATGGTTTTCAAGAACCAGCAAATGCAACAGCATACAATGCCTTATCTCAACCATAAAAAGATTTCTTAAGGGAGAACAGAAAGAAGGATTCAAAAGACCTATTCTATATTTTCCAAGCAGTTCATGAAAATATTTTCCTGAGGGTTGCAACAACAACAAAGTTCAAGCAGGCATGGGACACCCTCCAGACAGCCTACCAAGGCATGGAAAAAGACAAGACAATAAAGCTACAAATGTTGAGAAGAGACTTTGAAACACTTTGTATGAAAGAGTCTGAGAATGTAGACTTGTTTTTTACACATGTAAGTAGGTTGGTTACTCAAATCAAGTCTCATGGTGAAACACTTGAGAAAAGAAAAATAGTTGAGAAAGTTTTGAGAAGTTTACCAGAAAGGTTTGATGCCATTGTTGTGGCCATAGAAGAGACAAAGGATCTCTCACAGTTCTCAGTGGATGACCTTAATGCATCAATGATTTTTCATGAACATAGACTGAATAGAGCAACAAGCTCCTCATCGGAGCATGCCTTCAAGACACAAGTATCATTTGGTCAAGGTCGAGGCAAAGGAAGATCATATGCTAGAGGAAGAGGAAGAAGCTCACACAGAGGTGGAAGAAGCAGCCCTTCAAGCTCAAGTGGAAGAGGAAACAATCAAAATCTAAGTCAAGGCCCAAGCCAAAATCAAGCACAAGGTCAAAGGTATGATATATATCAAGTTCAATGTCATCACTGTGAGAAGTATGGTCATTATAAAAATGAATGTAGAAAGAAGAAATATGACATTAGTAACAAACCAAGTGTGAATTTCACAAAAGAAAATCAGAACCATGATAGCATGTTTTTAGCTTGTAATGTAGCACAAGAAAAACAGAGTGATATATGGTATCTAGATGCAGGGTATAGCAACCACATGTCAGAAAACATAGAAATGTTTTCCAATCTAGATGAAAGTGTGAAATCTGAAGTGACATTAGAGACTGGTAGCAAAGTCTCTGTCATGGGAAAGGAAGAGTTAATATCCTAACAAAGAAGGGGGAGAAGAAGTACATCTCAGATGTTTACTTTGTCCCTCGTCTGAAGCATAACCTCATAAGCATTCGACATCTCATGCAAATGGGCAACAATGTCCTCTTCAAAAATGATGTGTGCACAATTTTGGATAGACCTCCAAGCAAACAACGGATTGCAAAGGTTCAGATGACAAACAATAGAATGTTTCCTCTAAAATTAAAATCAGATTTGCAAAAAGAAGGTGCACAAGCACAACTCTCAATGAACTCACAAGAGAATGGAAGAAAAGAGGCAGTTGTCACACAAGTAAACTTTCAAGTAGAGGTAAAAGATGAAAATTAGTTATGGCATTTGAGATTTGGTCATCTCAACTTTGGAGGTTTGAATTTGCTGCATAGGAAAGGCATGGTGAAGGGTTGCCACTCATAGAAAAATTGGATAGCCTATGTGAAGGATGTATCTTGGGCAAGCATCATAGAGAGACAATTCCAACAGGAAAGTCAGTAAGGGCAAAAGCACCTTTTGAGATTGTCCACTCAGATTTATGTGGACCAATGCAAACACCATCAATTGGTGGCAGTGACTATGTATTGACTTTCATAGAAGATTACACAAGGAAGATATGGGTCTTTCTCCTAAAACAGAAAAAGTGAAGTGTTTGAGTGCTTTCGCCAATACAAAGCTCTTGTTGAAAAGCAAGTGGAAACTACATCAAAGTCCTCAGGACTGACAAAGGTGGAGAATAAATCTCAAATTATTTCCTTCATTTTTGTAGAGAGCATGGAATTCACAGGAAATTTACAACAAGGTATACACCTCAGCAAAATGGTGTAGTGGAAAGGAAGAATAGGACCATTATGGAAATGGCAAGAAGTATGATGCAGGAAAAACATTTGCCAAATGATTATTGGGTTGAAGCTGTCACTTGTGCAACATATATCTTGAATAGATGTCCAACCAAAAACATCTAAAACATAGTTCCTAAAGAGGCATGGAGTGGAAGAAAGCATAATGTCACTCACATGAGAGTTTTTGAATGTGTGGCATATGCACATGTCCTAGATTATTTGAGGAATAAGTTGGACAACAAGGGGGAGAAATGTATATTTGTTGGATACAATGATGACTCCAAGGCATACAAACTCTACAATCCATTAACCAAGAAGGTCATAATCAACATAGATGTGCAGTTTATAAAAGAGGAAGCATGGGATGGAAGTTTAGAAAAAACAGTCAATGTCAAAGCATGTATACCACATGAGGACAAAGAGGAATCAACAACAACAAGTAATTCTTCAATAGTGATTCCCTCTACTCCTATTCAAGCGCAAAAATGCAGGCAACAAGCAACACCTTCAACAAATAATAGGACAGTTTCGCACAGCCAAGAAAGTGCTTCTCCAAGCACACCACAAAGTGCAACACCAAGTGACATGTCAAGCCCATCTTCAGCAAGCACAAGAAGACCAAAATTCAGAAAGTTAAATGAAATGTATGAGCAAGATGAAGTTGATAGTAGTGCTAGTCTGAATTCCTTATTTGCCTTGTTTTGTCATGCAGATGACCCAATCCATTTTGAGGATGCAGTCAAATAAGAAAAATGGGTTGCGGCAATGGAGGATGAAATAGAAGCAATAGAAAGGAATGACACATGGGAGTTAGTGAACCTTCTGAAAGGAAAACATGTCATTGGAGTAAAGTGGGTCTATAAGACCAAAAGAAACACTGAGGGAAAGATTTAAAGACACAAAGCAAGTCTACTTGTCAAAGGCTACAAGCAGCAGCATGGAAGAGATTAAGCGAAGACGTTCACGCTAGTTGCAAGGATGGAGAGAGTGCACGCACTTGTGGCAATTGTCGCGCAACATAAATGGAGAATGTATCAAATGGACGTAAAATCATCGTTCTTGAATGGGGCGCTGAAAGAAGGAGTGTATGTTGTGCAACTGCCTGGTTATGAGGTGGAAGGCCAAGAAGACAAAGTGTATCGGTTGAGGAAAGCTCTTTATCGGTTGAAGCAAACACCGTGTACCTGGTACAACAAGATAGATGCCTACTTGTTGGACAATGGTTTCGAAACATGTGATGGTGAACCCACTCTCTACATCAAAGAAAGCGAAGGTAAGATTATCATTTTCGTCTTATATGTAGATGATTTGATTTTTACAGGAAGTGATGATTTCCTCGTCGCTGATTTCAAACAAGTCATAAAGAGTGAATTTGAAATCACTGACTTGGGATTGTTAAGATATTTTTCAAGCATAGGAGTGAAGCAAACAGAAAATGGCATTTTTATCTCTCAAGTGAAGTATGTGGTAGACATTTTGGAGAGGTTTAAAATGCAAAACAGAAAGCCCACACCAACTCCAACTGTCATGGGGTTGAAGTTGAACAAAGAAGATTGCAACAACAATGTCAATCTGACATTATACAAAAGCATGATAGGCAACTTGATGTATTTGACCGCCACTAGGCCGGATATAATGTATGCAGTAAGTTTGGTGTCAAGGTTTATGGAGACACCCAATGAGACACATTGGCAAGCAACGAAAAGGATTTTAAGGTATGTCAATGGGATAAAACATTATGGCATTTTGTACACAACAAGTGATTTTAGGCTGGTTGGTTATACTGACAGTGATTGGGCTGGAAGTGTCCATGACAGAAAGAACACGTCAGGATATGTTTTTCATTTGGGTTCCGGAGCCATTTCATAGGCCTCCAAGAAGTAGCCAATAGTGTCACTATCATCAGTAGAAGTTGAATATGTCATATCAATAGCAACAGCATGTCAGGCAATTTTGATAAGAAGGATGTTGAGGGATCTTCCTCATGACCAAGAGGGAACGACAACTATTTTCTGTGACAACACCTCAGTAATTGCATTGTCAGATAATTCTGTCTTTCACAAGAGGACCAAGCATATTGATGCTAAATATCATTTTATTAAGGAGTTGATTAACAATGATGAAATTGTATTGCAACACTACAAGTCACAAGAACAATTTGTTGATATCTTCACAAAGCCATTGGCACGTGAAAGTTTTGTTTATCTCAAAAATTGTTTGGGAATTGTCAATAGCGGCAATTGTGATTAAGGGGGAGTGTTGGAAATAATAATCCCAACCACCGCAATAAACACCCTGATGGAAGCCATATTTGTCAGAAGTATTTTTGCAGGTTGTGTCCTTGTTTAGAGATGGAAGGACTGAACCCAAAACAGAAGTACCGTGCGAACCATTCCAAAACGCAACAAAGAATTTAAGGCATTTAATGTATTTTGATAAATAGATATGGGCAAGCATTCATTCTGCGACTATAGCCCACACTCCACAAACACCTGCGCGATTCTAATCACACTCAACAACAACAATGTATTAATTATTTGCTCTGTCATGCATTAATGTAAAAAATTGTATGTTGAGATAAAGAAGCATGTAAAAGTCATTTTTTGCAAGAAAGTAAGAGATAAAGAGAGTGAGGGGCTCTAAGGAGAAAATCATGGAGCAAATTTTGGTGGGCACGTGAAAACAACAGTTAATTTTGGTGGGCACGTGAAAACAACAGTTACTTACTCTGTTTCATTGTGTCTTATTCACACGAAATCAAAATCTCTGTAAACCTTGTTTTTACTTGGTGAATGAGCGGCAGTCTCATATGAATGTATTTTTCATGAATTAAAAGTTAATCCTAAGTTTTTATTGTTGCTCCAATCTTACTCTTTTTTTACTCTGAATTTTTGTTGCCGTGAGTGAACACTGTGTTTGTGTTTTTAAATCTCTGTTTAGTTGAATTTTTGTTGCCGTGAGTGAACATTGTGTTTTTAAATCTCTGTTTAGTTGCACGAAAGCTCACTGCGCAAAATCAGCGGCACGAAAGTCACTCCTCTACCCCTCCCCTTAATTTTTTCGTAAATGTTTTCTAGCACCACTAGGTGGACCAAAACGAGCATGCCAAGCTCGATGAATTTGATGGCCCGATGGAGCTCAAGAATATTTTTCAATTCCGTAAATCATGAAGATGTGCCGTGGTGCTGATGTGAGTGTTTTATACTAGGCTGTCCATTGATAAGTATTTTGAGATCTCTAACCAAGAGCGAAAAATAGTTGGGAATTTTTTTATTATGAAACGAAGTGTACATATTTGACTGGCAGACGAAATTATGTTGAACTGTACATATTTGAACTGCGAGGCGAAGTTATTGGACATTTCGTACCTCGTATTTATTTTCTAATATAAATACCATTTTCCATGGACATTTTGTATATCTTATGTAGTGTTTGTTTTCTAATATTAAATACTATTTTCCATCGGCTCCAATATTTAATTGTCTTACACATTAATATCATTTAAAACGTTTTTTAACATTTTTTTTTAACTGAATTTGAGCAGTATCATGAACATTCGAATTATCAAAGGCCTTTATGTAGAAGTTCTTGATTGTTATTATCAATAAAAAAGGCAGGGATCTCTCTAACCGAAAATTGGTTAAGGATCTCGTATCGATCTCTCCCATCAACCATTGGTTAAGGGTTAGTTTGTAGTTTGATCACTATAAATTTGGGCTTCAGTATTGTTCAATGTACATAGTTTTATGTATATCTTTTCAATACATATAGTTTTCTCTATATCTTTTCAATATGTTTCAGTGTCGTTTCAATATACATAGTTTTCTGTATATGGATTCAATATATAGTTTTCTTCATATCGTTTAAATTGAAGTGGTTTTCTATTGCATCACATGGTTTTCACTGTAGTTTTCCTTCTATTGCATTGTATAGTTTGCAATGCGGTGGAGATTCCATATAATTTAAATGCATGAGAAACCTATTAAGAAAATCACTAGTGAACACACATTACTATATAATTTCTTTTATTACATTGTAGAGTTTGTATTGTTTTAGGAATCTCTGTATAATTAAAATATATAGTAAATTTATTATAATAGTAATAGTGAATGGGATTATATATTTTAAATTAATATATTTTCTATTGTTATGTTTTACATTGTTTTATATAGTTTTTTACCACTTTTTTTTCTATTGCATTTTTTATTGAAAAAATGAATTCGTAGATGAGAAACATCAACCTAATGAAGCTAGGAGAAGGGGAGTCATTAATATAATGTGGACATGATTGGGAGGAAAGAAAGAGATGGTGATGTATGGGGGAATTTGAACTTGGTTTCAATATATATGAATATTAATTTATACAATTTGGTTTCAATAGAATATTAATACATAGCATTGGCTTTGGTTTTCATTCTTTAATAAACATCTTGTCACTCATTATATTTTTGTTGGAAAGGTAGAGGAGGTAAGGCACAAAATTCACACACACAATAATATGAGTTGTGACTCTTTAATTGATCACACAAACTTGATGATTACAATGAACCTGGTGAGGGATATTTAAACTTTTTCCGACTAGTGACTCAACCAAAATAACTTAACGTATAACCACACACTAAATTTGACTTTAATCAAAATAAGACTTAACTCAACTTGTCTCAACTTGACTTAGCCGACTCTCTAATTTTAGCCAACTCTTCACTGAGGAGAAATTAACTATCTTTAACACCCCCCCTTAATAATGGCAGCTAAACTAAGGCATGACTCATGACAACTCAAACATGTTTGTTGGTCTATGTCTCATCTAAGCTTACAACACCCAAGTTTATTATGTGAAACTAAAATACGTCCTTTGCTAATGGCTTAGTAAATATATTAGCTAATTGATCACTCAACTTACAAGGCTTCAAGTGAGATTCTCCATTGCTTACAAGTTATCTAATAAAGTGATATCTAGTATCAATATGCTTTCTCTTTTAGTGAAACACACTATTCTTGGATAGTGCAATGGTTGAGGTGTTGTCACAATATATTGGTGTTGATCCTTGTCGTTTGTGCTTGATTCCATCCAATACTCTTCTTAACCATACTTCTTGACATGTTGCTAATGTCGCTACTACATATTCTTCTTCTACTAAGGAAAGTGTCACAGTAGGTTGCTTCTTAGATGCCCATGAAATCACACCTGAAATAAGATGGAACACATAACCAAAAGTGTTCTTCCTATCATCCAAACTGCCTCCAAAATCATTGTCCATGTACCCAATCAAATCCTTCTTCTATGTGCTTGCATACGTTATGCCACAATCTTTAGTTTTTGTTGTGTATCTCAGAATTCTTTTTCCTACTCGCCAATGTGGGTCTTTTGTCGACTCCATATATCTAGATATCAAACTCACTCCTTGCATAATATCTGGTCTTGTAGTTGTGAGATACATAAGGTTGCCAACCAATCTTTTGAATAGAGTTGGATTGACATTTGATCTTTCATCATCCTTGCTTAGCTTGGGACCTATTACAATTGGTGTAGGGGTAGGTTTGCAATTTTCCATCCTGAATCTTTTCAACAAATCTCTAACATATTTATTTTGGCAGATAAAAATTCATTGTTCAGATTGCTCAACTTCTATGCCAAGAAAGTACCTCATAAGACCAAGATCTGTCATCTCAAATTATTTCTTCATAGTTGCTTCAAATTCATCCAATTCAAAATTACCAGCATAAATCATGTCATCAAAATATAAAGAAACAATTAAAATCTATCCACGTTTATTTACCTTTGTATACAAGGTAGGCTCAATGTTGCTTTTGCAAAATCCATTCTTGATCATGTAGCTATCAATTCTGCTATACCAAGCTCTAGGTGCTTGCTTTAGTCCATAGAGCACTTTCGTCAACCTATAAACTTTATCTTCTTTCCTTTCAACTTCATATCCTGGAGGTTACAGCGCATAGATCCCTTCTTCTAGAATTCCATTCAAGAAGGTTGATTTCACATGCATCTGATATTCTTTCCACTTGTTCTGAGTTGTTGTGGCTAAGACTCTTCTTACAGTATCCAATCTGGCTACCAGAGCAAACATTTCTCCAAAATCTATTTCTAGTTGGTGCGAGAACCCTTTTGCTACAAGTCTTGCTTTGAATATGTCAATTTCACCTTTTTCATTCAACTTTGCCTTGTACACCCACTTCACACCAATGAGAGTTCTATCCTTTGGCAAATCAATCAAATCCCATGTATCATTTTTTTAATAGCTTCAATTTCTTCATCCATGACTTGGACCCAATTTTCATCTCTGATTGCTTCTTCAAATGAAGAAGGTTGGAATGAAAATAATGCAAAGTTTGAACTAACATCCAAATCATCATAAATATCTTTCATACTTCTCATTTTTCTCTAACCATTGCTTGATTCAGCACCTGATTGATTGATGGAAGAATTATGGTCTACTGATCTGCTTGAAGATCCATGTTGTTTAGAATATCTTGGAGTCCTTGTTGGCGTGGCTATGTTTGGTGTCTGCTCTTGTGATCCCTACTACTCATTTTTTGTTACATCATCTTCTTCCATCAGTGGCACTCTTGCATCAACTATATTGTTTATAGTCCCATTCCATGACTCTCGTTCTTTGAACAAAACATCTATGCTAATTATGGTCTTCTTGGTGACGAGCTTATACAATTTATAAGATTTTGATTGCTCACTATAACTAGTGAATATGCATTTTTCACTTTTATCATCCAACTTTCCTCTTATATCTTTAGGCACATGTGCATAAGCTACACATCCAAACACTCTAAGATGAGACACATTGCAAGACATACCTAACGACGTTTCTTCTGGTATTAACATGGTTACCGATCAAACGAGAATTATTACCTCAAAACGAGAAATCTAGAAAAAAGACCCCAAAAAACATGAAAAAAAAAGTTTAAAAACAAAAAGTGTTGATTTTACATCACCACTTTATTGTTTTTGAGTAAATTTTCAATATTTTTTAAAAGTAAAAGTAAAAAAAATAAAACCCATTTTTTGGTGCAAAAAACACCTTGAAATTGAAAAATGTTGATGTTCGAATATATATATATATATATATCAAGACTCTGAAAAGCCTTAAAATTCCAACAATTTTATTGATGGCGTTAAAGATAAAATACTTATAATTGTTTTCAACCATAACATTAAAGATAAAATATTGCGACTTAGAAAAACTTTAAAATTTTGACAATTCTTCAACAATGGAATTAAAACTAAATATCACGACTACAAAAAACCTTAAATTTTCAATATATTTCAACCATGACATTGTGGAAAAATTATATGATTAACAAATCTTTAAAAATAAACACATGAATGAAAAGTCATTATACCAAAAGTAATTTCTTTTTAAATGTTAAAAGTATAGTTATTTTAATATCTTAGCGTAAAACAACTTGACACATTGTAACAAAAATTTAAAAATCAACTATCAAATTGACATGTGGTGTAGGCAAACTCGACCTATTGCAATGAAATCTTAAAAATTAACTATGTAATTGATATGCTATGGGTCAGATTTATCCATTATAATGGTAACTTTAAAATCAACTATCAAATTCACACATAATGAAGTTGGGTTGCTAGTTGATGATTGACATGAACCCTACAAATAATAATAATAATAATAAATAAGTAAATAAATAAATAAAATGAAAAATACAAAACAAAGCAAAAGTTAAAATCGTGAAAAAAATAAATAAATAAAAATTAAAATTAAAACAAAACAAAACAAAAAAACAAATTTTTTGAAGAAATAACAACTAATAAAATAAAATAAAATGAAAATAAAAAGATAAAATGGAAAAAAAAAAAAAAAAAAAATCAAACGTAAAAAAATAAATATAAAATATCTTTCAAAGAAATCATAAAGTAGTTTTTAGAGTTTACATGCTTCAAACCACTTACTATGATTCATCATCAAAACAAATATATATATAACAAAAAAAAGAAAAAGAGAAAAATAAAAATTTAAGGAAATAATTATTATTAAGAGAATTCTTCGGTTTAAATCACATGATAGTATATTTGTCGACGCATTTCGAACCAACAAGTGTGGTTCATTGTCAAGACAAGATGAAGGACCAAACCATGGTTGTGTAATAAATAGGGTGAGCAAATCATCCAACGGCTAGGTTTGACCAAAAAACGACTATATTGAAAAAATGGCTATATTAGGTCAGATTTAGATAAACAGCTAGATTTGACATTCAAATATTTAATTATATAATATTATTATGCTAAAATATTATTATAATACTTATCATATGTAATTTATGTGAAAAGATAATAATAGAATTAGGGAAAATTGCTAGAAATAATATATCTAGGGACAATAATTGAAAGGATTTAATAATAACTAATAATAATTAATATACTATTATTCTAGTGAAGTTAATTTTGTTAACCTTATTGTTAATGACATGTGTAACTAATTAAACTAAAAATAAATTTAAGGATATTATTAATATTAACTAAAATGATCTTATAATAGATTATTACTATCACAATTATTATTATATTAATATTATTACTATTGGTATTAGAAGTAAAATGATAATGGTATCTTCCTATCAATTGATAGGGTATCAATTTCTTAGTAATTTACTAGGACTCGGAGTTACTAGTTTTAGGGAATTAGTAATTGTAAGGAATTTATTATAGTTTTATAATAATAGAATTAAATTAAAGGATGGGTAACTAAGTAACATAAACTTATTAGAACATAAATTAGTTATTTAAATATCTTATACCATATAATTTAACCCTGAAGGAAAGAAAATGATTAAAATAAACCAAGGAAGAAAGCTAAAGAAAGAAGGTTAAAGGATAACAAGGGGAAAAAATATAGAACAAGCTACTAAAAGAGGGAGGGGGAGGAAACGACTAGGAGGTGAGGGCCAAGATCTAGCATATGCTGATGTTCCAATCGTCATCTCTATTGAGATTGCTTGGCCTCCTTTCAATCTCAATGGCTTCCCTAAATTTACGGTGGTGGAACTGTGAAATTCTAGCAATGACATTGGCCTCCTCAATACAAACATGATGTTTTGTCTTCTCCACATGCTCAGCTAGTGCGGAAGACTTAGTTCTCTCGTGCTTAATATTAGCTGTGTGCTCACTAATTTTTTGATTAATGGAGCATCCAGTCTCACCAATATAGGGGGTCCCACAGGAACAAGGAATAATATAGACCCCTTTCATGTCCTTAGGGTCGATAGGATCCTTCACTAATCAGAGGGCCTCGGCTCGCCTCCTACCTAAGCTTTGGAAAATATTCGTAGATGACACTAATGTCATCTAGCCGCATGGCCAAGATGAGTTAGATCTCTTCTTCCATCATCTTAACAGTCAGTCTGTCGCCATTAAGTTCACCATGGAACAGGAAGTTGATGGTTGCCTCCCTTTCCTTGATATTCTTATTTCTAAGAATAATGATGGTTCCCTCTCCCACCAAGTGTTTCGGAAGAAAACACATAATGAGCAATATCTCCATGCCAGTTCCCACCATTTCCCAGCTGAAAAGTTGGGCGTTCTCAAAACTCTCGCTACTTGTGCCCTAAGGATCTCTGATGAAAAGAGCTTCGAGAAAGAGAAATCCCATCTTCTTAATGTCTTTGTTGAGAACGGTTATAGCAAATACTTGGGTCAGAAGGCTTTCCTCAAAGCTTCCAAAAATTCGATGGTTAAAAAAGAACCTAAAGAATGTGTCCTAGGGGTCCATCTACCTTTTTTTCAAGGGACCACTGATAGGATTGCGAGGATTCTAAGGAAACATAATGTCCCCTTGACCTTTAGACCCCTTAACACCATTCGTATGTCCCTCTGATCGGTAAAGGATCCTATCGACCCTAAGGACATGAAAGGGGTCATTATTCCTTGTTCCTGTGGGACTCCCTATATTGGTGAGACTGGATGCTCCAGTAATCAAAGAATTAGTGAGCACACAGCTGATCTTAAGCACGGGAGAACTAAGTCTTCCACACTAGCTGAGCATGCGGAGAAGACCAAACATCATGTTTGTATTGAGGAGGCCAATGTCATTGCTATAATTTCGCAGTTCCACCATCATAAATTTAGGGAAGCCATTGAGATTGAAAGGAGGCCAAGCAATCTCAATAGAGATGACGGTTGGAAGATCAGCAGATGCTGGATCCCGGCCCTCACCTCCTAGTCGTTTCCTCCCCCTCCCTCTTTTAGTAGCTGGTTCTAGATTTTTTCCCCTTGTTATCCTTTAACCTTCCTTCTTTAGCCTTCTTCCTTGGTTTATTTTAATCCTTTTCTTTCCTTCAGGGTTAAATTATATGGTATAAGATATTTAAATAACTAATTTATGTTCTAATAAATTTATGTTAATTAGTTACCCATCCCTTAATTTAATTCTATTATTATAAAACTATAATAAATTCCTTACAATTCCCCAGATGTGGGTGGTAGAAGTTTGATTTATTGCGGATGCGACACCGGTCTGGCAGATGGCCGAGCCACATGGTATTTCACGCTCTCACCTGTTGGAATTTAAGGCAGGCCTCTGTCACCTGGCCGACACCATTAATTCAATGCTCAGGTCGAGACCTTCCCTGTAATCTTAAAATCATGGTTCCGCGCCATCAACAGACCTCCATTCCGCCTTTGCACTGCTCTTGCCACCCTGCTGCAGCAGAGCCAAGCTCTCGCACCGCAACAGGGAAGTGTTGCAGGCTTCTTAGCTGTGTCAACCTGGGAAATGGTATTCACTTCTTCCACTCTATTCAATTCACCTTGCAATTTGATGCCCCGACCCTTGCTTATGTCCCTAAATTGAATCCCGTTGTTATCACCCCAAGCAGCTCTCCTAGGTTGTATATCAGAGATGCTCGGGAACATTACAAACTCAACAAAATGTTGGATAAATGGTGGATGAATGAAAGAAATGCTGCACATTCAAGCCAGATAACCACTTCTACTATGCTTAACCCCAGACATGGGTGAACACCCCCAGATTACAAGGCTTTAGACCACCAATTACTCACAGTTTAAGGAAATTGTGATGATGTAGAATACTAATCACACCAGCAGATGCACAGGACCTTATGATGGCCAACTGCAACCAGTTAAAGGTCTGTAAATCTGTTTCTTAATACACAGACAGGATGACAGCTCTTTGGCATTAAAACAACAGAAACCTACATACAAATTCAATGATACAAACTAGATTCTAACACAGAGGTGGGATGACAGCCCCTCTAATGCTAAACACCTATAGCACATGAATAAAAATGCATAACAAGCACAACCTGGAACAAAGAAGAAGTGGAAAGTGAGCAATTGACAACAAAAGAAGCTTGCATTAGCTGAAAATGCAGACCAGAAGCTGCAGGTATCATAATAGTTATAGTCTCCAGATGTTGAAGCTTACAACAGAATAACATTCATCAACCAGATTACATCTTGATTTTTGGTATATATAGAGTTTGTTCACAAAAAATCTCTGCTAACCCATGCGTGGAGGGGTCATAACTGACCACCAACCGCATTTACAATTAGATATGGGTCTCTGATACAATTTCATTGTTTTAATGGACAAAATGGCCTTTTTGCTGCTCTGTTGTACTTCACAAACAAGTGAAAAGTCGTGTTTATCTGCTCAAGGTTGTCCTTCTTGTCCTTCGAAGGTACACTGTGTTGAATGCGGTAGCTGAGGGTTTTATGTGCAGAGTACCACATTATGGCTTCTTTCCTTCTTCACGTGCATGGACAGATCAAACACACAGAAGATGCATGGCAAATGAATGAGGGTTGGGCGCGAATATCAATCGTTGGATGAAAAAGTGGACGACGGAGATCGGATCTAGGGGTTATCGGGTGTAAACGAGAATGGATGAATGAGGGCTGTCGGATCGCTGTCGGGCAGATCCGATGGCTATCGAGCGGTGGAGATGATCAACAGTTAACGTGCGGGGAGCCGTACCAGAAGGGTGGTAAGTTGTTTCCCTGTACCGCTCTTTGGGAGTAGGCGGTTTTGGTAATGCGGGGCGTGATCCTCTAAAATAATGACAAGTGGCTGTCGGGAAACCACTTCCCCGCGGGTTATATGACTTGCAGTTTATGGGAGCGGGGATAGCGTACAACGTCAAATCCCGAGGCAGAGGATTGGACGAACAAGATTTAATTCACATGTTTATAATGATGTGACAAGCGAGGGCATGTAATTTAAAAGGGTTAAGACCTTACCACCGAGGTTAAAACGAAAAATGGGTTTATATAAGGTTTAAACAGTTTATCGGGTTTTTATAGGCTTTAAACAAAAAGAAGCCCGGGAGCCCGAAAAAGGGTTTAGGCGGGGTTATGGGAGGAAAACAAGGACAAAGGGGTTTAAAGGGGGATGAAGAAAATTAAGAGGAAGGAGGAAATGGGGGAGTGGGGAGTTATAAGGGAATAAGGAAAATGAAGGGGAAGGATAAAATAAACAGCTGCAAACCCTCTGCAACCCAAACCAACATTGGTTGACCTGATTTAATCCATCAAATGTTGCAAATTGAAGCAGAGCTAACACTGGCTCCTTCTGGGGATAAGATCCTCCCTGTGAGGTCTCAAGAACCTGCAGACCATTGCCTTTACAGCTGAAAACAAATTATCCAAAATTCTTAGTGTTCCATTGGGCATGGAGTCTACTGCACCTATACTAAAACTGATAAAAACACAATATTTACAACTTTTAAGGACAAAGACCTTAAATCACATAAACTTTCAAAAACCGTCCATTAATTGGGCCATCAAAGACCGTCTCTCCTCCCATACTTTTCAGTATGAAGGTTTTGTTCCCTTGAACCTGTGCAATGATGAAAGGCCCTGTCCAGAAAGCATCAAATTTCCCATGATTGCCTTTCTTTTCCTTCAATGCATCCCATTTCAAAACCAAGTCACCAACCTGAAAATTATCTGTTTTTGCCTTCTTGTCAAAGGCTTCCTTGATCTTTCTCTGATGTGTTGCAGCCTTCTCAATCAGTTGTTCTGTAGTCTGATGTATTTTTGCTAAATCAGTGGTCCTATTTGCCATTTCTTCTTCCTCATTCTGTTCTTTTTGAAGGAAATTTTCCACAGGGAGAGTTAGCTGAATTAGAAATACAACCTCAGTACCATATACCAGCTTGAAAGGAGAACTCCCTGTGGATTTTTTAATGGTCACTCTATCAACCCACAGTGCATACTTGAGCTTAGAATCCCAATTCTTTTTATTTTCCTCTAACAGCTTTTTAATTATTATGATCAGAGTTTTATTAGAGGATTCGGCCAGACCATTTCCTTGAGGATAATATGAGGTGGAATGAACAAGTTTAATACCCATTGAATCACACATTTCCACCAATTCTTTTACACTGAAGGCTACTGCATTATCTATTATTAATTTATGTGGACAACCAAATCTGCTGAAGACATTCTCTGTCAAAAACTTCATAACCACATTATGATCAGCCTTCCTTGTAGGGATTGCTTCAATCCACTTAGTGAAATAATCAGTAGCTACTGATATCCATTTATGCTGGCCACTGGAATGTGGATTGATTTCTACAATAAAATCCAAGCCCCACAGCGGAAAAGGTCCTTTTGCAATTATTGGTTTTAGGGGTAGGGATTTCAACTGCTATTTTCCTTCGAATCTTTGGCACCTGTCACAAGATTTAACAAAAGAAAACACATCAGAAAATAAAGTGGGCCAATAGTACCCAGCTTTGAGAATTTTATGGGGTGTAGTTTTCCAATAATGGTGCCCTCCACACATGCTGTTATGAAACTGCTGCATAACTTCTTTTGATTGTTCTGTGTCCAAACACCTTAAAAATATTCCAGATGGATCCCTCCTGTAGAGCAGATTTTCATTGATGCAATATTTAGCTGCTCTAAGTTTTAAAGTTCTAGCTTGACTTTGAGTAAATCCTGAAGGGATTTCTAGCTTCAGCAAAAATTAATTATTGCAGCATACCAATTACAAGAAGCTAGATTCTCGGCCACTGACTGCTTTCTCCCTGTTTCAGCGGCTTCCTCTTTTTTTGCCTGATCATTTTCTGCAATTGTGTACAAGAAATCAATATCTAAAGACCTGCAATTTTCTTCAGCCAATAACTTGGCAAACCCCTGACGTCTGACCAGCTTGGTGGCCTTCAGCGCTATATTAAATTCTATCATTTTTGCAATCCACTTCGCCCTTCTTCCACCAACATTAGGTTGTGTCAAGACATCTTTAATTACAGCAGAGGGTACATATGCAACTATCTTTGAATGCAAGATATAAACTCTGAAATATTTTAAGGATTTGATAAAAGCATATGCATGTTTCTCAATAATATTGTACCTCAGCTCAACATCCCTCAAGTTCTTGCTGAAAAATGCTACTAGATGTTCTAAACCTTCTTCATCTTGCTACAATAAAACTGCTGCAATAGTATCTTCAGAGGCAAATGAGAATACATGAAACTCCTTGCTATAATTTGGACTCATTAATGTGGGAGCCTCCAGTATAGCTTTTTAATAGACTCAAATGATTTTCTTGTTGTACCAGTCCATTTAATTTATGCCCCTTTCTTCAACATGGAGGTAACATGCTTTACCAGTTCTACAAAGTTTGGAATAAACCTCCTGACAAAATTAATTTTGCCCAGAAAGGATTAGATATCCTTCTTTGATCTAGGGACAGAAAAATTCTGTATTGCTTTGACTCTTTCTGGATCAATTTGAACACCTGCAGCAGACACAATATGTCCTAACAGCTTGCCTTCATTTAAAGAAAATTGAGCTTTTTTAGGATTGACTGAAATTCAAAACCTCTTGCACTTCAAAAACACTTTTTTCAAATGCTGAAAATGATTTTGATGGCTGCTGGAGTATACTGTTATGTCATCAAGGTAGATAAGGACAAATGTTTCCTTCTCTCGCACAAATGCTATATCCATAGCTCTCTGAAAGGTGGCTCCAGCATTCATCAATCCAAATGGCATTTTGGCATACATAAAAGTGCCCCAATGAGTGGTAAATGCAATCTTCTCTTGGTCATCTGGGTGCACAACAATCTAATTAAAGCTTGAAAACCATCCAAAAATGACATTACTTTAGCTCCTGAGACCTTTTGCAGCAAATGCTCCATCTTGGGTAAATGATAGTTGTCTTTCTTGGAGAATTTGTTTAAATTTCTGAATCAACACACAGTCTGATTTCTCCACTTTTGTTCCTCACAACCACCAAATTGGCTACCCATTTGGAATATCTAAGAGGAACTATGATCTTGGTAGCTAGCAATTTTTTAATTTCTTTTTCAATCAAAGGAAGAAGCATGGGATTTATCGGTCTCAGCTTCTGTTTTAAAGGAATAGTGTCTTTCTCCAGAGGGATTTTATGCTGAATTATTCTTTTATCATACGTTTTCAGATCACCATACTCCCAGGCAAACACATCAGCAAATTGCCTCATTAAATTGCAGTATTCAGCACTTTGATCAGCAGACAAATGAGTGGACAAATTTACATATCTAGGCTGACCTGGACTTCCATCATGCTTACAAACTGCAGATTGGTCTTCTTTTTGTGCAGCTTTGTAAGGCACATTGTTTTGGTCAAACAGTCTTTCTAAAGGAATTAAACCCCTAGGAATATGATTGCTGGGAAGCTGAACAATGTTGTCTTTGCCAATTTTATTTCTAAGCTGGGATTGGGGGTTTTCTTGCAAGGCATCATTCTCTTGGTCAATTTGCAATTCAGAAAACTCATCAATGACTTGAAGGAACCTATTTATCTCATCATTATCTTCAAAAACTTTCCAATGGTGGACATTATCAGGTAAGGAAGGTCTGTATTTCATTTGCACTTCATAAACTAGTCTGGGAGGCATGGGAGGTATAAATATACTAGCAGACACAGCAAGAGAATCAGCAAGCTGATTTTGACCTCTAGGAATGTATGAAATGCAGAAATAAGCAAAAGAATCTCTGATTCTCCATACCTCATCTTTGTATGCTCTTAACCTTGGGTGCTTTGCTTGAAATGTTTTATTAATTTGCTAAATAATCAAATCGACATCTCCAAACACCTTTATGCTTCTAATTTATCTGTCTTTTGCTGTATTAAGGCCCAACAACAGTGCTTCATATTCTGCTATATTGTTTGTCACTTGAAAAACCAGCTTAAAAGACACTTGAATTCTTTCTTGTTGTGGAGATATCAGCACCACCCCTGCTCCTACAGTCTCCCTGGAACATGCTCCATCAAAGAACATCTCCCAAACTTGACTTCCTTGCTTTTCCTCAGCCTGAACTGTTGGTTTCCTGATCGGCAATGAGGCCTTCTGAGATTCTTCTATTTGGAGAATACATGCTCCAAAATCAGTGTCCACAGTATATATAGGATGATTTGTAGGATTCTTCTCATCACTGATGATGTGTGCCAACTGTGCTTCTCTATACAATCTCCTGCTTTCTCCTCCAAAAACTGGGATAGTGGCATAAGATAGATCATTCCGTATTGTCCCACCTAGTATCTTAATCCACCCTCTAGATAGCAGCATGCCAAACTTAGGAGGGACATCTGCTACCACAATATCCATTATCATACTCTTCATGGGCAGCTGAGTTAAGTTAATGGCTAGATGTTTAATCAATCCAAGACATTTCACCTTGCTTGAATCAAAAGAAAATAAATCATGATAGGGTCTAGTGATATCAAGGCCTAACTCTTCCATGACAGCTTTAGGCATCAAATTGTGGCTAGCTCCTGTATCTAGCAGGCAGCTGTGGAGGACTTTATCATGAATGGTCAATGAGACATAAAAAGATGGAGAATTATTATCAGCAGATTCAATCATAGGGCTGAGCACAATGGCAGGCTTGCCATCTTGCAAATTGACAGAGTCAGTGGAGGTTTGTTTGGTTTCTAGCTCAAGGGCTTCAAGGATAGGCTTTCTAAATACTTCACTCTTCAACAACTCTACCAGAGGCACAGATATTTTCAATTTTTGAACTTCTGACTCAAAGCTGAAAGAAGAAGATGACTTATCAGAACTTTTTACCTCTTGAACTGGAGCTTTGAGGATGACTGGATCAACTGTTTGGTCTTCTTTTCTTGATATTTTGTGGCTTTGTTTGGACAATAGCTCTTTGTGCAGGATTCTCTTTGACATTATTTGTATTCGACCTCAGATTATATCTTTGTTGCTGCTCAGTTTGTAGAACATCTCCTCTATCCCATTCTTGACTGTCTTGTTCCTGCAGCAATGATTCTTCATAAGCAGCCAAAGTCAAAAACGCAGCACTGCCTTTATCTTCCATGCATTGAATTTCATCCTCAACTTCTTCAAATTGTTCCTCCTCCATGACTACATTTTGGAAATAAGATTTAACTTTCTGATCTCCTTTTGATTCTTCACCCCTCTGCATTATTTGTAACTGCTCATTTGCTCTTCTGAAAGGATTTGGATTTCTTGGAGAAAATGTGTTTTGCTGCCTTGTTTTCCCTGAGTTCTGCTCAACCTTTAGCTTAGAAATTTCAACAGCCAATGACTCTATCATCTTGGTCATTTTATCTAATTTAGGCTCTAAAGATGATGCAAAAGAAGTAGAAGCCTGATCTCTCTACCTCCTTCTGTCAGCTTGACCTTTTAGTTTGTCTGCAGCCATGATATTAGATTCCACCTCTAGTTCTGCATCTTGTATATCAGCCAGAATAGCACATCTTCTTTCTCTCAACAATAGGTATAAATTTGAGTCAAAAGCATTGGCATAAGTGAGTTTGGTAGAGGTAGGAGTAGGCTTTACCTCAGCTGGTATCTTACTATACATTCGATTAAATCTTTTATTAAAATCAAGCAAAGATTCACCATTTTCCCTCTTCAGGTTACCAAACTTTGTATGGTAATACAACAAGTCTTTTTTATCTCCCCAGTGCTTCAAGAATGCATCATTTAAGGCTTCAATATCTGTTATAGATCTCTGGGGCAATTCTCTGAACCACTTCCTAGCCTCTCCATCAAGGCTCTGAACAAAAACTCTCATCCACACATCATTTTCACTTATGTCTAAATTATCAGCATAACTGTAAAAAGCTTCTAGGTGTTCTTCTGCTATTACTCCCTCTGTGCCAGTGAATTTGGGCATATACTTCTGATATTCTCCCACAGGCATAGGATTTAAAGGAACAGGAAAGACTAAAGGTCCATATCTAGCAGCAACAATTCTTTCTATCTTCGTAGGTGCTTGTTGTCCTGCCATGATTGGAATATGTGGAAGAATAGTGACAGACTAAATAGCAGGAAATAATGTGATGGATGGTAGAGACAAAGGGATGTTTTGGATTGAATGGGAAGTTTTCTTTGGACTGAGATTCAAAGGGGAACTAACTGACAAAGGGGTTGTATTAATCTCTGAAGGAATTTCCTTAATAACAGTGTTGTGCTCTAAATCTTCAAACTGTAAATCTTCAGCAATAACTTTATCTTTCAGAGATGAATAAGATTTCTTAGGCTTACTTGATCTTGATGCCCCTTTCTGTGAAGATTTCTTCGATTTGACAGTCCTCTCAGGGTCAAGCAATGGTTCAGCTGGAGATTTCTGAGGATTTCTTCGAGTGTGTCTCACAAACTGAGCCAGAACTTCAATGTGGAGTCGCCAAATGATGGTCTTCCTCTAGTGGAGTCGCCAGATAGATGATTACAACCAGAAACTGTGTTCAAACCTTGTCTATCATCAAAGCTTGAAGCTGTGTCGTTCTCCCAGGGAAGCTGAGCTTCAATTCTCCTCTCCCCGGCAACGGCGCCAATTAATGTTATCACCCCAAGAAACTCTCCTAGGTTGTATATCAGAGATGCTCGGGAACATTACAAACTCAACAAAATGTTGGATAAATGGTGGATGAATGAAAGAAATGCTACATATTCAAGCTAGATAACCACTTCTACTGTGCTTAACCCCAGACATGGGTGAACACCCCCAGACTACAAGGCTTTAGACCACCAATTACTCACAGTTTAAGGAAATTGTGATGATGTAGAATACTGATCACACCAGCAAATGCACATGACCCTGTGATGGCCAGCTACAACCAGTTAAAGGTCTGTAAATCTGTTTCTTAATACACAGACATGATGACAACTCTCTGGCATTAAAACAACAAAAACCTGCATACAAATTCAATGATACAAACTAGATTCTAACACAGAGGTGGGATGATAGCCCCTCTAATGCTAAACACCTACAACACATGAATAAAAATGCATAACAGGCATAGCCTGGAACAAAGAAGAAGTGGAAAGTGAGCAATTGACAGCAAAAGAAGCTTGCATTGGCTGAAAATGCAGACCAGAAGCTGCAGGTATCATAATATTTACAGTCTCCAGAAGTTGAAGCTTACAACAGAATAACATTCATCAACCAGATTACATCTTGATTTTTGGTATATATAGAGTTTGTTCACAAAAAATCTCTGCTAACCCATGCGTGGAGGGGTCATAACTGACCACCAACCGCATTTACAATTAGATATGGGTCTCTGATACAATTTCATTGTTTTAATGGACAAAATGGCCTTTCTGCTGCTCTGTTGTACTTCACAAACAGGTGAAAAGCCGTGTTTATCTGCTCAAGGTTGTCCTTCTTGTCCTTCGGAGGTACACTGTGTTGAATGCGGTAGTTGAGGGTTTTATGTGCAAAGTACCGCATTATGGTTTCTTTCCTTCTTCATGCGCATGGACAGATCAAACACACAGAAGATGCATGGCAAATGAATGAGGGCTGGGCACAAATATCAACTGTTGGATGAAAAAATGGACGACAGAGATCGGATCTAGGGGGCTATCAGGCGTAAACGAGAATGGATGAATGAGGGACGTCGGATCATTGTCGGGCAGATCGAACGGCTATCGGGCAGTGGAGATGATCAACAGTTAACGCGCTGGGAGCCGTACCAAAAGGGCGGTAAGCTGTTTCCCCGCACCGCTCTTCAGGAGTAGGCGGTTTTGGTAATGCGGGGCACGATCCTATAAAATAATGACACGTGGCTGGCGGGAAACCACTTCCCCACGGGTTATATGACGTGCAGTTTATGGGAGCGGGGGTAGCATACAACGTCAGATCCCGAGGCGGAGGATTGGACGGACAGGATTTAATGCACATGTTTATAGTGATGTGACAGGCGACGGCGCGTATTTTAAAAGGGTTAAGACCTTACCACCGGGGTTAAAACGAAAAATTAGCTGTGTGCTCACTAATTTTTTGATTAATGGAGCATCCAGTCTCACCAATATAGGGGGTCCCACAGGAACAAGGAATAATATAGACCCCTTTCATGTCCTTAGGGTCGATAGGATCCTTCACTAATCAGAGGGCCTCGGCTCGCCTCCTACCTAAGCTTTGGAAAATATTCGTAGATGACACTAATGTCATCTAGCCGCATGGCCAAGATGAGTTAGATCTCTTCTTCCATCATCTTAACAGTCAGTCTGTCGCCATTAAGTTCACCATGGAACAGGAAGTTGATGGTTGCCTCCCTTTCCTTGATATTCTTATTTCTAAGAATAATGATGGTTCCCTCTCCCACCAAGTGTTTCGGAAGAAAACACATACTGAGCAATATCTCCATGCCAGTTCCCATCATTTCCCAGCTGAAAAGTTGGGCGTTCTCAACACTCTCGCTACTTGTGCCCTAAGGATCTCTGATGAAAAGAGCTTCAAGAAAGAGAAATCTCATCTTATTAATGTCTTTGTTGAGAACGGTTATAGCAAATACTTGGGTCAGAAGGCTTTCCTCAAAGCCTCCAAAAATTCGATGGTTAAAAAAGAACCTAAAGAATGTGTCCGAGGGGTCCATCTACCTTTTTTTCAAGGGACCACTGATAGGATTGCGAGGATTCTAAGGAAACATAATGTCCCCTTGACCTTTAGACCCCTTAACACCATTCGTATGTCCCTCTGATCGGTAAAGGATCCTATCGACCCTAAGGACATGAAAGGGGTCATTATTCCTTGTTCCTGTGGGACTCCCTATATTGGTGAGACTGGACGCTCCAGTAATCAAAGAATTAGTGAGTACACAGCTGATCTTAAGCACGGGAGAACTAAGTCTTCCACACTAGCTGAGCATGCGGAGAAGACAAAACATCATGTTTGTATTGAGGAGGCCAATGTCATTGCTATAATTTCGCAGTTCTACCATCATAAATTTAGGGAAGCCATTGATATTGAAAGGAGGCAAAACAATCTCAATAGAGATGACGGTTGGAAGATCAGCAGATGTTGGATCCCGGCCCTCACCTCCTAGTCGTTTCCTCCCCCTCCCTCTTTTAGTAGCTTGTTCTAGATTTTTTCCCCTTGTTATCCTTTAACCTTCTTTCTTTAGCCTTCTTCCTTGGTTTATTTTAATCCTTTTCTTTCCTTCAGGGTTAAATTATATGGTATAAGATATTTAAATAACTAATTTATGTTCTAATAAATTTATGTTAATTAGTTACCCATCCGTTAATTTAATTCGATTATTATAAAACTATAATAAATTCCTTACAATTCCCCAGATGTGGGTGGTAGAAGTTTGATTTATTGCGGATGCGACACCGGTCTGGCAGATGGCCGAGCCACATGGTATTTCACGCTCTCACCTGTTGGAATTTAAGGCAGGCCTTTGTCACCTGGCCGACACCATTAATTCAATGCTCAGGTCGAGACCTTCCCTGTAATCTTAAAATCATGGTTCCGCGCCATCAACAGACCTCCATTCCGCCTTTGCACTGCTCTTGCCACCCTGCTGCAGCAGAGCCAAGCTCTCACACCGCAACAGGGAAGTGTTGCAGGCTTCTCAGCTGTGTCAACCTGGGAAATGGTATTCACTTCTTCCACTCTATTCAATTCACCTTGCAATTTGATGCCCCGACCCTTGCTTATGTCCCTAAATTGAATCCCGTTGTTATCACCCCAAGCAGCTCTCCTAGGTTGTATATCAGAGATGCTCGGGAACATTACAAACTCAACAAAATGTTGGATAAATGGTGGATGAATGAAAGAAATGCTGCACATTCAAGCCAGATAACCACTTCTACTATGCTTAACCCCAGACATGGGTGAACACCCCCAGATTACAAGGCTTTAGACCACCAATTACTCACAGTTTAAGGAAATTGTGATGATGTAGAATACTGATCACACCAGCAGATGCACAGGACCTTATGATGGCCAACTGCAACCAGTTAAAGGTCTGTAAATCTGTTTCTTAATACACAGACAGGATGACAACTCTTTGGCATTAAAACAACAGAAACCTACATACAAATTCAATGATACAAACTAGATTCTAACACAGAGGTGGGATGACAGCCCCTCTAATGCTAAACACCTATAGCACATGAATAAAAATGCATAACAAGCACAACCTGGAACAAAGAAGAAGTGGAAAGTGAGCAATTGACAACAAAAGAAGCTTGCATTAGCTGAAAATGCAGACCAGAAGCTGCAGGTATCATAATAGTTATAGTCTCCAGATGTTGAAGCTTACAACAGAATAACATTCATCAACCAGATTACATCTTGATTTTTGGTATATATAGAGTTTGTTCACAAAAAATCTCTGCTAACCCATGCGTGGAGGGGTCATAACTGACCACCAACCGCATTTACAATTAGATATGGGTCTCTGATACAATTTCATTGTTTTAATGGACAAAATGGCCTTTTTGCTGCTTTGTTGTACTTCACAAACAAGTGAAAAGCCGTGTTTATCTGCTCAAGGTTGTCCTTCTTGTCCTTCGAAGGTACACTGTGTTGAATGCGGTAGCTGAGGGTTTTATGTGCAGAGTACCACATTATGGCTTCTTTCCTTCTTCACGTGCATGGACAGATCAAACACACAGAAGATGCATGGCAAATGAATGAGGGTTGGGCGCGAATATCAATCGTTGGATGAAAAAGTGGACGACGGAGATCGGATCTAGGGGTTATCGGGTGTAAACGAGAATGGATGAATGAGGGCTGTCGGATCGCTGTCGGGCAGATCCGACGGCTATCGGGCAGTGGAGATGATCAACAGTTAACGTGCGGGGAGCCGTACCAGAAGGGTGGTAAGTTGTTTCCCTGTACCGCTCTTTGGGAGTAGGCGGTTTTGGTAATGCGGGGCGTGATCCTCTAAAATAATGACAAGTGGCTGTCGGGAAACCACTTCCCCGCGGGTTATATGACTTGCAGTTTATGGGAGCGGGGATAGCGTACAACGTCAAATCCCGAGGCAGAGGATTGGACGAACAAGATTTAATTCACATGTTTATAATGATGTGACAAGCGAGGGTGTGTAATTTAAAAGGGTTAAGACCTTACCACCGAGGTTAAAACGAAAAATGGGTTTATATAAGGTTTAAACAGTTTATCGGGTTTTTATAGGCTTTAAACAAAAAGAAGCCCGGGAGCCCGAAAAAGGGTTTAGGCGGGGTTATGGGAGGAAAACAAGGACAAAGGGGTTTAAAGGGGGATGAAGAAAATTAAGAGGAAGGAGGAAATGGGGGAGTGGGGAGTTATAAGGGAATAAGGAAAATGAAGGGGAAGGATAAAATAAACAGCTGCAAACCCTCTGCAACCCAAACCAACACTGGTTGACCTGATTTAATCCATCAAATGTTGCAAATTGAAGCAGAGCTAACACTGGCTCCTTCTGGGGATAAGATCCTCCCTGTGAGGTCTCAAGAACCTGCAGACCATTGCCTTTACAGTTGAAAACAAATTATCCAAAATTCTTAGTGTTCCATTGGGCATGGAGTCTACTGCACTTATACTAAAACTGATAAAAACACAATATTTACAACTTTTAAGGACAAAGACCTTAAATCACATAAACTTTCAAAAACCGTCCATTAATTGGGCCATCAAAGACCGTCTCTCCTCCCATACTTTTCAGTATGAAGGTTTTGTTCCCTTGAACCTGTGCAATGATGAAAGGCCCTGTCCAGAAAGCATCAAATTTCCCATGATTGCCTTTCTTTTCCTTCAATGCATCCCATTTCAAAACCAAGTCACCAACCTGAAAATTATCTGTTTTTGCCTTCTTGTCAAAGGCTTCCTTGATCTTTCTCTGATGTGTTGCAGCCTTCTCAATCAGTTGTTCTGTAATCTGATGTATTTTTGCTAAATCAGTGGTCCTGTTTGCCATTTCTTCTTCCTCATTTTGTTCTTTTTGAAGGAAATTTTCCACAGGGAGAGTTAGCTGAATTAGAAATACAACCTCAGTACCATATACCAGCTTGAAAGGAGAATTCCCTGTGGATTTTTTAATGGTCACTCTATCAACCCACAGTGCATACTTGAGCTTAGAATCCCAATTCTTTTTATTTTCCTCTAACAGCTTTTTAATTATTATGATCAGAGTTTTATTAGAGGATTCGGCCAGACCATTTCCTTGAGGATAATATGAGGTGGAATGAACAAGTTTAATACCCATTGAATCACACATTTCCACCAATTCTTTTACCCTGAAGGCTACTGCATTATCTATTATTAATTTATGTGGACAACCAAATCTGCTGAAGACATTCTCTGTCAAAAACTTCATAACCACATTATGATCAGCCTTCCTTGTAGGGATTGCTTCAATCCACTTAGTGAAATAATCAGTAGCTACTGATATCCATTTATGCTGGCCACTGGAATGTGGATTGATTTCTACAATAAAATCCAAGCCCCACAGCGGAAAAGGTCCTTTTGCAATTATTGGTATTAGGGGTAGGGATTTCAACTGCTATTTTCCTTCGAATCTTTGGCACCTGTCACAAGATTTAACAAAAGAAAACACATCAGAAAATAAAGTGGGCCAATAGTACCCAGCTTTGAGAATTTTATGGGCTGTAGTTTTCCAATAATGGTGCCCTCCACACATGCTGTTATGAAACTGCTGCATAACTTCTTTTGATTGTTCTTTGTCCAAACACCTTAAAAATATTCCAGATGGATCCCTCCAGTAGAGCAGATTTTCATTGATGCAATATTTAGCTGCTCTAAGTTTTAAAGTTCTAGCTTGACTTTGAGTAAATCCTGAAGGGATTTCTAGCTTCAGCAAAAATTAATTATTGCAGCATACCAATTACAAGAAGCTAGATTCTCGGCCACTGACTGCTTTCTCCCTGTTTCAGCGGCTTCCTCTTTTTTTGCCTGATCATTTTTTGCAATTGTGTACAAGAAATCAATATCTAAAGACCTGCAATTTTCTTCAGCCAATAACTTGGCAAACCCCTGACGTCTGACCAGCTTGGTGGCCTTCAGCGCTATATTAAATTCTATCATTTTTGCAATCCACTTCGCCCTTCTTCCACCAACATTAGGTTGTGTCAAGACATCTTTAATTACAGCAGAGGGTACATATGCAACTATCTTTGAATGCAAGATATAAACTCTGAAATCTTTTAAGGATTTGATAAAAGCATATGCATGTTTCTCAATAATATTGTACCTCAGCTCAGCATCCCTCAAGTTCTTGCTGAAAAATGCTACTAGATGTTCTAAACCTTCTTCATCTTGCTACAATAAAACTGCTGCAATAGTATCTTCAGAGGCAAATGAGAATACATGAAACTCCTTGCTATAATTTGGACTCATTAATGTGGGAGCCTCCAGTATAGCTTTTTAATAGACTCAAATGATTTTCTTGCTGTACCAGTCCATTTAATTTCTGCCCCTTTCTTCAACATGGAGGTAACATGCTTTACCAGTTCTGCAAAGTTTGGAATAAACCTCCTGACAAAATTAATTTTGCCCAGAAAGGATTAGATATCCTTCTTTGATCTAGGGACAGAAAAATTTTGTATTGCTTTGACTCTTTCTGGATCAATTTGAACACCTGCAGCAGACACAATATGTCCTAACAGCTTGCCTTCATTTAAAGAAAATTGAGCTTTTTTAGGATTGACTGAAATTCAAAACCTCTTGCACTTCAAAAACACTTTTTTCAAATGCTGAAAATGATTTTGATGGCTGCTGGAGTATACTGTTATGTCATCAAGGTAGATAAGGACAAATGTTTCCTTCTCTCCCACAAATGCTATATCCATAGCTCTCTGAAAGGTGGCTCCAGCATTCATCAATCCAAATGGAATTTTGGCATACATAAAAGTGCCCCAATGAGTGGTAAATGCAATCTTCTCTTGGTCATCTGGGTGCACAACAATCTAATTAAAGCCTGAAAACCATCCAAAAATGACATTACTTTAGCTCCTGAGACCTTTTGCAGCAAATGCTCCATCTTGGGTAAATGATAGTTGTCTTTCTTGGAGAATTTGTTTAAATTTCTGAATCAACACACAGTCTGATTTCTCCACTTTTGTTCCTCACAACCACCAAATTGGCTACCCATTTGGAATATCTAAGAGGAACTATGATCTTGGTAGCTAGCAATTTTTTAATTTCTTTTTCAATCAAAGGAAGAAGCATGGGATTTATCGGTCTCAGCTTCTGTTTTAAAGGAATAGTGTCTTTCTCCAGAGGGATTTTATGCTGAATTATTCTTTTATCATACGTTTTCAGATCACCATACTCCCAGGCAAACACATCAGCAAATTGCCTCATTAAATTGCAGTATTCAGCACTTTGATCAGCAGACAAATGAGTGGACAAATTTACATATCTGGGCTGACCTGGACTTCCATCATGCTTACAAACTGCAGATTGGTCTTCTTTTTGTGCAGCTTTGTAAGGCACATCGTTTTGGTCAAACAGTCTTTCTAAAGGAATTAAACCCCTAGGAATATGATTGCTGGGAAGCTGAACAATGTTGTCTTTGCCAATTTTATTTCTAAGCTGGGATTGGGGGCTTTCTTGCAAGGCATCATTCTCTTGGTCAATTTGCAATTCAGAAAACTCATCAATGACTTGAAGGAACCTATTTATCTCATCATCATCTTCAAAAACTTTCCAATGGTGGACATTATCAGGTAAGGAAGGTCTGTATTTCATTTGCACTTCATAAACTAGTCTGGGAGGCATGGGAGGTATAAATATACTAGCAGACACAGCAAGAGAATCGGCAAGCTGATTTTGACCTCTAGGAATGTATGAAATGCAGAAATAAGCAAAAGAATCTCTGATTTTCCTTACCTCATCTTTGTATGCTCTTAACCTTGGGTGCTTTGCTTGAAATGTTTTATTAATTTGCTAAATAATCAAATCGACATCTCCAAACACCTTTATGCTTCTAATTTATCTGTCTTTTGCTGTATTAAGGCCCAACAACAGTGCTTCATATTCTGCTATATTGTTTGTCACTTGAAAAACCAGCTTAAAAGACACTTGAATTCTTTCTTGTTGTGGAGATATCAGCACCACCCCTGCTCCTACAGTCTCCCTGGAACATGCTCCATCAAAGAACATCTCCCAAACTTGACTTCCTTGCTTTTCCTCAGCCTGAACTGTTGGTTTCCTGATCGGCAATGAGGCCTTCTGAGATTCTTCTATTTGGAGAATACATGCTCCAAAATCAGTGTCCACAGTATATATAGGATGATTTGTAGGATTCTTCTCATCACTGATGATGTGTGCCAACTGTGCTTCTCTATAAAATCTCCTGCTTTCTCCTCCAAAAACTGGGATAGTGGCATAAGATAGATCATTCCGTATTGTCCCACCTAGTATCTTAATCCACCCTCTAGATAGCAGCATGCCAAACTTAGGAGGGACATCTGCTACCACAATATCCATTATCATACTCTTCATGGGCAGCTGAGTTAAGTTAATGGCCAGATGTTTAATCAATCCAAGACATTTCACCTTGCTTGAATCAAAAGAAAATAAATCATGATAGGGTCTAGTGATATCAAGGCCTAACTCTTCCATGACAGCTTTAGGCATCAAATTGTGGCTAGCTCCTGTATCTAGCAGGCAGCTGTGGAGGACTTTATCATGAATGGTCAATGAGACATAAAAAGATGGAGAATTATTGTCAGCAGATTCAATCATAGGGCTGAGCACAATGGCAGGCTTGCCATCTTGCAAATTGACAGAGTCAGTGGAGGTTTGTTTGGTTTCTAGCTCAAGGGCTTCAAGGATAGGCTTTCTAAATACTTCACTCTTCAACAACTCTACCAGAGGCACAGATATTTTCAATTTTTGAACTTCTGACTCAAAGCTGAAAGAAGAAGATGACTTATCAGAACTTTTTACCTCTTGAACTGGAGCTTTGAGGATGACTGGATCAACTGTTTGGTCTTCTTTTCTTGATATTTTGTGGCTTTGTTTGGACAGCAGCTCTTTGTGCAGGATTCTCTTTGACATTATTTGTATTCGACCTCAGATTATATCTTTGTTGCTGCTCAGTTTGTAGAACAGCTCCTCTATCCCATTCTTGACTGTCTTGTTCCTGCAGCAATGATTCTTCATAAGCAGCCAAAGTCAAAAACGCAGCACTGCCTTTATCTTCCATGCATTGAATTTCATCCTCAACTTCTTCAAATTGTTCCTCCTCCATGACTACATTTTGGAAATAAGATTTAACTTTCTGATCTTCTTTTGATTCTTCACCCCTCTGCATTATTTGTAACTGCTCATTTGCTCTTCTGAAAGGATTTGGATTTCTTGGAGAAAATGTGTTTTGCTGCCTTGTTTTCCCTGAGTTCTGCTCAACCTTTAGCTTAGAAATTTCAACAGCCAATGACTCTATCATCTTGGTCATTTTATCTAATTTAGGCTCTAAAGATGATGCAAAAGAAGTAGAAGCCTGATCTCTCTACCTCCTTCTGTCAGCTTGACCTTTTAGTTTGTCTGCAGCCATGATATTAGATTCCACCTCTAGTTATGCATCTTGCATATCAGCCAGAATAGCACATCTTCTTTCTCTCAAAAATAGGTATAAATTTGAGTCAAAAGCATTGGCATAAGTGAGTTTGGTAGAGGTAGGAGTAGGCTTTACCTCAGCTGGTATCTTACTATACATTCGATTAAATCTTTTATTAAAATCAGGCAAAGATTCACCATTTTCCCTCTTCAGGTTACCAAACTCTGTATGGTAATACAACAAGTCTTTTTTATCTCCCCAGTGCTTCAAGAATGCATCATCTAAGGCTTCAATATCTGTTATAGATCTCTGGGGCAATTCTCTGAACCACTTCCTAGCCTCTCCATCAAGGCTCTGAACAAAAACTCTCATCCACACATCATTTTCACTTATGTCTAAATTATCAGCATAACTGTAAAAAGCTTCTAGGTGTTCTTCTGCTATTACTCCCTCTGTGCCAGTGAATTTGGGCATATACTTCTGATATTCTCCCACAGGCATAGGATTTAAAGGAACAGGAAAGACTAAAGGTCCATATCTAGCAGCAACAATTCTTTCTATCTTCGTAGGTGCTTGTTGTCCTGCCATGATTGGAATATGTGGAAGAATAGTGACAGACTAAATAGCAGGAAATAATGTGATGGATGGTAGAGACAAAGGGATGTTTTGGATTGAATGGGAAGTTTTCTTTGGACTGAGATTCAAAGGGGAACTAACTGACAAAGGGGTTGTATTAATCTTTGAAGGAAATTCCTTAATAACAGTGTTGTGCTCTAAATCTTCAAACTGTAAATCTTCAGCAATACCTTTATCTTTCAGAGATGAATAAGATTTCTTAGGCTTATTTGATCTTGATGCCCCTTTCTGTGAAGATTTCTTCGATTTGACAGTCCTCTCAGGGTCAAGCAATGGTTCAGCTGGAGATTTCTGAGGATTTCTTCGAGTGTGTGTCACAAACTGAGCCAGAACTTCAGTGTGGAGTCGCCAAATGATGGTCTTCCTCTAGTGGAGTCGCCAGATAGATGATTACAACCAGAAACTGTGTTCAAACCTTGTCTATCATCAAAGCTTGAAGCTGTGTCGTTCTCCCAGGGAAGATGAGCTTCAATTCTCCTCTCCCCGGCAACGGCGCCAATTAATGTTATCACCCCAAGAAACTCACCTAGGTTGTATATCAGAGATGCTCGGGAACATTACAAACTCAACAAAATGTTGGATAAATGGTGGATGAATGAAAGAAATGCTACATATTCAAGCTAGATAACCACTTCTACTGTGCTTAACCCCAGACATGGGTGAACACCCCCAGACTACAAGGCTCTAGACCACCATTTACTCACAGTTTAAGGAAATTGTGATGATGTAGAATACTGATCACACCAGCAAATGCACATGACCCTGTGATGGCCAGCTACAACCAGTTAAAGGTCTGTAAATCTGTTTCTTAATACACATACATGATGACAACTCTCTGGCATTAAAACAACAAAAACCTGCATACAAATTCAATGATACAAACTAGATTCTAACACAGAGGTGGGATGATAGCCCCTCTAATGCTAAACACCTACAACACATGAATAAAAATGCATAACAGGCATAGCCTGGAACAAAGAAGAAGTGGAAAGTGAGCAATTGACAGCAAAAGAAGCTTGCATTGGCTGAAAATGCAGACCAGAAGCTGCAGGTATCATAATATTTACAGTCTCCAGAAGTTGAAGCTTACAACAGAATAACATTCATCAACCAGATTACATCTTGATTTTTGGTATATATAGAGTTTGTTCACAAAAAATCTCTGGTAACCCATGCGTGGAGGGGTCATAACTGACCACCAACCGCATTTACAATTAGATATGGGTCTCTGATACAATTTCATTGTTTTAATGGACAAAATGGCCTTTCTGCTGCTCTGTTGTACTTCACAAACAGGTGAAAAGCCGTGTTTATCTGCTCAAGGTTGTCCTTCTTGTCCTTCGGAGGTACACTGTGTTGAATGCGGTAGTTGAGGGTTTTATGTGCAAAGTACCGCATTATGGTCTCTTTCCTTCTTCATGCGCATGGACAGATCAAACACGCAGAAGATGCATGGCAAATGAATGAGGGCTGGGCACAAATATCAACTGTTGGATGAAAAAATGGACGACAGAGATCGGATCTAGGGGGCTATCAGGCGTAAACGAGAATGGATGAATGAGGGACGTCAGATCATTGTCGGGCAGATCGAACGGCTATCGGGCAGTGGAGATGATCAACAGTTAACGCGCTGGGAGCCGTACCAAAAGGGCGGTAAGCTGTTTCCCCGCACCGCTCTTCAGGAGTAGGCGGTTTTGGTAATGCGGGGCACGATCCTATAAAATAATGACACGTGGCTGGCGGGAAACCACTTCCCCACGGGTTATATGACGTGCAGTTTATGGGAGCGGGGGTAGCATACAACGTCAGATCCCGAGGCGGAGGATTGGACGGACAGGATTTAATGCACATGTTTATAGTGATGTGACAGGCGACGACGCGTATTTTAAAAGGGTTAAGACCTTACCACCGGGGTTAAAACGAAAAATGGGTTTATATAAGGTTTAAATGATTTATCGGGTTTTTATAGGTTTTAAACAAAAAGAAGCCCGGGAGCCTGAAAAAGAGTTTAGGCGGGGTTATGGGAGGAAAATAAGGACTAAGGGGTTTAAAGGGGGATGAAGAAAATTAAGAGGAAGGAGGAAATGGGGGAGTGGGGAGTTATAAGGGAATAAGGCAAATGAAGGGGAAGGATAAAATAAATAGCTGCAAACCCTCTGCAACCCAAACCAGCACTGTTTGACCTGATTTAATCCATCAAATGTTGCAAACTGAAGCAGAGCTAACACCCTCTGTCATTTACAGTGTTAACTCTGCTACCCTCGTCTCGCTCCCAGTCTGTAACTTGAACATTTCGGCTCACTCCTCGCTGCAGCACCCCGCTGAGAGCAATATGCCGTGACTTCGTCACTACATGCGCTGCAGGCGAGGCGGCAGCTGCGGATGAGCCATCCGCCCCCCTCTGCCATCTCCCTCTGCATCGACTTCCCCTTCATCCTCCCCACCCTCCACCCCATCCATACCCCATTTCCATGGCATTCATCCTGTTACCCAAAGCGGAAGGGGATGAGCGTGTCCCTGTGCAGCTCGTCGAGTTCATGAGGCCACCCAGACGCCCAATCTAAGTGCTGCCACCTAGTCCGCTCAATTTCGCTTCCTTTGCTCCACGAATAGACCTGTCATTGTAGCTACCGTTTCGATGGAATTCAGGGAAGAAGCCAGCATGCACAACGACCCAGAACACAGCCCAGCGAAGAACCTGGTTCATCCGCCCCCCAACACTACATAGAAGATGCCGAGCACCAGCAATCAGCAGGAGGCCCAGGATCATTCGACCACCAGTAGACCGAAGGCTTCGGGCAGCAAGGCCACCAGCAAAGCCAAAGGAGTTCAAGATGAAGCTAGAGAGACACATGACAATACGAGTGGCAAGCAGGTAGAGGATATTGATTCAAGCGAGTATAGGTGTCTGATAGTGGAGGAGAAGCCACCGTCATAAGACACCTAGCACTCTCAAGCAGACAAGTCACTTGCCCAACTCAGTTTTTTAGATGTTTGGTTTTTACTGTTGTTTATTTCAAAATACTTGGAAAATTCTGAAATTCACCATGACAGTTAATTCTGAGTTTTGGAGCTGTAACCCCTGCGCGGGCAGCTGGTTTTTTTCTCATCTTCGGACTGGTTTCCCCTCCTGGGGCAGTCTCGATTTAGTTTTGATGTTTAAACTGGTTATTTGGCTATTCTAGAATCGTAGAGGCCGGGGCCTCATTGTAAATTATGTTTCCATTAATAGATTTAGTCTTACGTAAAAAAATAAAATAAAATAAAATAAATAAATAAAAATTCCTTACAATTACTAATCCCCTAAAACTAGTAACTCTGGTTCCTAGTAGATTACTAAGAAATTGATACCCTATCCATTGATAGGAAGATACCATTATCATTTTACTTTTAATACCAATAGTAATAATATTAATATAATAATAATTGTGATAGTAATAATCTATTATAAGATCATTTTAGTTAATATTAATAATATCCTTAAATTTATTTTTAGTTTAATTAGTTACACATGTCATTAACAATAAGGTTAACACAATTAACTTCATTAGAATAATAGTATATTAATTATTATTAGTTATTATTAAATCCTTTCAATTATTGTCTCTAGATATATTATTCCTAGCAATTTTCCCTAATTCTATTATTATCTTTTCACATAAATTACATATGATAAGTATTATAATAATATTTTAGCATAATAATATTATATAATTAAATATTTGAATGTCAAATGTTTATCTAAATCTGACCTAATATAGTCATTTTTTCAATATAGCCGTTTTTTAGTCAAAGCTAGCCATTGGATGATCTGCTCACCCTATTTAATACATAGCCATGGTCTGGTCCTTCATCTTGCCCTGACGATGAACCACACTTGTTGGTTCGAAATGCGTCGGAAAATATACTATTATGTGATTTAAGCCGAAGAATTCGCTTAATCTTGACGTGGATCAAGAAGCCTTAAATCAAACAATTATTAATTTAATACTTAAAAAAAAGTAAATTAGATAATAAACAAATAAACAAACAAAAAAAATTAAATACAAACTAAAAACAATTAAAAAAATATTTAAATCATAAACTTAAAAATAAATAAATAAAAACTAAAAAATAATATTTAAAAAACATTAAAAAAAAAATTCAAACCAATAAAATAAAATAAAATTTAAATTTTATATCAAAATTATTTTAAAAAATTAAAAAACAATAGGCTAAAAACATGAAATTTAAACCAAATATAAAATTAAAAATTAAAATTAATTAAAAAAATTAAATTTTATAATTAAAAATATAAAAAATTAATTCAACAATGATAAAAATAAATAAATAGCCCACGGGTTTGGATTGACGGTGAATGGGTGCGCCGTTAAGGCACTCCTTGCGATAGGTCACCGGTTCAAATCCCCCATGAGTATGTAGGTTAATCTTAACAAGCAAAAAAAATAATAATAATTTAAGGTAAAAAATTAATAAATAAAACCAACCAATAAATATATAAAAGTGATTTAGATAATTAAAAAATAAACAAATAAAAAAATTTAAAATAACTTAAAAAAAATGGTATATATATATATATATATTAAAAAAAAACAATATAAAACAAAACGAGTTAGGGGAAAAATAAAAATTTAAATTTAAAAAAAATATACACATATTAAAAAAATATAAAAAAACATATAATATAAACATTTTAAAAAATAAAACAATTATATATATATATATATATATATATATATATATATATATATAAACCGTTTAAATATTTAAATAAAATTAAATTTAAGAAAACAAAATTTAAAATTAATTTATTGAACTAATTAAAATAAATTAAAAAATATTTTAGAAAAATAATTAAAATTTTATAATTAAAAGTTATTTAAAAAAAAAAAACTAAAAAAAATTAAATTAAAAATTAAAAAAAAAATTATAATTTTTTTTATGTAATTTATGTTTAATTAAATAAAAAATTAAAATGTTTTAGAAACATTTTTTTTTATTATTAAAATTTATAAAAAAAACGTGCCTCGACCCTACCTGGTCAAGGGTTGATTCTGGGAACTGGCCCTTAGGCTCCCGCCTAGCCGAGGACCGATTCTGGGAATGGACCCTCTGCCAGGCATTGAGGCCCATTGTCTTTTTTAAATTTTGTTATTTTTATTTTATTTTATTTTATTTTTAAATTTGTATCTGTATTTTTTTTATTTAAATAAATTTAAAATATATTTTTTTTTAAATTTAGATTTGAAATTTTTAATTTTTTTTTAATATAATTTTTTTTTTTTAATAATTATTATATATAAAATTTTAAATAATTTATTGAATTTTTTTAATTTATTTATTTTTGTTTATATATAGTCTAACTATATTTTTTTTAATTAATTATTAATTTATTTATATATTTTTAATTGTTTTATTTTTTTATAAGGTTCATATTTTATATTTTTTACCATATTTATATATATTTTTTAAATATAATTTTTATTTTTATTTATTTATTTTTCATATATATTAATAAAATAAATAAATAGGTTTTAGTTTGTATTTATTTATTTATTTTATTATCTATTTCATTTTTATTTATTTGTTTTTTTTTAATTAAAATTCTAAATTCTTTTCCTTAAATTATAATTTTTTTGTTTTTATTTTTTTATTGTTTTCCTGTTTTATATATATATATATATATATATATATAATTATAATATTTTAGTAACAATTTTTTTGTATTGAACTATTAATTAACTATATATAAATTTATAAAAAATATTAATGTCATTATTTTTTTTAATTGTGCAAAAATAATTAAATATTTCATTATAAAAAAAAATATTGCAAAAAAAAAAACATATTTGGACATACCTTTAAAAAACAAACATCTTAGAATGAAAAATAAGAAGAGGAATAAGATAACTTGAACAATTGTTAAACAATCAGCATTTTAAAAAAATGTGCATACTTAAGACATTAGAAAATTTGAATTGTCAAAAATATGCCTTAAAATAATGATGATTTTCAAAATTCGCATGGAAATCACAAACATTTAAAAAAAAGTTATCCACACTCAATACATTAAAAAAATTTAAAATGTCAAAAATAAGCCCTCTAAAAAACGGTTTTTTGTTGCATTAACACTTTTCAAAATCAGTGTGAAAATCGATAACATTTTTTTAAAAAAATTCATACTTGATACATAAAAAAATTTAAAGTGTTAAAAATATGCTCTAGGAAAAAAAGGTGTATTCTGAATCACAACTTTTCAAAATCAGGTGATTTTTTGCTAACTCAAAAAAACGAGTACTAGGTAATTTTCTCGTTCGATCAGTAACTATGTTTACTCTGTTTATCACTCTTTGTAGGGGATATGTTTATCACATAAACAACACATGCAATTGCTTATGCCCAATACTCATTAGACAAGTTTCTTCCTTTCAACATGTTCATTGCCATGTTTATAATTGGCTTGTTCTTTCTCTCTGCTTCACCATTCTGTTGCGGTGTGTATGGAGTGCCTTCAAATCATATTCTCCTCCACGATCTGATCCCAATACCTTGATTTGTCATTCACTCTAGTTCTCTGCTAAGGCTTTGAATACTATGAACTTTTCAAAAGTTTTAGGTTTCTTCTTCAGGAAGTAAACCCAAGTCCTTCTGCTATAATCATCAATGAAAGAGAGGAAATAGAAACTTCCAACAATCAACTGTGTCCTCACAGGTCCACACAAGTATGTATGCACCAGCTCAAGTGATTGCTTTTCTCTATATGTAACACCATTTGGAAACCTTTCATGGTGTTGCTTTCAATGGTTTTCTTGGAGGCTTGTCATATATAACACACTTTGGTCACTGAAAAATAACTTTCTTTCCCTTCTGCATCAATTGACCAACACTCATCAAATTATATTTGAGACCAGGGATACAATATAACTCTGAAATTGTTTTCGGCTCTCCCTGCTTGGTCAGATTGTTGACCACTCCTTTTCCATCTATATCCGCAGTCTTATCAGTGCCCAACTTTACCTCTGTCTTCATAGATTGATCCAAATTTACAACCAAATTCTTGTTGTTTGTCATGTGGTCACTGCAACCACTATCTAATAGCCACACATTATCAAAAGGTTCATGCATGGTATCGCAAGATAGGAACATGGAGTCAGTGTTATCTATAGTTACATTAGCTCTCTGCTTTCCTTGATCAACTATCTTCTTCTTGTAATCACGGACATAGTGACCAAATTTATTGTAATGATAACATCTGACATTTGATTTATCAACTCTTTGATTATTGTTGAAGGTTCCACTTCCTTGTCCCTTTTCTTCTCTGCCATGTCTTTGAGCACCATGTCTCCCACCTTTTCCTCTGCCCCTCGATCTACCTCTGCCTCGACCTCTGTCTCTTGAAATAGAAACCTAACTTTTGAACGCAGTTTCTAAAGTGGAATCATTATTTCTGTCTATCCTTGCCTCATGGGATAGAAGTGATCTCATCAATTCATCAACCATTAGCATTTCCAAATCCTTGGCTTATTCTATCGCTGCTAACACAATATCAAATTTGGTAGAAAAATATATGAGGACCTTCTCAACCATTGTTTGATCTTTAATATCATCACCATATATATTTATATGGTTTACGACAGTCAAGACCCGATTCATGAAAGAATCAATATCTTATGTTTTCATCATCTACAAACTTTCAAAATCTCTTCTAGTATTATGCAACTTAACAATATTGAATTTTTCCATACTTTTATAGCTTTTCACTAGAGTATCCCATGCACTCTTTAGCGAAGGCGTGATCATATTTCTTGGAACACTACTTGGTCCACACCCTGATGGATAAGATGCAACGCTTGTGCATTCTTCTTTTTGTCTTTTTTCCATTGTTAAGAGTTTGTTTAACTGCTTCATCTTTAGGTTCTCAAAGTCCCTCTATGACATATTTCCAAACATCGTAAACTTTCAATGTGGTCTCTATCTTAATAAAAAAAATCTCTTTAAACTTTGCAAAGCCTCTTTTATTATTTTTTTTTTATAAAAAAAAAAACTTTATAAAAAATTGTATATAAAAAATCCATTTAAAAACTTATTATGATAAATGCTATTTTTTTTTTGGGTTAAATCTTTTTTTTTTTTTTTTGGGTTAAATCGTTTTATAAACCTTTTAAACAAATACCTTTTTCGAAAAACTCCTTTTATAATTCTTTAATAAAAAATATTTACCAAAAAGGGAGGTTCACGTATTGTTTGAAAACACTTCGATATAATAACTCCAAAGATGCTTACCCACGTGACCTTTGGTACTTACTTTTTAACATTTTTCTTCCTCACGGGGTTTGCACACCCCGGCACAACTAAACTGCGCACTTAACCTAAATTCTGCGGAATGGTAAGTTTGAGTGAAATTGTCGCACCTTCTGCACTAACAAATTGTGAGTTTCACACCTAAGTGATGCACTTTTACTTTCTTAACAGTACGATAATTTTGTAATACAATTTAAAAAAAAAATGTCGACTTTCATCACGTGGCTTTTTTTTTATGGCTTTGCTTGCTTTATAGTTATATAGATGAGGTAAGCACAAAATAACACAAAATTCGCACACGCCATAACACAAGTTACGACTTTTCAATTGATCACACAAACTTGATGATTACAATGAACCCGATGAGGGGTATTTAAACTTTTTCTAACTAGCGACTCACCCAAATAACTTCACATGCAACCACACACTAAGTTGACTTAACTCAACTTGACTCAGTTAACTGACTCTCTAATTTTAGCCAACTCTTCATGCAAGAGTACTTAGCTATCTTTAACAACTTTTGTTCTAGACTTTGCTTATATGCCCTTGATTCATTGCGCATATGCATTAGATCCATCCCACAATCTAGGTTCCATGGAATGGTTTGTTTAACAATTTTGAATTAGAGAATACATTTAGTGAATCGAAAAATGCATCTAGAGAATTCATGAAACATATACTTATAGAATTGTAACTTTTCTTGCTTTCTTAATGAATGTCATTTTGCTCAAACTATGCTTGCTCCTCAACTTCTCCGTGGGATTGTGCATTTGCAACACATTCGTATTCAATTGTCATTGTATTTTGTTTGTGATTTTACTATATTTCAAACATATAATCAAACTAGGACACCATTTCATACAACCTACATACTCCACGATCCTACACTCCTATTCCACTTCCCACAAATGTTTCATACACTAACTGCATATGTTGCATACTCCACAACCTTGCACAAATAGGAAAACAAATTGTGGTATGATGTCAAGGCATGGCCTCATGGCACTTCCCACCTACTCGTTGATTCCACTTCCCACTAACTATGACAACTTGCCGAATAAGTGTGTGATACAAATAAGACTTGGTGATAATTCTACAATTCCACTTCCCACTACTCTGATACATAGCCTAATAAGGGTTAGGGAAATTTTTTATGTCTATGTCTTAGTCATGGGTTGATTCTACTTCCCACTAGATATCATATTAAAGAATCACAATAATTTTTTAATCATACTTTATAACATTGAAAAAGGAAATCATGGATTAATAAATAGGATAAAGTTAATTTGATTGATATGAATTTTTAGTATAAAGAGAATGCAAAAATATGCTAACATATTTAATTCTAAACCATTTAATCAATATTTTTAAATAATAGATGAATTAATTTACCAATTTAATTAGGTTTTAATAGGGTGACGCATATCTTAGTAATTTCTTTTATCAAAACTTTATCTACAAATTTATTTAAAGATTCTATTTTCCTTGCATTTTATTGTTGTGTGTCAAAGAAGGATTATTGGAATCCATATTCCTTTTAACATTTCTTTTCACACATAATATCTAATTTTTACCTTTAAAAATAAAAATATTTATTTTTTTATAAAATAAAAAATAATTTCTAGAAATTCTATTGAATAATAAGTCCATTAATAATTCTATTAAACAATAAGTTCATAGTCTTATTGCTATTTTCCAAAACGAATTATCAATTATATAATTGTCCCATGGATATATTGTATGCATGTTGTATGTGATAGTTGGGGTTTTTGGTGATATGTATAACTACCTCACTAATACTTTGTATAATGTTGGCTATAGTTGGGTGTGAGCATCTAGTTGCTTCATTTTATTTTACCCTTGTTAGTTCATTTGTCAGTGGGTGTAACACCACCTCTAAGATCTGGTGTTCAATATCATCCCTCAATGTCAAGGTTCGATCCCCCTCCCCCTCCATTCCTTCACAAATATTTTCTAGTAGTGAAAATGAGTATTCACATTTGAATTCAGATAGGGCTTCCAGTGGCATCCAGGTAGTGGGACTAGGATTAGGAATGGGATTGAAATTTGCAAGACTTTGCCCAAGTTTGGCCAAGTCTCCAGAACTGGAGTAGAATATGTAAGAGGACCAGAGGTTGTGGGATCCAATCTCACCATAGCCTCAAGTAGGCATAATATAAGAAAAATTAAAGGGTAATCCTTTTTTTAGGAAAGGAGATTTAATTAATCAGGTCTCAAATTGGCCACTTCAAATTGCTTCTTATTACACAAAAACTAACCACATTACACATCGTAAAAATTAGTGTAGGTTACAGATTTCAACAGAACCACCTTCAACATAATATATTTGTTTTATATGTCTATTAAACTACCAATATGAAAGAATATAGTCCACAATTTTTTTCTCGACTCATAACCCCTATCACTTGTTACATTTAATTCACATGATATATCATTTCAAAACATTGTAAATAAAAAATTGAGTAATACCTTGACATTTAACTTAATAGACATAATATAGCATGGTCTCACAATAATCACAATTTGGCTTTCTCACATTTAATGGTCCACTATATGCCTTCAATATTGTCCCTTATCTACAAAAGCTTAGCATAGTCCATAATCCAATTGAACAAGATTGTGATATGTCATTTTTTGGTCTAAATTATCCACTTACACTGCAAATGTTATATATCTTACGTCATCTTCCATGTTCCCTCCTTATCCATGCCACATGTTGAAAGTTATAATTTTGAAAAACATCAACATGAGAGTCAATGATTCTACATGAACTTAGAAATTTCTCTTTGAATTCATAGAGTTTTTAGGCCATCCCCATTAGGAGGTCATAGTTCTCATCCAAGTTCCTCCATTTCCTTGAAAGAATAAACATTTTCATGCACAGGGATGTATCATCTCCAGGATTATGAATTTATTTATTTGCTTATTTAGTGAATCTCCCCAACTTCAGAACTATCATGATGTCAAAAATCACCTCCCTCATTTCCCTGTAAGAATAAACACATTCTTGCACTTCCTAGAGGCACCAAATTCAAGATATTATGTTTCATTCTTTTATTTGATATTTATTACCCATCTCAAGGATCATATGTATCTTTCATTTCTTCATCATCCTTTCACTATAACCCCTCCCAACTCAACTACTATTGGCTTTTGAGATTTTCTTCCTTTTTGAGTTGTTATCTTAATTCTTTGATCTCTTAACACTATTTTGCCTCAACAATAAATGTAGTCTTTGTATTATCTTTTTTCAATATACCCATTATTTACAAGTCATCAAGCTCATAATTGTGGAGATGCCTCAATTACCTCTCCACTACAACACATTATTTAAATGTTAGTGAGCACTGGTGCACAAGTCTATTTCAATCGCAAATGGTTGTTGTAGGTCTGGTAATGTGAGCAATTGTGTAGAGAAGAGGCGATTCTTCAACTCGACAAACACCTTCTGTTGGATTTCGGACCAAAAACACTTTTCTTTCGCTCCACCCTTGGTGACTTGACTTAAAGGCCAAGTGATATGAGAGAACCCCAACACGAACTTGCGATCGAAATTGGCAAGGCCCAGAAAGATGTGGAGCTCTGTTAAAGTGGTTGGGGCTTGGCAATGTCAAATGACTTGTATCTTGGCTGGGTCCACAAGCACACCTTTCTCATCAATGATGTACCTAAGATATTGAACCTGGGTCATGCCAAAAGTGCATTTCTCCAAATTGGCACACAACTTGTATTGTGGCAGGGTTTGAAGGACCTGTCGAATATGGTGTAGGTACTCTTCCCAACTCTGGCTAAAGATCAAGATGTCATCTAAGTACACCACCACGAATGCATTGGTGAAGGGTCACAAGATGTCTTTCATTAATCTCATGAAGGTTGCGGTGGAAAAGTCTCCTCTTGGATTTGAAGGCAGTCTTCCACACATCAGAGGGTTTGATAGGCACCTGGTGATAACCAAAATTCAATTCAATGTTGTTGAAATATTTGGTTGATCTAGGTGGATATTTGTGGCCACTCGCCTATTCCACCTATACCTCTAATCATTTTCATTTGTTTCCTTGTTTATTTCAACATTTACTATTTTTAACAATTTTCCGAGTCCTGAACTTCCAAAGAAATTTTGACGCCTTAAACGACATTTTTTTGAGGTCCGCTGCAGACCCATTGACATAGGCAAGGGCCTTTCACAAATCATGTAGTACTCGAATATACCTTTCCAACAAGGTATTGTAAGCACCGAACATAGATAATATGACAAAGTTACAACCTCGAGAAGTTCATTGCCCAACTAACCCCAATAGGGCCCACAAACGCTTGGTGTTACATCTCCTGGGGTTAGGGTTTTGGTTGTTTAGGGTTTTCTCTTGTTGTTCAGTAATAAATAGGCCCTTGAACCTCATTTTAACACAGTTCAGAGGCATGTAGCCGCCACATCTCTTCTCAGAGATAAGCTTACATCACCTGAGCTAATTTATTTCCATTTTGTTTGTAAGCATATTTCAGTATTCTGATATTAATGAAATGAAGTGTTATTTCTACTGCATCTCTTTATTTATGCTTATATCTTTAATTTGTTACGTTCATGTTTAAGTTCAGACCAATGGTATTAGAGCGGTCTTCTCTTTCTCTGTTTTTCTTTGCATGTCCCCAATGAGGTCAAGGTATAAGGAGTTAGGGCTCAATCTGGTTGAACCTTTGCAAGACTAGCCTCACAAACCCTGATGGCCTCCCAAGGTAGAATAAAATAAATACGAGGGGGCAGGAGATCCTATCAAAATATTTCTCGAGGAAGCCCTTGAGTGACAAAGGAACACGATGATGGATAACTTTGCTTAGATCCTTCGCCGACTACCCACAGACAACACATCTTCATCCAACGGGCACTCTAGAGGCACCACTCCTTTTAAGGTACAAGTTAACTTTGGCATTCCCATATTTGAGGGCCAAATAGATGCAGACATTGTATATAAATGGTTGAATCCATTGGAAGGATATTTTTCAGTTCATGACTTTTCCAATCGGGAAAATATTACTTTTGCACTTCTCAAAGTCATCCCACACTTCAAGGATTGGTGGGAAACCTACTGTGAACAAAAGGACAAGAGGAAATCCTCATTTTTCTTATCCATACCCTCTTGGGATTATTTTTGAGACACCATCAAGGAACAATATCACCCTGTCGGGAGATGTGAAGATAAATACATAAAGTGAACCATGTTACGGCAGGGAAGGGACCAAGATGTGTCGAATTTCACAAATGTTTTCAATACCCTCTGCACAAAATTGGGTATCAAGGATTCTGAGTGGCATTTTACTAAAATACCACGACTGCCCAAACAAGGACATCCAGGACGAGATGGACTTCCTAGACATCTCCTCACTCGACTCGACATACTGATACACTGTCAAGATTGAGCAAAAATTTAAACAGAAGAAGTGAGACTTTGGATTTGCGAATTCGAAGAAAGGAAAAGGTGGCCCCAAACCACGGAGAACAAACCAAAGCCAAGGCGGGGTGACCTAGGTTAACCCGTCGAAACCGTAAGCAAATAACAACACCATGAAGAAAAATAAGAACACGGGAAAATGGTGTGAGTTCCATAAGAGCTTCACTCACAACACAAGTCATTTTCGGGCCAAACAGTAACTTGTGGCCGAGCTAAAGGATTTTGATTCAGACGCAGGTTCCATCTCTGAGTCAGAACCCGACAAGGGGAATTACAAATGGAAGCATATCATTGACGCAGAGCCCAGTGGCACCGTGGCCACCACCAAGATCCACAAGAATGAACCTGAAGATCTTCGGAAAAATGGTTAACTGTGTGAACGAGTGAACTCATGTATACATGACCTTGCGAACACACACTCAACATGACTTGACGATAAGGCATCTTGAACCAACAAGACAACATATGCTCAGTGTGACTGACTGTGGGGTTGTCTAATGGTGAAAACGACAAGTGTGACACTTCAAATAGACCTTCAGATGACTGTGATGACACTTGCGCAACAATGCTTACAACATCGTGTGTGAGTGCGATGGATGTTTACATAATGAACACAACTCAAACGCAAACCTTCAACATCACCAGAACAAGGTCGAAAGCATGACAAAGCAATCAACATGTCGAAGATGGCAACTAGTGGAACACGCGAAAAGGAAGCAAGACATATAGATGAAACACATGAAATGACTTTCTGTGTTTGTGCACATGCACGTTACTGAGGACAGGATGATATGGCAATGACAAGTAGTCATGCAACTCAACTAAGAGGTGTACTTCGAAAGGTGTTCTTTACTTACCATACTTACCCTCGAGATGATCATGCATTCGATGAAGTTTGCATGGTCCTGACCTTTTTCCATTACTTGGTCTCTTGTTCCTTCTCCTCGACTCCTTGGGAGTGATCTCAGCATGCCACCTTTTCCTATAGTCACTGAGCGATGGATCATCGTGGTTTCAGTGAGAAGTGACTGCCACCAGGATGAGGCCATAGGAGGCCCATTTGCACATTTTCTAAATGCAAGACAGACAGGGCAACTTGGATAACACTACGCAATTTTGAGGCACAGGACACTGCTGCAGGACGGGGGTCCTGGGAGGACACCTCTGCACAGTTTTTGAGTGCAAGACAACCGGACTGCTCTATGCATTTCTGGAGAGAAATGTTGGCTGCATCACTGCTCTGCGCATTTCTGGAGAGCATTGTTGGTTGGGGTCTCTATGCACTGTGGGGTTTCAGAAGGCAAGGGAGGAAGCTTGATGGTTGCAAAAGAAAAGTGCATAGTTCCAAGAGGCTGGATGAGGCTAAGATACATGGGAAATTCATTAAGTGTGAGATCAATGAAACATATGTAAACATTGATAAGACTTGACTGTGATCGCACACCAACACTTAGTGATACAATGTAGACCGTCCAGAATGTATAAACATACTCTACTTTGTTATGAAACCAGCTCACAAAAAGATAGAAAAGATAGATAAACACTTTCAAAATAAGCCTCTTCGAGGGGCCAACCTCCTTTACATTACACAAATGAACAATTATTGGATGATACAAATGAAAAGACCTCCTTTCTATATATAGGAGTCTAAGGGGTCATAATATAATCAAAGCCTACATAAAAATAATAATGTAAGGGCACAATAATAACAATAGCGGGCTTCTATGGGGAAAAATAATAACAATATGGGGACTAAATGGGCACAACAATATAATAGGGGGGTTGTACTAATAACAATAAGGGGTTACAGTAGTAGTATAGGGACCTAACATGCCCCTCTCCTTCAAAAAGTGTTGTCCTCAACCCTTGAGTAGTTCTTTATGCTTTTGTACAAAATTCTTATCCTTCCATGTGGAATCTTCAGTGGCACTTGATGAGATACTTTGAAATTGATCGATTTCGTAACTTTCAACTTCTCAGTTCTGTGAATGCTTCAGGTTCCAATATTATTTTTCCTTCCTTGTCAAGTTCTGGCAATATTGTTGGAACTAGGATCTTCAACAACTTTTGAATGAGTTCCCACCCTACTTCGCCATTCTTCCATTCCTCCCTTGCTTTGTTTATCAAATTTGGTTGGATAATTATACCAACCTCTACCATTTCTCCAACCATATGTTCAATTTCACTCCTTTGGGAATATGGATATCTATAAGACCTGATGTTTGGAGGAACATTTCCTGGAATCAAATGAATAGCATGATCATGATCACGAATACATGGGAGACCTTTGGGAGTCTCAAATACCTTGGAATGATTGTCTAATACTTTTTGGAGATCTGGAGAAATAGATGATTTCGATGTGGGAACCATTAGCGAACATAATTGTGCAATTATGCATCGTTGTTCTTTCTTTAGAAGCTTTATCATTCCGTTAGAGTTGATTATCTTTCCTAGTTTCCCTGTGACACCCCTTAATTCAACTTCCTTTCCTTCCGAAGAAAATTTCATGAAAATTTCTTGAAAATTAAAAGCTATTGCACCCAAGGATTTTAGCCATTTGACTCCTAGTACAACATCAGTACCACCCATTGGAATGGAAAGCATTGGGCTATTAAATACATATTCTCCCATGGATAGCTTGATATTATGGCACTTTCCAGAGAAATTTATGGTTCCTCCACTTACAAACGTCACTTCGCACTCTGGTGCTGGATATAGGAAGCAATTCAATTCCTTGGCTATCTTGCAATGAATAAAATTATGGGTACTACTTGAATCAATCAACACTATTACCTTTTTCTTCTTGATATGTCCTTCTATATTTATAGTTTGAGGATTGGTAATTCCAACCAATGCATTACAAGATATGGTCGAATTCATTTCTTCTTTCTCTGGGGTTGGTTCCTAGTGAGTATCCTTTTCTTTTGATGTTTATTGATACTTTTCTTCCTGATATATCACTACTGGAACCTTCCTCTTCTTGATATGTCCTTCTATATTGAGAGTTTGAGGAGTGGTAATTCTTTCTATTGCAATACAAGATATGGCTAGATTCATTTGTTCTTTCTCTAGGGTTGGTTCTCAATATATATCCTCTTCTTTTGATGTTTCTTGATCCTTTGCGTCATTAGGAGGCCTTTCTTCTCAAATGGGTTTCTTTTTAGCTTTTGAAAATTCGTAGAGAAAACGTTATAGCGAAAATTCCACGATGACTTGTTTCAGATGAAATTCTGGAGCTTGCAAAAACCCTAACTTCCTCAGATCACATCTCCAAAAATATAGCGTGACAAGATTTGAAATTCGTACCTAAGATTCAGCGTGATTTCGTCTCAAATGGGTTTTTTTCGCTTCTGAAACGTCGCAGAAAAATAGCTATAGCGAAAATTCCACGATGACCTGTTTGGAGTAGTGAAACCCTAGAATTCAAAGCTCTGATACCAAATGCTATGAAACCAGCTCACAAAAAGATAGAAAAGAAAGATCAATGCCCTAGAAATAAGCCTCTTTGAGGGGGAAACCTGCTTTACATTACACAAATGAACAATTCTTGGGTGATACAAATGACAAGACCTCCTTTATATATAAAGGAGTCTAAGGGGTCATAATATAATCAAAGTCGACATAAAAATAATAATGTAAGTGCACAATAATAGCAATAGTGGGATTCTATGGGGAAAAATAATAATAATATGGGGACTACATGGGCACAACAATATGATAAGGGGGTTGTATTAATAACAATAAGGGGTTACACTAGTAGTATAGTGACCTAACATACTTGATGCAACAACCTTCATGACAAGAATGTGTGTAGTGAGTGTGAAACATGTCTATGTTATGATAACAACTCATGTGTGCATTCTTTCCCTTGAAGAAAAACAACATTCCCTTCACATGACAGACAACAATACCTATGCCCAAACATGACACATGATGCATGAAAATGAGAACATGGATAACTATTAAGATCAAGGAGGGGAGCTTGAAATCATCAGCTTATGTTATGAAACCAGCTCACAAAAAGATAGAAAAGATAGATCAACTACTTAGAAATCAAACTCTTCAAGGGGGAAACCTCCTTTACATTACACAAATGAATAATTCTTGGATGATACAAATGACAAAACCTCCTTTCTATATATAGGAGTCTAGGCGGTCACAATATAACCAAAGCCGACCTAACAATAATAATATAAGGGCATAAAAATAATAATAGTGGGCTTCTATGGGGCACAACAATAACAATAAGGGATACAATGACAATAGTAATGGGGGAATAACTAGTATTATAGGGACCTAACATGCCCCTCTCCTTCAAAAAAGTGTTATCTTCAACGCTTGAGTAGTTCTAGATGCTTCTCTATAAAATTCTCATCCTCCCATGTGGAATCTTCAACGGGTAAGTTCTTCCACTTGATGAGATACTCTAAAATTGATCGATTTCATAGCTGTCGAGTTCTTGTTTGTTTGACTGCTTCTGGTTCCAATATGACTTTTCCTTCCTCATCAAGTTTTGGCAATATTGTTTGAACTGGGAGCTTTTCACCTATAACCTTCTTTAAGCATGAAACATGCAAAACTAGGTGCACTATGGAAACTGTAGGAAGCTCCAATTTGTATGCCATAGTACCTATCTTTTGCAACGCCTTGTACGAACCATAACACTTTGGTGATAATTTATTATCCTTCCTAGCTTGCTTGAGGGACATTTGTTTATATGGTTGTAGCCATAGGAATACCCAATCACCTACACAAAACTTCTTTCAATGTGATGTTGATCTTCCTGTTGTTTCATTCTATTAATGTGAGGTTATCCTTTAAGAGTTGGAGAACTTGTCGTTGATGCTCGATATGATTTTCCACTACTTGAACCTTTGAATTTTCTCTTAAATATGATGTGATGGATGGTGGATGATATCCATAAAGTGCCATAAATGAGGTCATTCTTTTTGCAGTATGGAAGGAAGTGGTATACCACCATTCAACCAGAGGCAACCATTTGATCCATTGTGTCTGTTTATCAGATACAAAGCAACAAAGATATCCTTCCAAACATTTGTTTACTATATTAGTTTGCCCATCAGATTGAGGATGATAAGATGAGCTATGAGCTAAATAAGTACCAAAACAAGAAAATAATTATGTCCAAACAATTTCAGTGAAAATGGGATCTCTATCGCTTACAATAATCTTTGGGTTTCCATGTATCTTTTGAATTGTTTCCATAAATGCAGTAGAAACTGTACTCGCTTTAAATGGATGAGATAATGCACAAAAGTGTGCACTTGGTAAGTCTATCAACTACCACCATGATAACACTCTTTCCTTTGGACTTGGGTAAACCTGTGATAAAATCCATTGAAACCTCCTCCCAACGTTGGCTTGGAATGGATAAAGGTTGTAACAGACCTGGGGTCTTAATTGTTTCAACTTTATTTTGTTGGCAAACAAAACATTCCACCACAAACTTTTGAATATCCGATTTAAGGCCATCCCAAAAAATTCCTTCTTAAACCTGTGGTAAGTTTTAAGAAATCCTGAGTGCTATCCTAAGGGTGCAATTCCCTAAGAATGTTTTGTTTGAGTTGGGAATTCTTACATAGGTATAATCGATCTTTGCACCATAACGAATCATTTTTCCAGCTAAATGTATCAGATGTACTGTGATATTCTTGTAACTTTTGAATGAGTGCCCACACTTATTCATCATTCTTCCATTCATCCATTGCTTTGTTTATCCAATCTGGTTGGATAATAGAAATGGCGCAAAGAACTGCTTCCACATCCTCATCCTTTCTTGAGAGTGCATCTGCCACAACATTTTGCTTCCCTTTTTTGTAGATGATTTCAAAGGCATAACCCAACATCTTTGTGACCCATTTTTTCTGCTCTTCTGAAGATAACCTTTGTTCAAAAAACTATTTAAGACTATCATGATCTGTTTTTACCTTGAAGTGTCTTCCCATTAGGTAGGGTCACCATTTCTTAAGTGCATGTAGTATTGCCAACATTTCCTTCTCACAAATAGCTTTGTGTAAATACTTTCCTTTGATTGGACGACTTTTGAAATAAACGATTCTTTCTTCTTGCATTAAAACAACACCAATTCCATTTCCTAAGGCATCACATTCCACAATAAAGGTTTTTGTGGAGTCCTATGTAGCTAAGACCGGTGCTTGGCACATTGCCTCTTTAAGATGTTCAAAGGCCTTCGTTGCTTCTGGAGTCCATGAAAATGCATCTTTCTTCAATAATGTTGTTAGAGGTGTTGCTATTCTCCCATAATTCTTAACAAACTTGTGATAATACCCTGTCAACTCGAGAAATCCTCACAGATGCTTTATGGATGTGGGGATTTTCCATTCCTTAATGGTTTTAATTTTTCTAGGGTCTACCTTAACACCTTCATGAGAAACAATATGACCTTGATATTCCAGATCTTGTACTCCAAAGAAAAATTTGGAGGTTTTTGCATATAATTGTTTCTCCTCCAATAGTTTGAGCACCCTGTCAACATGTTGAACATCATCCTTCCAAGACTTGTTGTAGATTAGCATATCATCAAAAAATACTAACACAAATTTTCTAAGGAAGGGTTTGAAAATGGAATTCATCAAAACTTGAAATGTAGAAGGTGCATTGGTAAGGCCAAAATGCATGACCAAAAAGTCATAATGACCCTAATGAGTTCTAAATGATGTTTTTAGAATGTCTTCAGTGTTCATTCTAATTTGATGATATCATAAACGAAGATCCAACTTGGTGAAGTAAATTGATCCATGTAATTCATCCAATAATTCATCAATGACAGGAATGGGAAATTTATCTTTAATATTGAGCATGTTGAGCTCCCTATAATATGGACACATGAGCCATGATCCATCCTTCTTATGGACCAATACTACTGGAGAAGAGAAAGAACTTTGACTAAGTTGAATTATACCATCCTCTAGCATTTCTGCAACCATACGTTCAATTTCACTCTTTTGGGCATAGGGATATCTATAAGGCTTGATGTTTGGAGGAACACTTCCTAGATTAAAATGAATAGCATGATCATGATCACGAATAGGTGGGAGGCCTTTGAGAGTCTCAAATACCTTGGGATGATTGTCCAAGACTTTTTGGAGATCTGGAGAAATAGATGATATCGCTGTGGGAACCTCTAGTGAACATAATTGTACAATTATGCCGCATTGTTCTTTCTTTAGAAGACTTTTCATTCCGTTAGAGCTAATTATCTTTCTCGGTTTCCCTGTGATACCCCTTAATTCAACTTCCTTTCCTTCTGACGAAAATTTCATGAAAAGTTCTTGAGAATTAAAAGCTATTGTACCCAACAATTGTAGCCATTGTACTCCTAGTACAACATTAGCACCACCCATTGGAATGGAAAGCGTTGGGCTATTCAATACATATTCTCCCATGGATAGCTTGATATTATGGCACTATCCTAAGCAATTTATGGTTCTTCCACTTGCAACTATCACTTGACACCCTGGTGCTGGATATAGGAAGAAATTCATTTCCTTGGCTATCATACAATGAATAAAATTATGGGTACTGCCCAAATCAATCAACACTATTACCTTTTTCCTCTTGATATGCCCTTCTATCTTGATAGTTTGAGGAGTGGTAATTCCAGCCAATGCATTACAAGATATGATTGGATTTATTTTTTCTTTCTCTAGGGTTTGTTCCTAGTGTATATCCTCTTATTTCGACATTTCTTATTCCTTTTCTTCCTCCTCTTAACAATCTATGTAAAATAATTTATTTTCAGCACACTTATGACCTTTAGTGTATTTTCTATCACAACTGTAACAAAGCCCTTTTGCTCTTTTTTCTTTCAATTTTTGTGGTGTCAACCTTGTACGTTGTGGATGGCTAGGGGCAACAATACTTCCAACTTTATGTTTGTGAGTGGTAGGCTTTCTTGTTGCCATAATTTTGCTTTTCATTTTTCTTGCCACCCTGAATGCCTTCTCTAATGAATCAGGTTTCACAAGGCGAACCTCATGTTGGATGTTATCATTTAAAGTCCCTATGAACACCTCAATCCTATGCTCCTCTGGAATATATTTTACCCTTATATTCATTTTTTGGAATTCCTCATTGTGCTCCATCATTGAACCCTTTTGTTTGAGATTTATCAACTGGCTAAAAAAAGTGTTTCTTTTTGTATCTTCATAATGTGCTATCATTTCATCCATAAAAATAGCCCAAGTGACAATTTGTTTATGAAAACAAGGCCATCGATACCATACAAACTGATTTTGTTTCAAATATAAAGTTGCAATGCGTACCTTTTGTGTGTTTTGCACATTATGGAGATCGAAAAATTGCTCCATCTGTAGTATCCATGTTACAAGATCCTTGCCATCAAACTTCCTCATATTGATCTTTGGAACATGGTGGGTCTTTGATCCAACGTTAGAGTCTATGAAATCATGATTAACATTTATTTTGTTCTCATCATGAGTTTCCTTTACTACCCTTTTTCCATTAGTAAGCATTTCTTGTAAAAACTTTGTCAAATTTGTCTTCAAAGCTTCCATCTTAGCTTCCATGCCATCCATCTTAGCTTCCACACCATCCATCTTAGCTTCCATGTCATTCATCTTAGCTTCCACATCATTCATCTTAGCTTCTACACCTTTCTTTAAACCATCCATCTTAGCTTCCATGCCATACATCTTAGCTTCTATGTCTTTCTTTAAACCATCCATCTTAGCTTCTGTTACTTTTTGTGCGAGTGAATTTTGTTGCACTTGGTCTTGTAATTTCGATATATCATGTTGCATTTCTTCCTCTTCTTCATGAGTCATACTAGAGCTTTTAGGTGGCTTACTATGTGTTTCCATTTTATTTCTTCGGGGCGTCAATTAATGATAATAATTCTTCACTATGCCCTTTGAATTTCTTCAAACTAATTTTGTAAACCAAACTTATGCAAAAATTTAAAAAAATTACACAGTTTTTTTTCACTTTGTAGGAGTTGGATATTGAATCTATTGTATCTCTATGATTTTGGATATCCAAGGTCTTAAATTTATTCTTGAGGTAACCCTCTGAGTCCTCTATCTAACCCCACAGTCTAATCAATATTGGATTCTCCAATGAAGATTTATTCCAAATCTCCCACGATGACCTAATTATAGACTAGTTTAGTAGAGCGAACTTGTACAACATGCCACGTGTCACTGTTTCGACCTTAGGTTTTGAAAATGATACCCAAAAAACTACAGTCTATCTTCTTTCTATAAATTCTTATGAAATTTGAATCAGATGCTCTGAGAGAGAGTCAGGACGATTTTTCCAAGGTCACCTATTTGGGATGTAATTCGTGGGCCTGCAGAAACCCTAAATTTCTTGGATTGTATCTCTGAAAATATAGTGAAGAAAAATCAAAAAATTTAGCCTGAGCTTCACCAAGATTTCGGCTCAAATGGGTTTTAATTTCAGAATCTAAAACTTCGTAGAAACCAAATTATAGCGAAAATTCCACAATGACCTGTTTGAGATGGAATTCTAGAGCTTGCAAACATCCTAACTTCCTCAGGTCATATCTTTGAAAATGTAGCAAGACAAGATCTAAAATTCGAACTCGAGGTTTAGAATGATTTCGTCTCAAATTGGTTTTTGTTTTATCTTTTTAAACATCACAGAACCAAAGTTATAGCAAAAATGCCACAAATACCTATTTGGAGTAGCGAAACCTAGAATCCAAAGCTTTGATACCAAATGTTATGAAACCAACTCACAAAAAGATAGAAAAGATAGATCAACGACTTAGAAATATGCCTCTTCAAGGGGGAAACCTTCTTTACATTACACAAATGAATAACCAAAAGACAAAAACTCCTTTCTATATATATGAGTCTAAGGGATCACAATATAATCAAAGTCGACCTAACAATAATAATATAAGGGCATAAAAATAACAATAGTGGGCTTCTATGGGTCACAATAATAACAATATGGGAACAATAGGGGCACAACAATAACAATAAGGGATACAATGAAAATAGTAATGGGGAAAGCACTAGTATTATATGGACCTAACATCTTACGAACAAGTGACCAAGGATGATCAATCGTAGGATCCAAGGTAAGCTCTGAAAATTGCATGCGAGCCAAAATTTTGGAGGGTGTTTGTAGCTGCTAAAACAATTATTCAACTAATATGATATTACGCTAGGAATAGTGCTAATTAAGGTATGATTTTCAAAGATTTACTGGTAAGAAAGGAGACAAATCCATTGGGCATGGAGTCATGTCAAATAGATTATTTTTCCAATGATAAGATGAGGAGAGAAATGGTTTTTCAACAGGGGAAAGGTAGGCAGTCTTGGTGATGGAATTAATTCGTTGTAGGAGGGTAAGTGTGAGAAAATATGGAAACAAAAAAAAGATTATCAAACTATAGCTAAATTCTGAAATGTTGTTTTAAGAAGAAAACATTGATCGCTTGGTAAAACTAAGTCAGAGAACCTTTTAGATGAATTCTAAGCTAAACATATAATTCTTCCAAGCATGAAGACATACATTCTAGAGACGTAAAAAGCATAAGAGAAACTTACAACATGAAATAATAACAACACCATCAAGATCTGACATAGGAGTCCCTACAAATCACCTTCTGTCTTTCATTCATTGACAAATGGTTTTAGAAAATATATCACATACACAAATCGTTTTCTATCCAATCTGACCAACTCTTTTTTCATTACATGCTCATCATAAAATAGACTCAAATGAGTCAGTTACCATCTCTAGTGGTCAAATTCCTCATTAGGAATGTTGTTTATAAATTCTTCAATGAAAATAGAACTATCTGCTAAAGACTAGGGACTGCTTAAGCAAATATTTTCTAAGCATTTTTCATTAATTCTGTTGTCGCTCACTGCTAAATGTGTTTTCAATTGTGAAAAGGGTAAGAAAGAGAAGTGAATTTTTAAGCCACCTTCTAAGCCATAGAGGCTATCCAAGCTTAATAAGACCCCCTCCATTGTATAGTTCTTAGAATAAGCTTTCCAATGGTATATGGAAGTCCAAAAATGGACTTATGGATCAGACATTAGAGAAGATTGCAGATAGGTGTTTTTTTGCCTTGAAATGAAAGAAAGGAGCATATCGGTGGGTCTAAGGCAAAACAGTCTCATATATTGGCGACCAGTAGGCCCCGGGCACAGTAAATCAGTGACCAGTGGTGGGCAATCCCACACCCCACAATCTCGCATCCCACAGGTTCCGCACCCCGGAGTCCCGCATCATCGCATCCCGCAATCCCGTAATCCTGCATCCCGGAGTCCTCCTATCCCACAGTCTTGCATCCCGGAGTCTCGCTATCCCACAAACCTGTGATATCACAGTTCCACAATAGCACAATCCCGCATATTAGACTCCCTGCAATACCGAAAAATCGACAATCAACGGGCCCGATGGTCCATCCTTAAGGAATTGCGGGGGTGAAATAGGCCGATATCTCGAGAATCACTAAAAACTGGGCATATAGTGTTAAATCATCGAGGAAGGCCAGAATCATTTAACAAGGGAAATCGACGCAAAACAGGGACAAGCAAGCTCCTTTCTTTCTCCTCTAGGGGGGCCACATGGTAGACTACCATTGGTCTAGATAAATCTACGTGGCAGTTGACGTCAACATGACATGGCAGTATGGAGATGACGTGGCAATATAGAGGACACGTGTCACGTGGATTCAAATTTACAGGGTCCTAAGGGGAGCATTTTTGGGTGACACGTGTCAGCACTCATAGGGTGAAACATGGCATTAATGACGTCATCAATCTCGCAATCGGCGATTGCAAAAGTCAAGGCCCTCCTCCACCGTAATCCCTCTAGATTTGCGATTGTGATATGCGGGGGATCCTCCCAGATGTGATATTTTATATATTATAGTTTATGAGGATCCCACATATGGTCATTCGCCCTATGCTATGAAAAGAAGTGGAGGGATCTTTCCCTCTTCCATATTGCAATTTCGATACCATGGGTGGGCCCAATCCTGCAGATCGGAGATCACAAGGTGTCAAGGGGTGGTATCAAAGGAAAAGCATTGAAAATCGCCGGTATGTGGGATATTATGCAACAAAGGGAAAAGGCCCCTAAAGAAGAGTCTAAAGGCTCTAGCACCTTAGGGCTAAGCCCCAGGTCACAGCCCTCGGTCCTTTTATGTAGAAACACAGAGAGGGGCTAAACCAAAGGGGGGTTGAGGGGCATCATAGCACTCGGTTTCGTAATGTTTCAAAGGGAAAAGCCCCGATTACAGCAAAGCCATGAGAGAATGGTATAGAGCTTTAAAGGTGTATGGGTCGACAGCTATGGTATTCAATGAAAGCATGGGGCAGTGGCACACTGAGATGGGCTAATCCTGTAGAAGCCCCTGCAACAAGAAACCAAGGACTACATAGGCTACATAAATGGATTCGACGGCTTCACTACATGAATGTTGTGAGTAAATGATAGTATGGGAGGCTCAAGAAGACTTAATGGCTCGACATGGAGCTCCACTTCGATACCCAACAAAGGACTTCTTGGACACACTCCATTCCCACTCTACGACAGGCATTCATAGTTGACCCACTCCCTACTCCAGAGAACGAGCTATTCAGGCAATTAAGGTGGAAGTGACAGGAACCGACCGAGTAGCAAGAGAAACACATCACAACTGAGACATGGCTTGACCAGAGGCCATTCACAAGAACAACAAAGGGGACACTTCCTCCATTATATTTCTGTTTCCCTCTTTATTTTCATTATTTTGCAAATTTCTGCTTATTTCCAAGAAGGGATTGAATCCCAATTGTAATCATTTTGAGAAACAGAGCCTTACACACCGAGATAGCTAGTCTAGCAGACAGTTGGAACTTTGGCAAAGATATTGTGTAACTGCAATCCAAGCTCCCCCTCTTCTTATAAATAGGGGGGAAGAAACACTGATAAAAGGTTCTGGAATTTCTCATCCACAAGGTCTGCATTCTGAGATGCCACTTTGGTTCTATTTGCTCATTCATGGGGGGCCTTGACTAATGTTTTGTTGAATGTTATGGATTGGTATGTTGGACTCATATTGGATTAATGAAACTCCCAGGTGATTCCAAGCATGATCAATGTGAAGCATGTTTCCTCTTGGTAAATCTCATTTCATTTGTGTTGTCCCTTCTCTGAAAGAGTGTAATAAAGCTGCGGTTTCTCCCTTATTGATGGATTTATGCTAAGTAGAGAAAATTACATGCGTTATATTACATATTTACTTGTGTCATTCAATAACATAACTATGTAAACTTTGAAACGGGAACTATAAACTCAAAACAAGAACTCTGGCCAAAAAACCCCGAAAAAACATCAAAAACAGTGCTAAAAATGAAAAGTGTGTATACTAGAACGATGCTTATTTTTTAGGGGTCAATTTTTCACATGTTTTAAAAATGGCAGTGACTACGAAATTTACTATGAAATTTTCGTGCAAAATATAACTTCAAAACGAAAGTGATGATACTGGAACAATGATTTTTTTTTTAGGGTTAATTTTCAAACTTTATAAAAAATGCTAGTAAAACCAAATTTTTATGTGCGAAACAAAGTTGTTTATGAGGAAAAAAACACATTAATGTTTTTGGTAGAATATCATTTTTCTTTCCTAAGTTTAAATTCAACATGTTTTCAACCATAACATGCTAGATACAAAAGAAATTAAATTTTTTTCAACTATAAAATTAAAAAACCATGACATTATGAACGAATTATATCACTAAATGAATTCAAAAGCCATTATTTGTATATTGAATAAAACATACATTATATCTCTAATTTAATACTTCATTGTAGATATTTTAAACAATAAAAATTATCATAATTAAGACATATAATCCAACAACATAAAAATGCCTCATAACTTCTCATTTAACACCATATGGAAATCATTAATTTTATTTCAAGATACGATGCACACATCAATTATATAAACTATCTTAAACAATTATTCAAAATCACTCATATTTTCTTGCATACCATCAGAATTCACATCTTTAGATGAGTGACTAGATGCTGATGAATATGTTCCATATTCTTCTCTTTCATCAACTAGTGCCCCATCTGAGTCCACATGCATGCCCAACACTTCAGTTTTAAAAATTCTTCTAGATCTATGACTGGTTTCAGCAAACTCCCATCTCAACACTGTTCCTTCTGGTAACAACCTCTTTAGAATCTCTATCGTCTTGAAGCGAAGAGTTCCTCTCTTTGTTAAATTGAATTCATAAACAAGTATGTCAACATCCTCCAATTTTAATATATCTGTGCAGCGACGATTTATATTTGTACCCTTTCTTTTTCTCTTTCTGCCATTTTTTTTGTCAACTACCATCTTTGGCTTATACACACCATTGAATGGGTGTGTATTTGTGGCATACCAATGTACTTCAACACTTGTAACATCCTCATTTTCTGTAAAGAACTTTATAACTTTAGCAACCTAGAATGGATAGCCATTGGGATCTCCATCTGCTAGCACTGCAATCATGCAACCCTCCTTAATATCCTGTACTGAACCCTTGTAAAGGTCTTCCATGGGTTCACGTTGTGCACAAGATCTTCTAGAACCAATATACATCTCTCTTTCCTCTGCCTCTGAAGAATTAATAATACCTTGAGATTGTTGTTATTCAACAATTTTTATTTCCTCATGTTCATTCGACACATTTTGTGGCCAAATAAATGGATTTTTCAAAGGTATATCTTCATTTGTTGTTGTTGAAATGATATCACTTTGATTATTTAAAAATGACTCCCACCAAACTGAATCAACAATGTCAAAGTACTCATATGTATATCTAATACATTTTTTAATTTCTTCCAGGCAATCAGAATAAATTATATCTCTATTTTGTCTGCGTGCATTCTAAACTTCACCAACTCATTGTAATAACAATATTTTTTATGCAAATATTGGATGATCTGGAATGAACTTCAAAAATTGCAAACCTGATGATGGTGCCCATTCTGCAGTAATTGAATACTTCTTGCCCCATATTAGTGTTTTCCCATTAATTTTTTTGATATGAAATCGATGTTGGAAGCTAATGTCATTAAGTTGTTTAATGCATTTCCCCTCACCATATGATCCCAGAATAAACCTACGCATGTCAACAGTTTCTTCCAACACATCAAAAATAGGCTCTGGCATGTATGATTTCTTAAGACATTCAATTAGTGATGGCAAGATCCCAACTTGCTTCCTCCTCAATATGACTGAAAAACGACTGAACATCTAATCAATATGGTCATCAGTGTGCCCAACAAGAAGGAAACCAACCTTTACCTTTTGAAAATTTCTCAATTCAACAAGCATGTTTAGATATTCAAAAACAACCTAATTTTTGTTTTCACGGCAAGTGTTGTCCAATTATAGATAGAAAACTTCAGGAAGATTACCAAACCAATGATAAATCACATCATGAATTATGGTTATGGTCAGATTTGCATCATTATGAATATTTGGAGCTGTGAAGTACACCCTTGGCAACATTTTCCCATTGAAGACCATACAACCGACCAAGTGAAACTGAATAAAATTCTCCTCCTATAAATTTTTGGGTGTGTGAACAAAATGTGGTAAAAGTGTTTTCTTCTGGTCCATACCATCAATTATCAAACCCAAATATTTATTTGGATTATCATAACACTTCTTTCAATGCTTGTACAACTTATTCCTTTCATTTGTTTGTTGTTCACGATGATCCTGAAGTTCTTTGACAATTAAATCTACACAACATAAAAGAAAATCATTAAGAAATATGTTTTCATAGTTGATGACTATACAATTTTAAAAGTTAAAGTTATGAATGCTTACCTCTTTCTGAACCTTCACATTTGTCCCTTTTGATTTAAGAGAAGCACATGTACTGCAAATCCCCATCCTTGTCTTCTTAGGAATACGGACATTGTTGAATTCTTTCTTCCATACTTTCACAAAATATTGATATGTAATAAACCGGCCATGTCCCTCAGCCCCTTCTGCATATTCTTTGTATAAGTTGTAGATTTCTCATCTTGAAAAATTATCTAGAATATGTATTGTCTCTCTATTTGGCATACACTCTCCATGCTTTAAAAAGAAATCTTTCATCCATGACATTGCAGTATTTGATAATGACCCAAACTGTCTTTTATGACGTACTTCTGAATAAAATGTGGGATCCTTTTCCAAATTTTCTTGAATTCTCGAGAGACAAAAATTCCCAATCGAATGAAACATTTTGAAAGCTTTTCTACAGATAAATAAATTCCCCATATGTTAATCATAACCTAACAATGTAGATTGCATGCACCCAACTAAATATGAATTTTGCATGCTTTTATTCATTGACAAATATCTCTTCCTGCTTTCTAATGCAAATTTGAAATCCATATGTTTCAATCAATCTTTTTGGCAACTTTCACTTGAAATGAGAGCGTTGATAGAACTTCTTCTCGTTAGATATTTTGCTCTACCTCTTGTATAACTAGAATAGCTTGCATTGATATGAAAAGGTCTGCTCCTACTCCTCGATACAATATTTCTTGGCAACATATCCATCATTGGATCATCATTTGTATAAGGATTTTCATCATCATTAGGAGGAATGTTATCCACACTATGATCAGCTCTGCTTTTCAAATATTGACTTGGAGGATATTCTTCATCTTCCCCTTCTTCAGTGCTACTGTCGTAGTCCTTAGAATTCGGACTGAATGGAAAATCTGACTCGATGTTTAATGGATATTCTTCCTCATGTGCATTGTCAGTGCTTCTCTCATAGTCCATAGAATTAGGACTACGTCAAAAAATGTGACTGTTTACTTATTGAAGATGCTACATCCTGTCCTTTGTCACTACTACCTTTATACTCATTAGAATTAGGACTAAGTGCATCATCCTGTCCTTCATCACTGCTGCTCTTATAGTCCTTAGAATTAGGACTAAGAGGACATTGAGACACTCCATTCTTTTGAAATTCATCATCATGCTCTTCATAACCGTTGCTCTCATAGTCCTTAGAATTAGGACTAGGTGGACACCGTGACACTCCAATCTTTTAAAATTCATCATCCTGTTCTTCATCACTGCTGCTCTCATAGTTTTTAGAATTAGGACTAACTGGACACTGTGACACTCCATACTTTTGAAATTCATCATCATGATCTTCATCACTACTGCTCTCATAGTCCTTAGCATTAGGACTAAGTGGACACTTTGACACTCCATTCTTTTGAAATTTGTTATCACGCTCTTCATCGCTGTTGCTCTCATAGTCCTTAGAATTAGGACTAAGTGGACACTTTGACACTCCATTCTTTCGAAATTCGCCATCATGCTCTTCAAAATTGCTGCTCTCATAGTCCTCAGAATTAGGACTAAGTGGACACCATGACACTCCATTCTTTTGAACTTCACCATCATGCTCTTCAAAACTTCTTCTCTCATAGTCCTCAGAATTAGGACTAAGTGGAAATTGTAACACTCCATTCTTTTGAACTTCACCATCATACTTTTCATCACTGCTGCTTTCATAGTCCTTAGAAGTAGGACTAAGTGGAATTTGTGACTCTTTAGTTATTTAAAATTCTCCATCCCCTATTTCATCAGTGTTGCTCTCATAGTCCTTAGAATCAGGACTAAGTGGAAGAATGACTTTCTATTCATAGTGGAAAAATTCCCACTATATTCATCAATATGAATAGAGTTGTTACGCAATGAAGATGTTGATGGTGTATAAGTCGAAACTTCACTATCAGAACAATCCATCCCTTTCAAATAGATGTTGAATGATACAAATGGAGAGTCTCCTAAAGCTATTATATGCTTAAAGAATGAAATTTTCCCTCCAAAAATTTTCCCTCCAAAAAGTTTTGCAAAAATATTTCCCCCCAAAAATTTTCGCGAAAATACTTCCCTCCAAAAAGTTTGTAAGATTTATTTACCTTCATTATTTTATTCTACAATTTATTAAAAAATGTAAACTAATTTTTTTTATGAAATAAATCATTAAAAGTAAAATTGTAAACTACAACTTCTACATTAATTATTTTAATAGTTAAAGTATATAATATTTACTAAACAATTTTTTTTTTTTTTTTGATAATATATTCTAAAACAAATTAATCCCAAATTCAACCCGTTGTAAAACAATTATACAATATTCGCTTTATAATATTTTAAAACAAATTATCCCACATTAACCGTACGGTAAAACATCTCCATAATTTCACTTATATATTAAATTTCATTATCACTATTACTCACATCACATCCAGGTTTTCTGAAGTTCGTTGAAAGACTCGTGAATTTGTGGAGTAGCTACATTGCTATCAAAAACATATTCAACAAAGAATTCTCGCAATTGAAAGGTAAGTTAAATTTTTTTCCTTGAAAATTTTCATATTAAATTAGTTTAATGAAAAAGAATTTTTTTTTTTTAATAATTTTTTTGAGCCAAAATAACAATTACGCCCGTCATGAGCATGGTGGGCCCGATCAAACTCAATCGCCCAATAGCTGTGGGTGGGCCGTCGTGGTGTTGCGAGGTGGGCGGGGTGTGAGGGCGCGGGCGGGCAGTGGGGGGTGTGGGAGCGGCCCAGCGGCTCGGCGGCCTATCGCGGGGGTTGGGTGAGCTACCGGGGTATGCGTCACAACCCGACTCGCCCCCTACCACCCACGCCCCCTCCCGACACCCTCACCCCCTTCACCCACACTCTGCGCCCCTGCCCCCTTAACCCACCCATCCACAGTCCGCCCCCTTAACGCCACCCTCATCCCCTACCACCAACCCCACAGACCCCTCACCCCCACATCCCCACATGACTCGCCAACCCTCCCATCCCCACCCACACCTGCCCCCCTTCCACCTCCACGCGCCCACACTGCCCCTCTCCCCTCACCCACACCCACTCGCCCTCCCCCTCACCCTCATCCCACCACACCCACCCGACCGCACCCCACATTGACCCCGCCACCCACGCCCCCTCACCCACATGCCCTCACCCTCACCCACCCTTTGCATACCCTCCCCCTCACCCGCCCTCCACAAACCCTTCCCACCCACTCACCCTCCACCTAACTGATCCAGGTGGATGTCGGTGGCCACCCACCTATCCCATTTGGACCCCCACAACTGTCTCTTTCAGTTTTTCAGTTTCCTTAATTATAGCATAGTTTACTATTTTTAGCAGTTTTTCGGGTCCTAAACTTCCGGAGCCGTTTTGAGGCCCTAAACGACGTTTTTTGGGAAATCCATCGCAACGATTTTTTTGATAAAAATCGTCTTTTCCGTCGTAGTCCTCGGAGAGATCTTTCCAACGGGCTATCATGCGCGTCAAACGGAGATAGTACGACCAATTCGCGACCCCGGGAAGTTGATGTACCAACTTACCCAAAAACGGGGCCCACAATTTGGCGTTTCATCTTCTAGGGTTAGGTTTTGGAATGTGAAGGGTTTTCCATTGTTTCTCAACAATAAATAGGCCCTCGAGCCTCATTGTAACACAGTTCGAAACAGTTCAGAGGCATGTAGCCGACACATCTCTTCTCAGAGATAAGCTACCATCGCCCTAGCTGGTTTATTTCTATTTGTAAGCATATTTCAATATTCTCCATTAATGAAATGAAGTATTATTTCCGCTGCATCTCTATTTTTATGGTTATCGCATCTCTATATTTATGGTTATCTCTGTAATCTATTGCGTTCCTGCTTAAATCCGGATCACTAACCCACGCTCCCCACCCCCTGACGCCCTCCCCCTCACGCACCATCCCCCTCACCCACCTTCCCTGCCCCCCCACACCTGCCCTCCCCCTCACCCACTCCACCCACGCCCTCCCCCTCACCCACCCCACCCACGCCCTCCCCCTCACCCATGCCCACGCCCCGCCCTCGCCCAAGCTCGCCCCCCTGCCCGACCGGTGGCCAGGCAATTTTCGGAATCACCCAAACACCGGTCGAGCAGGGGGGTGGACGCCACCCCCCCGCCTGACCAGCGGCCGAGCGATTCCACCAGTCGAGCAGGCGGGCGGGCCGGCGAGGTGGCACCTGCCAGGATGGTGGGCGAGGGGCCGAGGGGGTGGGGAGGGTGTGGGCGTGGGCAAGGTCATATGGGTGGGTGAGGGGCTGGGTGAGGGGGTGGGGTGGGCGTGGGCGTGGGTGAGGTCGAGCGGGCGGGTGAGGGGGTGGGACGGTCGTCGGTATCGACATCGGCGTCGGCGAGGACGGGTGGGGAGGGCACAACATGCGGGGTGGGTGAAGGGGGGCGGGTGGGGGTGCCGAGGGAGGGCGGGCGTGGCTCGGGGGGGTGGGTGTGGGCAGGGAGGGTGGGTGAGGGGGGTGAGGACGGCATGCAGGTGAGGGGGCGGGCATGGGCGTGGGTGGGAAAGGGCGGGTGTGGGCAGGCGAGTGTGGGGTTGGGGTGGTTGGGGCGGACGTGGGTGGGGGAGGGCGAGTTCGGGGGGTGCGGGTGAGGGGGAGGGCATGGGCGGGTGGAAGGGTGGGTAGAGGGCATGCGGGTGAGGGGGCCGGTGTTGGTGGGCATGGGTGAGGAGGGTGTGTGTGTGAGGGGGCGCGCAAAGAAGGGGAGGGCAAGGGAGGGCGAGGGCTGGTGAAAGGGTGGGCAGGGAAGGGAAGGTCGTGGGCGGGGCTGTGTGGGGATGTTGGGTGGGCGGGGGTGCGCGGGAGTGCCTAGTGTGTGAGGGGGTGTGTGAGGGGGTGGGAGTTGTGAGGGGGTGTGGGAGGGGTCGGTAGGTGGGGGGCGAGAAGGGTGGGAGAGAGGCGGGTTTGTGTGAGGGGGTGAGGGAGTGTGTGAGGGAGAGGCGGGTGGGTGTGAGGGAAGAGGGTCGGCGTGGGCGTGTGGGGGTTGAAGGGAGCCGGGTGCGGGTGGGGATCGTGAGGTTGGTAGGTTAAGGGGGCCAGGTGCGGGTGAGGATGGGGAGGTTGGGGGCCGGCCCACCCCGCCCTCGCATGCTCGCCCCTACCCACTGCCCGCCTACCCAAACCTGCACACCCCTCTCACCCACACCCACCAGGCCCGCCGCCAACCCCTCCTGCTCTCACTCACCCGACTGCCCACCCCACCTCGTCGTTCCTCACCCGACCTCCCACCTGCCCACCAACCCGCCCGCCCTCCCGTTAGGGGTGACTGGGCGATTCTAATTACACAAATAAAAATTTTATGATATATTTTCTTTGTTAATTTAAGTTAATATGTTTTTGTTATTTACTGATTTATGTGTTTCTATTTTTCAGGAAAATGGCATCAAAGAAAATTTATGTGAATCTTTCTGGACCAAAGACTCTTCAAGATGCATCTTTAAGAAAGAGGTGATAAGAAGATGATTTCAGATTGGAAGAATTCAAAAGAGGTGAAATTTCCATCAAGAATCTAGTATGTGAAAGAAAGAGAAAGCACAAATGTGAATATATATCTATATATTGATATACCGAATGATAATGGAGTTTTTGAGGTGATGGGAAGAGTCATAGATATGTGTTCGGTACCAGACAGTAAAGTTGTTTACATACTTATAAAAGCTCCCAAGTCACATGAAAGGATTAAATACCAACTATCATATTCATTGTATAACACGAGAGAGGTATCTACAAAATTGTGTAAACAAGTCGTAAATGAGATGACACAAAACATCATAAGTATTGTTATTTATATTTGTATTTTGCGTTCTTGAAAGTGTCTCGCTATATTTTTTTAACTTTTTTTTTTTATTGACATATGATATTTTGTTTGGTAGAATTTTGTTGAAAGTTCTTCAATTAGGTTGGGAGGCATTCATTTCATAGAGCATGATATCATGAAAGTTGTCAACGATTTTTACTCAGTGTCAGAAGAACATATGGAAAACAAGCAAAATGTAGTAATTGATGATGCTACAAAACTACATCCAAAGAATCAGAAAAGAAGGCCTCTGGTGGATAAATCTAGCAAGGGTAAACAGATTACTTTTGAGGACGGTGAAGTTGAAATTGACAATGAAGCATATGTTGTCATTTCTGAAGATGATATTGGAACTGAGAAGAGTCGTAAAAGACCAAAAGTAACAATGCCCAAGAATAAATCTGTTGGGAATGTTATGATGAAGAAAAGTAAAGTTGAAGATTTTGAAGCACTCATTACCAACAGTAAAGAACCTAGTGAAACTTCAAAAGAAAGCAGAGAAATCATTACAACAGGAGCTGATTTATAGGATGGAATTATCAAAACAAAACAAAATGCCATTCAACAGAATTTGACAAAGAGAAACTTAATTGATGGTGGTCGTACATTTCAGCTTAATGTCAGGCAAACCTATAGGCAAGTGAAGGACAGTGTCAATATCAAGTTAGATAGCCACATCATTTGCATGTTCACAACTTGAAGACATTGATGAGGTACAATCCATATGCTCATGTGGTTAGTTATGTGCTTCTTGTTCATCCACTTCAAGTTCCCAACAAAGAAGCATTTGATAAGTCAAAATGTTTTGAATACAATTATTATGTGCTTGGGGGGAACCATTCTGTAGAAGCTCAAAGACAATTGATGGAGGAATATCCTAATGACCCACATTTTGAAACAATGAAATGTGTCATTTATGCTGGTTTATCAGATACATAAGCAAAGTTAGTTGCATGGGATCATAATTCAGATAATGAATATAGGATGTCTATGACTTTCATCCAAAGGGTTAGATTTATTCATAGTGAATTTGAAGAAAAATGTGGTGGGGATAGAATAAATATTACTGCAAGTTTCCGACAGGAGTGTTGTATGGAAATAGGCTATCAAATTGAAGAGAAAACCAATTCAAAAGGTGGAAAAGGCAACAAAAATAGTGATTTATTCAGCGGTGTTGATAACATTTTCCAATTGGCATTTAGAACTAGAGATGTTTGGAAGTTGATTGATGATATTTTTAGCATGTGGGAAGACACTGCCATTAAAAACCAGAGGGTCAAAAAGTCTCAGCCATTGATATGTAGCAACAGTAAATCAGCTCCTGAAATGAAGCAGCTTCCAGATGATATGACTATCACACCCTGGAGGGCGATGCAAGGAGTGAAATATGAAAAAATTGTCAAAACAATATTATCTCGTGTGAGGTCAGGGGAATTATCATTGGAGGAAATGTTTGAAGAATTTCAAAAGTAAGTTTGTTGAATTATTTTTATTTATTTCTAGATTATAATTATATTTTAAATAAAACATGTTGTTCTTGGTAGTATTTGTTATACATATCATTATATTAACTTTTTGTTACCTTATCTATGCAGTCACAACGTTTACTTGAAAATTCAAGAACAAATGGTTAGATTGTTGAATGAAGATAGTTGGGATGATGTTGTACGCAACTATCCAGATTCAAGTTCTACATCAACATTAAAAGATTTTTATCTTGGATTTAAAAGGTATCTTGATTTATACATTCATTTTTATTCACCTGTGTACTATTTTTAATTTATAACTTACACATATATTTGTTTATTTTATAAAAGATGAGGAAGGATGATAATGGAGCGCCAGATAGTTTCAAAACCTTTATTGAAAAAATAAAGATTGAAAGACTGAGGAAGCAACGTATTAAGAATGTTCAACTTGATCCAACTCTTAATCATTTCATTTGGAATGGGCTAGACACTATTCAATATCAAGTAATACAAGGCAAATGTGAAGACATTGCTAAACTCATACCTAAAAAGGATTATGCCCTAGTCATTGCAGATATTCCCCATGGTTTCAATATTCCAAACATTGACTATGATAGTGACCCTTATACTTATTAAGCTCTTAGTAAAGTGGTTGCGGGATTTTTAGAAGTCACGTCATCACCATTATGGAGATTTGTGATATTTCATTCAGACACACAATTGGCAATGATATTGTCAAGCTTCAAGGGGAAAACAAATTCAATGATGCAGCTTACATGGAAAGACGTTTAAAATGTATATTTGATTAATGTTGAAAAATTTATTTATGTACAAGTTAATTGAACTTTTACTATTTCATGTTACACGCAAAAGTCAAATCTTCTTAACAATGAAGATCAACAATTTATAAATGATTGTGAGTTCATTCATATTGATAGTTGGGCAAAAGATGATAGCCATATGTCTATGATTTTTAATCGGGTAGACAGAAAGAGTCATAGCCAAATACTGACTTATGATGCTGTTGTGAGAAAACTAACATATGAAGACAAATAAGCAAAAGGAGAGATAGTTAACATTTATCAAAAACCACGATTACTGATTAACTATCTTATAGACATATGTTCAAATGAAGGAGATTGGGTTCTGGATTTATTTTCTGGCTCAGGTAAGTTTTATTATATGGAATTGAATTTCAATATGTTATTTTTTAATTAATATGTCATTGTACTAATTTAGTTCATTATTTCTTTTTTGCTTGATAATTAGGTACAACACTAGCATGTTGCCTTCAAAAAGGAATAAATTGCATTGCAATTGAAAAAGATCCAGTACAGTGCAATTTCATTCAGCAAAGAATTAATGCTCTTCAATTTTTTCCAGATGCAATGCAAGAAATTGGGTTGAAGAAAGGGGACTTTAGTTAATCACGTGTGGCAAGAAAGGCAAAGGAACCCCAACCACCATTACATGGAATGTTTGGAAAGACATACATTGGGAGATTCGCGGACATCAAAGATCCATTAGAAGAGGAAAATGAGCAAAAGGAAGCAGAAAATATTGTGGAAGAAGACAATGATGAAACTATAGAAGACGAAGAGTTTGGATTACGTAACATTGTTGATTAAATTTAAGTTATGCTTGGAAATCAAGCTTTGCAATGTTTTGACTTTGACATTTTATGAGAAGAATAAACACTCAATTAGGGTTGTTATGCGTTCAATATTTGTAATATGTGATTTTCGCATTGATTTTTAATTTAATCATTATTTCTTGAAAAAAAGTGACTATTATTATTTTTTTGACATGAAATTCATAAAAAAAAAATATTATTTAACCATTTTTAGTTAAACTTTTCGTATAAAAATTGTGATTTTGACATGTCAATTCTAGCAAAAAATTATCAAAACGTGTAGTTTTTTAGTTATATTTATATTAAAAATGGTTAGTTTTATGTCCATTGTTAAAAATTATTGTTTTTTAGAAACAATTATTTCATGTGGATTGAAAAATTAATTAAGGATGTATAAGTATGTAGAATATCAAAAATTCAAAATATTGACCTTCTAATTTAAAAATGCAAAACAATAAAAACCTCACTACAAAAAAATTAAAATTAAAATAAAAAACAAGAAAATATGAAGAAAATGACCACTTCAAAAATTATCAAATTTACAAAATAATTATTTACATTTTATACATTAGAAAATTTAAAGCCAAAAAACAGGTCTTTTAAAAAAAGGGTCTGATGCAGAATACCCACTTTTTCAAATCAGCATGAAAATCACTACCACTCTAAAACGCAATGTACAAAAAAAAAAAAAAAAATTAAAGTGCCAAAAACTATGTTCTAAAAAAAACATGTGTGTTCTGCATCACCCCTTTTCAAAATCAGGTCACTTGTTTGCTATCTCTACAAAACGGGTAACAATATCAGTTCCCGTTTCAAAGTTTACATTGTTAACATACAATACCTATAGTAATTGCAGATTTATTTTTGTTATTGGATTAAACTACAGTACTTGTGTGATCCCATATTTACTCACGTTGTTTGGTGCTAATGATACCCATGTGATATCTGGCATGAAACCTTAATTAGCATACCACTATTTCTACCATTTCACCTCCTTACGCTTCCATTTTTCTGCTGGAACATTGTTGTTGAGGATTATGTTTGTCTACAGCCCTACGCATCTATTTCCCTCCTTCCTCTCCTCCTCACTGCTATCTCTACAACTTCAGTATTAAGTTGTCTCATTGTTGTGTGTTGGCCACCAGAATAAGATATTTCTCTTTAATATTACCCCAATATACCCCCTGCATTTGGATCCATGTGTTAGCTTGAGTCTACCTTAATGAAGCCATATTGAACCAAGCCCCTCTTATTATTTTTTACTTACATGACAATTGAAGTGCAACAGAACCCCCACTCAAAATCTTCCATGCACTCCTCTATTTAAAATGTCCTAGTCACTGGTCTACAATCAACCCATAGGTTGTCTCTAGGAGGCGTTATAGGTCCCTTGAAACACTCGTGTTGTAGGTGGTGCTAGAAAAATCCACAACAATTTCCTTAGCCCCAAATCAAGCCTATGAGTTATTAGATGCTTTATTACAATTACTAATAATATAAAAACAAGATGTATAATATTTTGACTTGGGCAACTCGGTCAAAAAGATGACTGTCTAGAAATGCAGATCCTCCCCTACAACAAAAACACAGTACCAAAACGCAACGACTGTATTTTTCACATATCTCCTAAAACATAAGCCGGATTGAGCTAATTTTTTGACAAAAATTTATTATAATCATAACCCTTGTCCATCAAACATTTGAGCCAAATCTGACTTACAGATTGTGAGAAAATACAAAAATTACTTTAGATGATGGTGGCTCATTTCTCAGAAACCATGAATAATTTTGACCTAAAATTAAGTGGGATTATTCATCTCTGCCCCATGAATCTACTGTAAAACTTTCATGGAAAATGCGTACATGGTTTAAGAGACATGGTGAAAATATGGTGACTACATGAAAGCACAATGCTCCAAGCTTATACTATCTCCATCCATCTTCTAACATGCTGAGGGTACTGGTATGGCATGAGATTATCCATACAACGTTTCAAACCCATGAGAAACATTTTAGGCTGAACAAAAACCTTCAAACCCAAAACCTTCTCCTTGGAGCAAAATAATAGCGCACCTTCATCCACATGACTTGACCAAACACTGACCTTATGATTGAGCCAAATGGATTTGAGAGGATCTTAACATTCACAAGAACCATTTCATGTCTTCATTCATGGAACAAATTCCAAAAACCATGATTTCTTCATGAAAATTGGTTGCCTTGGTAAAAGAAAAACACCCCATGGTTGAAGTAGCTCTGATCATTCTCTGAGTTTCTTGATGACTTCAACACGTGTGAAAAGGCCTAGACTTGTTCAAATTCCTCCTTAGAATATTTCTTTCATCACACAAAGCCCCCAACTCTCACAATTTCACTTTCAGCAAAAGTGCAGCGCCACCTATTTTCATGGTTTGAGTGACTGTGAGGTCTCTAGACAAGATGCTCATGTTGGTGATGATACTAATGCTACAATAATCATGCCACATACCCCTTTCAAGCTTCCTTTCACCAAAATGCAAAACATTCATCTCCACATCACAAAACCCTAACCCTAATGCTTGGTTAGGATAAAAAATGACTTGACAGGATGTCACTAACTCATCCCAATGCAAGACCAGGACCATCATACCCCCACTCATGATATTTTGATGAAACATGACCTTAGACCCACTTACTTCAATCTCTCAATACATCAATGACTATTTTAATGACTCTTGACACACTATGACATATTTACATTGAATAATGAAAATTTTATTCTAAACCAAGACCCATAGCTTGATCTTGTTATGAAACCAGCTCACAAAAATATAGAAAAGATAAATAAATGCCTTAGAATTCAGCCTCTTCGAGGGGGCAACCTCCTTTACATTAAAGAAATGAACAATTCTTGGATGATTCAAATGACAAGACCTCATTTCTATGTATAGGAGTTTAAGGGGTCATAATATAATCAGAGCTGACATAACAATAATAATGTAAGGGCACAATAATAACAAAAGTGGGCTTCTATGGGGCACAATAATAACAATATGGAGACTACACGTGCACAACAATATAATAAGGGGGTTTTACTAAAAACAATAAGGGGTTACACTAGTATTATAGGGACCTAACATGCCCCTCTCCTTCAAAAAGTGTTGTCCTCAATGCTTGAGTAGTTCTTGATGCTTCTGTATAAATTCTTGTCCTCCCATGTCGAATCTTCAGCAGACAAGTTCTTCCACTTGATAAGATACTCTGAAATTGATCGATTTCGTAGCTATCGACTTCTCGATTCTATGAATGCTTCGGGTTCCAATATGATTTTTCCTTCCTTGTCAAGTTCTAGCAATATTGTTGGAACTAGGTTCTTCGACAAATTTTGAAGAGTTCCTATCCTGCTTCGCTATTCTTCCATTCGTCCCTTGCTTTGTTTTCCATTCCAATGGGTGGTGTTGATGTTTTACTAGGAGTCTAATGGCTACAATCTTTGGGTATGATCGCTTTTAATTTTCAAGAACTTTTCTTGAAAATTTTTTGGGAAGGAAAGGAAGTTGAATTGAGGGGTATCGAAGGAAAACCTCGAAAGATAATCAACTCTAACAACATGACAAAGCTTCTAAATAAAGAACAATGGGGTGTAATTTCACAATTATGTTCACTAGAGGATCCCACATCGAAATCATGTATTTCTCCAGATCTCCAAAACGTTTTGGACAATCACTCCAAAGTATTTGAGACTCCAAAAGGCCTCCCACCTATTCTTGATCATGATCATGCTATTCATTTGATTCCATGAAGTGCTCCTCCAAACATCAGACCTTACATATATCCATATGCCCAAAGGAGTGGGAAACATTGGGCTATTCAATACATATTATCCCATGGATAGCTTGATATTATGGCACTTTCAAGAGCAATTTATGGTTCCTCCACTTGCAACTATCACTTGACACTCTAGTGCTAGACATAGGAAGCAATTCAATTCCTTGGCTATCTTACAATTAATAAAATTTTGGGTACTACCCGAATCAATCAACACTATTACCTTTTTCTTCTTGATATGTCCTTCTATCTTTATAGTTTGAGGAGTGGTAATTCTGGCCAATGCATTACAAGATATGGTTGGATTCATTTCTTCTTTCTCGATGTGATCTTTCACTTCTTGAACCTTTTTCTTATTGATATGTCCTTCTATCTTGAGAGTTTGAGGAGTGGTAATTCTTACCAATGGTTTACAAGATATGGTCGGATTCATTTCTTCTTTCTCTGGGGTTGAGTCCTGGCATATATCCTCTTCTTTTGATGTTTCTTGATCATTTTCTTCCTCCTCTTCATACTCTATGTAAAATAATTTCTTTTCAGCACACTTACGACCTTTAATGTATTTGTTATCATAATTATGACAAAGTCCTTTTTCTCTTTTTTCTTCCAATTGTTTTGGTGTCAACCTTGTAGTTTGCGGAAGCATAGGAGAAATGACACTTTCATCTTTATAGTTGTGAGGGGTAGAATTCCTTGTTTCCATAATTTCGCTTTCAATTTTACTTGCCCACCTGAATGCCTTTTCCAATGAATCAGGTTCCCAAAGATGAACCTCATGTTGAATTTTATCCTTTAAAGTCCCTATGAACACATCAATCCTTTGCTTCGCTAGAATATATTTACACTTATATTCAATTTTTGAAAGTCCTCAATGTGCTCTACCATTGAACCCTTTTGTTTGAGATTTATCAATTGGCTAAAGAAGGTGTTACTCTTTGTATCCTCATAATGTGCTATCATTTCTTCCATGAAAATTGACCAAGTGACAAGTGCTTTACGAGAACAAAGCCCTTTATACCATAAAAATTGATTGGGTTCTAAATGTAAAGATGCAATATGTACCTTTTGTAACAGTTGAACCTCATGTAGATCAAAATATTGCTCCATTTGTAGTATCCAATTTACCGGATCCTTGCCATCAAACTTCTTCATATCACCTTTTCTTGATTTTAGGAACTTGATCTTGAAATGACTCTAACTCGGTAATTTCAGGTATCCAAGTTCTAAAATTTCATCTTGCAGTAGCCCTCTACGTCCTCTTTCTAACCCCGCAATTCTGATCAGAATTTGATTCTCCAAGAAAGAGTTATGCCAAATCTCCTAAGATGACCTGATTATATAATGTTTCAGTAGAGCGAACTTGTATGACATTCCACGTCTCACTGTTTTGACCTTAGGTTCTAAAAATTCTACCCAAACAAAATACCATTTGTCCTCTTTTTGTAACTTCTTACGAAATTTCAATCTGATGCTCAGAGAGACAATGATGACGATTTTCCTAAGGTGACCAATTTGGAATGTAATTCGGGGGCCTGCAAAAACCCTAACTTCCTCAGGCTATATCTCCTAAAATATAGCGATAAAGGATCTAAAATTTGAAGCCAAGGTTTAGAATGATTCCTTCTCAAATGGATTTTTTTTTTAGCTTCTGAAACTTTGTAGTGAAAGCGTTATAGAAAATCCCACGATGACCTGTTTTAGTTGAAATTCTGGAGCCTACAAAAACCCTAAATTCCTCAAATCATATCTCTGAAAATGCAATGAGAAAAACGCTGAAATTCAGACCCAAGGATTAGCGCGATTTCATCTCAAATGGGTTTTTGTTTTCACTTCTGAACCATCGTAGAAACAAAGTTATAGTGAAAATGCCACGATGACCTATTTGGAGCAACAAAACCCTAGAATCCAAAGCTCTGATACCAAATGTATGAAACCAACTCACCAAAAGATAGAAAATAAAGATCAATGCCTTAGAATTCAGCCTCTTCAAGGGGGAAACCTCTTTTACATTACATAGATGAACAATTCTTGGATGATTCAAATGACAAGACCTCCTTTCTATATATAGGAGTCTAAGGGGTCATAATATAATCAGAGCCGACATAACAATAATAATGTAAGGGCACAAAAATAACAATAGTGGGCTTCTATGGGGCACAATAATAACAATATGGGGACTACATGGGCAAAAAATACAATAAGGGGGTTGTACTAATAACAATAAGGGGTTACACTAGTAGTATAGGGACCTAACAGATCTTCTACAAGCTCATAGCTAAACATTTATAGATTTGTCATAATTTGAAAGATAAAAGTTGTTTTCTGACTACTATGACTATAGGATACTAACATAGGATCCAATGGGGATGGAATACTCCTTGTGAGGTGCCAAGAACATCATAGACCATGTGCTTGACCATTGGGCTGAAACGAAACCTGCAACATTCTTTGCCCTGAAACCACTACAAGTGCAACCAAATGCAAACTAAAGCTCAAACTAGAAACTTGTTTTGAAATGTGTACTTTCTATTACCACTAACTTATTCAGCAAACTGAAAACAATTTTGAAAACCTCACTCCTGAAAACCAAAACTACACACTACTGAAAATGATGCTCGAATATGTGAGCTTATTTAAAAATAAACCAACATACTCTAAGCTGTTGAAACATTTGTTAAATCAAGTGATACAAAATTTCTAGTATAACCATGAAATCAAATGGCTTCCTACTTGAATTTTTCTCACACTTTCCTTAATAAGACATAAAAATTTAAGAAATGGCAACTCAAAATCCAGTTGAAACTGAATCCCATGGTCCATAGACAACACAAAATTTTCTTGCAATGATGTTTCCAATAAACTGGAGAAATAATATTTAAGAACATAAAAAGCTATATTTTCTTGATAACCCAAAAGAAAAGGACATTCTTCATTTCCAACTGCTTCTTGTTTTATGTTCTGAAATTCAACACCATTCCCAAATGAAGAAACAACAGTCTATTCAATCTCTTATCATCCTCATTAGAAACAAGATTTGTATGGATTTGAAAATCTTCAATTGAAATAGACACATCTTGCTGATAGGAATATTTAGAATAAGTTTTAATATACTTCAACAAGAGTATTATCTTGACCTTTAAAAAAATTTGAGCTTTTCGATTCGAAATATGAAAAACCATGAATATTTTCTACATCATTCAAGGGATCTAAAACAATCTTCTCTTCTTCATTGTTTTCGAGAAACTCTTGGTAGTTGTCATCATGAATGATTTCACTGCCTAAATTTTTTATGCATTCAATTTCATAGATTTGATTTTCATAAGTTTCTTCATGAGATAAAAACTAAGAAAATGAATGACATGAAGAACAAAATGATCTACTATCCTCCTTCCTTTCTTGGACATTTGCAAACTGTTGAATATGTTCATTAATCTCGAGAGAACAAACCTATTGTACAATATTATTGAACTTAGTAAGCGAATCATAACTATCTTCATCAAGATGTTGACCTACTTCATTTTCAGCCCTTAGAGAAACTATCGCCTTTTGGAAATCCACCTGAATATTATGGCAACTATCCTCTACTATTTCCTCCTGATGTTGAAAAGGATTCTCATGAAAGGCCTCGACAATCTCATCATCCATAAGCTTATCATCTCCATGATTTTTTTTCAAATGTTGAATGAAATTCTCAAAATGATCACAACAATTTTGAACCAGTAGCAGAGATGGATAAGGTCCTTTATAATTTTCAAAAAATATTGTATGAAAATGCTTTAGAGAACATAAACTAGAAAATAATAATTGTCCATACCATGACCTTGTATTTCCTTCTAGGGTAGCCATTAACAACTTCATGCCATTCAACTTTAAGCCTCTGTGAATGCATATGCAATCTGATCAGATGTAAAGCAGCATCATCACCATTCTCATCTTTGAACTTTTGAAAATATGATATCCAATCTGCACAAGGCATGTGATTTGGAAATCCTAGAATATGGATGTGATGCATAAGATCATACCTTATAGATCTATGATCCATCTTGAGCTAATAGAGTCACTAGTAAAACCCTGATTTCTAGATCCTATTGTTAGTGGAGTCTTTGGATCATAGTGAAGCTTGATTGGAGTCACCAGGTGAATGGTACAAACTTCATGTGTCAGACTGTGGTCCACCATAAAAAATTAGATCTAAACCTTAGATGATATTTCCCAGAGAAAATGGAACCTTTCTCCCCCTGACAATGACGTGGGAATGTTAACACTTCGTAAATTTCCCTAGCATGAGGAGAGAAATTTCAGAAGTAACCACATTGCTACTTTTTGGCTAGAATCTAGCCCTTCTAGACTTGGAGAGCTCTCCCTCACTTAGGTTGTTCATATAATCTAATATTAGGCTAGGTATAGTGCTCAATAAGGTCTGATTTTCAAAGGTTTGCTGGTAAGAAAGGAGACAGATCCATTGGGCATGGAGTCATGTCAAATTGATTATTTGTCTAGTGATAAGATGAAGAGAGAAAGGGTTTTTCCACTGGGGAAAGATAGGCAGTATTGTTTATGGAATTAATTTTTTGTAGGAGGGTAAGTGTGAGAAAATGTGGAAATAAAAAAAAGAGTATCAAACTGTAGATAAATTATGAAATGTTGTTTTAAGAAGAAAACATTGATCACTTGGTAAAACTAAGTCGGAGCACCTTTTAGATGAATTCTGATCTAAATGTATGATTATTCCAAGAATGAAGACATACATTCAAGAGATGTAAAAAAACATAAGACAAACTTACAACATGAAAGAAGAACAACACCTTCAATCTCTGACATAGGAATCCCTGCAAATCACCTTTTGTCGTTCATTCACTGGCAATTGTTTTTAGAAAGGATATCACATACACAAATCTCTTTCTCTCCAATCTGACCAACTATTTTTTCATTACATGCACATCATAAAATAGACTCAAATGAGTCAGTTCCCACCTCTAGGGGTCGAATTCCTCATTAGGAATGTTGTTTCTAACTTCTGCAAAGGAAATAGAACTAACTGCTTAACCAAATCTTTTCTAAGCATTTTTCATTAATTCCTTAACCCCAAATAAAGCCTATAATTTATTATATGCTTTATTACAATTACTAATACTATAAAAACAAGTTACATAATATTTTGACTTGGGTATCTCGGTCAAAAATATGGTTGTCCAGAAACGCAGCGCCTCCCATGCAGGAAAGACTGTATTTTTCGCATATATCGTAAAAGATAACCTAGATTGAGTTGATTTTTTTATATAAGGTTAATATCATCATAACCCTTATCCACACAAAAATTGAGCCAAATCTGACTCATGGATATCGAGAAAATCCAAAAATGAATGTAGATGATGGTGGCTCATTTCTCGAAACCCGTGAATAATTTTGACCAAAAGTCAATTGGGATTATTCATATCACCCCCATCCATCTACTGTAGAAATTTCATGGAAAACAGGTACATGTTTTAATATATATGTTGAAAATATGGTGACTATGTGAAAGTGCATCCCTCCAAGCTTATACTATCTTTAGCCATCATCTAACATGATGAGGGTATTGAGATTGCATGGAATGATCCATATAACGTTTCAAACCCATGAGAAAACTTATAGGCCGAACAAAAACCTTCAAACTTGATATAAATATGATTTTTTACCAAGAAGAAAAAGAAAAGGAAAATTTGTAAAATAAAAAGGTAATAAAAAACCACTGAATCCAACAATTCGAGGTTAGATCGGGAAGAAGGAAAGAGGCTCATGGACTAGGGGAGGTCAGTCAGGGAAAAAAATAGAAACTACGTTATGCTTTGAAGACTGAAAATGAGGGAATGTTAGGAGGAATGAACAAAAAGATAAAATAGGCAAATAATAACCAACATGCAGTACCTACAGTGGATCTGAATTTCCCTTCATTTTTCAGGGACTGGAAATTTATATAAATTTCAAATGATCAAGCTAGTACAAGCAGCCTAAAATCACAATTACCTTCCACTTCTCTTTAGGTTTATGACTTTTACCCAAAGCTAACAAAAAGAAAAAGGTGCATCATTATTGGAGGGTTCGAACTTTGTCAAAAGATCCTGACAACATAACCATAAGTCCAATAAATTTCAAAGCCTTTCAAACCATAAGTATGAAGAAACCCTAAAAGAAAAATAAGAAATATTAAGATGAAATTGAAATCCTCAGTTTTGTATCCATATAAAGAAAGATAAAATCACATAAAATTCAGGGACTTAAATGAAGGCCGCTCTAAGTAAAGAAACATGAGTCAAATACCACTACTTTTTCAGGTAAATAAACATGTTCCTCTTAATCTATTGTGATATCCTCCAGACCATGTAAATATCTTAATTACTGCAATTTGAACAAACTATTTAGTTTCTTAATTTAAATAATATTATTTTGGAATTTAATTCTTTTTTTAATGAAGACAGCAGTTATTAGTAAATATTATTTTACTTAATAATCAGTTAGTGAAACAGTTACCTATTCCTAACTAAGTTCTTGAAACTAATTTCTTGAGGATTTATTCAAGAGATCAAGATGATAGAGGTATATGAGATCAAGGAAAAGAAAAGAAAAAGTTACTAAGGAACATGTTGTGTTGAAATGTCAGGAAGTCTTATAAGGCCATGTCTGGTTTAGACCAAAGGGCAGTGAGAGTGTAAGTCTCAGGAAAATAGAGAGTTCATGTGATCAAGAACAACTCGGGGGGAGACTACTGAAGTAGTCTCAAGGTTGGGAGGTAAAGATACAGAGAATTTCAGGTCTGGTTGCAAGATTGAAATAGGGAAATTTCAAGCTAGACAACGGTTCAGATAAGTGATATTACCTGTTTCTTATTAGAATAGATTCTGCTCTGTTTATGATGAAAATACAATGATCATTCTCAGTGATTTAGGATGAGATAGCTTGATTAATCATGGTAAACTATTATGTTAAATTTATTATGATAGTATGTGTATAGATAAATTCATGCAAAGGGCAGATACGCTAATATTAGTGAATCTCATGGTTTTCATAGAAACCGAACAAGTTATGCTATAAAGCTAAACATAGATATGAATATGAACATAATTATGAACCAGAGAACAAAACTTCATTTCATAGTCAGAATTTTCTCAATAGAATTTACCAGCATGTTAAGACCAGATTACTAAACCCTCTGTTAGGAAAACAACGAAGAGATTTTTCACTATAAAGAAATATATTTTGATAGGTACTGCTTAAAATATACAACTGAGCAAACCTTTCAGAAAATCAGAGGAAAAGAGGGATATCCGAGCCATGGACATGCCCTAAACCGTAACTCATACTAAGAGCCCGGAAAGATAGAAATGAGGTTCCATTTCGAAATATTTAGGAATTAGTTAAATAAGTAAGGAAAGTTTTACAACAAGAACTTCCAATCAAGAGAGAAAACGAAGAGCTCGACTAAGATTCCCCAATATACATATAAGACATGAAATATAAGCTCTAAGTTCTCTTAAAAACATTAAATTACATTGCAAAATAGAAACTTGGGTCTTATCCTTTCTAAACTTCAAACCCTTACTGCCGGAGATGATAGAGTGTATATATAAATCCTCTAAATAGTTAAATACACAGTAATGTGGAACCACTCGACCATTGAACGCAAGTGGAAAGCTAGCAAAAACACACAGAAATGTTGTAGGGATAAATTCCATAAGAAAAACAAATAACAGTGACGAATATTGCATTACAAAAATTGCTTAAAGACGTAAACAAGAGTATATATATTCATTCAACAATCTTAGAACCAAAATTATAACCATTCCAGCCAGGGTTCAAATCGCTTCACCCTCGGCCTTAAGTATAAATATACAAATAACTAAACCCAGTCGACAAGCTGGTATAACCTTGAAGGATGTTCATGGCCGAAAGGCTTCATAAACTTAAACTAAATTCAAATTACAGAGGGTATTCGATATTGCAGTCACGACAAAAATAAGTGTCAAGCTCCCTACGAAGTCATAACCTTAACTTCTAGAATCAAGCCAGAAACCTTGCATACCCGAAATGTAAATAAACTGGTTTTCAAGTCGACCAGGGAGCCGAACAATGGGCTTGACCAACATCTTGTCCATCGCGCTGTCTCTGCAAAACCCTCCACCCCGACTGGGTGGGGAAAACAAGGATTAATAAGCTTCTCTAGCAATTTATATCGACAGAGAACGAAACAACAAACAAAAACTCAATTAAATTACCTGGTTAACTCAAAGGGGCGAATCGTCTATTGATAAATTCACACCATGTATGCCAGCAGACCCCAATGGCCGAATAGTGAAACTCAAACATTCAAGTATTCCTAGCAACGAACACGGGTAGTAAGAAGTCTCAGAGCTCAGTAAACATCTAGCAGGGGGTTCTCAAACCCTGAATACAAACCATCCTAGAAGATACCAGAAACATTAACCGAAGAGGAAAATGAATGGCGAGCATACCCATTCAGAGGTTAGAAACCCCAAGAACCCTCTCCTCTGTCTGATCCAGTGGAGAAACTGATGTTGTTGATCGGAGTGGATCCCAAAGTTACAGTAAACAATGTACTGCAGTAATGACTCCAGTGAAGTGCCACGTCCCCCTAGGACAAGCAACGGTCAGCAAGAGTTAATGCAGTATGGAGAACCATGAGGTAAGAATTAAATCCAGGACAGAATCTGAACCTCCAACAACGACGGTGTTAACATATAGTACTAAGTTCATTTAATTATAAAAATCATGAAAGGAACAAGTGGACTTGGTAAGTTGTGCCACCACGAGAGATGGACAGTTGTCCTCATCTCAACTTCATAATCTCTGTGTAAATCTTTAGATTAAAGCTAGAGAGGTAACATTAATGTAATTCCGGATAATAGATCTTATTCATAATAAAGTTCAATATGCATTAATTTTTGTGTAAAGGATTTCCTTGGGTTTTTAAACTGAGGCCTCTGGGATAACGAAATAACAACTTTGGTGATATGCACGTAGGAAGAAAATAGCAGTAAGCATGAGGAGAGCTGGAAACCCTCCACACCAAACAGTGATGGGAATAGGACCAACATCATTTCAAGAAGGTAATCTTGAAGTATGGGTACAGTTAGGAGATGAGCCATGAAATAATAATACAACTATCCTAGAAACTGTACAAAAACTAAAAGACAAGATGTCCCGGCTACGAGTAGATAATGAACAATTAATGTAGGAGAAAGAGAAAATTATGAAAAATCTATCAGATAGACATAACCATCGGCCACTAGCCCCTAGCCCTAAACACGAAAATATGACAAGAGAACAAGAGTATCGAATTGAGAATATGGAGACAAAATGAGGTGAACAAAATCATGAAGAAGAATCAGATAATGTGTCAAATCACAAGACACAGAAAAGATAGAAATGAGAACTTCAAGGAGAATTTCAAAAAATAAAACCTCCTCTCTATGATGGTGAACAGGAAGAGGCAGCAGAGGCATGGCTCATCAACATGCACAAGTATTTTCAATTGTATGAGTATGACCATAATCTAAAGGCTCAATTAGCCATTTTTCAACTACAAGGAAAAGCCACATTATGGTGGGAGGAAGTAAAAACAATTCGAGGAGTTAATGGAAAAAACATAACCTAGGAAAATTTTCAGAGATATTTTAAGGAGAAATATCTAACATAAAGATTTTATAATGAAAAAGCGAAGGAGTTTCACAATCTCTGATTGGGTCAAATGACCATGGATGAATTCATAACCAAGTTCACGTCACTACTTTGGTATGTCCCTTACATACGCGAAGAAAAAGAAAAAGTGCAGCGATTCATAAATAGTCTTCCACTATTCATGAAAGAATGGTTGGAGTTTGACAACCCAAAAACCATGGACAAAGTTATTCGTAAGGCACGGATCTATTACCAGCAAAACAAACCAAAGGAAGATTTGAGCAAGAGGTGGGCTGATAAAAAGGGGAGTAAATTTGTTCCCAGCCACAAAGGGAACAAGGGTACAGGCAACAAAGGATCATTTAAAGGTCAAATTAACCAGAAAATGAATGGAAATCAGCCTAGATTTAAGGTACCAGGCGAAAACAGGATGAATGAACAAGCTAGTAGATCTGAAATAGAATTAAATAACAAACCACCTGTACAGTGTTGGGGGTGTGGAGGCCCACATTATGTCAAAAACTTCCCACAACGCAGAGGAGTTGATCAGATTTCACAAATACAAGAAGCATCTACCATGGGAGAGGTGGCAAGGAGCATTCCTAAAATTAATGCCACCCTTGAAGACCATCAGGCAGAATTTCAGCCAACCATGGTTGAATTTGAAGGTAAAGTTTTTGACAGATCTATATCTATTTTAATCGATCTAGGCGATATCCTGAGTTATATTAGCCCCTAAATTGTAGAACAGTGTAAACTGCAATCTGTCAAATTTAAAAATCCATGGTTAGTACAACTAGCCATGAGAGCAAAAAGAAGAGTTTTGTCCAAGGTCAGTAATTTCCCTCTAAGTTTAGCTAATCAGTCTATTATGGAAAATCTTAATTTTTTACCCCCGGGGTCCTATGATGTCCTTATAGGTATGGACTCGTTAGAGAAGCACTGGTCCCTCATTAACTGTGAGACGAAAACCATTAATTACCAAGATGAGGAAGGACAAAGGCAGGAAATTCAAGGTATTCAAAAACCTTTACATATAAGACCTGTAACAGCCTCCCAATTAGCAAAATGCATCAGAAAAGGTTACCAAGTCTATGCAATACAAGTGGGGTACGCTGATTCTAAAGATAAATCTGTTTTTGTAGAAAGTATTCTAGTGATACAAAACTTCCCGGATGTATTTCCAGAGGAAATCCCAGGCCTACCCCCAAAAAGAGACATAGATTTTACCATTGAGTTAATTCCAGGAGCTGCCCCAGTCTCCCGAGCCCCTTACTGCATGATCATACCGGAGCTAACTAAATTGAAAATGTAGCTACAAGAGTTGCTTGATAAAGGGTATATTTGACCCAGTGTGTCCCCTTGGGGAGCTCCAGTGCTCTTTGTTAAGAAGAAGGATGGAACATTGAGGATGTGTATGGACTACCATTAGTTAAACAAATTGACCATTAAAAATAAATACCCTTTACCCCGTATTGATGATTTATTCAATAAAGTAAAGGGTGCAATGGTCTTCTCAAAGACCGATCTCTGCTAAGGATATCATCAGATTCGGATAAAGGAGGAGGATATAGAAAAAACAACATTTAGAACTCGTTATGGACATTATGAGTTCGTAGTGTTGCCTTTTGGACTAACTAACGCCCCAACAACCTTCATGTGTCTCATGAACAACATATTTCATCAATACTTAGATAAGTTTGTATTAATATTTATTGATGACATACTAATCTACTCTCGAAGCATGGAAGAACATAAGGAGCATCTCCATATTGTTCTGCAAGTCTTAAGAGAGCACCAGTTGTATGCCAAATACAACAAATGTGACTTCTTTAAGGAACAAATCCAGTACTTAGGACATGTCATCACCAAGAATGGCATCGTAGTAGATCCGGAGAAAATAAGAACTATCATGGAATGGTCGGTACCGAAAGATGTAGCTGACATAAGGTCATTCATGGGTCTAGATGGATATTATAGGCGATTTGTCGAAGGATTTTCTAGGGTGGCATATCCTATCACTTCTTTGCAAAAGAAAGGGAAACCCTTTAGATGGACCCCCGACTGTCAAAAGAGCTTTGATCAGCTCAAGCATCTACTTACCACTGCACCCATTTTGAGCATCGCAGATCCCAACAAAGAATACGTGGTTTGTACATATGCTAGCAAGGAGGGTGTAGGTGGCGTATTAATGCAAGAAGGCAGGGTTGTAGCTTATGAATCAAGGAAACTTAAAGAGTATGAAAAAAATTATTATGCATATGACTTAGAATTGATAGTGGTGATTCATGCCTTAAAAATATGGCGGCATTACATAATGGGTAAGAAATTTTTGCTATTGATTGATCATCATAGTCTAACAAGCTACTTTAAGCAGCCTACTCTGAATGCTAGACAAGCTCGTTGGGCAGATTTCCTAAGTGAATTCGATTTTGAAATCAAGCATTTGAAGGGGAAAGAAAATCGGGTTGCAGATGCTTTGAGTCGAAAGGTAAATTATTTATATGAAATTTATTTCAGTGAGTCAAGAACAACTTTTTATGAGCAAATTCGTGAAACATCCATGCAAGATTTAGTATATAAACATTTATGGCAACAAGCAAAAGTTCCAAATAGCCATGAACAACAATTAGGATATGAGGTAAATTCAGAAGAATTGTTGATTTATAGGAAGAGGTTATATGTGCCTAACGAAAAACATCTTAAAATTTTAATTTTAGATGAATTTCATAAGATTCCTTGTGCAGGCCATCCCGGATACTAGAAAATGATTTATGCCTTAAGAAAGGAATTTTTCTGGCCTAGTATGAAGAAGGAGGTAGTGGAATACCTAGCCAGATGTCTAGAATGCCAGCAAATAAAAGATGAGCACCAACATCCAACAGGTTTACTCCACCCCTTACCTATTCCTAAATGGAAATGGGAAACCATATCCATCGATTTCATTACCAGACTGCCTAAGTCAAAAAGGAAAAATGACTTTGTCATGGTAGTGGTAGACAAACTGAGCAAATCTGCTCATTTCATAATAGTCCAGTGAACTTATAAAGCGGTGAAATTTGCTAACATTTTTATGCAACACATTTTCAAGCTGCACAGAATACCCAAAATGATCATCTCAGATCGCAATGTGAAATTTACATCAACCTTTTGGAAGTCCCTTTTTTGAAGGATTGGGCACACAACTACACTTCAGCAACGCCTATCATCCTCAAACGGATAGACAGATGGAGTGAGTAAACCAAGTGGTTGAAGACATGTTGTGAACATATGTTATGCAGCAACCATCGAAATGGGAGGACTACCTACACTTGGTAAAATTTGCTTATAACAATGAATACCATACATCTCTACAGATGAGCCCTTCTGAAGTGTTATACGAATGTAACTGCAGAACACCCTTGATTTGGAGTGGACCAGAGGACAAGTTGATGTTAGGACCAGATATGTTGGAGGAAATGGTAAAAAGAGTATGAACCAACTTAAAAGTCACTCAAGACTGGAAAAAGAACTTTGTTGATCGGAAAAGGAGATTTCAGGAATTTCAAGTAGGGTACCATATTTACATTAGAGTATGAGCTAAGAAAAGTACACTGCAATGGACCGATTGTGCTAAGCTAACACCCCAGTTTTGCGGGCCATTTCAAATCTTAGCTCGGATCGGGCCAGTGGCTTACCAGCTTGCCTTACCCAACCACATTCGTGTGCACAATGTCTTCCACATTTCTCTACTTAAGAAATACATTTATGATCCTAAACATGTAATCAATTGGCAAAACATTCAGGTAAAATATTCAAGAATTTTTTTCTTTAAATATAGATTTATTAAACAAGTTGGTTGATGACTTAAGTCATTTTGTTGCTATGTAGGTTGAACTGGAAGGTGAGTTCTTGGTCGAACCTCTGGGTATACTAGATCGGAGAGAAGTAATGCCACGGAAACGAGTTATCACCCAGGTTAAAGTGCAATGGAAACACTATGAGTTGGAAGAGGCCACCTGGGAAGATGAGCAGGTTATGAAGGAGACCTTTCCAAATTTGTTTCTAGAAGGAAAACATCAGGACGATGTTACATCTTGGGGGGGAAGATGTGATATCCCCTAGACCATGTAAATATTTTAATTACTACAGTTTGAACAAACTATTTATTTTCTTAATTTAAAAAATACTATTTTGGAAGTTAATTCTTTTTTGAATGAAGACAACAGTTATCAGTAAATATTATTTTACTTAATAATCAGTTAGTGAAACAGTTACATGTTCCTAACTAAGTTCTTGAAACTAATTTCTTGAGGATTTATTCAAGAGATCAAGAGGATAGAGGTATCTGAGATCAAGGAAAAGAAAAGAAAAAGTTACTAAGGAACATGTTGTGCTGAAATGTCAGGCAGTCTTATAAGGCCATGTCTGGTTTGGACCAGAGGGCGGTGAGACTGTAAGTCTCAGGAAAAATAGAGAGTTCCTGTGATTAGGAACAACTCGGGGGAGACTACTGAAGTAGTCTCAAGGTTGGGAGGAAAAGATACAGAGAATTTCAGGTCTGGTTGCAAGACTGAAATAGGGAAATTTCAAGCTAGACAATGGTTCAGATAAGTGATATTATCTGTTGCTTATTAGAATAGATTCTGCTATGTTTATGATGAAAATAAAATGATCATTCTCAGTGATTTAGGATGAGTTAGCTTGATTAATCATGGTAAACTATTATGTTAAATTTATTATGATAGTATGTTTATAGATAAATTCATGCAAAGGGTAGATACCGCTAATATTAGTGAATCTCATGGTTTTCATAGAAACCAAACAAGTTATGTTAAAAATATAAACATAGATATGAATATGAACCATAGAACAAAACTTCATTTCATAGTCAGAAATTTCTCAATAGAATTTACCAACTTGTTAAGACCAGATTACTAAACCCTCTGTTAGGAAAACAACGAAGAGATTTTTCACTATAAAGAAATCTATTTTGATAGTTACTGCTTAAAATATACAACTGAGAAAACCTTTCAGAAACTCAGAGGAAAATAGGGATATTCGAGCCACGAACATGCAATAAATTGTAACTCATACTAAGAGCCCGAAAACATAGAAATGAGGTTCCATTTCGAAATATTTAGGAATTAGTTAAATAAGTAAGGAAAATTTTACAACAAGAACTTCCAATCGAGAGCAAAAATGAAGAGCTCGACTAAGATTCCCCAATATACATATAAGACATGAAATATAATCTCTGAGTTCTCTTAAAAACATTAAATTACATTGCAAAATAGAAATCGAGGTCTTATCCTTTCTAAACTTCAAACCCTTACTGCTGGAGATGACAGAGTATATATATAAATCCTCTAAACAGTTAAATACACAGTAATGTGGAACCACTCAACCATTGAACGCAAGTGGAAAGCTAGCAAAAACACACAAAAATGTTGTAGGGATAAATTCCATAAGAAAAACAAATAACAGTGACGAATATTGCATTCCAAAAATTGCTTAAAGACGTAAACAGGAGTATATATATTCATTCAACAATCTCAGAACCAAAATTATAACCATTCCAGCCAAGTTTCGAATCGCTTCGCCCTCGACCTTAAGTATAAATATACAAATAACTAAACCCGATCGACAAGCCGGTATAACCTTGAAGGATGTTCATGGCCAAAAGGCTTCATAAACTTAAACTAAATTCAAATTACAGAGGGTATTCGATATTTCAGTCACGACAAAAATAAGTGCCAAGCTCCCTACGGAGTCATAACCTTAACTTCTAGAATCAAGCCAGAAACCTTGCATACTTGGAATGTAAATAAACTGGTTTTCAAGTCGACTAGGGAGCCGAACAATGGGCTTGACCAACATCTTTTCCATCCCACTGTCTTTGCAAAACCCTCCACCCCGACTAGGTGGGGAAAACAAGGATTAATAAGCTTCTCTAGCAATTTATATCAATAGAGAACAAAACAACAAATAAAAACTCAATTAAATTACCTAGTTAACTCGAAGGGGTGAATCATCTGTTAATAAATTCACACCATGTATGACAACAGACTCCAATGGCCGAATAGTGAAACCCGGACATTCAATTACTCCTAACAACAAACACAGGTAGTAAAATGTCTCAGAGCTCAGTAAACATCTAGTAGGGGGTTCTCAAACCCTGAATACAAACCATCCCAGAAGATACTAGAAACATTAACCGAAGAGGAAAAATGAATGGCAAGCATACCCATTCAGAGGTTAGAAACCCCAAGAGCCCTCTCCTCCATCTGATCCGGTGGAGGAAATGATGTCATTGAACCAACGTGGATCCCAAAGTTACAGTGAACAAGGTACTGCAGTAATGACTCCAGCGAAGCGCCACCTCCACCTAGGCCGAGCAGCAGTCAGCCAGAGTTAATGCAGGATGGAGAACCATGAGGTAAGAATTAAATGCAGGACAGAACCCAGACCTCCATCAATGACGGTGTTAACATATAGTACCAGGTTCATTTAATTAGAAAAATCGCGAAAGGAACAAGTGGACTTGGTAAGCTGAGCCACCACGAGAGATGGACAACTGTCCTCATCTCGACTTCATAATCTTTGTGTAAATATTTAGATTAAAGCTAGAGAGGTAACATTAATGTAATTCCAGATAATAGATCTTATTCATAATAAAGTTCGATATGCATTAATTTATGTGTAAAGGATTTCCTTGGAATGTTAATGCTCATGAGCTAAATAGGAATTCTAAGGTTGTCTTAGGGAATAAGATAATTTATATATGTGTGTGTGTGTGTGTGTGTGTGTGTGTGTGTGTGTGTAAAATGACTAATAGATGTGTGACATTTGTCTTTAAACTTCAGTGAAATTCAGAGTGGTAAATGAGAACCCCAAAATACTTCTCCTGTAGATTATGATTAAAGAGGGAAATTAACAGCAAAAGTGACCTTGGAGAGCAATTTCTAAAGATCAGAAGGAAGATTTTTGGAAAGTTGCAGATTTTTGTCTTTGGAGATTGTGAACAAAGAGGGTAGTTAACAACAAAATTGACCTTGGAGTGGAGTTTTTGAAGATTGGAAGGAATATTCTTGGAAAGTCTTGAATCCAATTAACAAAGAAGCAAAACTTATCCTTTGTTCAAGAGCCATTAGTAAATAATGGCCATTTTTCAATTCAAATTAGGGATTTCTAAATGCCTATTCAAAGGATTTGAATCAATTGCATACTAAGATGCTTGAGGTAGCGAGATCAAATCTAGTGAGGACTAACATTGAGAGGAGTTATCTTCTCCTCCACATGCCTCGGCATCAAATAAGTTGAAGGCAATGAAGAATTGATTGTGACGTCATCTTTGAGAATTTTATTGAAATGCTTGATTTCAAAAATATCAGAGAATTCACGACATGAAGATAGTAAAAATATAATTTAGAATCACATACCTAAATGAAGAGGACAACATGGATGGAATATGTTTATTTAGAATCAAAATTAATAATTAATTACCTTTCGTCCTCCCAAATTACATTGACTTGCAGAACAAGAACAACCAGAGCCACCTCTAGAATTCTGGCAATAATAACTGTATAGAGTCCTCTACACAATTTGACCATAGATTACATGTTCGATTACCATAAAGACAGATCCAAGTAAAATTTTGTTGTTAAGAGAGGATACGTTTCTCACCCTGCATCTATGAGACAACTGGGTCAAACTGCCATGGATTTTCACTAGAAATAACCACAATAGAAACCTTGACTATCTTCCCTCAGCTCCGAAGAAATCAGGAACCCAAGATTACTGCTTCCTTCCTAATAACCCTTCAAGGAAGGGGGACCCTTGGCCGAAGGCCAAAACCTTGATGTTGCAAAGAAAAGTGCCAACCGACGAAATGTGAAATTGGTTGGAACTCCTATCAAGCAAAGCCCTACACCCTAAATTTAGATGGATGTCAGATCAAATGAAGAAAATCTAAAATGTTCAAATTCCAACGTTGAATTAGGACACATGTTGAAAATTGTATCGAAGACAACAGATCTTAATAGTGTCTTCACAAGAACCTCACCGTAGACTCACCATAGAAACGCATATCGGTGTAATAATATAAAATCAAAAGAGAAAGTTATTCATTGAAATATCACACTCACATCCCAATTGTTAATAAGATAGATAGACAGACATGCAGACATATAATTAGCATTTGTACCAAAAGGCACTTGGTGCAAGGGCACACTAATAGTGTTTAGAGGTTTTTTTAATCCTTCGAATATATATACAATAACATTTGAAATCGAGAAGGAAGGATATGTGAATCTTGGAAATGAAAACCATAGTGCTTGGAGCGAATGGACAAGTGGGCCTAACAACAAAACCGTAAGTGGTTTGAGAGACATTGTCCCTCTGGGGGAAGGAAACACTCAAGAAAATACAAGGAGTATATGTTGTAAAAGGAAAGTACATTGCCTTTTTTGGATAGTGTATTGTGGCCTATTATATTCCAATAACATACGGTTGTTTTAACAGCCAATAAAACTACCCTTTATTTAATAATTGATTAATTTTAAAATTATAAAAAAATGTAAAAAACTTAATTTTTCAAAAGGAAACCTTTCAACTTAAAATTTAACAAACTACATAGTAGCGAGTATGTGCTCCTAGTTTAAATATAGCTAAATTAAAGTAAAAAAAACTATCAAGAATTGGACAAAGGGAAGCCTATATCAATGCAAGAAGAAATAGGAAACCAAAACTAGAAGAAAAATAAATAAAATTAGAAAACAAGAAATTAAAAAAAAAATGGGAGCTATATTTAGTTATAGAGAGTCAAGTTATGCAATTTGTAAATTCTAAAATTTTTGATAACAAATTGTTAATTATTTTCCCTTTATTAATATACCCTTTTATGATTTTTTTTCTTTCAAATACAAATTTTGGTTTTGGTCATAAAATTTAAATTACCTAACATGAAAAACTTACATAAATAACTACTTGTATAACCTCCTTGTGAATTTAATTTTTCACTCTTTGAATTTATCTTAATAAATTAAAAAGTGATTTTCTATTACTTAGTTAAAGAATATTACATTCAATTTGAATGAATAGTTCTGTAATAAGTTATGCAATTTATAAATTTTAATAACAAATTGTTAATTACTTCTTCTTTATTAATATACCTCATTTTATGATGTAATTTGTAAATTTTAAAGATTATAAGAACAATTTATTAATTACGTTTTCTTTATTAATACACCACATCTTATCATTTTATTTTAAATACATTTTTTTTGTCACAAAATTTATATTAACTAACATAAAAATCCTACCTAAATAATTGATTGTATAACCTCCGTATGAACTTGATTCTTCCTCCTTAAATTTAAAAATAATAAATTAAAAAAGATTCAAACCATATATATATATATATATCATTTTTTATTGATAAGTCAATTTTCTTAGATTAATTTTTACATTTTCAGCAAATTCTAATAATTATATCAAATAAACAAATTCAAAATAATTGAATAGTTCTAATAATAAAGGAGAAAATCAAAATTTCCATAAAATTATTAACAAATAAAATTTATTTAAACTAGGAAATCACAACATTAGAAGGCAGCAAACAAACTATCCTTTTAAAAAACTTTTAGTTTAAACATAATTAAATTTATGTTCCACCATACAAATATTTAAAAATATTAAATTTATTTATATATTTAAAAATATTAAATTTATGTATATATTTAAAATTATAAATTTTATTAAACAAATTTAATCATTTTTATTTTTATTTTATTTTTTATAATTGAACTTAAATGTAAACAACTCCAATAATAAATATGAAAGACACTAAACATGTTGTGTCCTCTTTTAATAAATAAAATAATATAATGTCATGATGTGTTGTAAAAAATACTCGAGCAATAATAAAATTGTAAAATAAATTATATAAATATTTCTTTAACTATAAATAAATAAAATTACATATATTTCAAAGTTCCAATAAAAAACAAATCTATCCCCTTGTAAATTATTATCAAATTTACACCAAAATTATGTAATACATTATATATATATATATATATATATATATATATATATATAAAATTCATTTTTACACTAATAAACATAATAATAATACACGGCGGAGGAGTTTCCCGAAAAGTTATGGAAATTCCAGCCATATTTAGAGAAAATCTGGCAAGGATTTTTGTAAATGTTATAGTTGTTAAACTTCAAAATTTTAGATGTCTTACATGTTTTTGATGGTGTTGAATCCATTTCCACCATCAAAACAATTCAAACACTGCCTCTACAAGATATTTGAAATTTTTTGCCCGAATTCCGGCCACTTTTAGCCGTCCGGGCAATTCCTCCGCCTCGTTAGATGACTCCATAATAATAATAATAAAAAACTTATATAATTGTTCCGAACACTAAATCCTCTCCCGTAAACAATCATTTATTAGTATAACAACTTCATAGGTCTAAAGCCCTAGATCCTGCTAGTTTCGTAAATGAATTTTGAAAAAATTGAAGTATTTTTTTCTACATGTTCCTTCAACCCTTCCGGGACTCGATTCTAGAAACAATTGCCCGTTTAAAAAATATTTGCTTTGAATTGGTTCAATCACTTTATAAGTGTATAGAGTAAAAAAAAAAGTTTGCTTTGAACTGGGTCAATCTTTTATTTCAATTATTATTGCACGGTTAATTGTATAACTTTATCTGTCTTACAATGTAAACACTTAACAATTATGTGATGACGCGGATTAATGGGGGAGGGATTACATTACCTGTGCGCCCTCCCCTCCACCTCGCCTAAAGCCACATGAACCGCAGCTGCCGTTGTATGACACGTGTCTGACATGCACTGCCATGTGTTGGGCACCGTGTCAAGGTTTCAAAACTCGCTTCCGCACCATGTTAAGGTTTGTTTCCGCCTCATTTCTGTGATGTGTTGTTTCCCTCTTGTTTTTCTTTTCGGGTCCGGTTGTTGGGCGAAGCCCTATGTCGATGATGGCGTAGGATGGCTCCAGTACCTGCGTGCCTCGTCTGCCATGGTTGAGCTGATGTTCGCCATTGTTCGCCGAAGTGAATCCATGGTTGTAACAGGGTTTATGTTGTTGTTGTGGTTTTACGCCTACAATTGTTGGTCATTCTGGACTATCGGTGGTTTAGGGTTTCCTTGGTGGTGGTTTAATTCGCACTATTTGTTGTTTAGGGAGAAGCCAATAGTTGAAGGTTGCATTTACAGGTAATTGCAATTTTTTGTGTTTTTTGTTTGGTTTTTTTGGTTTTTTTTGTTGTCCAATTACTGATTTCCAACTTGTTGCAGGTGTGGCGAGCTCCAAAGAAGGTCTGGCAAAGGTGTGGTGAGCTCTGGAGTTGGACATGGCTTCTATCCAGTAGGATTTTAATCCGACCGATCATTTCTGATGTGTTTTTCAACACAAAAAACCTTATTGGAATTTTTGTTAACTTTGCATCGCAGGTTTTGGGTTTTGTAGGTTAGGGGTTTTGTTTTGAGGGTTTAGGGTTTTGCAGGTTACGGGTTTAAGGTTTTGCAGGTTTCCCATCACGTCTCCTCACTCTTTTTTTGGGCAAAATTCTAAATTTTTTAAGCCTTGAAACAACCCCTAAAAGCTCCTCGACACCTCATCCACTCAAGCCTTCTACTGCTCCTCTTTTCAGCGGCTTACCTCCTCTTCTCTGCTGCCTGTAGTAGCTTCCCTTCCCTCTACTTCAGCCCCTACCTTTCTTCTTCCTCCATCTCCTTGCCACTGTCCCTTCCTCCTTCTACCTGTTGTTGCCTTCAACCCTGTCGTAGCCTTGCCTTAGCCTTGCAACAACCTTCATTCCCTCCACGCTGCCTCCTTCTCGCCTTAAAGCTGCTTGTAGATAGGCTTGTGGATGTGAATGAACTTAGTAAGCATGTCGATTAGTTATTTTGAGATTGTGTGGATGTGGATGATTGCTTCATCTTTCCTCATCATTTGAAAAAATTGATAGATCCCAAGCAGTTTAGTAGGTATTTGTCCTCATTAATCTGTCTTTTGTCGAGGCAGAGGTCAAATTATTTTCCAGAACAAACCAATCCAGTGGAAGTTGTTTCATATATGATAGCGAAGTTGACAAGAGAATATTAGTATGATCGTAAGCAGGAAAAGCAATCCTATTATGTATCCTCTGGATTTCAAGATCCCTTGGGGTTTTTTTTATGGGGCCAGTCAAGGCCATCCTCCTCGGTGTGGAGTAAGAATTGTTCTTCACTTAAACTCCTCCCATTTCTTTTGTCTCCATTATGCTCCAGGCTTTGGTTCACATATATGATATGAAGGCAGAATTTGCTTCTCATATTTTTAGGGGAATCAACACAAAGACAGATAAGTTGTCTAAGGAAGATTTGTCCCTCTAAGGTAGAGCTTTTCTCTCATGAATTCATGGATGGTCATTTGATTCAGGACATGTCCCTCTTTTTAGGTTTTAAATTCCTTTGTCCCTTTTGGTTTTTTAGTTTTTTGCTGTCAAAGTCATTTTACAAAGTGGTATTTAGGATATACAAGCTAGACCTCTCTTTTTTGGCTTTTTGTTGTAATTGGCCATGAATGGACCAAAGATAGGCTTGTGGATGTGAATGAACTTAGTAAGCATGTCGATTAGTGATTTTGAGATTGTGTGGATGTGGATGATTGCTTTAGCTTTCCTCATCATTTGAAAAAATTGATAGATCCCAAGCAGTTCAGTAGGTATTTGTCCTCTTTAATATGTCTTTTGTCGGGGCAGAGGTCAAATTATTTTCCAGAACAAACCAATCCAATGGAAGTTGTTTCATATATGATAGCGAAGTTGACAAGAGAATATTAGTATGATCGTAATCAGGAAAAGTCTAGCAATCCTATTATGCATCCTCTGGATTTCGAGATCCCTTTGCGGCTTTTTGATGGGGCCAGTCAAGGCCATCCTCCTCGGTGTGGAGTAAGAATTGTTCTTCACTTAAACTCCTCTCATTTATTTTATCTCCATTATGCTCCAGGCTTTGGTTCACATATATGATATGAAGGCAGAATTTGCTTCTCATATTTTTAGGGGAATCAACACAAAGACAGATAAGTTGTCTAAGGAAGTTTTGTCCCTCCAAGGTAGAGCTTTTCTCTCATGAATTCCTGGATGGTCATTTGATTCAGGACATGTCCCTCTTTTTATGTTTTAAATTCCTTTGTCCCTTTTGGTTTTTTAGTTGTTGGCTATCAAAGTCATTTTACAAAGTGGTATTTAGGATATACAAGCTAGACCTCTCCTTTTTGGCTTTTTGCTATAATTGGCCATGAATGGACCAGTATAGTAAACATATCAGTAGGATTGGTGTATGATTCAAGTTTACAGAAAAGCACTGTGAGCCACTTCCAGTTCCCTGCAGAGGATGTAACATGTATATTTCTCTTTCTGAAATATAAAGATTTTTTCTTTCCAGATTATATATATATATATATATATATATATCCAAGGAGAGAAGTTTGCAAGTTTCAAATTTATTGCACGTCTCAAATTGTGCAAGAATATTAAATGAAGATTGAGAGCAATGGTTGCAATTTGATTTCTATGTACTTTAGATGATGCGTGGATAGAACCATAATGTTGTTAGCATTTCAAAGCAATAAAACAACCTAGGTTGTAAGCCAAAATGTTTCTATCACAAGAAAAAGACACAATCCATCCAAAATCCACATCATAATGTGGTTACAACCAAAAACATATGACACCCCTATTCTTTATGACCCTGAGAATCTTGTAAGATTTCTACATTATAATAGACTATAGATGTTCCTTCTAAAATGGATTTTGGCTACAATGTCGCACACATTATGAAATGAAACAACCTAGGTTGTAAGCCAAAATGTTTCTGTGACAAGAAAAAGATACAATCCATCCACAATTCACATCATAATGTGGTTACAACCAAAAATATATGACACCCCTATTCTTTATGGCCCTAAGAACCTTGAGTGCCAAAACTCCCTGAGTTACCTTCTTGAGCTAGGTAGGTTGGCCTACCTATCAAGGGTTGACTAGGAAATGGTTGATTGTTGCCATATGATTGACTCTAATTTGCAGCTTCCAACCATGGAGGTATTGATTACCCATACCTCACCTTTGCACTACTGGCCCCTGCATTAAGTGGAGGTGTGTAATGAGCATACATAGAATTGACACCAACTCTGGTAGGAATAAGGCAAGTGGGTAAACCCTCAGTTTGATAGTTAGGCACTTGAATGTTTATGATATCTTGGAATAATGGTGTATTATCTGCAATGGAGTCTAATGAGTTTGAAACAATCCTGGTTTCATCAGCTATTCTTGTATCATTGTCAACCATATTGATCATCCCTTGTTTCTTTTCAAGCATTTGTGCCTTTCGTTTTTCCTTTTCTTGTCTTGCCATTTGTTGTTGTTGGTCCTTAACTTGCCTTGCTTTATCTCCTTCAATCCTTTCATCTGCTCAACGTTGTGTTGCAACAATCCTTGCTACCTTCTTCTCCTTGACCAGATCCTTCCTTTTCTATTTTAATTCTTGCATTTCAAATTTCTTTTTTTTTAGACTCAACTAACAGGTTTATATAGTCCTTTGAGGTGAGTAACTGTGAGCTTCGGCCCAGATGAAGACTACCCGGTGCACCTTGCTTTTTTTTCATTGATACTCTCTCTACTGGTAGCTTTAGCAACCGGCCAAGTGTCTTCTCCACCCCTCCCACCTGCATGTCATTGCTTAGTACTTCCCTTTCAGTATCCGATGGAACTGATTGAACTATATCATTATCTTCATTTGATGCCTCATTATGTACTTCATCTTCTTCCATTGATCTATTGTCCACAAAAAAATGAACAATTTCATTGTTCAATTCTGCTGGTTGTGAGGGAATGTTCATGCTTTCTTCATTGGTTGTTGAGACACTATTTGCATTCATATTAATCATTGCTTCTGCTAGCCATGAAGGTGGGGTTACTTGGATTGGCAATGTCAATTGGTCATTGTCAACTGCATGTTCAACAATGTCATTAACAATATCAGCAACAAGAGTTTCATGTTCTTGAGATGGTGGAACGATCTCCATGTTACTGCGAATTTGTTCATGGTTATATTGTGTTTCACATGCAGTTTCATCATCTTCAGCATATAAGTTTCCTTGAGATAGGGAAATCATATTACCAGCTGCAACAACATCATCTTGGTCATCTACTTCTTGCACTTCAACACCTGTTTGGGCATTCCCTTCTTCCTAACCATCCACATGAAATGCTTGGCTATAACCAATATCATGCATAAGAGCATAATAGTTCAGTGGCCAGATTCCTGTCCTCCTAAAGCCAACCTTGATATTTGATGGTGTCAAAGCCCTTTTAAAAGCTTTACTTGCAAGCTCTGCTAGCTCAAACCTTTTCACCTCAACCCCTCGATTCTTTTCCATCCATGCAGCGCGCTCCGACCTGAAATAGTTCTTGAAAGGGCCAAACGCACTAACATCAAGGGGTTGCAGTCTATGAGTGGTATGAGCAGGCAATGTCAATAGGTCGATGCCTAAATTTTTTGCTTCCTCAATTTTTTGTACAGTCGTGTGGCTCCCATGGCCATCTAATATCAATAGGTGTCTGTTATTAGGCAAGATGCAACCTGGTACCAATGCATCAAAGTGAAAAAGACAACTTAGAAAAGGTTCTTTAGTCATCTATGCATGGGGATGTGCAACCATGCATGCACCTGGTTCATAGTTCTGTATATAGTTTTTCAATTGATTTTTACCTTGAATAGATAAAATCCTGGGATTGAAGTACCAATTGCATTGACACAACATAAAATGGTTATCCACTCCCTACTCTTAGGCAAAATTTTTGGCACATTTCGGCTCCCTCTCCTGGAAATTACCCCCATGCCACAATTTCTCCCTTCCTGTAAACCTGTTTCATCACAGTTCCATATATGGTCTGCTCCATAAGAATGTTTATCGTAAGCACTAGAAAGTGTGTCATATAACTTTTTCACAACTGTAGGGTGAAAATTTAATGCTTTGTCTCTGTCAAGGCCCTCAACAGTATGCAATACAAGTTCTGGATGCCTTTTTTTAAACCCAAACCACCATGATTTACTAGGAAACCCATATTTGAATGGCTTTGGCCTCCCTTGACAGATTTGAGCAACTGTGGATTTGAGTTGTATCAACTCTAGCCCATGTCCTAATTGGGCCATCTCTTTACACCACTCAACCACCTCGGCCTCCTCCTCCTCAGTCATAATTGTAAGATGCCCTCTACGTTTTGTATGAGTTAGCCCATTTATCCAATAATGTGTTGATGAGGGAGGAATACCATGTTTTTTTGCAGATGCCCGAACTGAGTATCCATTAAAATCTATGTCATCAATTGCAACTAACATTTGTTCTTTTGTCCATCCTCTTATAAAACTGATCTTTTTAGTTGAACTTGCCCCTTGGACTATTGTTGACGATGGTTCTGTGGCTGATGGTGTGTTAACATCAGCTACCATCACATGGTCATCCTCAACAATGTTCCCTAGGGCATTGTTGACATTGACATCAGCTGTCATGTCCTCATCAGATGATGTGCATCGCAACTGCGCACCCCTTGTCACTCTCCTGCCACTTCTTGTACGAGAAGCATAACTTCCTTTTGCCATAGATGCAACAACCTGTAAATTATTGCATGCATTTAGACATTAGAATATCTGTAAATTATGCTTTCATACAAGGCAAAAATACTTCTGCTTTAGTACACGAAATTATCAACATGTATGTTAGTATCCTTGAAAAATCAAATATACAGAATCATTTTGTTGTATGTCTTCAAAATTATCAGTGATTGTTGTTTTCATAACTTGTCTTTACACTTAAAATACCATGACTGTATTGATTGGTTTTGTTATGCATTTCCCAACAGAGCTCTTGTTCAGTTTGACTAATTAAAATATTGTTTTGTTGTTTGTTGTTTGTTGTTTTTTGTTGTTTTGTTGTTTTGTTGTTTTCTGTAAGTGATTGGCTGACATTGGAATATGTATTATTATAGAAGTTGAAGATTACAAATAGAGTTCTTGCCTCAACATCCCTTTCTCCAAACCTGTCCTTTGACCACATCCCTACGTTTCCACTGCAGTGATGTAACTGGATGGAAATGGAAGAAAACTTAGATTTTTAGTAACAACATTTACCGAGTTTGACATGAAGCTATTGTTCCCTAAGCACTTGCAATAAAATCCTGATATGATCATTATGTTCTCCTCTGAACTTAAAAGTCGTCAAAGTATCATCAAGGAAAAACAAGTAAAAATTTGTTCAGCGATTTGCTAATATAGTGTCCATCCAGAAGATAAATGATAAAAGTAGTTGGGGCATTTGTTGCTCATAGTAGCATCTTGTTCAGTATGCTACTATGTTGTCTTGTATATGTCTTCATCTTTGATTTGGTGATGCCAACACTAGAGGACACCCCTGCCTGTTACAATCTCAGTCACTTTAGCACAGCTTGCACTGAAAGCTCAAATACACAGACGAGCATGCACAGAAACAGGCAAAAAGAAATAAACCACACCAGGATTTCCTATGCATTAATTTATCTTGGTAATTGAAATTACAGGGCTTGCTGTGTGAAAGGTTTTTGGTGCTATAACAATTAAAACTTAAAACCACAGCACAATAAACAACCACAGGGCCAACCCCTTTCATACAGGTTGTTACCCCTCATGTTACATGAGGTTTGCACTTGTGATTTTCATCACAACACTAGTGAATTTTTGTCACAAGGATCAAGCTTGCAAGATCACATTGATAGATGTTTTGATGGACAGGGGGTGCATTTGTGTTTTGGCTTATAAATGGTGCTATCTTGGGGTGAAATTATTGCCACGATGGTTGCTGGTGAGTGTGGGATGGGATGTTCTAGCATGTTAGTGGTGGCCTAATTGATGAGTTAGCATGTGCCTAATGGTTTAAACTCTTGATGTTCTGGTGCACCCTCATTATTTGGCAGTGTTGGCATGTTTGGGTTGTCTCAGCTTAGCAACTATTAAACACTTCATGCATTTCATGTAGTGGGAACCCATCAACTTAGGGTCTCCCTAAGTTTCAAGTGTTAATAATTTGCTTCTTGGTATGATGGTTAAATTAAGGGTGCTTCACCATGGTTTGGTTGTGATTAATCTTCATTAAGATGGAGCACCCTAGCACTTTGGATGCTGAATTTCTTATGGTTTGCAATTTTGGAGATCATTCTTATTGAGGGCACTAGCTTACTTTCTCGTTGTTCACATTGTCTAGATATTTCGAGTTTGAAGTCTCCTAGTTAGAATGTCCTAGGAGATATGAGGGAATTGCACACATGAACCACTTTGTTATGATGTGTCCAACATCCCTTGATGGAGCACTAGCCTTATTGCATGCATTTTTATGGTGATTTGACACTATGTTAACCACTTGAAAGCTTATTAAGGTAGTTCCCTAGCTCATTCGCATGATTTCACACTTGGGTGGGGGTTATTTTGACATATCTTACGGTGGCCACAACAACAATGAGAGGATACATTATTGGTGGCCACAACTCCTATGAGTGGAGGTCCATATCTGTGTGTTGGGATACTAATTCGTATGCGAGGAATGCATTTCATAGTAATAGCCCAGGTGATAGTTGCATCCGATGAGGTGAGGGGCCTCGATTCTTATTGATTCCAATCATTCATAATACCAATCATAGATTCTGATGACTAGTGCCTCAGGATGGATCATCATTATAAATGTTGTTTTGGGGACTCTATTTTCCTTACTGTATGTTTTCATCTAAATGGACAACAATATTTTCCTTATTGTATGTTTTCATATTATAAATCAGTTCCCCTTAACAGTCTTTTCCTCACTGTCTATTTTTGTCATATCCTTGTGGTTATATCTCGGTGCTCCTTAACAATATTTTCCTTACAATCTGTTTTCGTCTGATCCTCCTGGTTATATGTCGGCGCTTCTTAAGTAGTAGTCATTTGATTATGCTTTTTAATAAAATCTTGCCGGGCACATCAATATGTCTATAATTCTGAACATAGAAATAGAAATAGGTGAATTGTGAAATAGAATTGTAGGTTGTGTGTTTATTTTCATGAAAGTGAAATTGAATCTGTAAGAAGGTGAATTGTGAAATAGAACTGTAGGTTGTGTGTTGATTTTCATGAAAGTGAAACTGAATCTGTAAGAACTGAAACTGTAAGAACTCTGATAAATGAAAACATAACTGTAAGAAAAATGTGTTGTAATTGATATAACTAACCTGGATATACTGGCAACTGTTTTGTGATGTTCTGTTTTCAAGGTTGCTGAATAGTTTGAAAGCATAAGATGCAACTTCAACAATGGTTGAACTTCTTTTATAGTTTTTGGCACTTGAATTTAATTGGTGGACATGGATGGACATGGATTGCAATGGCTTCATTTTGAATGTGTGGTCTGGATTTAATTTGATGTGATCTAATGGTTGGGAATTTGTTATTTGTTGATCCATGTTCTTTGATTTGTTTTAATGAGAAACATAATGAGTTGGGTGTCATTTATTGCAGTTATTGGGTTTGGGTGTCATTTACTAAACAAAGTGGGTTTAAATGTTATTTGGTTGGGTGTCATTTATTGAACATAGGGGGTTTAGTTGTTGAACAACACAGCAGTTATGGCTGACATACATTCCCTTTTATTATGTGCAGGTATGGATATTTATTTGGGATACAAAACTTCAGTTCTGATGAGTGGGGGTTGAAGTGATTGCTACTTTGTACTTCTGGAATAGACCATTTTGGAAGCATTTATGGTTTTATCTGTTTTCTAGTTGGGTCAATATGGTTTGCACTCTTAAGTATTAAGATATTATTTATGAACAGTTGTGGGCCCAGTCAATGTATTGGTAAATTTTAGATATAAATTAATACTTATTTATACTTAATGTTATTTATCTTTGTTTAAATATTGGTTGCAAAAGTCTCAATTTCTGGTGGTTTGGTGGGACCAGTGCTATATCAATTACTGGTCCCTGCACAACATTAGGAATCTCCCCTAATTCCCTGTAGTTCTAAGCCAAGTACTCGTCAGACCGACATATTAGTAAAGTGCGCCTGGTATACAATGTAACATCTTCATGCGAAAAGGTAATAAAGCATGAAATGCTTAAGAGAATGGCACATAGGCCACGTATGTAATTGTCATTATCATTAAGAGATATGGGGATCATTAACGGATTACATTAACTTGTAGCATATGTTACCTTGTCATCACCAGTTTTGAGCTCGATAATATAGATTCTAATGATTAATTATATATATTTGGGATTAATATTGATATTTATTTATATTTATAAATTATTTAATTTATATTACTAAATTAATTTACATTAAAAATAATAAAATCATATTATAATAATTTAAATTAATAAATTATTAAAACTATAAAAATTAATTTTACTTTTATAAAATTAAAAATATATTTTAGAAATGATAAGTTGACTCCACATCAAAACCTTTTTGACTTTTATTGAAAAACTATAGTATTTTAAAAATTAGTAAACTAAAGCTATACGAAAGTCTCTTTGACTCCTTATGGAAAACGATAGTATTTAGTGGATGCAATGTCTCTTTGACACCTTAGGGAAAACGATAGTATTTCGTGGATGCAATGATTGATGATATAGATTTTGGTATGGGATTTTAAAAAGAGAATTAAATCAAAATCAAAGCTTTTTGATGAATACTTCCATGTAAACATATTACATGTCGCTTTATTAAAAAAAATCAAAGTTCTTTGAGGTTAATGGAAAATTATAATATTTGGTGGATGTAATGATGATTAATATAGATTCATAATTGTTGGGAGATGAGGTTTTTTATTTTTTAAATGGGAAGTAGAATTTGTGGAGAAATGATAATTTCAAAAAGTTTGTATAATTAATTATTTTATAAATGTTATAAAAGGGAAGGTTACAACATGTTTTTAGAAACTTGAATGTATGTAGCTAAGAAACGAATTGTTCACTAAATTATTAAAGTTGAAATCTTTTGACAAAAATTTAAATGACATGTACATAGGCTTTAATCCATCTCATTGTACATTATTTTTGAAACTATTTTTAATATAATTTCCATACACACTTCTTAGTAACATTGTAATCTAATTTATTTTTATTTTTTATTTTTTTTAGTTTTTCTAATGTTATTCAAAATTCTATTAAAAAAAATTTACAAATTTAAATTATCCCTTTATATTAAATATTAGACAAATTCCCAAAAAGCTAAATCCGTTTTTAGCATTGAGATTTTTGGATTCAGATAAAATAACATCGTAATCTCAAGATTCTGATTAAAAATGCCCCCAAAGTGGCTCATTTAATCCATATTTAGTTTTTATTAAAATAAAAAACCATCGGTGTGACAAAGACCGGGTTCCAAACAATAGTTTAGCTTAATATTGGATAATGCTTGAAAAATGTACCTTCGCAAGATGTTCAGGTAGGTGGACCTTGAATCCGTTCATCAAGGAACCTGTAACAAGAACTTAACTATAATATATAACTATATATATATATATGAACTCAAATCATAAGCATTAAATCAATCCATATGTATGGCATGGAGGTTGGGCGAGTTTCCATGGCACATCTTATTAATTTATTTCTACATTACTACCCACAGTTAGATCTTTGTAAGGACTCGCATGGCCTTCCAAGAGGCATCCAGACTATTAACCCACTTAGAAATAAATGACGGTTGTACATGACTCCACGCACTTGATCCCAGGCGGCAATGCTACTAGCAGTTATCCATCATTTCGCTCTGGCTGTGACATGTGGTATGGATCTCGTCCGTTGATCTGGTCTAGGTGATCTGACGGTGAGGAGGGTTTCAGGCTTGTCCAACTACCCAACTAACCATCTCCCATCGAAGAGCAGCTCATTTACAAACTGGGGTTGAGGGTTTTGACTGCTCTACAATGTTTCGACTCCCGGTTTCTCTGCTGGTTCTTTGTCTCGGTCTCCGAGCTCCATGGCTCCATCTGCTCGTCCACCGCGAGGAGCTAATCCCGTACCTTTACTCTCTGATGTTTCAAATCTTTATTTTGAATCATACTCTGTATCTACTTGGGAGTTATTCCGACGCATAGGGTTAATACATCCTTTTGCTGGCCAAGTTTGGCATCCATCCCTTCAGATTCTGCGAGGAATGTTGATTTCCATCATCGGCATGAAAAGTGTAAGCCTCTAATTGTGATAAACACTTACAGTTCTTTCTATTCCTTTCCCACACAATTTTCTAACCCCGGAAGGGATTTATGCAAGGGAGTTGGGCGGCCTCTGGTTGGAGTTTACCGAACTAAGGTAAGGGCTGGCTCTTCCCATGAATTAATCGTTGTGTTTTAGATATGATACATATCTTTCTCATTCGTCTAATAATGTTTGCAATTGGGTTTTTGCAGGTATGTTGCTATACGGTCAGGGTGCTTTTGTGGTTAAGCTTTTGGGTTTCTGGCGATTATGCACACTCACAACTTTAAAAATTGTTACAGGTTGGAAACCCATCATCCTGGATTCTTATGTTTGACCCTTTGCGGTTTATGTTACTTGTTTATTCTAGTGAAATGCCTAGCTTGTACTTACAGTGCACATGAATATGAGAAAGACTGTTTTGGTGATGTTGCACTCTGGAATCTTGTAATGAACTGTATTTAAGTTTTTCTAGGCTGTTGGTCTCATAAATTCTGGAATCTTGTAATGAACTGTATTTAAGTTTTTCTAGGCTGTTGGTCTCATAAATTAGTGGCTAAATTTCCAGTTTAAATGTAATTAATCCTTTTGAAGTACTTAAATCTTTTGAGAGATAGAGAAGAAATCTCTTGGCCTTATTTTGGGTTTTGAGAAACAAATAAATACTCTGCTACTTAAATTTGGAAGCTTGTTAAGTTATATAAATAGGTTTATTTCTATGAAATTAATAGATTCTTTACACAGTTACATATATTTAACATATATTTATAAAGGGTTTGTCCCCGATATCTTCTCGTAATGTAGTAATGATGTATATATTTGACTTGAAATCCTTTTGATTATTTTCGATTTGCTGTCATACTTCTACTAAGGGATTATTCCCTTCTGGAAGTCGTTTTACTCCTTACTTGCAATTGTGCGATTTTTACTATTACAGTAGTTCTACGAAGTGGTGCTTGCCCTTTGTCAAAACAAGAATTCGCCTTAGGGTTTTACTACACTTTCTGTCGGGATTTAAGGGTTTGATTTATTTCTTCCAAACAACCTCTTTCACCCGACTCTAGCTTGCAGAGGGTAGTTAAGCCAAAAGGAAACAGAAAGGTTCCTACATTGTTTTGGGTTTTGGTCAGTATTTTATGTGTAATAGAATATATATATATATATATGTTTTGCTTTATCAAGAGCTTAGTTAAAAGGGACTCATTGTTGGTTTGTTATTTATATTCTAGTGCATCTATAACATTCTACAGAAAAATGCTAAGGGAGATTTCAGGATCGTTGACTGTTTGACATTATTGATTACTAATGCATATTTATTATTGAATATTACTGCATAATTCTTTTTCTAATTCTATTCCTGTAAACAAATAACTTCTCATAAAGTAATACCATCCTTTAGTTAAAGCCTAGGATACTTATATGTCTTAAACTTGTAAATGTATGAACCCAGCTTCGTCTAGAAAGTCTCTCCTCCCAGCCTCAAGCCTGGTGATTACGTCCAGACTCTCCCCCAAGCACTTTCTCTGTTTCACACCTAGATTATATCCAGTTACAGTCGGTGCCTTGGGCCTCAGGACTCCACTGTTTAGCCTCAAGTCTTGCACTCATTTGACTGTAAATGAGAAACTTCCCACTGGTCTCTTTTTCCCAGCTCTAGGATAACCCTGTTTTCCTCTTCTTTTCCCCTCTATATTTCCCTTTCTAGGGCAGTGGTGTAACTGTTTCTTTTAATTAAAGAAACAGTTATACTTTATTAACATGACTAAATTCCTAATTAATCATAAATTAGGTAACAACTTGTTATATGTCTTTCCAGCCTCAATCAATGTCACAATGTAAAATAAATAAATGCAGTAAATCATAAGACTAAGTTTAATAACCACAATAATTATTTCCTGGAGCCTGACTTCTCATAAAGTAATACCATCCTTTAGTTAAAGCCTAGGATACTTATATGTCTTAAACTTGTAAATGTATGAACCCAGCTTCGTCTGGAAAGTCTCTCCTCCCAGCCTCAAGCCTGGCGATTACGTCCAGACTCTCCCCCAAGCACTTTCTCTGTTTCACACCTAGATTATATCCAGTTACAGTCGGTGCCTTGGGCCTCAGGACTCCACTGTTTAGCCTCAAGTCTTGCACTCATTTGATTGTAAATGAGCAACTTCCCACTGGTCTCTTTTTCCCAGCTCTAGGATAACCCTGTTTTCCTCTTCTTTTCCCCTCTATATTTCCCTTTCTAGGGCAGGGGTGTAACTGTTTCTTTTAATTAAAGAAACAGTTATATTTTATTAACATGACTAAATTCCTAATTAATCATAAATTGTGTAACAACTTGTTATATGTCTTTCCAGCCTCAGTCAATGTCACAATGTAAAATAAATAAATGCAGTAAATCATAAGACTAAGTTTAATAACCACAGTAATTATTTCCTGGAGCCTGGGGTGTTACAGAGCTTGACATCGAAACCATCTCGTGTGATTAAATTGAGAAAATGACTCCCTAATATTGTGCAGAACGATACAGATGTGTGACAAGAATTGACCAGAGCAGAGGGTGTGTGGCATCCGAAACAATGATAAATAGTACAACGAAAATTTTCACCACTTAAGCTAGAGATGAGGCCAATAAAGCTCAGTGCTCAGATAATAAACAAGAACTAACGTATCCCTGAAGTTACACAAGAGTGAGACTACTGTAAATCGATTTTGGACTACTACAAATCGATTTTGAATTATGCAAGTATTGTCAAAATAAAACAATAATAATGATGATACAAATTTCTTAAATATTTAAATATATACAATATAATTATTGTATAATAAAAAATTATCTTTATAAATAAATTTAAATATTATTAAAAATTAATAAAATTAAATTTATAAAGTTAAACTTTAGAAAAATATACTATTGTTTTTAATAAAACTAACTAATAAACTATCAAACTAAAACTGAACCCTCCGGCCAGTACAATAATAGCTTCAAATTTAAATATAAATCATAATCAAAGTGCGTCGCATAAAACCTATATTGCATTAAACCCACGTCACATTAAAAAACTTTCTTTATTTACTATATTAGACGGTATGTACATAATTCTGTTTCCCAATTATGTGTCACCCTTCCAAGAATGACCGCATTTACGTAGTTCACAATGGTTATGTACTGGAATATGTAACTGTTAATTGATGGTTGAGATTATTGTTTATTATTAAGTAGAGTTTTTTTTTACAAGAAGGGGTGGTTTGTTTCTAGTATTTGGAAGGATTATATATAATTGTTTTGGAAGGATTATATACAATTGTTTTGGGAGATATTTTATAATTAATTAGCTTTTGGATTGGTGTTTGGTTGAGATGTTTCCTCAATTATATAGTTAACATATAGTTAACGTAATCATCTATTTTGAAATAAAATTTCATATATTTATATATATACTATTATATTTGAAACAATTTTTGTGTCTATACTAATGTATATTTTTTAGTGTTTTAATATGATATTAAAGTAGGTTTATCCTTAATTTTGTGGTGAGATAGTTCACTATTATGAAAAATCAGAGAGGAGTTAAATAGCATGGTATGTTTTTGTATATCTCTAGATTGTTTGTGGAGGAGGTTTGTGCATGATTTGTTGTAATATGCAGTATGTAGGTATTGCTTAAAGGACAGTAGATACCATCCTAGAAAAAACTTGTTACATGAAAGGTGTCATGTGAAAAATCCTTATTTGAGAAAAGGAAGCCAAGGCACAAAAATCAAAGCTATTGTAGATTAGAGGATCCAGAGCTATTGTAGATTCGAAGGTTGTTGTCTAGAATTATTGCAATAGATGCATAGGGATATATAAGGCAATGCACAAATTGAGCAATTGTGAGTGCCAGGGATAGAAAATCAAAAGAAGATGCTAAAATGTGCAACACATCCATGAAGAAGAGAGCAGTGTGTGTTGCATGTGAAGAAAAGCTACTAGAGACAACATATATAAGGAAGCATTTGGGAGCGAGGAAATTGTTTATCATTCGAAGTTGTGAGGGAATCCTAGAAAAAATCTTATTGGTTTAACCTTTGTTCATGTGGAATAAATTCTAAACTTGCTGACATATTTGGAGTCGTGAAATTGGGTCTCACTAATTCTAACATGTGGGCGTTGTGAGGGTTTTGTTGGAAAAACGTCAAATTTTCTGTAGACAAACATTATTCATGAGGTTGTAGCTGTTATTGAGGATCCTTGAAGAGAACATTCTCCCTCCACAAACATTGACACAATACCAATTAAAGAGAAATTGTTGGAACATAATGTATATACGTTGTTGGGAGATTTTGTAATAATTTGAATAGGAAAAATGTTAAGCACTATGTAACAAAATAATTATTGGCACAGTACTTTTACAATTTGTATATTAAATAAAAATTAAGTGATATCCAATTTACAATATGTTAAATTATTGCATGCTACTTAATGTTTGTCATGCATGGAATTGTAGCATCTAAAGCATCAAGTAGAAAAGATGCATTGTAACATGATCAAGATATGGTTAATAATTAATCTATGGATAAAATTAAATAAAAAACAAAACATCGCTTATATATATAGTAACTTATTTATTTTCTTTTATCTCGAATATCATATTAATCCTTCTCACCATAATAACACACATACAAATGATTTGACATGGTGGTGTTATATTAATGCGATGCGTGTTTGGTTTACATTCTTGGTTTAATGTCCCTAAGGAAAGGTTTCTACACCGGTTAATTAACCTATTGCACCCTTCACACTTAACCCCACCATAGACATAACTCTCGAAGGTTTTGGCGGCAGTTGTTTCGTGCCTCCATGGACAGTTGGGAATTTCATGACCGTGGATCCTCCTAGACTCGATCGGATGATGAAGATTCACTGGTGATTGGCTAGGGTTTGGGTGGCAGTACCCCGGGGTTTCAATTTGTCCATTTGTCACTTGCTCGCTGCCATCTATCGCTCCGCAACTCAATAACTCATTTATCCATGCGGTGAGTTGTTTCAATGATTCTTGGTGTAATTTCTTTGCCAAATACGTCCAAGTTGTGGTGCAGCTTAGTGGCTGCATGAAGTTGGTTGTTGCATACTTTCCTCATCCCCGTATGTAAGGGTTTAACCTCTCCGCGCCCGGATGCAACTCTACAGGCTTGTTGTGCCAAGGTAATTCTTTCTGTGACCTTGCAATCCATGTTGACATTTGTTGTTGTTAAAGCATCTATGGTTTTATTTAATTGTTTCCCATTTTCATTTTTATTACAAGCGTTTATTCTCGGTGGGTTGTCTGGCTCTAGTAAACAGTGTCAATGGACTCATTTGATGGTAGAGAAAGGCCAGGGTCATAAGGGAAGGAGTTCCACGGAATTCGGTAAGCACTTCTCTAGTTCATTTCTTCCAAAACAATTACCTCCATACGCCACTAGACTTGCATATTTTCTTTGTGTTCGGTACTGTGCAGGATGGACTAAGCAGGGTTTCTAAAATTGGGCTCCCAACCTTCGATATCCTACACAGATGTTATCTTATAGGCACATACTTTAATATATATGAAATTTTGGGTATAGGGTTTTTATTTGGGTTACTTTAAACTGTTGCTTAAGGTCTATGGAAGAGCTCATGGCTCGAATTGCATTTATCAGTTATTGTGGCAGAGGTTTTTGCTTTCACTGGTGTAAAGACAGAAATGTATAACATGACTATCCTCTGTTTTTTGTTAATTTTTAAGTTTCCAGACTCTAAGCTTCGATTTTTCTCTGCTTGAAACAAGTTGCTCACAATTACTGTAATTATTCATTCTTTTCCAGTAATATGTTAAAATGAGGTTTTCGTTCTATTTGTGATTTACCATTATTCTTCTTTGTATGATATTTTTCTTTTTCTGGTATTAACTATTTAACTTGCTATAAATTTTCCTATCACGCCTGTACATAACCATGGAGAGGACTGGACAGAACGTTGTTGTAGCGATAGCTCGGTCCTAACCTCTCCAATACAAGACGGTGCGTCGACCTAAGCATTGGCAAGTCTTACTTGTTCATGCAACTTTTCTTTATCTACATAACCATGGAGAGGACTGGACAGAACGTTGTTGTAGCGATAGCTCGGTCCTAACCTCTCCAATACAAGACGGTGCGTCGACCTAAGCATTGGCAAGTCTTACTTGTTCATGCAACTTTTCTTTATCTACAGAATAATTCAGTTTCATTGTTAAATCGAACCCTAGGTGCCATCTGGTTGGAGTTACAAGTTTTCATGCCGCTCTAGTCTTGATAATTTTTTGTTATCCTCTAACCCTCTATTAATTTCCTCATGTCTATTCTATCAGCAATCTTTTAATCTAGGTTGATACTCTTCCTTAATATGGCTCGTACCGGACACTATAATTATCACCAAATTCATTTAGTAATTCCAGGTTACATTCATTAGAACACGTAACTCAAAGTTTACTTACTCATTACAATTCTAATGCATAAATTATTCTTAAAACAAAGCATGGATTATCAGATTACTTATATGTTTATAGCAATCTCTATGAATTCATTAGGGTAATACTTTTTCCACCCAACCGTAAGAAGGGAAATACTGTCCTCTTCTACCCCCGAACATTCGCTCCAAAACAACAGGCAATAGTGCTCGGTGGTTTTTTTGTTTGAATCAAGATGTAGACCTCAGGATTGCAATCCAGCCTCTTAGCCTCCGATTCTTTTCGTAACCAGGACATATCCATCAATTTCTCTTTTCCAGCCTCTTAGCCTCCGATTCTTTTCGTAACCAGGTTGTCCACTGGTTTCACCAACCCTAGACATATCCCTCAATTTCTCTTTTCCTCATTTCCTTTCTAGACCAACTGAACCGCCCCACTTCCTCTAAGATCTCTTTTTATCTCTAGGAAGAAAGAGTATAACTGTTTAACTACTCCTAACTCCTTGGAGTCGGAGTTCGTTTCCGGTGTTCCCCAACTGAATTCTGAAATTTATATACATATATATATATATAAGAAAGAAATATAAATTTTCATTTAAATCTCAATCCCGAATGTCATGGAGTTTTCCAAAGTTTTTTTTTTTTTTTTACTCAGCAAAGAAAAAAAATCACAAAGTTTGAATGTTACCTGGAATATGTTACATCTTCCCCCCTAATAAGAACACCATCGCTGGTGTTTATTGCAACTCATGGAACAGAGAAGGATAAGCTTTTCTTAGTAGACTTTCATCTTCCCAAGTAGCTTCCTCTGGGCTAAAGTGATTCCACTGCACTTTAGCTTGGGTGATAACTCGCTTCCGCAGTGTTGTTTCTCTCTGATTGAGAATACGCAAGGGTTCTACCAAAAACTCCTCATCTGGTTCGACCTACCACACACCATTACGGTCATCAGTTACTTACTTTAGCTGAGGTAAGATAAAATCTCAAATCTATACATACTTACATGCACCTCTTGCCAGTTGATAACATGCCTGGGGTCATACACATATTTTTTCAATAAAGATACGTGAAATACATTATATATTTTTATGTGATGAGGAAGAGCAAGTTGATAGGCAACTGGTCCTACCCTTCCCAAAATTTGGAAGGGTCCACAGTAACGGGGTGCCAATCATGGAAAATTTTAGGTGCTAATATTCACAAGTGGGCTAATTTTCCATGTTTTTTTCCAAAAAAAAGATTCGTAAATTTCCATTTTTTCTAAAGATGATTCGCCCAAATTTTATAGTATAAAATTATTTTACCTTAAAAATCGCCAAAATTATATAGAAACTAAATATAAAACCATTATAAATTTGAATTTTTTTACAAATATATCAACAAATAGTTTATAATTTTCATATTAGGGTCTAGTGATATTCACCAAAGTTTCTAAACTTTAATAAAAAATGTCATCCTTAAAATTTTCCCTAGTGCCAATTTGGCATAGGTTCCCCACTGCAAGGTACTTCTCTTGGGTTTTACCCGGACATTCACATGATCCCCGACTTGGTATTCTTTGAAACTTCGCTTCTTATCCACAAATATTTTGTCTATCTTGAGCCACTTTTAAGTTTTGCCGAACTTTCTTCACCTCTTGCTCCATTAAAGCTAATATTTCCTGTCCTAGAGTCATTTTATCTTCTGGGTTATGCCATCCAGTAGGATTCTTGCACCTTCTTCCTTACAATACCTCATAGGGACTCATATTTAACGATACATGGTAGTTATTATTATAAACACATTCAACGAAGTGGAGGTATTCCTCCAATTTGATTGGTTGTTGCATCACATACATTCCCAACATATCCTCCAGAACTCGATTAACCCGCTCTATTGGCCCATCCGTCTGTGGATGATAGGTGGTGTTAAATTGGATCTGCGTACCTAGCCCTGTAAAAAGAACCTTACAACAAGCAGATGTAAATTTTACTTATCTGTCTGATATCACCACTTTTGGCATACCATGCAATCGAAATATTTCCCTCTTGAAGATGTCTACAATTTCTACAACCTTGTAAGTGGACTTGACATGAATGAAATGAACAACTTTGCTCAACTTATCTACTACTACCATGATGGAATCGTGGTCTTTTCTGGTTCTCAGAAGTCTAATAATGAAATCTAATGTAATCATTTCCCACTTCCACTCAAGTATAGGAAGCAGTTGAAGTAATCTGGCAGGGTACTGATGCTCAGCGTTAACCTGCTGGCATTCCAAGCACAGCCAAATATAGCATGATATCCTTCCTCATTCCAGGCCAAAAAATACTTTTTTTTTATTGCAAAAAACAACTTTTGATAACCTGGATGCGTAGCATAAGGACTGCAGTGAAATTCATCCAACAACATTTTCTTGAGACTCAGATGCTTGGGGACATACAATCTTCCTCTAAAGTTAAACAATTCCCATTCGTCAATACTATACTCAGTTGTTTTCCCTAAGTTCTGCATCTGCATAGTTTGTTGCCATAAAATTTTATATTCAGGGTCCTTAAGAGCGGCCTCCTTGAGCTACTCCAATACATCAAACTCCACATGATGATATCGAATTTCATATACACATTGAACCTTCCTGCTTAAAGCATATGCTACTCAGTTTTCATGTCCTTTAAGGTGATTTATATCAATGTAAAACTCGCTCAGAAATGTTTTCCATTGAGCTTGGCATGAATTTAAATTGGGTTGCTTGAAGAAATTAGTTAAACTACTATGGTCAGTCATAAGCACAAATTTGTTCCCCAATAAGTAATGGTACCATACCTTCAAGGCGTGTATTACTGCAATAAGATCTAGGTCATAAGTTGAATATCATTGTTCATGCTCCTTGAGCTTCCTTGACTCGTAATCCACCACCTTATCGTCATCCATCGGAACTCGTCTAACTCCCTGTTCACAAGCATCAATGCAAATGATTAATTCCTTCTCGGGATCATCAACCTTAAGAATAGGGTCAGATGTTAACAACCTTTTTAATTTCTAGAAACTGAGTTGACATTTTGTTGTCCACTTAAAATCTTTCCCCCTTTTTTGTAGAGACATCATGGGATACGCGATCCTAGAGAACCCTTCAATAAATCAACGATAGTAGCCTGCCAAACCCATAAAGGAACGAATGTCCACTACGTTTTTAGGAACAAGCCAATTTAAAATGGTTTTGATATTTTTAGAGTCTACCGCAATACCTTCAGAGGATATCACATACCCAAAATATTGTATATGTTTCTTAAAAAAGTCATATTTGTTGAATTTAGAGTAGAGTTGATTCTCTCTTAAAGTTTGAAGAACTATTTTTAAATGCTCTTAATGTTCTACTACATTCTTGGAATAAATCTGAATATCATCAATAAATATTAGAACAAACTTATCCAAGTAGGGATGAAGAATTCCATTCATCAAACTCATAAAGGTTACTGGAGCATTAGTGAACCCAAATGGTAATACAATAAACTCATAGTGGCCATATTTCTTTCTAAATGATGTTTTACACAAATCCTCATCCTTGATTCGAATTTGGTGATATCATGATCGCAGATCAATTTCAGAGAACACCGTGGTACCCTTGACTTGGTCAAACAAGTAATTTATTTAGCGCAACGGGTATTTGTTTTTAATGGTCAACTTGTTTAACTGTTTATAGTCAATAAAAAGTCTCAGTGTTCCATCTTTCTTCTTAACAAACAATACAGGCACTCCCCAAGGCGACACACTTGGTTGAATGTACCCATTATCCAATAACTCCTTTAACTGCATTTTGAGTTCTATTAACTCAGAGATGCTTAGGCTGTAAGGTGTTTTTAACACTGGGGAAGCTCCAGGAATAATCTTTATGGTGAAATCAATAATTCTCTTTGGAGGAAACCCAAGTATGTCTTCCGGAAATACATCTATAAGCTCTTGGAAAACTGGTATGTCTTCTAAAGCTTCCAACTTATCCTTCGAATTGGTATATCCAACATGTACCGTGTATATTTGGCAACCCTTCCGGATACACTTCTTTAACTGGTTAGTGAAAATTAACCACAATTTAATATTCCTCTTGATGCCTTGTATTTCTTGTCTATTTCCTTCCTCGGTGAGGAAGTTGATGGTTTTGTCCTTACAATTTACTAAGGACCAGTGCCCTTCCATCCAATCCATTCCAATTAAAACATCATAAGAACCTAAAGGAAATATGTTTAGATTTACTTTTGTGGGTTGATCTGCAATTTCTATAGGGAAATTCTCTACCTTGGTTGTTACTCTACGCCTTGCCCCTGTGGCTAATTGTACCAGCCATGAAGTTTTAAATTTCATACTGGATAACTGACATTTTTCAACTATTTGAGGACTAACATAACTAAGACTTGCTCCAGGGTCAATCAAAATAGATACAGTCTAGTTAGCTATCTTACCTTCGAATTCTACCATAGCGGGTTGATACTCTGCCTGATGATCCTCCAGGGCCGCATTGATCTTGGGTATGTTTCTGGCCATGTCTCCAACCATGGAAGCCTCCTGGACGCTTGTTGTAATTCTGTTTCTGGCATGGTGAGGACAATTCTTGTAGTAGTGGGGTTCCCCACAACCCCAACACTGCAGGGGTGGTTTTGGTGGTTGTCTAAGTTCTAACTTGTTAGAAGGTTCTGTTGTTTTTCCTTCCTCTAGGTTTTGGTTTTGGTTTCGCTGTTGATACCTTCCAAAATTTCCACCCCCAAATTTCCTAGGCACTGGCTTCATTCCCCTTGGTTTTTTACCCCTGAAATTATTTCCAAATACCTTATGTCCTCTTTTCCCCATCCATTTCTTATTTCCATCACTCTTCTGTCGCATTTGCTAATAACAGATACGAGCCTTACGAATTGTTTCATACATTGTTTTAGGATTATCAACTCTATCCGTTCTTTCATATGAATTCGTACACTACTTAGAAAGTGTTGTACCTTCGCCTTCTCTTCCCGTAATTATGGAACGTAGCACAATAAGGACGTAAATTTTGTTATAAACTCATCCATAGACTGTTGTCCCAACCACAATTCATGGAATTCTTTTGTGTTCTCATCATAGAACCTTTCAATCAAGTATTTATCCTTGAAATATCTTTAAAAAGTATCCCAAGTTACCCCTTGTTCATCCACATTCTAGATTGTTTTAATTTCCTCCCAACAAAGAGTGGCTTTACCACACAAATGGTGAATAGCCAGTCGGGCCCTTAAATGATCATCGTACTCATATATCTGGAAATATTGGTTCATATTGATTAACCAAGCCTCGACTGCTTCTTCTGCTTCTCCATCGAATAATGGAGGTTTTATATTCTTAAACCCCCCCTGCAACTCTATTCTTGGCTTCTTACCCCCTCGACCTCCGGAGGTATTCCCAGATTCTGCCTTAGTATTATTGTTCAACCACGTTTCCTCCATTTCCATAAGACCTTGTTGGTGTTGCCTTGTCTCCTCTCTATTTCATGTCTACACTAGGTTGAGGATCTCTTATGTTCTGTCGGTCCGAGAGACTTTTCAGGATTCTCTCTTGTTCTAACCTCAACCGCTCATTGTCAGTGCACAAGTTCATCATTTCTACCAGTAGCTGTTGCACAATATCCAACAACACATCATTCTCAATTTTTCTATACTCCCTCAATTGAACCCACATCTCTGGGTTAGGTGGGGTCGTTCATTGTCCTCTCCTCATATCGTTCCTTTTTTCTCTTCTTTCTCACTCTATGCATTTAAACATTTTTGTTACTAACAACATTCTTTCCCAAGGCCACAGAGTTTGAACCTGTAGCTCTAATACCCCTTGTAACATGATCAAGACAAGGTTAAGTAATTAATCTATGGATAAATAAATAAAAAACAAAACAACACTTATATACATAGTAATTTATTTATTTTCTTTTATCTTGGTTATCATGTTAATCCTTCTCACCATAATAATGCACATACAAATTATATGACATGATGGTGTTATATTAATGCAATACATGTTTGGTTTACATTCTTAGTTTAATGTCATCGAGGAAAGGTCTATACACTGTTAATTAACATATTGCACCCTTCACACTTAACCCCACCATAGACATAACTCTTGAAGGTTCCGGGGGAAGTCGTGGTTCACCACTGTTCTGCACCTCCTTAGACAGTTGGGACTTTCACGATCGTGGATCCTCCTAGACTCGATTTGACGAAGGAGATTCATCAGTGGTTAGTTAGTGTTTGGGCAGCAGTACCACGGGGTTTCAGTCTGCCCATTTTCGGCTTGCTCACTGCCACCTAACACTCTGCAACTTGACAACCCGTTGATCCATGGGGTGAGTTTTTTCACTGGTTTTTGGTGTGATTTCTCCACCAAACACGCTCAGGTTGTGATGTAGCTTAGTGGCTCCATGAATTTGGGTGTTGCATACTTACCTTGTCCTCGTCTGCAAGGGTTTTGGTTCTGCTGACCTCTCCACGTTCAGATGAAACTCGATAGGCTTGTTGTGCCAAGGTAATTCTTTTTGTGACCTCGCATTCCATGTTGACATTTTCTACTGGTAAAGCATCTATGGTTTTATTTGACTATTTCCCATTTTCATTTGCATTGCAGGCGTTTACTCTCCGGAGGGTTGCCCTGCTCTGACAAGCTATGTCGATGGACTCATTTAATGGTAGAGAAAGGCCAGGGTCGTAAGGGAAGGAATTCTCCAAAATCCTGTAATCACTTCTCTAGTTAATTCCTCAGAGTTGATCTAGAACAATTACCTCCATATTCCACTAGACTTACATATTTTCCTTGTATTCGGTATTGTGTAGGCTGGACTAAGTGGGGTTTCTGAAATTTTGTCTCCCAACCTTAGATATCTGACACAGGTGCTATCTTATAGGCACATAGTTTAAGATATATGACATTTTGGTCTAGGGTCTTAATTTGGGTTGCGTTAATATGTTGTTTAAGGGCCATGGAAGAGTTCCTGGCTCAAATTGCATTTACCAGTTATTATGGCAATGGGTTTTGCTTTCACTGGTGTAAAGACGTAAATGTATAATAGGACTATCTCTATTTTTTGTTGATTTTTAAGTTTCAAGACTCTAAGCTTCGAATTTTCTCTGCTTGAAACAAGCTACTCACAATTCTTGTATTTATTCATTCTTTTCCAGTAATATGTTATAATGGGGTTTTCATTCTATTTGGGATTTACCATTACTCTTTCACTTTCCCTTGGATTCTGCGTGTCATTGCATAGAGTTAAGCATATTTGCAGGAAATGGAATTATGTTAATGTACAATTATTAGCTTTGTTTGATATTTTTATTTTTCTGGTATTAACTGTTTAACTTTCTATTAATTTGCTTATCGCGCATGTACATAACCATGGAGAGGAGTGGACAGAGCCGCTGCCGTAGCGGTATCTCAGTCCTAAACTCTCCAATATAAGCCGGTGCGTTGACCTGAGCGTTGACAGCTCCTTTTGGTTCATGCAACTTTTCTTTGTCGATGTAGAAAAATTCAATTTCATTGTTAAATCAAACTCGAGTGCCATCTGGTTGGGGTCACAAGTTTCCATGCCACTCTAGTCTTGATAATTTTTTGTTACCCTCTAACCCTCTATTAGTTCCCTTTTGTCTATTCTATCAACAATATTTTAATCAAGGTTGATACCCTTCCTTAATATGGCCCCTACCAGACACAACAATTATCACGAAATTCATTTAGTAATTCCAGGTTACATTCACTAGAACACATAACTCAAAGTTTACTTACTCATTACAATTCTAATGCATAAAGTATTCTTAAAACAAAGCATGGATTATCAGATTACTTATTTGTTTGTAGCAATTTCTATGAATTCAGCAGGGTAAGACCTTTTCCACCCAACCGTAAGAAGGGCAATAACGTCCTCTTCTACCCCCGAGCTTCCACTCCAGAACAACAGGCAACAATGCTCAGTGGTTTTTTCTTTTTGAATCAAGTTGTAGACCTCAGGATTGCAATCCAATCTCTCAGCCTCTGATTCTTTTCATAACCAGGTTGTCCACTGGCTTCACCAACTTCAGACATATCCCTCAATTACTCTTTTCCACATTTCTTTTTCAGACCAACTAAACCTCCTCCCTTCCTCTGAGATCTCTTTTTATCTCTAGGAAGAAAGAGTATAATTGTAGGTTTTAACCCCATACAAAAATTACCTGCATACGAATTCTAAAACACGGAAAATAAACAATGCGAGAGCATAACACATATACATAGATATTTTCCCCTGGATCCAAAAACCGGGACTACCAGCTTGATTTTTCATTATGTTCCTTTCAATGTCACAATACATATTTATACATGCCGAAGCATTCAATACCATGGACTGAAAACCATTGCGTCCAAAACCATGGACTGAAAACCATCGCGTCCAAAACCATGTGCGAAAATCATGCACAAAACCATAGGTAGGTCCGCCCAACCTAATATAGGGTCCAAAAACAAAATTTTCCGGGGCATTGCCCCGAACCCCATAGAGGTGGGTTACCTGCACCTCTCAAACCCCTTGTGACCCCCCCCCCCGCTACGCAATTGACGCAACAAAGTGGGGGCCCCATCCCCCCTCTCACCCCCTGTTAACTACGTGGGCTCATCATGGAAAGAATATAACACAACCCAACATTCTCCCATTTGTTGTTTTCTTTCCATAGGGGGCCACAAGAGAGCTTAGTCATTTATCCAGCCCTGCAACACCCATTGTTTCTCTACACCAAGAGAACTTCTCAGAGCTCATAGATTTTGTCAATGCATCTGTAGTATTCTTCAAAGTGTCCACCTTTACTAGCAACACCTTTTTGTCTTCTATCATATCCCTCACAAAGTGATACTGAACATAAATGTGCTTTGTCTTTGAATGATATGCAGGGTTCTTTGCCAAGAAAATTGCACTTTGGTTGTTATAGTCTATCCTTATAGCTCCCTGTATTAACCCCATACTTGAACACAATCTCTACAACCAAATTGCTTCGTTGCTTGCATGATTGGTTGCCATGTATTCTGCCTCTGTAGTTGATAGTGTCGCTATAGATTGTTTCTTACTCATCCAACTGATTGCACCTCCAAATAGGTTAAACACATAGCCACTTGTAGATCTTCTCTGATCCAGATCTCCAGCCCAGTCTGCATCAACAAAGCCACGAATATCCAACACTCTGTCCAATCCTGGTCTTCCTTGGTAGCACAAACCATAATCACTAGTGCCACGCAAATACCTAAGAACCCACTTCACTATTGTCCAGTGCTCCTTCCCTGGTTTTGACATAAATATGCTCAATACTCCCACTGCATGTGCAATGTCTGGTCTAGTACAGACCATTGCATACATCAGGCTACCGATTGCACTTGCATATGGAGCACGGGACATGTCCTCTTCCTCTTCTTGTGTCTTGGGACACTGTTCAGAAGATAACCTCACACCTACAGAAATAGGAACCTTCACCGATTTACTATCCTGCATATTAAACCTCTGCAGTATTGTTTGGACATACTTCCTCTGGTTTAACCAGAGTTTCTTCTTTTCCCGGTCTCTTTTAATTTCCATGCCCAAAATATAGTTTGCAACACAAAGATATTTCATGTCGAATTTGGAGGACAATTGGGTCTTCAAATCTTGGATAATTTCGTTGTCATTTCCAACCAGCAACATATCATCCACATACAAGACCAGATAAATCACACGATCACCAATTAATTTAAAATACACACAGTGATCTGCTTTTCTTCTGGTGAAGCCAAGTCCTCGTATAAATGTATCAATTTTCTGATACCACATCCTTGGTCACTGTTTTAACCCATACAGAGACTTCTTACCAGTTCTTTCTTACCCTTCACCACAAAGCCTTCAGGTTGCTTCATGTAGATTTCCTCTTCCAAATCACCATAAGAAATGTTGTCTTCACATCCATCTGTTCTACCTCAAAATCAAAAGCAGCAACAACAGATAAAAGTAATCTAATAGAAGCTACCTTGGCAACAGGAGAAAAAATATCACCAAAATCAATTCTTGTCACCTAGGAATAACCTTTTTCTACCAACCGAGCTTTGTATTTCTCCACCTTTCCTTATGCATTTGTCTTCTTCTTGAATACCCATTTGCTGCCAATGGGTTTCCTTCCATCCGACAACTCCACCAGATCCTAAGCCTCATTTTTGTGCAAAGATGTGATTTCCTCAACCATGGCCTCTTTCCAGAGTTTGTCATCCTCTGAATCTACTGCTTCCTTCACAGTTATGGGATCATCATTAGTAACAGATAAATCAAAATTTGAACAGAAAGCAAATGGACTATACCTTTCTGGCTGCCTTCTTTATCAAACTGATCTTCTCACACTCGGAGTTTGTGGCTCTTCATCTTCTTATTCCTCCTCTATTGTAGAGTCTAATCCTTCCTCCTTAAGCTCAAACTCTATTTTATCAGATTCCTTTGATTGGAATTCATGTTTAATAGCATCTTTCACCTCTCTGAACACCACATCTCGGCTGTACACAGCCTTCCTTGTTACTGGGTTCCAAAGTTTATAACCCTTTAAACCATCCTTATACCCAATAAGGATGCACTTTTCAAATTTACTATCCAACTTGGTTCTTTTCCTTTGGAACATGTACATATGCATCACATCCAAATACCTTCAGATGTGAAAGAGAGGGTTTCTTACCAGTCCATACATCTTGTAGAGTCTTATCCTCCAATGTTGATGAAGGTGATCTATTGACTACGTAACATGTTGTCTCCACCGCCTCTGCCCAGAATTCCTGTCCTAACCTGGCACCACTGAGCATGATTCTTGCCCTTTCCATCAATGTCTTGTTCATTCTTTCTGCAACTCCATTTTTCTCAGGTGTGTATGGTGTAGTCTTTTGCCGTGCTATACCACACTTCTTATAAAATTCTTCAAATTCCTTGCTGCAAAACTCTCCACCATTATCTGTCCTCAACATCTTTATCTTCTTTTATGTTTGGTTTTCCACCAGAGCCTTAAATTATTTAAACCTGTCAAAGACTTCAGATTTCTTCTTAAGGAAATATATCCATGTATTCCTTGAGAAGTCATCTATAAATGATACATAGTACACAGATTTACCTAGTGATGGAACCTTCACAGGTTCAAACACATCATTATGCACAAGTTCTAATATATGTTTCGCCCTTTTACCACCATAGGGGAAACTCACCCAATTCTGCTTCCCATATACACAATTTTCACAGAAATCAAAATCCAGAGAGCTATTACTCATACGTTCTACCATACCTTTACCATGAAGTATTCGAAGGCCCTTCTCTCCAATATGTCCAAGCCTTTGATGCCACATCATGGTCTTCTCTCCAGAGACCACTAGATTTTATGCTCCTCTTTCAGGAACCACAGAACTGTTACACCCATCAACAACAGTGCTACCTTGCAACTTGTATAGAGTTCCAATCCGAACTCCCCGCATCAATACCAGTTCTCCCCGAACCATCTTGCAGGTATCCTTCTCGAACACTGTTTTTACACTTGCATTATCTAGCTTGCTTATGGAAATTAGATTTCTTGCCAATGCAGGAATATGTAAAACACCCAGAAGTGTTCTAACCCTTCCACCTTGCAACTTCAACTTTACTTTTCCATGACCAATGATTCTAGCCTTCCTATCATCCCATAAGAAGACATCACCACCATCATATTTCTCATACTTGCAGAACCACTCTCTATGGGGAGTGAAGTGAAAGGATGCACCTGAGTCAATCAACCATGCCTCATGATCTACATGTGTACTTGAAGAAGCCAAATACACATCCCCACCTTCATCTGAAGTGGTTTTCGCCTCTGCAGAAGGAGCATCATGAGATCCCTTTCCTTTATCAAGAGCTTTATATTTATAGTCCCTTTTGTAGTTCCCTTCCTTTCCACATTTCCAGTACACCACCTTTACAGGTTTTCCTGGAGATTTAGATCTCCCTCTAGATTTAGACTTCCCACTCGATGAATTATTTTTATTTTTGCTCTAGGATCGTCCTCGTACAAACAAGGCATCACCATTCTGGCTCTCCATATTTTTCCTTCTCATTTCCTCCATCAGCAAGGATGAGACTATTTCATCAAACTGCAAGGCATTTTCATTGCTACCTATTGCAATAACCAGACTATCCTGCGAATCTGGTAGAGAACACAACAAACTGATGCACTTATCTTCATCTGAAATTTTAATATCAACATATAATAACTTACTTACCACAGTATTAAATGCATTCAGATGCTCTGTCACTGAGTCTCCATCTTTCATCCTTAGGTTATCCAACTTTTTCCGTAGGAATAGTATATTCACTAGAGACTTAGATTGGTACAAAGTCCCTAACTTGTCCCACAAAGCCTTCATGGTAGCTTCCCCTAATACATTCAGCAATACTGATTTTGAGACACACAATCGTATTGTGCTCTTTGTCTTCCGATCAAACTTCTTCCATTCTTCATCAGACATTCTCGTTGGTTTAGTACCTGGATCTACCGTGATCCACTGATCTTTATCCACCAACAGATCCTCCATCTTGAGTTTCCATAACTCAAAACTCTGGCCATTAAATTTCTTGATCTCTATCTTTCCACTGCTCGTCGTCTTCTTTCACCACCAGAATCGATCCCATAGATCTCCCACTGAGCAGGGTCTACCATAGGCTCGAGCGAAACCCCTCAGCAACAAAGGCATCCCCTTGAAGCCAAAACAACTCTGATACCAAATGTAGGTTCTAACCCCATACAGAAACTACCTGCATACGAATTCTAAAACACAGAAAATAAACAATGTGAGAGCATAACACATAAAACACATATACACAGATATTTTCCCCTGGATACTAAAACCGAGACTACTAGCTTGATTTTTCATTATGTTCCTTTCAATGTTACAATACATATTTATACATGCCGAAGCATCCAATACCATGGACCGAAAACCATCACGTCCAAAACCATGGACCGAAAACCATCGCATCGAAAACCATGGATCGAAAACCATCATGTCCAAAACCATGTGCGAAAATCATGCACAAAACCATAGGTAGTTCCGCCCAACCTAATATAAGGTCCAAAAACAAAATTTTCTGAGGGTTACCTGCACCCCTCAAACCCCCTGTGACCCCTCCGCTACGCAATCTTCACAACGAAGGGGGGGCTCTGCCCCCCCCTCTGACCCCCCGGTTAACTACGTGGGCTAGTCGTAGAAAGAATATAACACAACCCAACAATAATTGTTTAACTGCTCCTAACTGCTTGGAGTCTGAATTCGTTTTTGGCGTTCCCCACCTAAATTCTGAAATTTCAATCTATATATATGTGTGTGTGTATTTATATAAAAGAAAGTAATATAAAATGTCATTTAATTATCAATCCTGCATGTCATGGAGTTTTCCTGAGTTTTATTTTTATTTTTAACTCAACAAAGAAAGTAAATATAAAATCACATAGTTTGACTGTTACCTGAAATATGTCACATGCATCCACATGTGTTGTAACATACTTTTTATTAAATGCTTTCATAATCTTCATATATCATACCTGATTACATATTTATTTGACATCTCTTCACTTTTACCATATTGTAAAGTTTTCTAAGAGACTTATGTTTAAAGGGTTGTAACATTCACATCGTGTGTTCGACATATTTTTTAATTTTAATGGAAATGTGGAATTAGTATGAAATTTCAAAAAGTGTCATTTAAAAAATATATAAAATGGTTATAAAAAGGATGCTATTATTATTTTTTCTATGTGGTTCACAGACCCCGAAGATCGGTGACCACTACATCCAAATAATATTTGTACGGGAATATCCACTTGAAGGGATCACTTCTTACCAGTTCAACCCCAAAGGCTAACCCTAAGAATGTATTGAGAATTGAACCCATGACATCTCAATGGCAAAGGTGCTTACTCAACCAATTGAACCAACCTTCGAGGCTAAAAACCAAAGGACTTTATTGTTGATTTAAAGGAGAAAAAAATATGATATAAATGTTATTGTGAAAAAACGATCCATTATTTTATATCAATGGAGGTGTTATAATATATTATTTTGTAAATATAATTGTTTCAACGGAATGATCGTAACATTTGTAAAACATATTTTTTATTTGTTGTAGTGAGTTGAAATATTATAATTGAGCATATGTGTTGTAGGGGGTGCATGACCTGTTGTGTTCTTAGTAATTTTATATGTATATATCTTGCTACATTTTATCAAAGAAAAGTTTGAGGCTTAATATTCATAGGTGGGTTAATTTTCGATGCTTTAAATTATTTTTTGCCAATTTTATCTTCTCAAAAAATGATTTGACCAAATTTTATAATATAAAATTATTTTATAGTATAAAATTATTTTATCTTAAAAGTCACCAAATATAAAATCACTAGAATTTTGAATATTGAAAAAAAAATATATTTCCAAACATTTTATAGATTTCATATCAGGGACTAGTAAGATTCACCAAGGTTTCTAAGCTTTAAGATAAATTTCCATCCTCAAAATTCTCCCTGCATTTTATCATCAATCTAGGGTACGCAAAATGAATCTATACCTCCATAGTTACAACAATTATTTGTAGTACATCCACTTTCTTCCATCTCTTCTCATAGATATAATTTTATGATACTATAAATCTAATAAATTGATTTGTTGTCTTTTGTATGGTGTTTTAATAGAATACTTATCTCCAAAGTTCATAGCTATATGATCTCAACCAATTTTAAACAAATCACAATGAACCCAACAACGAGTATAGGTTTGCCTCATACCCTTAGAATTTCCATTTATGAGTTAAAAGATAAAAAAAATTACAATAAAAATGTATAGCTACATTTGTTCCTTTAAATTGCAGTTATTCTAAGGAAATCCATAGGAAAATAACAAGTAAATTGCAACTTCTGTGGAAAAATCCATAGTCAAGTAGTAAGTTGCATTGAGAATTAAGAGTATTAGGTGCTTGTGGGAAAATAATAGGAATTCTATAGTCGCGAAAGATGTTGATGCAATAAAGTACATGATAGGTGCTTGTGGGAAAATAATAAGAAGTCTATAGTCGTGAAAGATGTTAATGCAATAAAGTATATGGTTGGTGAAGTGGGGCCTAGTTGGTTTAGATTTAAATCCATTTTTGAATATGCCACTTATGCTTTTATCCTTAATCTTTAACTACAATAATCATTGGCAATATTAACTTTGCTTTGAAACCATGCTCTATGTGCTAAAATAATAAACCACATTACATTAGCTTTATATGACAATAAATCTTAATGCAGTGGAGCCACCCCTTACATAGTGGAAAAATAGAACAAAAATACTAGCTAAATGAGGGGTGAGAATAATAATTCTCACACCTTTAGAAGATGTAAAGTTTTGTATTTAGAAAAAGACTCCACAACATAATTCATGGTAATCAAGCAAATCCTAACTCCTTTGCATCAATAAAAATATTTTCCAAATTTTTAAATCATGCAACTTACCACTTAATGTTATTATATAATTTTTTTTTGTCAAAATTAAATAAAAAAATCTTTTGAGTATCCAATATACAGAAATCACAAAAGCATAACAAAATGATTTAGAAACCCTAAAGCTTATAATAATTAAGGCAACTATTTATTTTCCAAAACATACCTATACAATCAAAATTTCAATGTTATTAGTTATCCTATATAAAAGATTGACATCCACCCGTTCGATGTCAAAAATCTAAATACATTTTTAATACAAACAAATGTCACATATAGAAATGGAAATTTAGGTGGTCAACCAATTATAAAATAGTTAATTAAATTTTAGAAAATTAATTAAAAAACTATAATCAACTATGTTTGTGGGTTAAAAAACTAATTACATTTTATTTAAAATTAACTAGCAAGCAACTAATAATTAGATTTTCTTCAAAGTATCAAATAATTATTATTATCTAATTTTAAGGTCATAGTCTAGCCAGATACCATATTGGTATATGAGACCTCTTTGTTTGTGGGACAAGGGACCCACCTCGATGTAATGATTTGGCTACTAAGTCTACAAAGGCATACATACTCTTCCCCACTCTCCTCTTAAAAAGAAACACATATTCTTAACCATTAAGCCCACTCAAACTATATAATAGTGAATAAAATAATTATCAAACTAAAATTTAAATTCAAATTTAAAATAAAAAACAATGAAATAAAAAATTCCAATTAAAATTTTTTAATCAAAATTCATCCCATCTTACCCAAGTTCACCAACATTTTACCATATCTTCTAATAAAATTTTTGATACAAAATCATCTCTATCTTATTAAAATTTGCAAATATTTTATCATCTCCTCTCTTAATTCACTTATGTACCAAACTTTATAAGTTTACTAATCTCTTCATATCTATCGTAATCTATGGCAATACTACATAGGCCTCATTTACTTTTTAAAATTCACTTACAATCTTATTAATTTCCTTTTATCTATCACAATCCTACATATGCCTCATTTATTATTTAACAAGGATGGCTGCGAAGCAGCTAGTCCCTGCACATAGTTCTATCTAGCCGCCTTTGAATTCGTATAGCAGCACTATATGCCGACAGTTTCCGAACTAGATCAGGAGATTCAGAGTTGATGTTTGAACGCAAATAAGCATCTTGGCTTTCTTTAGGCTTCTTTAAGAAGTGCTAGCAAGAGCTAAGAGCAAAATGCAGCTTCTGTATACCAGAAGTTTTAAACAAGAAAGAAAAGACAATCTGAGGATAAAAAGGCATGTTTGCAAGGCTAGCAAGAGCTAAGAGCAAAATGCAGCTTCTGTATACCAGAAGTTTTGAACAGGAAAGAAAAGACAATCTGAGGATAAAAAGGCATGTTTGCAAGGCAGAAGAAATGTATTCCTGCAAATAGGCTCGTTTCAATTTAATTTAAACTTGCTAACATTTGACACTAATTTCACTATTTACAAGATTTCTCCCCAGTAAGAAACTCTTCATGCTATAGCAGGAGATATAATTCACCAGTTTCAGTAATACATAAATCACACAATTGCAATATATATAGTCACATGAACAAGTTTCAGTAATACATAAACACGATTCAAGATACACCAGTTTATGTTGCTAGCCCAAAATGACACAAAATGACACAACTGCAATAGAAATAGTGACATGAGAATACAAGACAAGAACGAATGCTAAGAATTAGGACATTAGTGCCGCAGTCGAGCAGAGACGATAGAAGCATAAAAAATGCGAGTTGCAGCACCATGGCGGACCCAAATGCATATTTGAAGCATCCGTCGTACACCTGTAACAGATAAGGAAGCGGGGAAATAAGACATGTGAAGAATACAAGACAAGCACGAATGCTAACAATTAGGACATTAGTGCCGCAGTCGAGCAGAGACGATAGAAGCATAAAAATGCGAGTTGCAACACGATGGCGGACCCGAATGCATATTTGAAGCATCCGTCATACACCTGTAACAGAGAAGGAAGCGGGGAAATAAGACAATGCGTAAGATGATGCAAAAGAGATGTTATTGTTTTTTTGGTTTCTTTTTTCTTTGTCTTTCGACTTTTACGATGTCAATAATCAGAAGAGTCATGAGAATAAGTGCTAAGAGAAACAATGCTGTGAGTTCAGTAAGTTGGCTTATGCTAATGGATTCCATGTTATGTGAAGTGGGGAGGTGTATGTGAATATCCAGGTGCAGAAGAGGTCAATTTATACAAAAGTTCAACGTGTTTGTAAGGTGGTTTTAAGTGTGAATGGAGCTAAAATACTTGAGGCTCGGATGGAGCAGGGCAGAATTTAATGGTCGGCATAAAACGAAAAGCTTACGTTAAGTGAGCAATCAGTGCAATTAAGTGGTCGATATGACATGGGGAGCAAATGGCATATCGAATGATGTATGTGGCGGCAGAAGTAAATGCGAAATTAGGTGATGTATCTGACGTCGGGCAATCTTGGTGGTAGATTGGGTCGGATAGGAAATCTATGTCAATATCTAGGTGCAGAAATCTTGAAGATAAGATTGGAGCAGGCCAGTATTTAATGATGGGCATAAAACGAAGACCTTACGTTAAGTGAGCGATCGGTGCAATTAGGTGATCGATCTGACATCGGGAGCAAATGGCATATGGAATGATGGATGTGGCGGCAGTAGTAAATGCGAAATTAGGTGCCCCTACCTAGTCTTTATCATAGCTGTATAGCTCGTATGTTAAGTATGCGTATGCTGTCGTACATCTCCACCACCATTATAGGTGTAAGTATGCACTATGTGCTTTGAATAGGCAACCCCTGTTGACATCAAGGGATAATAAAAGTAACACAAAAGCTGGAAAAGACACAATGCTTGTGCAACAGCTTTCAACATGTAACTTCTTACCAAACAAATTGCCAGCTGGACTCCACACAACACGGTTGTCATACCTGTAGAGACCTTCTGTTTTCAACATTGCAAACGAAAGATTCTGCCGAAGACTCTATACCCTGATGTCTGTTGATTCCATGGAAGTGCCATCAACAATTTCGCATATACTAAAAGTACCAGCTGAGAGCTCCAGTGCTTCTTTACATAGTTTACTCCAGCACTTCTTAGATAGACGATCTGCCTGGGACAAAGTGGAGGGTTAAACAGGTATTGTTTATTCATTTCAAAAGTTGAATTGCTAAAAGCTAGCTGCCTTAAACTAGATCCAAGGAGTGCAGCCCCCCTCTGCACAATAAAACAGAAGAAAGTTAAGGTCATAGGCCTCTCAACCACTACAATAATTCAGGTTGCTAGCTTTGCATCTACTTATACTGACCTTGTTGCAAATCTATTTGTAGTAAGTTAATTTTTATTATCCTTTTATACATATGATATTTCTTTCTGGATAACATAAGATGTATTATTTCAAAAAAACAAAATGTCTCTTGTCAACCTAGAGTGGGAAGTACCTATCATTAAGAACAATTCAGTATGGGATTGAGTGTTTCCTGTTTTTCCTACAATGGTCCCTTTACCCTGCAGCTTGCATTTTTTAAACGATTCTTTGGAAGCCAATTCATTTTTATAGCATATGAGTCATACCCTGGGATATTATGAATGAGGATTTATAGTTTTAGGGACTTTTGAAACAGGCCCTGGTGATTCAGGGCATGTGCAAAAACAATGTAAAGCTGGAGACAGCGTGGTAAAGATTGTCTGCAAATTGACATATAATCCATTTTTAACACAAAAGCTTTGCTCCTAATGGTCACATACAATAATTTCAAGTTGCTCCTAACAGTAAGAGACAATAATTTCAATACAATAGCTACACAGAACATAAAACCTACGACTCATCATAGGCCTATATCTCTTAGCTAAAAGTGGTTCTATAGCATATGAGTCATACCCTGGGATATTATGAATGAGGATTTATAGTTTTAGGGACTTTTGAAACAGTGAGAGCTCCAGCTGCAGCTTGCATTTTTTAAACGATTCTTTGGAAGCCAATTCATTTTTATAGCATATGAGTCATACCCTGGGATATTATGAATGAGGATTTATAGTTTTAGGGACTTTTGAAACAGGCCCTGGTGATTCAGGGCATGTGCAAAAACAATGTAAAGCTGGAGACAGCGTGGTAAAGATTGTCTGCAAATTGACATATAATCCATTTTTAACACAAAAGCTTTGCTCCTAATGGTCACATACAATAATTTCAAGTTGCTCCTAACAGTAAGAGACAATAATTTCAATACAATAGCTACACAGAACATAAAACCTACGACTCATCATAGGCCTATATCTCTTAGCTAAAAGTGGTTCTATAGCATATGAGTCATACCCTGGGATATTATGAATGAGGATTTATAGTTTTAGGGACTTTTGAAACAGTGAGAGCTCCAGTGCTTCTTTACATAGTTTACTCCAGCCACGACGAATACCGGTCTCACATGACATCTTATTCATTTCACAGGAGCAAGAAATGTTTTAGGAAACAAACATACATGCGCCACACCAGCTTATTTCTTGGGGCTTTTTCATTTCATCAGGGCTTTTTCATTTCATCACAGAAAGCTGAAATAGAGACATTCTAATATATGTGCTGACTCAGAGAAGGCATCCCTGGTGACTAAATGCGGAAGAAAGCACCAAATAGCTTCCGGAAGCAGCAAATACGTAGACTGATTTTATTTCAAACTCAAATTGTATACTAAAATTATATTCATTAAGTGGAAAAATTTGAAAAGCGTTTTACAAGTGGCATGGGAGCAAGAGAGGAGACATTCCCCATCAAGTCTCCAGTCTATTACGCACTACAAAGTAGAGGAAAACACATATCAATATATAGTCAATGGCATAAAACAATGAGAGCATAATCATGATGACAAAGCTCCAGTGCTTCTTTACATAGTTTACTCCAGCACTTCTTAGATAGACGATCTGCCTGGGACAAACTGGAGGGTTAAATAGGTATTGTTTATTCATTTCAAAAGTTGAATTGCTAAAAGCTAGCTGCCTTAAACTAGATCCAAGGAGTGCAGCCCCCCTCTGCACAATAAAACAGAAGAAAGTTAAGGTCATAGGCCTCTCAACCACTACAATAATTCAGGTTGCTAGCTTTGCATCTACTTATACTGACCTTGTTGCAAATCTATTTGTAGTAAGTTAATTTTTATTATCCTTTTATACATATGATATTTCTTTCTGGATAACATAAGATGTATTATTTCAAAAAAACAAAATGTCTGTTGTCAACCTAGAGTGGGAAGTACCTATCATTAAGAACAATTCAGTATGGGATTGAGTGTTTCCTGTTTTTCCTACAATGGTCCCTTTACCCTGCAGCTTGCATTTTTTAAACGATTCTTTGGAAGCCAATTCATTTTTATAGCATATGAGTCATACCCTGGGATATTATGAATGAGGATTGTATCTATATGCTCTGTTCTTACCAGAGAGCTGAAAGTGACTTTAATGGCAGATTTGAGCAGTGCAGGCTGTATCCAGGGATTCTTATTGCACAGCAGCTGAAGGTCCTGTCACTCGACTCTGGTACAGTTTCTTTCTCTATGCTTATGCTTCCTAAACAAATTGCGAACCTCACTTTTGGTTACTGTGTTTGAGGAACTTAGCAACATAGCTTCTTGTATATAGGCTGGATGGATGTTTAAGCAACTTGGTCTCAGATTCCATTACAGTATAAGCATATATTCAAAATAGATGAGGATGCTCATTCTCATTATAGTTATACTGTATAGTGCCTTTGGAACAGACAAATATGAGCTAACACTATTCGTGCATGTTTGTGATGTGGATTCAGGCTTCATGATTTCGATAAACGGGCATTTGGGGATCGCACTGTTATGCTCTGTGACCAAGTACAGATACTTTCCTGTTTCATGCTGTTGCATATTGTTTGTTTTAGTCGTTTTGAGTAGTGAATGCTTAATTATCATATGTTGCATGGTCAGTGTGAGAAGGATTTCCACGTTGGCTGTTTAAGAGAACGGGGCATGGCAGATTTAAAAGTAGGTCAAATCCTTATGTCTGAACTCCATATGAGAAATGCTACTCTTTTAACCAATTTAAGGATCATTGTAAATACTTTCTGTTTTATTTCTTTGATGCAAAGGATTGGTTTTTAATTAAGAATTCTGAGCAGTTTAGGTATCTGACAGAGTAGCGTTTTTGTTACTTTATTGTGTTAATCCTGATAGGGATTTTTATGTGCAACAGGAATTGCCAGAGGGTGAATGGTTCTGCTCCAATGATTGTACAAAAATTCATTCTGCACTGCAAAAATTGGTTTCACATGGACCAGAAAGCCTACCTTCTTTTATAACTGATGAGCTGATGAAGAAGCGACGTGATAAGGGTCTGGAAGAAGTTTCTAGTGCCAATATATCCTGGCAGCTTCTTCATGCCAAAACAGGGGACCCTGACAGTAGGGTACTACTTTCAGAGGTTGCTGCTGGTCTACAGGTGAGGCAATTTCGCAGACTTTAATGCCATGAATTGCCTTTTGCTAGTGCTTATGCTGCCACCGTTGTGGCTCTTTTTTCTGTAAAAAAAGCCCTGTTTGTGCATACATGAGCTTACTATTGAAAATAAATAAATAAAAGCAGACAAAAGACTACGGTGATCTATTACGCATTTGCTATGACCAAGCGGGGCGCCATGGCAGCCATTACTTACATGACTTGCGCAGGTTCTTTCTTAAAATCCCTATTATCCTTACGATTCTGACTGTAAAATAATAAATTCAACAGTTCTGTATGTGCCAATCTCAATGATAGTTTCAACGCTAGTTATCTCTCTACATATTTTAATAATTTTTCCTATATTGATGTTAATATTTCCTACTGTGTATAACTGGTTGAATCACAATTACAATACTCACCGCAATGTCATAAATTGATGCAGTTAACCTGGAGTCAGAAGTAGCCCTGCCAAAGCCTACTAAGGATTTCTGAGTCGTCACTCCAGAAAATAAGCTATCAAACCATGCATGAGGTTCTTCTCCTCCTCTGGTGTGAACTGATACAACTACAGTGCTATTCATCAATGCAACTTCAAGTTTTTTGGGATCAACTGGCTTGACAGAACCATCATCCATAATCTCAGGGAATTGATCACAATTCTGCTGGGTGGTTCTCAGAAGGGCTGCAAGCTTATGTACATTGACGTCCAGTGGATTGGTGCTCACATGGATTGGAGGAAGCGTTACTCTTCTGGAAGATGGCTGGATGCCTTCGGCCCTTACAATTGTATTCCTTGGGTTTAGTATTCTCAGAGGAGATGATACCCAGCTTCTATATTTGTTCAATTCATACGTTTTAGCGGCAGAAACCGGTGCTGAAATGTGATATGGTTACCTCTTGCTTAACCATGAAATGGCTAGGCTGACGAATCTTCTTCCGTCTCCTTCAAGGGAAATACAGGATTCCATACAAGATTATTTTCTCACCTTCAATGAGATTTTGTATCACAATGTTGTAAACCAGGAAGCTTAAAATCTGCTCACGAATCTTCTTCCGTCTCCTTCAAGGGAAATACAGGATTCCATACAAGATTATTTTCTCACCTTCAATGAGATTTTGTATCACAATGTTGTAAACCAGGAAGCTTAAAATCTGCGTCGAGGCTAAACCATATTTTCTCATCGTCTTCACAAGAATGAAATGCTTCTGCCATTTAAATGTATTATTATATGAGGCTTTGTTGTGAGTCGTATCTTTGCAGCTTTATGTTGACGTGCCTTCGGACTTTCAGACAAGACTCAAAGCGTCGTATGCGGGTATCAAGCCTCTCTTCTTCAAAGGGGTAACTACAGAGTTCAGTGCCACGAAATCCTTCACAAGTTGACAAATCTCAGCTCAGAAGCATACACCATTTGGTAGACATGCAGGTTGTGGTTCAGCATGAGCGATACGTGGCTGTGTTTATCATGAAAAAACAATCATGTGGGTGCCTTATTGCTTTGACACTAGCACAGGACGGTGGGACCTTCTTTTGTGACGTGGCGTCTCTTGCCTTGCGTGATGTGGCTGGATTCAAGAAGTGCCTTATCCAAACTAGACCCAGAGACCTCACAGCGAACCCCAGATTGAAACTGTCCGTTCAACCCAGTTGACCTAACGCACTGGGTAAGGTATGACATCTGTTTATGTACCGAGATGTTAAATTATATGTCTATAGGTCTCCTTTTATAGCACGTCAGGTTTCTTTTTTAATATGAAGGGTTTGAAGCGCAAATACGTATGTAATGCCATAATAGCATAACTAGATATGGTTTACTGGTGCTCTATGTGGTTTGGGGAGTTTAACGTGCAAATTAAGAAAAAACAGATCTGTTTTCTTTACCCAGCAAAAAGTCATAATCAGTGCTGAAAAAATGGGGAAAATGTCTTGTTTTCTTCTCTGTTCTACATAACATACAGCATGCGAGTTTTTTCCTTGGCTAAATAGCAATAATATTAGTCCAGTGCACAAACCCTGTCATCACAGAGAAAATCAATATAAACAACTCATGAAAAATACTCTTATCGTCAAGATCTCTGAAGTAGATAATGAAATATCCCCAAGCATGAAGAAAAATTGTAAAGTCCTCAGTGCTGTAAAGTTTTATCCACCATTCCAGTACATCTGCAAACAAGCAAATACAGTTGAACTTGTAGATCACAGTGTCTTCTTTTTAATCCTTCGAAGCTTTGATAAGTTTCTCTTTGCTCTAAGACAAAACTGGATCTTCCTTGTAGTCTTGCAATATTAGTCACTGCTTTTTTTAAAATTGCAGCCTCTCTTTTTGAGTTTGAGAGCTAGACACAGAATCATACAATATTACTGTGTACTCTGTTTTATTCAACTAGTAGTTGGTCAGATGTTTATGATCATTTTGGAAGAAAATCTGCTCACAGATCTTCATACAGATGACAGTGGCAAGCTTAGCAGAAATGAGTTACTTGAAAAATCTTATGTTCCAGCAGTTGGATGTGAATAAAGATGGTAAAGTTAGCAAATCAGACCTGCGGTCTTTAGAAGCCAATGAAACAGTTGAAAAATCTTCTCAGCAGGAAGTCTCTTTTAACATTCGGTAAGAAAAGGAAAAGGCTCATTCACAGCTGTAGAATTTTGAACACTTTGAACATTGTGGCTGAGATAGTAGATACTAGTTTGCTAAATTCCATGGGTAAGGTTCTCCAGTCTATCCACTGCCGAGACAAATAGCATTGTGCATTTTTTGGAAGCTGCCAGTTCTCACAGAAAATGAAAATGCTGCTTGTTTGGCTGAGAAAATTGCAGAACAGTTCAAAGGTCAATCTTGTAATAATGCTAGTTGTAATAATGCTACTAGTGGCAATGAACCTCAATTTTCAAACTATTCGCAGTTACCATAGCTATGACACATCACGTATTATGCAGGCTCCACTTTATTTATGGCTCAATAGAGAAGCCCCATATAGCAAACCCAATTCAGAGCACTAGTCCATTGTCTGTCTTGGACACTAGCTCTAGCTCATGGAAAACCCCCAGCTTTAGCCCAGAAACTCCAATGCCAGGGTGCGCACGAAGCAAAAGGTTAAGAGCCCCTGCTTGTGTAAATTGAAAGCATCATAAAGTTAACGATTGATTGTGTAGGCATTTTGTTGAAGGAATCTTCATAAATGTATGGTTTTAGAGATTAACTTTCCTTCATGCAATAGTCAATGTTTACCAAAAGACACAAGTATGAATTAAGATCACTGTCTCAAAAGAGTGAGTGAATGTACAAGCTCTGTGAATCAAACAACAGAAGTTGAATATGCAAGTTTTGTAAATTAGGCAACCACAAAAATTAAATATGCATACTCTGTTTCACATCAATACAACAGGAATCAAATAATATTATCACAGTGTTTGCATTAAAGTTACATCCAACTAATGGTTCCAAATCTCTTTTTCATTTCATCACAGAAAGCTGAAATAGAGACATTCTAATATATATGCTGACTCAGAGAAGGCATCCCTGGTGACTAAATGCGGAAGAAAGCACCAAATAGCTTCCGGAAGCAGCAAATACGTAGACTGATTTTATTTCAAACTCAAATTGTATACTAAAATTATATTCATTAAGTGGAAAAATTTGAAAAGCGTTTTACAAGTGGCATGGGAGCAAGAGAGGAGACATTCCCCATCAAGTCTCCAGTCTATTACACACTACAAAGTAGAGGAAAACACATATCAATATATAGTCAATGGCATAAAACAATGAGAGCATAATCATGATGACAAATCCAAGGCCTTGTAGGAATATATATGGCTCCAACCAGAACTGGGATCAGCATCCTCAGCGAGGAGACATTCCCCATCAAGTCTCCAGTCTATTACGCACTACAAAGTAGAGGAAAACACATATCAATATATAGTCAATGGCATAAAACAATGAGAGCATAATCATGATGACAAATCCAAGGCCTTGTAGGAATATATATGGCTCCAACCAGAACTGGGATCAGCATCCTCAGCCTTAGAGTTGCACAAACCTCTAACCACTCTTACTCTTTATCTTCCACTGTTTGGGAGATAGAAGGAAGGAAACTGGGATGACCTGGGAAATGTGGTATCACAGTGATTACTGTCACCAAAAACTAAAAAGAGACTTAAACAAGAATGCTAAGTTTTATTCATATGCTATAATTTTCAAGGCTATTTGAGCTCCTAATATTTTTGCACACAGTATGAGCACTCGGCTATGCTCTGAGAGAGAGAGGGGAACCAATCACCATACTGGCACACAGTCCACCTCAAGGAGAGGTGAAATTCTCAATCCAATCCATTTTCAATTAATGATAAAGACAACGACTAACCATCAAGAAAATGTTCAGTTTATCAACTTGCATTTTACATGGACAGCAACATGTGTTCTAGCAGCAAGGTTGTCAAGAATGCCAGATACTGGTTGGAGGGAGCTAGTCAAAACCAGGCCCATCACTATTGAAATCGTGTGCTTGGATACACTACTGTGCTACCTATGTAACTGCATCAATTAGTACCTACTATATAAGTTCAGTTATGCCACACTTGCACCAAGTGATGCTACTGCTAAGAAATTTTATAAAAATAGCTTTCAGCTAAAATGAAAACTGGCATCCTTTACAGTTCTCTGTTTTTTGACAAAAGTACAATAAACCTTCCATATTGCATGGAAAAAGACGCGGCTGATAGGAGGTCAAATTCGTTATACATAAGCTATAAACAATGATCTGCTCAGTTTCTTAGGATCCGTAACATATGAAACGCCTCAGCATTTTAATCGCACACAAGCAAGTGTTCATGTAACCTTATTTGGGCATACCTTGTCTGCAGGAACATCATCATAAACATTTACTGAGCCAGAATAGAAAATTGTCAGCTGTGCGCCTGCTGGCTTTTCAGAAACACTGGCAACAGCCCTTCAAAACCAAAAATGCCCACAGATTTGTCAATCCACAATGAAGCTAAAGATAATTGGCATTCTGCATGAACCATACAGAGAGTAAGATAATATATTTACAAACCTTAAACTAAAATCACAACTTAACATCAGCATTGACAATCATATTACCCTGGTATAGTGGTTCTGGTGGAGGCTCCAACAACAGGCAAGAAGGAATGTTGTCCAGCTAAGGGCATTCCTTGAAACTGTCTCACCAAAGTAGTTGTTATTATATTTAAACATAAATTGAAGTTCATTAAAATTATTAGTAAAGTGAATATGCCGGTTAGAAAAATGAATACGACAGGCTCCCAAATGTTGCATGCGCAAAGAAACGTGGCCACATGTTAGCAACGTAAAAGCCAAATGTTGCATGCGCAAAGAAACGTGGCCACATGTTAGCAACGTAAAGTAAAACATTCCGTATCACCGCCAAAGTATCGCTGCAGCTACCAGAGAAAGGAATTTCCACGACCCGAATACACGTTCATTCAGAAACTCTCTTTCAGCAATCTAACATCTTCTTCGCTGTCGATCATCCCGTTTATGAAATCGGTGTATCGTGTGAAAACCAGCGCACCCGGAGCCGCAGAAGATTCAAATGCCACCAGATTTCTCAAGATTAGGCAGTCTTCTCATCAAATTGTATTGTGGTGAGGTCGCCGTCCGTAGCAACGAATTTGACTCCCGCAGAGGATAAAGCGGCCACGGATGGAACAGCTAGTTCGTCTCGTCAAAACTCCAACCCATATAAATCTCCCTACTTGTGATTCTTGGGCTTCACCACAACAACAGGGCACTGTGCATGGTGAACGCAATAGTCACTCACACTGCCAAGAACCACCCTGCAGATTCCAATATCATCTGCTTAAACAATATTGCAAAATAGAAACGCAATAGAAACCTGAAAATAGAACTAACAGTTTCACAAAATAAAACCCTAATAGTAAACTGAAAAGAGAAATGCCAGTTTTTCAAAACAGCAATGGCATGAATCATTCTGAATCATGCATATCAGTAACAATGCTTAATTTGCAGATGCAGCACTAATACAGCACCTCAAGCACATTCTGGAGAAAGCTGCTCCCGCGCCCTCACAGAGCCGCCCGCGCTCTGTAATCGTCACCGCTATAAAACCCTAATAGTAAACTGAAAAGAGAAATGCCAGTTTTTCAAAACAGCAATGGCATGAATCATTCTGAATCATGCATATCAGTAACAATGCTTAATTTGCAGATGCAGCGCTAATACAGCACCTCAAGCACATTCTGGAGAAAGCTGCTCCCGCGCCCTCACAGAGCCGCCCGCGCTCTGTAATCGTCACCGCTGCAAACAGAGCCGATCCACAGGTTTCTTCACTATTTCCACTGCTGAGCTCGCATTGTCGAGCCGCTCTTTCTGAACCAAAACCTTGAACAGCGATGCAGCTGTTAATACCCTGCAACAACACCTGGACAACATGCAACCTTAGCATATACCTTACCAAATAACGAAACCTGTTTACCAAATAGCGAATTAATGCTAGCATTAACGCTAACGGTTGACGGTCAGGGATAATGAAACTGGCCACAATTTGCAACTTAACCTATGTTCGGGCCTCTTCCGCCTCGGGAAGAGGCCAAATAAGATGGAAAAGGTTAAAGCCGAATCCCACCTTGGTTATTTGCACATAACACCGCACATAACACCTCACAGAACTTTGTTATAAGCGCATAACAGACAGGGAAAGCACCACCGAACTAATGCTAAGTCCACATGAAACGATTACAATAGTCCCTGCCGGATGCCAGATGGCAGGGACTAAAAAGGTCATGGTGTTTTTGGATGTGATCCCTCTACTAGAGAGAACTACAAAAAGTTCTATTCGAATAAGGTTACCTAGGATAACATAAAGGGCAAATGATATGTTTGGCGGGCCTCCTAAGCAGGTTCACTTTCATATGGCATTTCTTTATTTTCATGGAGTACTTTTCGTCAATTCATTGGGTGTTGTTAATGAGACACACCTAAAGTTAACCGGTCGGGTATGAATATATATATTGAAAAACATTTTCTTTGTTAAAGGTGGCAGTCACGTTGAATATAAGCTGCTACGGTGTGTTGTCATATCGTCCAATCCACTTGGACATCGAGTTGGTGATCCGAGACCTTACATGTCGAGATAGAACTCTATTTTTTAAAAAGAGAATCAGAGTCAACAAATAATTCTACCGAATGAAATCGATCAACAAATTTCTAAATTTATTTTCTTAATTTAATTAAATTTAATAATGATGAGCGATAACAATAACAAAATTCAATAAAGCATAATGACTTTATTAGTCCTTGCCTGGGACTATTAGCGATCGCTCGATCGTTGACCTACCATTAGTTTATACTTTGATCGGTTTTTTTTCGGTGTTTTTGCATTTTAACCTAAGTTTGATGCTCTCAATTTCATTCAACAAAATTTTACGCAAAGTTTTTGGTTCGGAAAACAATTGAGATCTTATTACAGCCTTCACGTTGCCCTATGCAAAAATATTGAGGCAATCTCATCTTATCCAAAGTAGGTTGTGGTAGGCTGTGGAGGCAAAGTTTGCAATATCATCTTATCCTAAGTTCTTTTTGGGGCCTGTTCCACGTTAAGCCAACACCTAATTTAAACATTTGTTCATTGAGATATTTGCATGTTGACCACCTGTCAGAGCCCGTGTTTACCACCCAAGCTTACACAGCATATGGAACCCTGTCAAAGCTTATATCACAAGCAGAAAACCTTGCGAGGAGCCTTTCACCTCTGTGTACTCATTCCTAACTCTGGTGAGTTCTTTTGATCTACACCGAAGCCATAGCCTGCATGTGATGTCTCTGTCGTCTATAAACTCAAATATTGTGTTTCTAGATCGCAGTGCCGAGTACTTGCAGGGACTTGCTGATTACAATAACAGAGTTCTAAACATGTATTCGGAAATTATGTGACTCATCAATGGGTATTAATAATTGTAATTTTTCTGGCTTACCTTGAGGTTGAATCTCAAGTGAATCTGAAATATCATCTACGCTAGCATCACTAGAGCATGTGGAAATTCTTAGGGCTTGTCGATATTCCTTGCCCCTGGAAGTCACGGTGGCAGCTCATTGATCTACTGCGGAAGAATTTGGACCCGAGCAAAGGGATGCTAGTCGAACTTGAACTGGCTTTGGATATGCATTATTTGGAACGTAAGTAGGCTCTGGAACAGGCCCCTCAGGTATTTATACAACCATACACCTAGCGAAAGAAAGCATGTTTATCATTTTTCACTGTTTGTGCTGTAGTTGTTCTGTACTTTGTGGAATTCGATAACCCTAAGTGTGCAGCAACTGCTATGGAATCTTTACAAGGTTATGGGTTTGATGAGAATGACAGAGATTCGCCTTCCCTAAAGTTGCAATTTGCAGTTTCTTCAATTACAAGAAACAGGAATAGGAATGGGTCGTTCTTTGCGCAAGATGAAGAACGAGGTCGCGATTATTATCGTCCTCATCGATGATTTTGCGATTGAGAAAATCAACCTTTGTTGGTTCGTCCAGTCGAAGTTCAGCCCCTCGTCTTCCATAGCTAGTTCCTTAAGTTGAATATATTAGTTTCATTTCCATTTTAATTTTGGGATTTGTAGATGGTGTTTAAGGGATTTTTTAATTGCGAAAAACTCTATTTGTTAGGATCATCCATAACTCACATTCGCGGAATTTACAGCAATAGGCTCTTACAGTGACTTATATATTGTGTTTCGTACCTTTATTAGAACATCTTTTTATCATAGAACCCGTGAATTTATGACGGTAATTCAGCCCATTCTTAGGTCAATTACATATTGCAGAGTATTTCAGATATAGAATTCTCAGTAACAAGTGCATTGTCTAACTTGGTTCTTTCCTTTTTAGGTATTTATTTACAATCAATATAAATTCAACTCATTAGTTTCCACTTTATTAATAATTGGAAATTTACAATAGTCATCTTTTAAAAAGAATACCATATTACAGTGGTGGAAGAAAAGTAGTGAGGTTTGTAGTTCGATGAAAATATCCAAGCCTATCAAGAGTCTATTCTGTAATCTACTCTGGTTTCAATAACTTAATGGAGATTAACTTAATTAAATTGTAAAAGTAAAGCAAAGACCAGATGCTATGTAGCTTTTTCTTGTTTACAAGAGCAATTGCCAAAAATTACATTCTTTTAGTCTGTTTCCAGCAAATTAATGGAGTTGAACTAAATTGCAGATTAATGAAACTTAACTACATTGTAAAAGCAAAGCAATGTCGGGACTGACTGTCATGCAGCTTTCGCTTCAAAGCAATTGCCCAAAATTATTTTTTTGATAAAAGCTAAAACGATTATTAATGCAAACAAATATATATTCAAGAAATCTATTTGTGTTGTGTCTTGCATCCGTATTTTAATTTTAATGCTTATTTTTCTCTCTTAAGTTAATTAGCGTAACACAAGGGACTAAGGGGTTTATCGATTGGCTGGAGATTGCAGAGAATTAATTATGAGCGCTAGCTATGGTTCTAAATGGAACCCAAGGTGCGAAAACAGCTTAGTTTCCTTATACGATTTACCTTGATTTGGGTCGAACCTCTATCTCTTTCAGAGGTGAATAGCTTGGGAATTGAAACAGGGTGAATTGGGAAAACAATTACATACCGTTTTCTCGGATTGAACAAATTCTTGCATTTATGCCGCCATAAGCCGACCTCGGGAAGGTGAGGGGCGTTGATGGAGTCCATTTACAGACAGATAACAATACCAAAGACATATGTTTCATCCTCCTTAGGTTGTGCTGCACTACCTTGCCTCAATCGCAAAGGTTTGAACAACCTGTGCTTACTGTAATCTAAAGGAGGCATGAACAGACCAGCTAGTTGATCCTATAAAGGCTATGGCTCATGATGCATCAATGGTTGTAGTACAAAAAAAAAATGACTCCTTATTCGAGCCAACAGTGGTCTGCATAGATTTCCACCTGTTTCAACAATGCTTTGCCGGGATATCGATCATCAATGGTGGTCCACATAGGTGTCCACCTGTCTCAACAATGCTTTGCATGGATATCGATCAACCATGCTCTGCCTGGATGTTGACGTGTCAATCCTTTAATACAATGGATACATCATAATGTCAATCTTTCGTAGGAGTCCTTAAAGTAATAAAAGGGTGTTGCAATATGTTATAATCCCAATCTTTCATAAGAATCCATTAAGTGACAAGATGGCAATGGTTTCTTTTTCAAGAGCTTTCAATAGATCTTTCGAATAAGTAATAGAATTAAAAAATCAACGCTGACTTTTTATAATTAAAATTCAATATGCTCTCCAACTCCATAAAAAACCATCTATTTTTATGTCTTTCATTATGAACATCAAGTTCAACATCTTATAGCATGTATTTTAGAATGAATGAGTTATGAATAACAAGTTCAACGTCTTATATCATGTATTTCAGAATGAACGAATTATGAATAACAACTTCAGTGTCTTATATCATGTATTTGAGAATTAACAATTAATTCAGTAATTACATCATGTATTTCATAATGACCAACAAAGTTCAATGTCTTATATCGTGTATTGTATTTCAGAATGAACAATTAATTCAATAACTATATCTTGCATTGACATAAACTAAAATGAGAAGAGTCAGTGTTTACTTACCTTGGATTTGGGTGTTTACTGATTTCTAAATTTCAAAAGAAATCAATGTTTTCCCATTCATGGTTATACCACCACTGCTTTGCCAACAATAGACAAGACATATATTTATTAAAAAACAAAAAAAATTACTTACCTTACGATTTCAGCATTGTACTCTGACCAATACAATTCGTTTAAAAACAAATCTGCAAAAATAATTTAAAAACCATTTCGACCGACATCTTTTTATTACAAAATAAAAAACTACTCTTACGATTTCAGTATTGTACTATGAGTAATACAAATCATTTAAAAATAATTACGGTAAAATTTCGGCGAGTATGCCATCTGCAACGTAGACCTTCTTTATGAGTACAGTTAGAAGGTTTATATATGCGTTTCAGAAATGTCTTACGCATAAGATAACTTGTAGGAGTCGAAAGGACTTCAACGTCTAGATCACAAAACATGTTAGAGATCATAGTATACCAGTACAAAAATTAGTCATATTCAAGGTTGATAAGACAATGAATTATGGAAAAACTGCAATGGTTATTTGTGCCATAAACTTGAAAGAGAATCATCACCATATGCCGAGCATATGTAGAGTATAATGGGAGATGCAAGAGATGCTACAAATTGGGCCTCTTGCTCTACTATTCAACATAAAATGGTATGTGGAAATGTAGTTGATGTTTTCCCCTAAACATCTTTGTTATTTATTTAGATTTCTCGTTATAGTTATCCATAAATATTACATAATGTTATCGTAGATTACAATTTTCCTTTATCATGTGAATAGTATTATAAAACATTTCTAAAGAATCCTTCCTTTTTCTTTCATTGGAATGATGTACTTGTTAAAAGAAAATCGTTATAAGACGCCAATATCGGACATCTTTGAATGTTATCATAGATCATAATTTTCTTTTATGAAGGGGAATCGTATTATAAAATCTTTCTTAAGAGCTGCTCTTTTTTTTTTTAACTGCTGGACCATTATAAAATTGTATTATTTGGCGAATCTTTTACTGCTCGACCATTTATATGATTGTTCATTTAAGCCTATAGCATACACATAATATCTAATTCTTTTAGTAAAACTTGATTTGCAGTCAAATAGTCTGGAAAGGTCTCCGCAGTCTACCTTATCTGCAGTTGGCAGTTGGTCTAGGGGAAGCTCGAAGGGTCCTTCACAGGTCTCATCCCCGCCAACAACTCCTTTGACAGAGAATATTGATGCATGGGATTTGTTCTATGCAGCGGCCGGCAAAGTTGTCAGGCTGGAGATATCAACATCTCCGATGCATGCCCAAGGGTTTCAAGGGCATGTTAGAAGGCAAAACTTCTCTGCATCACAGTCTCCAGCTTTTCTGAATAAATACCTCACGGGAAAGAGCTGTAGTTTCTCTCCAGAGAACAAATTACACACTGAATTTGCAACGCCATGCAGACAGCAAGATCTTTCAGGGAAGGTAGCAAGTTTGTTCGACAAAGGCAGCTTTTTAGCGAAACAGAAAGCTAGGCACTTTGTTTTCTTTATTCAAGACTCCTTTTGGACATAACTACATTGATCTACGAAAACCTTTTTCTGGCACAAGCTACACAATAAGTGATGGGCACTTGGTTCAAACCAAACAGTTCTATGATCTCTTAATATGCTCAGTAATAGAGTGAACTTATGAGCATGAATTACTAGAATAATTGGACATATGATAATTATATTGAGTGTGTAGACATGTTGCACAGAGCATTTGTATTGTGTTGTTGTGGCAGACCCCGGCAGGGACTACCAGCTGCATGCAGCACTTGTTTCATTTCAACGATGAGTAATGCACATGAAAGGTCAATTTGTTTATGCAATGTCAAAGTTCATTGTTCTAATGGCTTGGTTGATAGTGTTTTTCTAGCAAATTACAATGTTGGTACGTTGTGGTATGGTCAGAAAGGTAGACATTCTTTGTTAGTGGGACCTCCATGTGGATTTGTTTGTAGCCGTCTCTGTCGTTGCAAAATCATAAATTTCTTACCGGAACTTCCTAACCGTTCGCATTAGCTTAAAGGTTTAGTGCTCTGAAGCATTTGCATACCACCCTTATCCTCGTGAGTGGAATTTGAAATATAGATTGTCGATCACGAGATGATCTTTCCATATTATATGGTTAAGAAAAATCTCATACTTGTTCAATTTCTTCAACTAAATTGTCAAAACCTGTATTTGGGAGTTTCTTGATATGGGTGGGTTTGAAAGATAGTGAAGTACACATCGAGATGGATTATATCTCCGTTGGTATTAGAGAAAGTCATCATTAAAATTGAACTATGTTATGTGTAAACACTTAATGAAAGGAATTATTATCCTCATTAACTTCCACGCGAAGAACCCCTTTAGACGGAACGGATATGCACCCATGGATACACCATCCAACGTCAGTTTTCCAAATATTTAATGTGTGATGTGGGTGTCGAAAATTTGAATGTTTACGGTGTGACAATTGAAGTTTTTCTCTCTGGTCCTCGACCTCAACCTCGATCTTTTTCCAATTGCCCGTCTGTGCTACTATGAGTTAGAAGATGAATAGAAATGGCGAAGGACCGGCGATGGGTGTCGATCTGGGGACGACGAATTCGTGTGTGGGAGTATGGCAGAATGGCATGGTGGAGATCATCCCCAACGATCACGGGAATCGAAACACTCCCTTTGTCATCGTCTTCACTGATAAAGAGCGTCTAATCGGAGAGTCCGCTGAGATCCAAGTTTCCAGCGATGCCAACAATACAGTTTTCGGTCAATATTCATCAATTACTTATCTACACGATTTTATTAGTTACATTCTTCCCCTTTTCGTCAGATTTGTATATGTTTTTCATGTCTGCCGTTATATTCTGATTAACTTTTCTGTTGGTCTTTTATCTTTATGGCAGATACAAAGTTGCTGATCGGATGGAAGTTCTCTGATCCGTCTATTCGAAGCAATATAGGGTTATGGCCTTTCAAGGTCAGTCCAGGAGTTGGTGATAAGCCCATCATATTTGTAAAATACAAAGGGGAGGAGAAGCGTTTTGCAGCCGACTTGATATCTTCCATTTTTAGCAAAGATGAAGGCGATTGCTTAAGCTTATCTTAGGACCACGGTGACGAAGGTTGTCATAAGTGTTCATGCCTTGTAAATGTGTTAAAAAACCTGCACAAATGAATCTAACTAGTAAAGGTTGAACACACACCTTTGTAGAGCAAAAACACTAAAAGAAAGTCGAAAGAACAAAAAGAATTATTGATTTCAGAAAATAGGTTACAATGCTCATGATATAGCATCACTGGGTGAAGATACCGAGGTAATGCACCATAGTGGTGATCAATGAGAGGACTAGACACCTACAGCAAGTTTCGGAGAGAACTAGCTAGTTCCAGAGTGAAAGGAGGAGCAAATCAGGGAGTAAATCACGCAGAAAGGATCTTGCATGTAGTCCCATGCATGCATAGACAGTCAAAGGCACCAATCTAGTGAAGATTCCAATGTTGAAGCCTTGCATGTCAGTGAATGCTCTAACTAAGTGTTTGCATGTGCCAGTAATGAAGGTCCTAGATGTGTAGTACCTCCAACACCCCCCCCTGAACACCACTATGGGGAAAAATAGAAAATGGGCCCTAGAAACTAAGGCCAAAGGTCACCCAAAATACAGTGAAACTTGTACTAAAATTGAGGAAAGAGGGAAAACCTCGTGGGAAAAACCATCCCTCAAAATACAATGTAATCAAAAGAAAAGAGGAAGAAAAGACAGTTGTTAAGAAACTGTGTCCTTCACTCCAAGACGATCGTGCAGAGAGTGAAACTTCTGCTCAGCGAATGTCTTGGTGAAGATGTCTGCAGTCTGTTCTACTGAAGGACAGAACTGCAAATCAATCACCCAATCATGTACTAAGTCTCTGATGTAGTTCATATGGATCTCTATGTGCTTCGTTCGTTGCCATTGTACTATATCCTTGTAAAATTTGAGAGTGCTTTGGTTGTCACAGCAGATGACAGTGGGTTGGTGGAATTGGATGCCCAACCCAGTGAGGAAGTGTTGTAGCCACAGAGCCTGAATGGTGATGTCGACTACTCCTCTGTACTCAGCCTCAGCTGAAGAGAGAGCAATAGCAACCTGCTTCTTGCTCGACAAACAGATAAGGCGAGGCCCTAGACTGCGTGAATATCCAGAGGTGGACTTGCAATCAATGTTGTCGCCTGCCTAATCAGAATTTGTGAAGCCAAGGAGATTCAATGCAGTGCCTGTTGCATAGTGAATCCCGAAGGTGATGGTGCCCTTCACATATCGAAGGATGTGCTTGGCACCTTTCTAGTGTAGCTCATGCGGCTCCTACATGTATCTGGAAACTGTCCCTACTACATATGAGAGATCTGGTATGGAGTGGGTAAGGTACAGTAAGCTCCCCACTAGCTATCAGTAGAGATTACTGTCAACCAATGGAGTGTCACTTCCATCCTCAAGGCGGACCCCATACAGAAAAGGAGTCGGTGTTGGCTTGCAGTCAGTCATGTGAAATCTCTCGGGGAGATCCCGTGTATACTTATCCTGAGAGAGTTTGGTGCCTGTGGCATCCTGGCTGATCTCAAGACCAATAAAGAAGTGTAATGAACCCATGTCGATCATCAAGAACCTATCATGTAAGGTCCTCTTGACTATAGCAATGGCTGAAGCTGATTTGTCGGTGATCAGGAGATCAGCCACATACAAAACTAATATAAGAAGAGAGTCATGTGTCCTGAGCATGTAAACATTCAGATCAGACTTACATCTTTCGAAGTTTTGTGATAAGAGAAAAGAATCAATCTTCGCATACCAAGATCTTGGGGCCTGCTTAAGGCCGTAGACAAACTTCTTCAGTCTGCAGACCAAAGATGAATCGTGAATGAAACCATGTGGCTACTCCATGTAGATCTCCTTAGATAGGTCTCCGTGAAGAAAGATATTCTTCACATCCATCTGATGTACTTCCTATCCCTGGGCAGCTGCAATGGCAAGTGCAAGGCGTATGGAATCCATCTTTGCTACTAGAGCAAAGGTCTCATCATAATCAATGTCATGCACTTGCTGAAAGCCTTTAGCTACTAGCCTGGCTTTGTTTCTAGTGATTTTCCCATCTGCAGCACTCTTGGTCCTGTAGACCCATTTGCATCAAACAAGTTTCCTTCCTAAAGGAAGGGGGACCAGATCCTAGGTTTGGTTCTCGAGGAGGGAGTTGTACTCCTCCATGGCGGACTCCCAAGAAGGATGCCCAGTAACCTCAACATAAGACTATGGATCAAAAGACTAAATCAAATGACAATGTTGGGATGGCGTTGGTTCAGTGGCAGTGAGGGCAAGAGGAGGCTCAATAAACTCTGAGCTAGTCCTCCGCAGATTAGAATTATCCCCCACAAGACCATTTCTAGTAGTTGGGTGGTCTTGTGCATATATCTCACTTAAGCTCCTTGTTCTCTGATTTATGACAGGGGAAGTTGATTCACAGCTGGAAGCCCGATCTGGGCTTAGATGTGGATCATCATATGCATGCACTGGATTTGTATTTGAAGACTCTGTCTCTGCATCTACATGCTCTGTATTTGCATTTGAGTGTACTGAGTCATCAACTCGATCGTGAGGTAGATAAAAGGTGTCTACATGTGGCGATTGAGGTGCATGTGAGAGACTTTCCTCAAATTGGACACTTCGCTCAATGATGAGCTTGTCCATAGAGGAAATCAGGAGTCGGCATCACACCATCGGGGTATCCAAAAATATGCATTCAATGCTCTGTGGATCAAGAGCTTTCCTCTTTTTAGAGGGGACCCTAGCCCATGCTCGGCAGCCGAAAACACGAAAGTGGGTGACCTTTGGTTTAGTGCCGCTCCAAGTCTCAAAGGGGGTCTAATCCTTGACAAATCTATGAGGAGATCTATTCTAGATGTAGTTAGTACAATTAAGTGCTTTAGCCCATAGCTTATGAGGTAGTGACTTAGCATGCTGCATGCAGGAAGCCATCTCTTTGAGAGATCAGTTATTTCTCTCAGCAACTTAGTTCTGTTGTGGAGTGTATGGAACTGTGTGTTGCAATTATATGCCGGACTCAAGACAAAGGTTCTGAAGTGTTGTGTTAACATATTCCCCCCCATTGTCTGTACGGAGGAATTTGATCTTTCTCTCTGACTGTGTCTCAACTAGTGATTTGAAATCTTCAAAGTGCGTAAAAACTTCAGATTTGGCCCTAAGAAGATACACCCAAGTATACCGTGAGAAATCATCAATAAATGCAATCACATACCTTGCTTTGTTGATGGAAGGATGAGGAAAAGGCCCCATGAGATGACTATGGATCAAATCTAGAGGAGAGGATGCTATGTGAGTCTTGTCGGTGTCAAACTTTTCTCTAGAATGTTTGCCAAGGACACACCCTTCACAAACTCCTTTGGAGAAACTAATATTTGGCAAGCCTTCCACCATCTCATGCTTGCTTAGCTGTTGCATATACCTGTAATTTAAGTGACCAACCTCTCGTGCCAAAGCCTACTACTATCATCAGCATGTGTAAGCAATAAGGAGGATTCAAATTCAATAAATTCAGAGAATGTATACAGTCTAGCTCCATTGTTTACCTCACCAGTTGCAATTTTGGAGCTGATATGTAGGTCATATATGTTCACTGTGTCTAGAGTGAATTCCACTCTTTCTAGTGTCGGAATGAGTGATCTGATAAACTGAAAGCAAGTTTGCCAAAAGTTTTGGAACATGAAGCACATCTTCAAAGATTCCATGTAAAAGTTCCACTCTACCTTTTCCGATGACCTGAATAGGTGAGTCATCTCCCATGAGGATGGGAGGTCCTTTGCATGCATCCAAAGAGGAATAGACTTCCTTTGCAGCATCCATATGATGTGATGCATCAAAATCTATAATCCATGCATCAAGGGAAGAGTTAATTGCAACTAAAGCATAAAAATTGTTACCTTTCCCATGTGGCGGATCCGCAGTTTTCTTCTTGGCGCCCTGAGGGATGTGGTCCCCAAGGTTGTGCTTCTGAAGGATTTCTACCATTTGGTCAACTTGTTTCTTCATGTAAGAGGATTCCGGATGGAATACTCGGTGATAGTAGGTGCATTTGTCTCCTTTCTTCCCTTTCTCATTTATGGAGCTGGAGGAGTCATTGAAGGGCTTGGTGTACCCTTCCTTCTTTGGATGGGAATGTGCTTTTCCCTTGTATTTTTACTACTAATTTTTCTCATTTGAATTAGATCTGTGATTTTTATTGTGGCTACCATCATTCACAGTGAGTGCATGCGCTTTTCGAGGTTTGATTTTTCCCATGCCAATGAGTTTATCTTGCTCAAAAGTAAGGGACTTCATGTACTCTTTGAGAGAAGGCATAATGTAGGATTTACTTGTTGTGAGCCTTACTGAATGAAATGTAGACACAAAGACGGAGTATTTTGGTCCGAGTGTTGACATAATAGAGAGAACTTGGCGACTCTCCTCCTTGGATTTGTCAATTCCTCAACCCTTGAGTTGCAGCAATAGATCATTATATTTGGTGAAGAAGTATTGAATTTTGTTGTAGTTCCGTGGATCCAATGAGAGCAACTTCACTTCGAGCAGATGTCCTTTCATCTCATCTTGTTTCCTGTAGAGTTCTTCAACCTTTTTCAAAATTTCATTGCGAGTACTGCAAGCAGATAGATGAAACTGCAACTTTGGGGATATGCACATGCATATGGATCCATGGGCCTCATCCATGCGGTTGAGGTACTTGGATTTCTCTATCGCTGAAGTGGGTTCCACTTCTGCAGCCATGGTAATCCTGTACAACCCTTTCTGACGAAGGTATTGAGCCATTTGGTCCTTCCATTCGTGATAGTTGTACGATGTTAGGATTGATGCTTTGGGAAACTGTTGGGTCCCTATAATACTAGTGATTACCCCATTACTATTGTAGTTATACCCCTTATTTATATTTTTGTGCCCCTATTACCCCCATATTGTTATTTCTGTGCCCCATAGAATCCCTCTATTGTTATTTTTGTGGCTTTATATTATTATTGTTAGGTCGGCTGGATTATATTGTGACTCCTTAGACTCCTATATATAGAAAGGAGGTTTTGTCATTTGTATCATCCAAGAATTGTTCATTTATGTAATGTAAAGGAGGTTGCCCCCTCGAAGAGGCTGAATTCTTAGGCGTGGATCTCTCTTTTCTATCTTTCTGTGAGCTGGTTTCATAACAGAAACTCCATTTTTCTGTCGATCTTCGATCTCCACGCTGTAATACTTGCAAAATAAAGTACTGGTATGCCTTTTATCTAGTAACCTGTGGGCTCTGATACCATGTAAATGTGTTAGAAAACCTACATAGATGAATCTAGCTAGTAAAGGTTGAACACACAGCTTTGTAGAGCAAAAAATATAAAAGAAAGTCGAAAGAATAAAAAGAATTATTGATTTCAGAAAATAGGTTACAATGCTCATGATATAGCATCACTGGGTGAAGATCCCAAGGTAATGCGCCATAGTGGTGATAAATGAGAGGACTAAACACCTACAGCAAGTTCTGGAGAGAACTAGCCAGTTGCGGAGTGAAAGGAGGAGCAAATCACGGAGTAAATCATGCAGAAAGGATCTTGCATGTAGTCCCATGCATGCATGGATAGTGAAAGGCACCAATTTGGTGAAGATTCCAATGTTGAAGCCTTGCATGTCAGTGAGTGCTCTAACTAAGTGTCTGCATGTGTCAGTAATGAAGGTCCTAGGTGTGTAGTTCCTCCAACATGCCTGATTCTCAGAGGCAGGCAACAAAAAATGCGGGTGTCATTGTTGGCTTGAATGTTATCAGAATTATCAACGAGCCCACGGCTGCCGCTGCCGCTGCCATTGCCTATGGACTGGACACGAAGGCTAATAGTGTTGGTAAGATCAATGTTCTCATTTTTTACTTGGGTGGAGGTACCTTTAATTTTTCTGTTATGACAATTGAAAGTCGTCGTTTTGAGGTGAAGGCCACAGTTGGGGATAAAAATTTGGGAGGCGAAGATTTTGATAACAAATTGGTTAACTATGTACGAGATATTACGACAAAGTATAGAATGGACATCACAGCAATGCTAGAGCCCTAGCGATGCTGAGAAAATCGTGCGTAAGGGCAAAGATAACTCTCTCATCAACTGCCCAGACCAACATTGAGATTGATTCCCTCTTTGATGGTATTGACTTTTCATCCACCATTAGTCAGGCCATGTTTGAAGAATTTAACATAGATTTGTTTAGGAAGTGTATGGAGCTTCTTGAAAAAACCCTACGAGATGCCAAGATGGATAAGAGTTCGATTCATGATGTGATTCTTGTTAAAGGGTCTACTAGGATTCCCAAAGTGCAGTCCTCATTACAAGACTTTTTTAAATGCAAGCACCTCTGCAAGAATATTAACCCCGATGAAGTCCTCACATACGGAGCTGCGGTGCAGGCTGCTATTTTGAGTAGATAGGGTGATGAGAAAGTTCGGGATATGCTTCTTCTGGATGTAACTCCTCATTCACTAGGGTTTGACGTTGTAGATGGTCGTTTGAGAGTACTCATCCCTGCCAACAAAAAGCGAGTGTGTTTTACTGTCTCAGACAACCAAGCTAATTTGTCGTTTCATGTGTACGAGGGGGAGGGAAGTCGAAGCCAAAACAACAACTGGTTGGTCTGCGACATTCCCCTAGCTCCAAGAAAAGTTCCCTGGATCGATGTGCGCTTTGATAATGATGCCGATGGTATTCAATGTCTCTGCGATGGACATGATGGTCACTGATGAGAAGAACAAAATCGCCATCATAAGTGACCAGAGTAGATTGAGTAAAGAGGAGATTAAGAAAATGTTTCACGATGCTGAGAAATATAAGTCCGAGGATGCAGAGCACAAGAAGAAAGTGGAGGCCAGGAACTCCCTTGAGAATTACGCTTACAACACTCGGAACTCTGTCCGAGTGATCGAGGATGCTCTCGAAAGGACAATCTAGTGGCCGAGCATGCCAAGGCCGACGAGCTTGATGACAAGATGAAGGAGCTGGAGAGTGTTTGCAATTCCATACATCATGAAGAAGTGCATAGGTGCTCATATGGGTTTTTTCGCTCGAGTCAGTCATTTTGAAGCATCTTGATGGATGAAATTATAGATTATGTATAAATTATTTTACATATTGTTTTTTAGTTATGATTATTAAAAGAAATGAATAAAATAATTTATAGAGTAGTTTTTAAATTAATTTATTTTTTTTAATGTATTTATATATTTTTTATTAAATTGTATTTTTTTTGGTTATTTAAATTAATTTTAAATTTTAAGTAAAGTTAAAGTTGTTTTTTAATTATGATTATTAAAAGAAATGAATAAATTAATTTATAGAGTAGTTTTTAAATTTATTTATTGTTTTTAAATGTTTATATATATATATATATAAAGTTCTCAATTGAAGTCTCAAATAATAAAAGAAATAGCAAAACCAATCCTTGGTATGACAAAGATTGTAAAAATGCGAGGAGAGCAATTAAGGAAGCTGTTGATGATTCTCTTAAAATGGACAAGATAAGAATATACAAAGCCCTAATTAAAAGGAAAAAGAGGCAATACATTCGTCAAAGACAGGAGAATCTCTTACACCTCTCTAAGGTAGCTCCTAAGAAATTTTGGAGGCAGATTCTGACTAGGAAGACTAAGGATAATAATAAAATTGCTCTTCACGATTGGAATTCTTATCTTAAAAAGCTTTATGAATCTCCTAATGTCACGGATAATTTGGAAACCCTGCTCACAACGAAAGAAGTCTTCTCTTTAGAAGACATTAAGTTTGGGGTTAATCGCCTCGCGAACGGGAAAGCTAAGGACATTGAAGGTTACCAGGCAGAAATCTTAAAAATTGGAGGCCCTGCCCTCATCCCCCACATCCACAAGCTTTTTAATCAAGCTGTTAAGCAAGGGTTCCCTAAACCTTGGACTGAGAGCCTCATTATCCCTATTTTTAAAAGTGGAGATACAAATAACCCCTCTAATTATCGAACAATTATGATCAGCCCTCTCTTAGCCAAATTATATGGTAGTATTCTGGAAAAAAAGTTAAGCATATGGCTTGAAAGTGAAGGTAAGCGGGCTAAAGGCCAAGCAGGTTTCAGAAGGCATCACTCAACAACAGACCACCTTGTTACGCTAAGGATCATTGCGGAGGAATGTCGTAATGATAAATCCAATTTATTTTGCTGCTTTGTAGACTTTAGAAAGGCTTTCGATACGGTTCCTAGATATAACCTTTGGAAGAGGTTAGAAGAGCTAAAGGTTCCTCTTGAGTTAAGAGCTGCTGCTATAAGGCTATACGAGAATGTAATTGCCAAGTTAAAGAACAATGAGGGGTGGTCAAAAGATATTAAGTGTAACATCGGAGTTAAACAAGGTTGCCCCCTCTCCCCTACTCTTTTTGGCATTTACATCGATAAGCTCGAAGGTTATTTAGAAGAAGCAGGATGTGGTGGCACAATTTTAGCTGGGATAGTCATTACCCTTCTTCTCTATGCTGACGATATTGTTCTTTTGGCAAGGTGCCCTTCTGATCTCGATAAGCAACTCAAGCTTCTTAAGGATTTCTGCTCTACCATGGGTATGACTGTTAACACAGACAAAACAAAAGTTATGATTATCAAATCTAAGAAGGACACTTGCGCTAATTTTACGTATGACAATAATAACTTGGAGGAAGTGTATTCTTACAAGTACCTAGGAATTGATATCCATCACAAGCTCAACTGGAACCATAGCATTGAGAAAAGGATCAATGGGGGATGGAAAGCTTATTTTGGTCTTGAAAATAATTGTAAAACAGCAAACCTCGTAATGTGGGATAAAAAGAAGTTCCTCTTTGAAACTTTAGTCACTCCTGTTATCTTATATGGCTGTGAAGTTTGGGGCTGCAGCATCTCCAGAGAATCATGGAGGAAGATTGAGCAAATCCAGAAGCGTTTTATAACTTATAACATGAAAATTAAAAGCAATACACCCTATCCTATTCTCCTTATAGAAGCAGGTCTTTCTTCTATTGAGAGCCTAGCTATGCTCAGGTTTCTGATGTACAAGCACAAGCTCAATAACGTAGACAATCATAGACTTCCTAAGCTAGCTTTAAATTCCAGCCAAAATCAGCTAAGGCTTAACCGAGGATGGCATAAGGACACAAGGGCCTGGTTAAACTATTGGGAGATCAATGAGAATGATGCTTTGCAAAACATAAATAACATTAAAGATATTGTTACTTCTAAGTTCAAAGAAAAATTGTGGTGTGAGAAAGATTTAGCGTCTAAAAGAAAATTAAGTTATTATAAGAAGGTCATCAACCCCACCCTTGAAGATCAAAAGTATCTCTCTATTCTAACTAGCTCAAGAAAGAAAATTAATATAGCAAAGATTAGAACGAATTCTCATGAGCTCCATAGTGAAACTGGCCGCTGGGCAGTTCCTAAAACGCCATGGATAGAAAGGATCTGCCATATTTGTGAGAATAGGAGCATCGAGGATGAAAACCACTTCCTCTTAGAGTGCCCTGCATACAACCACATTAGATCTCAATTTCACAACCTTTGTTACAATACTGACCTTCCTAGCCTTTTCCAATGCCAAAATTATAGTGAACTCGGGAGGCTTCTCTCCAAGCTTTTTGAGCATAGGAATAAAATCTTAAATCAAAATAAATAATTTGTCTTTTTAGGTCCGATAGATCATTATTTGGTCTCAGCGGACATTAACCATCATCATCATATATATATATATATATATATATATAGATATATATATTAAATTGTATTTTTTTTAGTTATTTAAATTAATTTTAAATTTTAAATAAAATTAAAGTTGTGAAAATTCTATAAAATATATAAATTACATAGATTGCTAAACTTAAATATCTAATTCCACCGGAATCTCGATTAAGATAAAAATTAAAATATATATATATATATATATATATATATATATAAACTCCCTTTTTTTTTTCTAATTTCATATTTCATTTTTCGTTTTTCATTAATAATGGTCTTATGCATTAACATCATTTAATACATCACTGAACAACTTGTTTAGAGCAAAAGTAAATGTTTTTCCAATCATTTGAATTCTAAAGAAAGAGCTTTGTGTGACTAATTAAGGAAGTTTGTAGTTAGTTGTAATTTTGTTTTTTATATATTTTGTCTGCAGTATTAGATAATATAATTTTTAGTGAAATTATAATTTTTTATTATTTAAAATATTTAATATATTTTTTTAAATATTTAAATTATATAACTTGAATTTTTAATTAGAGAAAATTTTTTTAATTACACACTTACAAAAATAAATAAAAATCTCTTAAAAAAAAAATTATTTAAAAATTTAAATAGAAGTCTCTTTGAAAAAATTCTTTCCTTCACATGGCTTTGCGGCTATATACATCTCTGCAGCTATATCTCGGAATTTACCGTCTTTGCGGCTCCAGATATTACCGTCTCTGCGGCTGTTAAAGTTTCTTTGTGGCTCGTCTCTGCGGCTATAGATCTGCGGTTCCTTCCGTCTCTGCGGCTCCAGATATGCGGCTCTCGCTGCTGTTTACAATTTAGTTATTGGACATATCTGCATGTATATCACCGTAGATTTGGTTAGATATGCATATGAAGAACCCGGATTTGAAAAGGCAGTTGGCTAATTGATGCAGTGGCAGATAGAGCTTTGAACGCATGTGGTCGATCAATCTATAAAGTCAAATGACGAGGTATCAAATCTCATAGAATAAGAAGACTCGAGTAAGGAGCGAGAGGTCACGCCACAAATTTTATTTATATAAATAGTCTCCAGATCTGCGGCTCTTGATCTCCAAAAAGCATTTGCAGAGCAGATCTTCTGTCTCTGCATGAGCAGATCTGCGCTGCGGTCTTTTGTGTCGTCTCTGCATGAGCAGATCTGCGGCTTTTCCGAATTCCAGATCTGAAGCTCTTATGAAATATAATATAAATGGTAATGTGTAACCAAGTCGTGATATAGATCTGCGGCTCTTCACTTCTATTCTCATTGATTGGGCCTTCTGCAGTTTATAGATCTACGCCTCTTCTTTATAGATCTGCGGCTTTTCACTTCTCTTCGGCAATCTCCTGTGGCCTTCTCTTCAGCAATCTTTTATACTCAGCAGGAGAGCATTCTCCAGATGGCTCCCAGCTTCGCGAAAATAGCTGCTGGCTCAGTTCCGTCCGCCTCTGGGGGGCAAGCTCCGACCCATATCGTCAATGAAGCCCCAGCTCCCACTGTCCAAGTGGTCCAGGCCTCACTCGATGAGGCTTTGAAGTTCTCTGAAAGTGCCCTAATCTGTCGATTCAATGGTTTTTGGCTGCGGCTTACAGCTCTACACAGTTGGATCTCGGAGGTATGGAAGCCTCTAATTCTTGATGCGATTAATATATACCCCTGTGTTAAGGGTTTCTTTATAGTAGATTTTGAAAACCCTGAAAGCAGAGAATGTATTCTAGATTCCGGCCCTTGGTTTTGGGAAAAATCAGGCCTATTCATGAGGCCATGGAACCCATCATTTGATCCCTCAACAACAGTCATAACCTCAGTACCCATTTGGGTGAGATTGCCAAACCTACCCTTGCATCTATGGAATTTCTCTTCGCTAAAAGCCATTAGAAATGCAATTGGAAACTTTTACTGCAGGTGCCCAGAAACAGAGGAATATGCCAGAACCACAAATGGACTTCAGCGCGGAATTCCCAGCTGAAATACACCTAACAAGTAAAGACTATGTGTGGAACCAGAAACTTGATTATGAAAGTGTCCTCTTCACATGTCGATCCTGCTTTGAGACAGGCCACCTAGCCAAAAATTGCCCAAAAGCCTCCCAGAAAAACTCTGCTAGAAAAAATCACTACAGATCTACATGGTGGGAAAGAGCACAAAAAGAACACTACACTGTCATCAAAGAGGAATACTCTCAAGAAAACTCTGAATCACAAGAAATCAGGCAAGAAAGAAACAACTCTCAAGACATGCAGGGGGAAAGCCCCGCCCAACAACAAAAGAGGGAGCTCGACAACCCCTCAAGCATCAACAGTTATGAGGACTCGAATACCGCACAAAATAAATCTTCATTTAATAGCGAAGCAAATCTCTTAGACCAAACTTCTTCTCCGACTATCTTCAAAAGGACAAACACAGTAGATCGCGACGCTAAGACACCAATGTCCCAAGAACTAGAAGAGATGAAGGAGATGCAAGATATAGAAAGTTGGAAGAGTGTAGAGAAAAAAGAGAAAGCTACAGCCTCAATCTCGCCAAGAAAGACGAGGAGCCATACAATTAGAAACTAAGAAAGTTATAGGTCCGATAGACCAATTTGGTCTCAGGTTAACCACCATCATCATCATCACTAAATTTATTTAAAAATTTATTTTTTTAAACATTTCAATTATACAATTTATATAACTTAAATTCTTAATTAGAACAAATTTCTTTAATTACACACTTATAAAAATAAAGAAAAATCTCTTAAAAAATTCTTTATTTAAAATTTTAAATAAAAATCTCTTTTAAAAAATTCTTTTTTCAGAAATTTAAATAAAAATCTCTTTGAAAAAAATCTTTCCGGTATACTAAATTTATTTAAACATTTATTTAGAATTATAACAAACCTCAAAATGAAATGACTCTTAAAAAAATCCTTCAATTTGTACAAAGCTTTTTTTAAAATCCTTTTTAACCTTCTATCTTTATGGCATCTGAAAATCGGATTGGAATAGTCTACGGAGGCAGTAGAATGGACCCTTTTCCGGCACCGGCCGGAAAATCGTCCGGCTCCGGCTGCCGGAAATCTCCCCCTCTTCCGCCACCATCGCTCCTCCCGTTCTCCGCCAACCTCCCGGTCCGCCCTGACATTCCCTGACCGATCGCCGATCGCCTGACATCCTTCCTGCACAAGGGAATGCGCTGGCCGATCGGGGAGTAATTCGCCACGTACTCCCGCGCGCATTCATGCCTCCATTCATGCCTCCATTCGAATTCAACACCCGCGCGCTGTGCTCCCCTACCCTTACTCTGGAGCCATTCTACTGCAGCCATTGTGCTCTGATACTCTGCAAACTCCTTCGGCCACGTACTCCTCGCAGGTAACTAACTCGTGAAGCCCATACCCCTGTTGTGATTTGAACTTCGGCTTTTGTGGACTATTCCCATCTGCTACTTTACCTGCACACAACAATACCCCTGTTGTGATTTGAACTTCGGCTTTTGTCGACTATTCCCATCTGCTACTTTACCTGCACACAACAATTACTAGCATCAACAGCCTTCCTTGACACAAAACGAAAAACAGCCATTCAGATTCAATCCAGTCATTCAGCTTCAATAGTTTAATGGTACAGTGGTCGGAGTTGATTACAGTTAGTCTCGGTTTGATTCTCAGAACATTTCAACCAAATGCTTTGTGGATTTCTGCGACATGTTAATTCAGTCAAACTTGCGTTAATGATCGCATGTTTGTTAGCCAAACTGGATATACATTTCATGCTCTTTTTTTGATTTGGGGTTTAGATCTCCTCCCGAGTGAGCGGTTCAAGAGTCTCAATTCATAACCTGTTTTGGTATTCAGAGCCTCCCAGCAGAGCACAATCTGAGAGAAGGTTTTAGAAATACGAAGGAGAATCTGTTGGCATTGAATTTCTGAAGTTTCTCTTTGTATTTAGGTCTTCGAATTTTCATCCAGAAAGCAGTCAACTTGTCATCTTTGTATAGCAGGATATATGCTCGTGTATTTGTGGGAGTCATGTAAGTTAGCGAAATTGGATATATTTCATGGTCTTTTTTCTTTTTATATAGGAAGCCATCTAATTAAGCCAAACTCGCTATATTTCATGGTCTTTTTTGATTTTGGGGTTTAGATCTCCTCTGTGCAGTGTTCTTTATCCATGGTCTTCATCTCCCAAAACAGAAGAATGTAAAAATTTTGATGCCTGCTGGTTGGCTTCTTCTTTGGTGCTGGGCTGAAAATAAGCTTGAAAGATAGCCCACCAGTCATACTGAGACATGTTTGTGCAGCTCGGTGTGGGCCAAGGTTTGAAAGGAACCTTTGCATAAAATATTTACCATCAACCAGTGGCATTTTTCCTGCCATATTGTCCAGACCATACTTCTGTTTACAATGCCTAAATTTACACAATTGACATACAGTCCAGCCATGCATTTTTATCTGCTTATCATCCCTTTCAAAAGTTTCTTTTGACTCTGAGAAACACTGCAAGTTGACATAGTTAATGTCCATTTCACAGAAGGTAAAATTTCGTTTTCCTTGCAACCTTCCTCTTCTACATTCCTGGTCTGCAGGACTTCTTGAGTGGATAAATTTTGTTTTACAAGGCTGAGATTATTCATGACATTACAAGCATACCTAATCAGGAAATGATCTGGACCCTCCTCTTTGGTGACAGCTCCATTTTGTTGGAAGATTTGCTACCCTGTCAAAATTGTAGGCACTGACCTAGACTATCATCAGTTGTATCAATGGGTGACTGTAAAACTCCATCCGCTGCCTCAGGAAACTCATCACTTCCTCTGCCCAACAGCACCATTGACATTGTTGACATCAACAGTGCCACCAGCTGCATATGTATCATTGTTTTCTGCATCCTCTGTCTTGCTCTTTTACACATCTTCCATTGATTTAACCTTTAGTTTTGGCTGCATTATTTCTTTGGAATGCCTCACTCCCGGTTGTTGTACTTTACCTGCACACAAGGAATTCATCATATGCATGTCATCCCACAAATACATGGCAGCACCCACACATTTCAGAGAAACTTGTTTCAAGACACTTTACCAATGTGCATCCCAGAAAGAGGAGAGATGTTAATAGAACAGCACAGGAACTTGCACTTTGAAATCTGATTGTAGACTGATAAAGTACTTTACTTAGAAGCACACTCCTAAAAAAGTGATGGGGCTGTCCACATTGATTTTGGAATAAAGCTGTGTTGGACCACAGCCATAATCCAAAAGCAATATGGAGAGGCCCACCCAACACAGCTATAATCCAAAAGCAATACGGACAATTCGATAATAGTGATGGAGCCCCAAATACCATTGTGTGCACACTTCAAAGATAAATTGGAAAGAAAAAACAGCAAATAATGTATTGGATATAGAATTCATGAATATATGGTCAGGTGGACCTGGTTAGTGAGAAAGGAAAATAAAGATGATAGAAATATACATACTTTTCTTTTAAGCTTATGTAAAGACCCTGTGGATGCCTAAAAATAGTTCCATATTTTTGGCAAGCTTCTCCCACTGTGGGTGTATAGACTATAGGAAGCAACTCTTCGACATGATCAATCATGAGCTTGTAAAATAACCTTTCGTTCCTCTCCTGCCCAGAGATGCATAATGTTACTTTGCAGGCTAGTATAAGTTGATCGCACAGATGCTTCTTTACAATGGTAGGGTATGCATAAGAAGCTAAAACAAAAGTAGGGAATTGTAAAGAAAACATATGGGAAAAAGGGGAATAAATTTACGTTTAACCATATAAAATAATTCCAAATACAGCACTCTTGTATGGAGCTGTGTTGTACCATCCCTTGAACAAAGGATGGTCAGATCACTTGATAGTACTTAAGAAAAGTAATGTTCTAGAAAAAGAATACCTCAAGATCCATCAAAGCCATGTACTTCTGCAAGGGTGTATTGTATTGACGAATAAGATGCATTAAACGCTTCACCTGCAGCAAAATAGTCATAACCTTAGCGAAAATTCTCGTACCCTTTAGTCAACAAGAACATTAAAGCTGAGAAAGTGAGATAAAAATTGACTATGTCCAACAACAACTAAGGAGCGGAATTATACTACCATCTGCAGAGATTGAGGACCTAGAAAATGGTGTAAACATTGGTTTGAAATAAAACACTAAATCAATAGTACAATTTTTTTAAAGACTCTTTGATGAGTGGAGATCTATGATACCCAAGAGGAAATTTACCCAACAAGTTTCATTCAAAGGCATATTAGCATCCAGCCATGAGCTAAGTCTCCTATCCACCTCTTCATAAGAATACCCTTGTTTTTTATGCTTTATCATCTAAATTTTCAAATTAGAAATTCAGATCAATTTCGTACTCGTTAAAGATCAAAGATAATCAGCCATCTCTCATTTGCATTTCTCCTTTCGAGAAATGTGTACAACAGACTAAAAAACCCTGGGAACCGTGGGAATTAGCCACCACAAGATTTATGCATATTCCATAGCCTTTTTTCTACTATTGTTGAGTGCCATTTAAAACTAACGCTGCCACAACGAGAAGTCCAAATGCTATAGAAGATATGACATCACAGAAAGCAAACAAATGAACTCAAGTAAGGATGAAGGTGGCAGACTGCAGTAACGAGATGAAGCACTGATATCTGTAGATTGATTGGTTTCAAATCAGTGATGTAAAGTTGAACATACTCAAGAATGGCCCAAATAGTGAACTACATATAAATGCATTTGCAGGCACAATTGCATATGGGAGATTTGAAAATGAAGCTCACTGGAGCTTCAAGCATGAGTTTGTGCAGGATATAATAGGGGGCATAACGGCTTGTACACTTATAAATATAGATCAGCCATAAACAATATGTACACCCTGCACACACTACATGTTTTGCATTGGAGCATGATGATGCAGAGTTTCCACTGGAATTAAGTGACTGTGTGTGACACTCTAGTTTAGCTCGCAAAACTTTTAGAAATTACGATTGATTAGGGAATCAGCTGAAATACCCCTAGATTATTTTTATGAAGCATTCCTTTACTGCAGAACTTCAATTAAACTACAATATTTTAACAACACCTAGTTAATTAATCCCAAAGGTTAGATCAATCTGTTGAACCATCCACAGGCATGAAAATAGTCCTACAGGCATATTGCCAACAGAGGGGCCATAGGTCACAGGTTCAAAATTTGGTAAAATCCCTCAGGGTTACCAGCCGTTACTGTAGCTGGCGATTGAACCACTCTCCATGCAGATATTCCAAGAATGGGGATCTCATGAGTTTTTCCATAAAAAAGCCGAGTGAATTAAAATAACCATTCATAGCATAGAAATAGGAGAGGAAGCAATTTACTTGAAGTTCTTGTGACATGTGAGCAGGCGGTAGAAAACTGAATATTATAAAACAAAAATAATTGTGCAACCGACGGCTCACTGACAGCCATGTAAGGATTTTTGTGGCAGAAGAAGAGCACAGCCTTCAAATAGAGAAACATACACTCTGTTGTTCAAACAATTTCGCGTGAATATTGCGGTGGGAAGCTTCAATTTCATTGCAGACCACGCTTCTCCTCTGTCTCTGTGTTATAGTATGACCTGCTGTTTCACATTTGCTTAATATTTGAAAATTGGTAGACGGGAGTTGCTGTTTCACATTTGCTTAATATTTATGTTATGTTTTTTTGCTTCAGAGTTAGGTAAGCAGAAAACACGGTTTTGTAACTAAATCTTTGCATCTGTTCATGTTGTCAAAGGAATCTTTCCTTTAAGGAATGCCTTGTTGAAAATGAATGAGGCAAAAAGCAACATCTTAAAGGAAATGCTTGCATCCCAAATTTTTTGCATCCTTTTGTGCTATTTGTTTTTGTCATCATTGAGTGATTGATATTTTAGACCTCAAAAAAAGCATAAAAGAGGTTTTATATTTATATATATGTTGAATAACTTGCTAAGATCGAAATTTTGGTTTTGATGTCCTTGCATATTCTTTGACCAGATTAGTTCAAAATGGGCAAGCGAAAGAAATGGCAATATATCATGGATCTTGAGGTGCAAGACCTCAAAGGAAAAATGACTTTCTCTAATAAAGACTTGGTTTGGACAGAAATAAATACAAAAAACAATGGTATTGATCGTGTTGCTGTAATCCCGTTACGACGGGTTGCTGACTTTATAAAAGGAGAGGAAGAAAATCCTATTGCTCCATGTAATTTCGTACGAAAAATAAAGGGTAAACCAAAAGAAAGATCTACTGCTGCATTGCAATATGATATGTGAGTATTTAAAATATATATTGTTTAGATCTTTTGAAACCACGGTTATCTTTCTTTGTATGTACTAACAATTTAAATTTTTGGTTTAGCTATTATTGTTCATTTGGCCCAGAGGACAAAAGAGGAAATCTTTCAGCTAAACGAAGGACTTCATTTGTGCAGAAGAGGGGTTGCCAATGCCACTTTATTGTGAAAGTTATGCATGAAATTCCTGATAGAGCAATATTAACTTTCAATATGTATGAACATGTAGATGGGGAAGGTTGGGCTTGTCATGGTCAATGTGACACTTCAGGTGAGACCAGGGCCTTGCTTAGGCCAAGGCTTTCGAGGGACATTGTTGCATATGTAGAGAGTTGTTTCTTTTTGGGAGTGCCTATTGATGTAGTGTATAGAACCCACGTTAAGAGACATGTTGACATCGATGTGGCAACTCGAGATAGAGATTTCTTCTTATGCAGGAAAGATATTGTAAACATTTATAATAGGTTGGCGAAGGGAAATTATCAACTTCACAAAAAGGATGAAATGAGTGTAAACCTTTGGTATCAAAAGCATCGGGAAGATTTTTTCTTTTACCAAAAGCCCAATGGTGTGGAGGTCCCTTTTATAATAGGGATTCAAACAAAGTGGATGTTGGAGACAATGGTCAAGCTATCGCACAATAGCTTAATAGCCATGGATTCAACATTTAACACAAACAAATATGGGGTAAGTCAGATGCCAATGATTTATTGAATATATTTATTTAAGTTGTATCCATTCAAAATGATTAATAACTTGTATTTGAATTTATGTAATGTTGAAAATGACAGTATCAATTGTATACACTCGTGGTATTTGATGAACAACAAAGCGGGGTGCCTGTTGCATGGGTCGTGGCATCACGAAACACATCAGATGATATTGCAATATGGCTGGAGCAGCTCATGCGCAAGTGTTTCCAAACCCGTCCTGATTGGAAAGTCAATGCTTTCATGGTTGATGATGCACTGGCTGAAATCAGTGCCTTGAGGTAACTTTAACATTGTCATGATATAACCAAACATGCATTTTTTCTAAAAATATCACACTAAAATGCATTGAATATGGCAGGAGGATCACAGGTTGCGATGTGATCTTATGCGTTTGGCATGTACGGAGGGCTTGGTTGAAAAATGTCAATCGATTGCCCACTAGTTCCATAAAAGCCAAAGAGATGTTCAGTGAGTTAGGTTTCATCATGAAACACACTCTCAATTATGAAGTGGAAGATGCAATCAATCAATTTTTTATCAAGTTTGCAGATGAAGAGAAGTTCTTAGACTATTTCAACAAGAATTGGGTCACTGGAGATAAGATTCGTAAGTAAACATTTTTTTCATATTATATGTATTTTTTTCTTTTATAAAGGTGATAGAGTGAGACTGACATCGTTCTATTTGCAATTAGGTATGTGGGTGAAAGGTTGTCGGGAGTTTCCTCATGCAAATCAGGAGACCAATAATGCTGTTGAGTCATACCATTGTTACCTAAAAACAACATTTCTATCTGATAGAAGGAAAAAATGTGCCCGGAGGATGGATTGGTTATTGCATATGCTACTAACAACAGTTGAACCTTGTTATCGGTTCAAGGAAATCTTAAAAGAAGAAGGATTCCTAAACAACTACAAGAGAGAAAAGCAGCTAGAATCATCAGTGGAACGAGCAAGAAAAATTATGGATACTGATTGTTGTCCTCATGAGAACATAACACATGCTTATTGGGTGAGAAGTCAGACAGATCGAGATAAAAAATACCTTGTCACCTGGTATCGTAAGGATTTTATAACGTGTGAATGTCCATGGTCTATCCGTGGAAACATTTGCAAGCATGCCATAAAGGTTAATTGGTTGTATTTCCAATCGGATAATTCAAATCCATTGCTTCATCAGCATGCAGAGGATAACATATGCAATGACCCACCTGAGATCAATATAGAGCCTCAAAACCATGATGAAGATGTCGATGCTACTCTTATGGCCACAAATGAAGTTGACGCAGATGCCGAGGCACTTCATTTGGCAAGGGAGAAGTTGTTTAGCTATACCCATCTCATTTTAGATAACCCTCCTACTACTTTGGCAAAGACAATCCAATTGACTGATATGCTTGAAAAAATGTTGGATGAAGCCAATAATTTGCACGTTACTGATTTTGACTTCACACCTGGATTGGAATCTCTTGATCCATCTTTGAAGAGGAAGAAGAGTTTCCTTAGCCCCACAAAGAAAAGAAGAAGCAGCAGAAAAAACAATGGTTTGGAAATTGATTTAAATGTTGATCCATCAGAATATGAACCATTTGAGTTTCGATACCTCAATAAGCGAGGACGTCATCGATCAAATAATGCCGTCTCTATGGTTCCAGGTTAGTTTCATGTGTTGAATAGAGTCATGATTTTAGATTTAAGTATTTAATCATCACTATTCTTTAACATGTTGTATGTTTATTTTTACAGCAATGCAACAATCCCCAACCATGGTGATAACCCAAGACCAAAGGGAGATGCAAGACCATCCAACCTTACTTTCCATGCCAGGTACATTTGACACTCTTTCATTGTGTGTGCACATATACCTTGATGCTCTAGAAAATTTCTTTGCGATAACGTTTGACATTTTTCTAGGTAACTATAGAATAAGTGGAGAAGCATCATCTTCAACCATGACTGATCATCTACAGAAGGACTTCAACTCTAGTGGGAATCAATGAGGTATGCACAAATAATAGATAAGCTAGGTTATTATGGCGTCGTCAGGTGGCCCTTTATCATATGATAAGTATATTTATGTTTTTCCATTGTTATGTTGTTATAAAAATACCTTTTTCATAATCTGTTCTCTGAAAGTTCATGAAACTTTGTGTTTTGACATGGAATGTTGTGTTGTTTCAGAAGGCTCTAGGTACATTGAGAACATGGGTGCCTGCAAAATTTGAGGAAAGTTTGAGCCTTCATCAGTGCAATTTTAAAAATATGGGTGCCTGATGAGCACCGAGGAATGTTTGAGCTCTCATCAATGCAAAAGTAAAAGTTCAATTATATGCCACTACTCTCCTGAAGTTTCATGAAATTTTGAACTTTGACATGGAATGTCAAGTTAATTCACATGGCTCTGTAATTGTTCAACAAATTCAATTGTCGGTTCTTTTTATTGCAATGTTTCTGTATTTTCTCACGTAATTGGTCTAATACTGCAGACTAAGCTATAACAATGATGTATACACACCACAATTTGGGAATGAATTATTGTTTTTGACATCAATCTAAATTGTTCTTCAAATATATTCTCAAATGTTAGATCTGTTATATGATCAAAACAAATCTGATTTTATTTATGGTGTTCATATTTAAGAAAGAAGCATATACTGTAAAGAAAATTGAGATAAAATAGATAACAGTGAGGATGACAATTATGTCTTATTCTGAGCACTAGGTGTCATCAATATGCATATACTGTATGCAAACATAACTTCAGCTGCTAATATTATGCGAAGCAGTTCCACAATCTTTTACACTGTAATGTATATAAGCCCTTTATCAAGTCATATTGTAGCTTGCATAAGGGCTCGGTTCAGATTCATATATACAACCTTAGCCTCGATTCAGGCATGTCCTGTAGCTCAAACAAAGTCTCGGCTTGTAGTCTTGCTTCTTCAGAAAACATGCTTTGTTGTAATCATAATGGTACTCTGAATTGTGATCCCACAGAGCACTGAACTTGATCATCCTTTGCACTAGCCTTAACAAGATCCAAACTAGAATATACATTGAACTGGGTCAAGTGCCAAGATCATGATTGAACTAAATTCTTCTCTTAGCATTGAAGTATATGATAATGTCAAGTGCCAAGATCATGAAGAATGTAATCAATGGACTACAAGGCACATGGGCAAGTAATCATCTGGTTGGCATCCTGGCATACAAGATACAGCTGTAGGGTGCTTCTCAGACTGCACAGCCAAGATAAATGGAAACAATAAAACAAATATGGCGTCCATTTAAACATCAGAAAATAAAATAGCCTTTAACTGGAAAGCAACATCATAGAACATCTTTATGTGGAATATATGTTACCAAATGTGGATTGAAAAATATTCTGAATTTGAGATAAAGACCATCTATCTTCTCAGATGATTGTGGTAGGTAAGATGAGACAGAATGCAATCAATGGACTACAAGGCACACGTGCAAGTAATCATCTGGTTGGCATGCTGGTATACAAGAGATACAGCTATGGGGTGCTTCTCAGAATGCACAGCCAAAATAATGGAAACAATAAAACAAATATGGCATCCATCTAAACATCAGAAAATAAAAAAGCCTTTCATATATATGCTTAGCTTATAGAAACCCTAAACTGTTGGGATTCTTTCCTTCATTTGCTTTAAATGAAAGGACAAGTATAGTATTCATTCTGATGAAAATATGATTTTTTTCAGAAATGTACTGACAAGTATAGTATTCATTCTGATGAAAATATGATTTTTTTCAGAAATGTAAACTAAGTACATGATGCAGTCACAGTGAAAAAGGAGTAGGTTAAGGACAAAGGCATGTGGAATGACAAGCCTTAACCAAAAAGGCTAGTACCCACTATCTGTCGGTGGTTTCGTCATCATTCTGAAAGATATGATAGTTTTGGTATTATTCTGATGGCTGGATCATTCTGATAGCTATGATAAGTTTGACAAAATCCAATGGTTATGATAATGTTAGCGTTGTATTCAGAGTTTGGATGATAGATTTGTTAGTGGTTGGTTATTACGGTCCATTGGGTGGTTATGTAAATGATAGCGTTTAACTTTTTTTGGAAGTTAGAATTCCTTCTTCACAGTTAGTATTTATTTTGGTTTTTTTTTGTTTCTTATGTTTAATAAATTTATATTAACTAATAATAAATAATTTTCAAACATCAAAGGTTAAGGTTTAAAGGTTTGAAATAACTAAATGTTCAAAGTTTAAGGTTTAAAAGTTGGAAAATAACTAAAACCTAAAAGTGAAGTGAAAGGATAGATGGCATCATTAAGAACCCTACAATTTTCTTTGATTCAGGTGTGAACTTGATCATGAAACAGTAATCATCATGTGCTGTGTTGTTACAGTTGATAATAATGTATGAATTAAAATAAAAGGGGGATGGATAATCCTGAGGTTGAAAAGCAAGAGCTATGTTCAAACACTAATCAGCTGCAAGTGAAGTGCCTGCTCTGCTCACTCTGCCAAAACAAATATGTCCAAAGTGACCACCCAGGTAAGCAGCAGCCATAGAACTTTATTTGCCTAACTCAGTACGTAATGATTGCCTTTTATTTTCCCTCTGTGGCTAACTGTAACTGTGACAGTGCTCGTTATCATTCACTCATCAAAAACCTAGAATAGTGGTAGGTCCTCTGTTCTCTGACAGTGCCACTGCATACACAAGTTCTTGTACTACTTTTCCATTAAAAAAATAATATGGTGAATTAAGGTTGCAAGGGTTGCAGTAGTAGACCTTGTGTGTATCATGGGCTTCCAACAGGATTTACTGAATAAAGAGTTGAGGATTGTATGAAGCCTGGCACTGGACACTGTTTGTGCGTTTCCAAGTTGTTCCAAAAGTGCAAAAGTGCATCCCGTGCAAGCTCTGCTATTTGATGTTTAATCTCACTTCAGCTTAAGGCCAAGCTAATACTACAATCATGCATGACCCATATTTTCACTGTGACTGGGATGGTGACATAAGCCAATTGTAAATCAAACTAGTAGCCTAGAAATCTTAAAAAGAAAGCTTTCTCACTGTAGCTTGGAAAGTCCACATCTGCTACTTGTAAATCAGAATACCATCGTAGAATTCCTTTTAAGAACAAAAGAGCTTTAGGTCCACATCCACCACTTGCAAAACACACTACACTTAATGACATGCTTTTCAGAACAAAGAACTTTCGATCTTCAGATAGGCTCAGTGCCAAAATGAAACTCCTTAAAATTCCAAGGTTATTAGACATCACCCATATTTTCATAGTGATTTGGAAGGCTTACCAGAGACATTCTAAATCAAATGTTGGGCATTGTAAATCAATCAAATATTAGACACTGTATCAAACATTACACATTGTAAATCAATCAAACATTAGACATTGTAAATCGAATTACTAGGGACCACCAACATCAGCAATTTGTAAATCAAATGGCAAGCCTAAAAATCCTGAACAGAGAGCTTTGTAACTGTAACTTGGAGGCTCCACATCAACCATTTGTAAAACAGGGCCTGGCCTAAAACACCTATAAGAACGAAGAGTTATATTAATGAAAATTGAGAAATCTTTTAATAAGAAGAAGTAGTTTAAGAACAGAGAACTACGTTGATATAGTCTAATCAGTGTTTCTAAGTTTTGGAGTGTGTTATAATCACGACAGTGCCTTGGGAGCCTGTGGAAGCTCTGTCATCGCATTTTTTAAAATATTTTAAGCTCTGCCCTTTATTAGGCATCCACATTCATCCACATCAAAAGAAAGCCTTCTGAACAAGTTATCTCACTGTAAAACAGACTCCTAGCCTAAGAATTCTTTAGAACGAAGAGCTATATTGATAAAAGTTGAGAAAGAGCTGGTTTAAGAACAGAGAGGTATGTTGATACTCCCGGCCTAAAAATCCTTTGAGAACTAGGACCTATGCTGATAAAAGTTGAGAAAGAGCTATTTTAAGAACAGAGAACTATGTTGCTAAAAGTTAACATACTCTGAGGAGTTTTTTTTAATATTGTAAACTCTGCGTCATGTCATCCACATTAAAATTCACATGGGAAGTGGAATCTAGGGGAGTGTTTCCAGGTTGTTGGAGAGTGTGCACTCACTGTCAACTTTGTTACCTGTTTTTTTAAAGATGTTAAACTCTGCCATTATTAGCCATCCACAACATAAAATCGTAAATAAACATTCACATGAATTTTCAATCAGGCTACTGGCCCAGAAATCGTTAGGGACAGGGAGCTATGTTGATAAATAAGCTCATTACGATAATGCAATGACCTAGTTTCCTGCTGCCAAGTCAATTCTATTTGATTTGATTCTCACGATCAGATGCAATTGAAAATTTATGATCTTTATAACAATTATTTATAAAGGGGAAAAATTGCTTTTTACAGGAAACCGCAGCGAAATTTTTCATAATGCACTTCATTCTTCAGTCTATTCGGACAACTGTTCATAATGATAAATTTTTATAAAGGCGCAAGAATGCTTTTTCCTATATGTCAATTTCAGCTTACTCTCTCTGAATTGGTTCGTAATCGGTTGCAAAGTGTTAAATTTGAAGGTATTGAATTTGAAGGTATCAGAGAGTGAAACTTAAATTGAAGGGATTAGCGACTGTAGGGTGAGAAGACCAAAGGTTGACTAGACATCAGATGTAACTAGATGTGAGCATCCATGCTTGGTACGGGAAGTTTGCTTATTAGGTAGCCATCTGAGATTCAGAGAAAGAAAATGCATATCGTTCCTACTGTTATTCATCCGTTTACTTTGATAAATGCTGCACAGAAATAATATAGCAAAGAAGCAATTCTCCATGGGAGCACATTTAATGAAAGCATTTCTTTAATCCCTTTAAGTGTACAGTAGGATGAAAGACTGTAAAAAGAATCAAACAATGACAAATTTTCTTAATCCCTATCTCTACATGTAGCTCACAATTTCAACCACGATTGAACCCTGTTGTGGAAGTCCTGCTCTTCTACCATCCCAGACCCAATTTTGTTCCCTAGCTTCCCAATCTTGATCCCTAGCTTACTATCTGCTTCGTCTTCGCTGCTGCGAGACAAATGAGTGAGGCTATTGTACAGAAACAGTCCGGGGCGCGGCACGGGATCGTGATGGTCTGTCCACCATGATTGAAAGAAAGGAAGGCTGATTTTGCTATGAGCTTCAGCAGCATCAACAACATCAGTAGCAGCAGAAGCCATGTGAGAAAACCCCACTGCATCATTAGCAAACTTACAATTGTCATCCTCCTCAGCATCAGTAGAAGCAGGCAAGTTGAGATCCAACAACTCTCCTCCAATTCCTCTCCCACCACTAGTCTGGGGCAGCAGGGGAGGCTCCTTGGTGTTACTGGAAATGGTGCTAGTCCACCAAGGTTAAGACTATAATAGGCTGGTCCATGTCTAGGTTCATTTTTTTTTTGTGAGGAGGGAGGGGTGGTTAGCTGGTAAGATAGGATTTCCTTCTCCAAATTGTTGAATGTGAATTTCAGCTGAGAGGGCCTGGATTAAAATGCACACCTTACACTCTTCTTCACTGGTCCATGTTCTAGCATGGCTTGGGGATTCTCTGCAATCTGCAGATATGATTGAATATAAAATCACTACGATGAACAAGTGGCATAATGGACATTCCTTTTATCATGTCGAAATGGCAAGCACTTTTCACAATTGAAAGGCAAGAGATCTCCCAAACAGCTCCACAGGAGGAAATCATCCAATTTACTGTCTATACATATCCTACGGTAGGCACCATCTCCACCAAGGTAAAGACTGCCGATTGTTGGGATTTGCTACCGATCCAAGCTGGGAAATCTATTCTACTACCATATGTTATCGTTGGATACAAACTGAACAAGTGTATAGCCCTGTTCAGGTAAAATTTTGGCTAGCATAGTCAACAAAAACAAGTTTGTGATCAAATCAAATCTCAAGATAGGAGCCCCTTCTCCAAATTGTTGAATGTGATTTTCAGTTGAGAGGGCGTAGGTTAAAATGCACACCCTGCACTCTTCTTGACTGGTCCAAGTTCTAGCATGGCTTGGGGATTAAAATCACTACCATGAACAAGTGGGAAAATGGACATTCCTTTTATCATATCGATATGGCAAGCATTTTTCACAATTGAAAGGCAAGAGATCTCCCAAACAGCTCCACAGGAGGAAATCATCAAATCTGCTGTGTATGCATAGCCGACGGTAGGCACCATCTCCACCAAGGTAAAGACAACTATCTATTATCTAATGGATGAGGAGGACACATACGTAAAGAAACCTTTCATCACTGATCAACAACCAACTAACAAATCACATAGCATATCAATATCTCTCCAACAACATAATTTATTGATGATAATCAGAAAATCATGAACCAGTTACTTTTGTCAAAATACATTTGTCCATGTACATGGAATATATTACATTTGTCCATTAATTTGTCTCCCATACAAAAAACTGTAATGATTGCATGTTGGGGAATAATAGGTTCTTCTTTAGTGAAAGAACCATGCTATGATAGACCCCAGAAAAATGATAACAACAACCCATTCACACAATGGGGATTTATATTGATGGTGATCAATGATTTCTGTTGCAGTGGATGGTGATCCTATGTCATATTTGGCATCTACATATGTTCTTAAAAATGCCCTGGACATTATATCAGTGGACATCTTTTCAATATCTGCAGAGTGATTGATGGTAAAATGTTGAAATTGAAAACTCCAATTTAGTGCTTCCTTATGAAGAGGTTTTAAATTGTCCTTTCGAACCCGATAGATGCCTTTCATCTGATTACATATCAACTCCGAGTTGGTGAAGACTTCAATATCATTGACATCATGTTGTTTTGCCTCTTTTAACCCTTCAACAAGGGCAATGTAATATGCCTCATTGTTTGTCGTCATTCCAGGCACTTCTCTCTTTCCATAAAATAAATGATTTGTTGCCATATTGTAAAGGATGAATTTAATAACTGCTCGACCTGGATTTGGAAAGCAAGACACTTCAATGCATAAATGCCACTTTTGCACCATTTTTTACACTTCAAAAACCTGAAAAACAAATAACAATAAATTCATGTTAAACAAGTAGACATGAATTATAAGTTTCAGTGGTGTTCTTAAACATATGTAGCATAAACAACACATGATGTTAACAGAAATTAGAAGGTTAATAGCCATTCCAGAGTACATATAATTAAAGGCATACATCACAGAAAAATCGGCACGACACCGTGCAAAGCACTTCGAGGTCGATTATAGTGCCTGTGCGAGGCGGCCGTAAGTTGATTGATTCGGATCAGATTAAGTTACAGCAAAATCTTTAAGATGTTTAAAATGATCAGTAAAAATACAGACAATGTTCAACTAGTTCCTATTTTCTAATTCCTATGTCTTCAAAATCAATAAAAAAATCTGATAAAAACACATATGGTAAATTTCTAATTCTTGTATCTGAACTAACAGGAAGGTTCAAACACTGGCAAAATAAAGAAATAAGAGGAAAAAGATAAATGATCCCTTAAATCTAGCCTTTACACAGATTTTCCCCAAAATCCAAAGCTTTATGGGAATCAATGACATAATAGTCACTACAATCTTCTTTTCAATAAATTCTGTTTGGATTGGCATCAGGAATGGATCCTATTTGTAGCCATTGTACTTGAAGATTGATAAAGGTGGACCATTGTACCTTTGGACAACAGCCCGGATGGCAATTGTGAGGATACCCCTGATCTCATTGAGGAAATGCGAATGGAAAAGATTTTGTACTCAGAGTTTGAGAAAAATAGTATTGATCACTTCTTAAATGCACCATCCACTAAAGACATGGTTTTTAACCATTGGCAAGATGACGATGACAAAGTTGAAACCATAATCTGGCAAGTGACAATTATGACCATGATAACGGAAAATGTGGTGTTGCGCTTAGGATAGACTTAGGCCATGAAATACAACAGCCGGGAGTGAGGCATTCCAAAGAAATAATGCAGCCAAAACTAAAGGTTAAATCAATGGAAGATGTGTAAAAGAGCAAGACAGAGGATGCAGAAAACAATGATACATATGCAGCTGGTGGCACTGTTGATGTCAACAATGTCAATGGTGCTGTTGGGCAGAGGAAGTGATGAGTTTCCTGAGGCAGCGGATGGAGTTTTACAGTCACCCATTGATACAACTAATGATAGTCTAGGTCAGTGCCTACAATTTTGACAGGGTAGCAAATCTTCCAACAAAATGGAGCTGTCACCAAAGAGGAGGGTCCAGATCATTTCCTGATTAGGTATGCTTGTAATGTCATGAATAATCTCAGCCTTGTAAAACAAAATTTATCCACTCAAGAAGTCCTGCAGACCAGGAATGTAGAAGAGGAAGGTTGCAAGGAAAACGAAATTTTACCTTCTGTGAAATGGACATTAACTATGTCAACTTGCAGTGTTTCTCAGAGTCAAAAGAAACTTTTGAAAGGGATGATAAGCAGATAAAAATGCATGGCTGGACTGTATGTCAATTGTGTAAATTTAGGCATTGTAAACAGAAGTATGGTCTGGACAATATGACAGGAAAAATGCCACTGGTTGATGGTAAATATTTTATGCAAAGGTTCCTTTCAAACCTTGGCCCACACCGAGCTGCACAAACATGTCTCAGTATGACTGGTGGGCTATCTTTCAAGCTTATTTTCAGCCCAGCACCAAAGAAGAAGCCAACCAGCAGGCATCAAAATTTTTACATTCCTCTGTTTTGGGAGATGAAGACCATGGATAAAGAACACTGCACAGAGGAGATCTAAACCCCAAAATCAAAAAAGACCATGAAATATAGCGAGTTTGGCTTAATTAGATGGCTTCCTATATAAAAAGAAAAAAGACCATGAAATATATCCAATTTCGCTAACTTACATGACTCCCACAAATACACGAGCATATATCCTGCTATACAAAGATGACAAGTTGACTGCTTTCTGGATGAAAATTCGAAGACCTAAATACAAAGAGAAACTTCAGAAATTCAATGCCAACAGATTCTCCTTCGTATTTCTAAAACCTTCTCTCAGATTGTGCTCTGCTGGGAGGCTCTGAATACCAAAATAGGTTATGAATTGAGACTCTTGAACCGCTCACTCGGGAGGAGATCTAAACCCCAAATCAAAAAAAGAGCATGAAATGTATATCCAGTTTGGCTAACAAACATGCGATCATTAACGCAAGTTTGACTGAATTAACATGTCGCAGAAATCCACAAAGCATTTGGTTGAAATGTTCTGAGAATCAAACCGAGACTAACTGTAATCAACTCCGACCACTGTACCATTAAACTATTGAAGCTGAATGACTGGATTGAATCTGAATGGCTGTTTTTCGTTTTGTGTCAAGGAAGGCTGTTGATGCTAGTAATTGTTGTGTGCAGGTAAAGTAGCAGATGGGAATAGTCCACAAAAGCCGAAGTTCAAATCACAACAGGGGTATTGTTGTGTGCAGGTAAAGTGGCAGATGGGAATAGTCCACAAAAGCCGAAGTTCAAATCACAACAGGGGTATGGGCTTCACGAGTTAGTTACCTGCAAGGAGTACGTGGCCGAAGGAGTTCGCAGAGGATCAGAGATTGCCGGAAACCACAATGGCTGCAGTAGAATGGCTCCAGAGTAAGGGTAGGGGAGCACAGCGCGCGGGTGTTGAATTCGAATGGAGGCATGAATGGAGGCATGAATGCGCGCGGGAGTACGTGGCGAATTACTCCCCGATCGGCCAGCGCATTCCCTTGTGCAGGAAGGATGTCAGGCGATCGGCGATCGGTCAGGGAATGTCAGGGCGGACCGGGAGGTTGGCGGAGAACGGGAGGAGCGATGGTGGCGGAAGAGGGGGAGATTTCCGGCAGCCGGAGCCGGACGATTTTCCGGCCGGTGCCGGAAAAGGGTCCATTCTACTGCCTCCGTAGACGATTGACGCTCAAGTGGCGGCCGATCATTCCGGTGTCTTTTACAAGAACGATAGACGCGGCATGACGTGGGAACTGGTTATTCTGCCTTATCTGGATTTAATTAATATTAAATGATTGTCTGCTCATGTAAATACTGCGCCCAGTGACAATGGTTTCTTCCCGAAGTGGTGACGGGGCTTTTCTTCATTATCATCCTAATAGAGATTGAATCCTTTAGATGTTTTAAACTGGCGTTGTATAATTATTTTATGTTATGTTTTTGTTATTTTAAATGGGAATGGTGGTTGTTTTGAATAAGAATTTGGCCATTTATAAAATTTTAATTTTTTCTAATTAAATATGAAATTTTAAAAATAAAAATTAATAAATATAATATAATTTTCTATTTGATATAACAGATTTTCATTTTTTCATTAAAAATGTTTCATAATTATCGTACTTCTATATTAAATAGTGATAAATGTAAATTTTGATTAAAATTCACATTTTAACATATATATTAGTTAATTGGGGCATAAAAAATTAAAATTAATTTTTATTCTCATTAACTTTCAAGTATGGAATGATCTTCCTATTTTTAACCATATATATATCTATATCTATATATATATATATATATATATATATATATATATATATATATATATATATAATTTTATATTATATAAATTAGTATTTGTACCAAAAAGCATAAAAACATTGTGAAAGTGTTTTGGGTTTTTTACTCTATATATAGAAATAGAAAGGTTTCTAATATTTCACGGTTCAAATGCTCCAATGAGCAAGGAGATTGGCTAGTCGCACATGAATTCCCAACAATTCCATACACCATAGAGTTCTAAGAACTTTCTAACAACATAATTGATTTCCAACTTTGATATAATATAATTGTTATAGTTTTCTTCTCAAATAGCATTCCCGTAAAGCTTTGCATTTATTTGAGGGGACTTGAATTTGACGTATCTAATAGCCCATGTTAATTTGCATTCTATATGACTTTAAATTTAAGTTATGTTACAACATTCTAATTTAATTTCCAGATAACAAAAATGAAATTAACTTGAATAATTATCTTTCCTGAAAACAACAGAGTAATTCATTCTCGGAGGGTCGATTGATTTCTTTCTAGAATGGAACATTCGAATTTTAAGATTATTGCATTCCACAATAGCCAAATCCCCCTATTCGCGTTCCTTTGTACCTTTGTGTGAAAATACACCAAGGGAATAAAATTCTTGGAAAGATTATATGCACAAATAGAGCCCCCTCATAAGGTGTACATAATTTTTGTTTATGGTCAAATATGTTTAAAAAATCATCATTTACGGTCTAATATGTTGTAAAATAAACAATAAACAATCTTTAGAAGTTGAAATTTCAGTAGTTGATGTGACCAACATTGTAAAACTCTGATTCAATTCAACTACTCTCAAAATGCTTGACCAAAAAGACTGAGAATCTATTGTTACTTACTACAAAATGTGTTTTTAGCTCTCTAAAGAATAAATAAGCAGAGAAGTTTGCAGTCATTTTCCAAGTAGAAGAAGGACTCAAAGCCTATATCAGAGCCTCTCCATTGGAAAGTTCTTTGGACAAACTTTTCAACGATGTGTGGAAGTCCAAAAATGGACTCTTAGATCAAAAGATACTATCTGCCGAAGTTTCAAGGATTGAAGCCTTAGGAAGGAAAGAATATCGGAGATCGCATATCGAAGGTCCAGAGATATCAAAGATCAGGATGTCAAAGGTCTAGCTTAGCAACGATCGCATATCAGAGGTCCTACATATCGACAGTCGCAATATCAGAGCATCATTGCAATCTCAGCGCATTGCAACATCAAAGCATCAGGCATATCGACGCATTTCATATCAAAGGTCTTTCATATCAGAACATCAGCATATCGGAAGGTCGGCGAATAGGAGAATCAGAACTTCTTAAGGTGACAACCTTTAAAAAGTCGTGATATGAATAATGTGTTGATACTGTTAAAAACCATTTGGGAACGTCAATAAAGATTAACAAAGGATTTTATCACAAAACAAAAGGTGGACAGGTCCTTTTGTCTCTCCTCTAGCTGGACACGTGGCAACATATGGTTGGTTTCAATAAGCCACACATGGCAACATATGATTGGTTCCACTAAAGACACATGGCAACATATGATTGGTTTTGATAAAGCTACAGTGGCATCTGACGTTAGCACGACGTGGCAGTAAAGACATGACAACATATGATTGGTTCTAATAAAGCCACAGTGGAATCTGACGTCAGCATGACGTGGCGGTATGACATGACACATGGCAAGCAATTTTGGGATTTTGAGGGGCCTAAGGGGATAAATATGGGTGATACGTGTCACCACTCATGAGGTTCCACATGGAGTAATGATGTCAGATCAGAGGTCAGCATATCAGAGGTTGAGGATATCGGCAACGATCACATATCGGAGGTCATGCATATCAACGATCACAATATCGGAGCTTCAGGCATATCTGCGCATCACAACATGGGAGCATCAGGCATATTAGCGCATCACGTATCAGAGGTCCTACATGTCGGAGCATCGGTACATTAGAAGGTCGGCAAGTCAGAGAATCCGAACTTCTTAAGGTGACACCTTTAAAATTTTTTGATATGCATAATGTGTCGATAGTGTTAAAAAGCACCATGGAACGTCGATAAAGATTAACAAAGGGTTTCATCTCAAAACCAAAGGTGGATGGTCCCTTTTATCTCTCCTCTAGCAGGACATGTGGCAGTGTTTGATTGGTTTCAACAAGCTACACGTAGCAGCATATTATTGGTTCAGATAAAGACACATGGAAACATATGATTGGTTCTGAGAAAACCACTGTGGCATCTGACATCAGCATGACGTGGTGGTACGACAGGACACGTGGAAAGCAATTTTGGCATTTTGAGGGGCCTAAGGGGAAAAATTTGGGTGACACGTGTCACCACTCATGGGGTGCCACGTGGAGTGATGATGTCATATCGGAGGTCGACATATCGGAGGTTGAGGATGTCGACACTTTATAACAGCTGGCAATTGGAAACTTTTGATAAAGGGGCTTCAATATTGGGCTGGCACACAATCGCTAAGACTCAAAGAACCAAAGGCATAAGGTTGGGGTCGAGCACTAAGGGCTATGGGCCATATTCGAAGTGTGAAATATCATAACTCCTACGTGAATTCTCCAATTAGAAACTTCCAATGAGGGGAGTATGATTGTTTTCCATGCTTCGACTTCCACCCCATTTACAACAACAGTGATGCCAGTATGAGTTGGTTTTGGTAGATATGAAGTTCTGGCTTGCTCCAAATTCGCATTTAGCATTGAATTCCCCGAGTGAAGGCAAGTAGAAACAAACACGAAGGTTTTGGTGACGGAGAGAAGGGCACATTTAAAAAGCAACATCATACATACAAGCTAGCACAACAACAGCTCCCTGAAAATCAACCAACAAGAAGAAATTCGACGCCCAAGACTTTCACAAAGGAATTGACAGCTTGCGGAATTTGAATTGTAGATTTGATTGAGCGAAATTGGCAAAGTTAATCCAAGCATCCATTATCCCTGATGATATGACCACCGTCGATTTGATATATTAATTTTAGAACAACGAATCTACTACAGTGTTATGAAGAAAAACCTCATAATAAAACGTCTTTTAACATAATTAGAAATTTAAATTATAATAACACTATAAATTTATTAATAAAAAAAATTACAAATATTAAATATAAATAAAAAATTCATTAATAAATTTGCATGATAAAATATAAACATTCAAAAAAATCCAAGAAAAAAAAACATTTGTTTTTCTTAATGTTCTTATATTTTTTATTTTTAATAATACCAAGCTTATTAATTTATTATAAATAAAATTGTGTCAATACTTTGAGATTAAAAAATATACATTATTTATTTAAAAAAAAACTACCTATTTAAAAAAAAAAAAAAATTTAAATTATAAAAATACAATTATATATAGGAATATAAATTCATTTTCTGGACCATGTAAATATATCAAGAGAAGATTACAAATTGCGTTTATTTATTTAGCTATGTTTTCTCTTTATACGTTTCGCTTTTTATTTTTTGAAAATCAAACATTTTAACTGAATTTGTTAGATACAAATAAATATTATAAAATAAAAATAAAATATCATCGTCCAACTATTATCCCACAAATCAATTATAAATAAGATTTAAGTTATTTTTATTTATGATAGTTTTTAAAAATTTTATTGTTTTTATAACATTAATATAAATAGCATGATACTCAACGTGTAATTATTTGTGAAAATACCTTGTATTTTTATTGTCATGTTTTGAGTTTAAAATTTAAATGTATGATTTGTAAAATTAATAGTTGTAACAATATTTTTTATTTTTATGCAAGATGTTTAAATCGGTTATGTAAATGTAATATGATTATAATTAAATTATAAATTATAACATGTATACATTAGAGAGTATACTTTGTAGTTATATTTTCATGCTTTGAGTTCAAAATTTAAATGTATGATTTGTAAAATTAATATTTTAATAATATTTTTATTTTCATTTAAAATTTTAAAATTGGTTATGATTATGATTAAATTATAATATTTATAAATTAGAGATTTTATTTTTATTTTTGTTGTAGGACGAAATTTTAATTAGTTAAATAGATAAAATGAACTATTTATGTTTTTAATTGTAAAATTTTTAAATCGGTTATAATAAACGTAATATGGTTATATTAAATTATAACATTTTATTAATTAGAGATTATATGTTTATTTTTATTTTGAGACGAAATTTTTTATTTTTTATTTTTTATTTTTTTTTCGAATTAAGATTGATCTATTAACATAAAGGGAATAAAATTACAGCGAGACCGAAGTCAGCTACATTTCCTTGAAGAGAGGCAAAGGTGTCAAGATAAACATGGAATGAGACTGCCCCAGTTCAGGGAGCTTAGTCTTAAACCTTTTACTGAGTTTACAAAATTCAAAAAAGAGCTGAAATTCCATATCACCGTCTGAACAAAAACTTGCCCAATAGTATGGGCCGCCTCTCGAACTATCATGACAACATAAAACAAGCTAAACATCAGGAGGTTCTTCAATAATCCGGCACCAACTTGTATCATGCATGTCCCCTTCAGGAGCAGCTGTTGAGTTGGATGGACTAGGGTCAGCCGGTGCCATAACCACATTCGGAGCGCTGCTAGCTAGAGCCTTAGGAACCTGCAAAGACTCTCTACCAATCTTCAACTGGATGCTCGAAGTCGGAACAGAGACAGATCCTGGGCCCTCCTGATGAGAACTAGGCTCTCCCTCTTGGGCTTCCTCTTAGAAGACCACTGAAATGTGCACAGTGATTCTTGGACGGTTCAGAGCGCTGCAGAAGGTGAAGAGCGCAGAGCCATACAAGGGACACCCTCTTCCGCTTCGAGTGTGAGGATAGTGCCCAACAGAGAAGTCGCTTGAAGGGGGGGCGACTCGGTGGACGGGCTGGAAGGCACCCGCCTAAGCTAACCTCGTCGAGACCTCATTCCATGGCGACGGCGAGGCATCGGGACGACTGAAGCATCAGTAAGAGAGCGAGGCGGGGCAACAACGATGACCAAGCCAGTGGAGAGCGAGACAACAAAGACCAGGCCAACGGAAAACAAGAAAACGACAGTTTGCAGGCCTGGTGCCCGGGATAGAAACCAGAAGGAAGACAGAGGCAACTGTACCGTAAGACTAGAGCTAGGATACAGAGTCGCCTCCCCGTTCAATCCACCAGAAGCAGCAGTGAGGATGAGACCCACATAAATAATGCCAAAATCGGAGCTCCGTCCAGACTTTGGAGAATTCTGCGAGTGAATCGCCAGAATTTGCTCCCCCGCCAGCTCATAACTGAGCCTTAAAATATCAATCTCCTTCAGACCTCGAGATACATCCATCATAACTGCAGCAATGAATGGAGCGGGGGTCTGAGTCGAGCTGGAGCGTGCGGGCGCATCAACCAGGGTGCCGGACAGGGATGGAGTATCAGAGCCATTTAACAGCGAGCAAGTGAACTCTGCGTAAACCAAATTTCGAGAGCCTTCTTTTATGAACCGAGTGATCATGCTCTACTGGGTGGGCAGGTGTCGTGCCTCCTCACGCCACCTCTGTCCCAGCCAAATTGATAAATGTTTAAACACCCACACCCGAGGGACAAAATTTTATTTAATTAAATAAACAAAATAAATTATTTATATTTTTAATACTAATAATATCATATTTGATAATCCTGATCATCTTAATTGTATTTGAAGTTTCATATTATCATAATTATTTCTTCAATTTTTCTAAAAATAATAATATTTTTTACCAAATTTATTTATTTTTAAAATATATATAACTACTTAAAATAGCATATCAAAAAATACAAATTAAAATTATTATTATTTTTAAATATAATTTACTTATTTCATTAAATTTTAAAAATTTAAAAAATATATATAAAAATATATCTCAAATTAATTTTTATTAATTAAATTATAATTAGTTTTACTATTTTCTGATATAGAAAGGCGGGCTTGATATAAATTTTTCAATTTGGAAATAATAATGGCATCTCAAATTAACTTTTATTAATTAAATTATAATCAATTTTACTACTCTCTAATATAGAAAGGTGGGCTTGATATAAATTTTTCAATTTGGAAATAATAATGGCTTTTCAAATTCCAATACCGATCACAATAAAGTTCATCACATAAAACCCATATTGGATTGAGCCTCTATGTTATTAAAAAGATCGTTTTATTAATATATTAGGCTCTACGTACATATTTGTGTTTACCTATTATGTGGCATCCATTTAAGATTGGCTACACTTACATGGTTCACAATTGTTTGTCTTATGCAGTGGAATATGTAATTACTATTTCTATGGATGGTTGACACTACTTGGCTACACTTACATGGTTCACAATTGTTTGTCTTATGCAGTGGAATATGTAATTACTATTTCTATGGATGGTTGACACTACAAGTTATAACTAAGTATAGTTAATCCGTGTTAGAAGGTATATTTTACGAGTTATAACTAAGTAGAGTTAATCCGGGTTAGAAAGTATATTTTTAGTATTTGGGAGGTGGTTAGTTTAAAGAGATATTTTTTAATTAATAAGTTTTTTAGATTGGTATTTGGTTGAGATATTTGTTTAATTATGTGATTGTATGATTAAGAGTGTTTGTTTATGTGAAACAAACATTGTGTTACTTTGAGTTAAGATAGTACTCAACACAATTTTGTGTATATAATAATGTCTACTTTTCAACCATGATCAACCAAAGTCAACATGGTCAAACATAATCACATATTAATATTGATAATCAAAGATAGTCAACCACATTGATAGGGAATGTTTAAATAGTTAACCATGATCAAACTTTGTCAATACTATGTTTACCATATTTAACTATAGTCAACCTTGTTCACTCATAGTTCCTGTTAGTTAACTTACCATATTCAATTATAATGAATAAGGTTTAATATCTAATAATAATATTAGGGTCCATCAATAAAGTTTAATATTGAATAATAATATTAGGGTCTCGATAAGGTTTAATAGAGTTGACTAATAATAAAAACAACAACAATAATATTAATATTAAGGTTGACTATAGTTAACTATGATCACCATGTTTTACTATGGTCATAGTGAACCATAGTTAATCATATTCAACTCTATATTGACCATACGAAACTCTCCTTAATTGTAACTTGAACATATTTAGCCATAGTCAACCATCATGTACTATTTCTCTCCATGTGCTACTATTTTTCCCTATCCGTGTTAGTTGTCAACTAACTCAACCACATTAGTAAATATGGTTGATATACACTGGTCGACGTCATTTTCCACCTTTTATACACTAATAGGTGTATGAAAATGACATTGATATATCAACCACATTTACTAATGTGGTTGTGCTATTTATGTCATTGTGTGATCAAGTGCGTTTGTTTATGTGAAACAATACTTCATATATTTATTAGTGGGTTGTTACATTTAGCTACGAGAATATTCAACAGAATTTCGTGTGTACAATAATGTCTACTTTTTAATTTTTTAGTCTGATATTAAAGCAAGCTTAACTCTAAAAGAGTAGATCAGGGTGTTATATTTTTGTGTGCCTCTGGTTTGTTTGTATGAAAAGGTTTGTTGTTTGTTTGCATGGAAGGATTTGACAGACCTGAGATTTGGTGTTCAGTTCGGGAAACAAACCCACTTAACACTGGCCCTTTTGGCATCACCCACAATGTGGATGATGAAGTCTCACCCAAGGTGCTATGGGGGCCTGTTGGAAACACGTCTCTGCAGTCATATGGGATTATTGTGGTTTTGTGACACCAAGACTTCGTCTTATTGCACGGGGTTTCAACACCTACTAGATAAACACCTAACAATCATTTTGTGATTATGTGTCGTGTGAGACTTTGCAAACTCTTACACTAACTAGATAGTTTGTTGTTCATTACCCTTGACGTTATTACAACCAAAGCATTTCATCCCTCTCAATAGTGTTTCCAATAGTATCAAAGCAACTCACCATTTAACATAAATACGATTATTGTGATAAAGTTATACCAATGTTATCAAATCCCCTTATTACACAGAATATTAAGAAACATTGAATTAACATTTATCATTAGACAACAAATAATAACAATAACAAAACACATTCATACACCAACATATTGGGAGCAACTTTCATTACTTCAAATTAAGGGGATAGACACAATGTGATACAATAGAAGTTACTTAAACTCGGCTCACTAGCCTTACTGTATTTACTCGTATCACAAAACAACAACCATTACAATTTAAAAACACCATTGACTCTACTACGAACTGTTTTCTCTACAAACATGTTTCACAGTAGCTACAAATACACAAAACATATAAGATATTGACTATTGTAACAAAAGACATGATCTTAGAAAATCTTCATTCTCCTCTGGAAAACCCTCAAATTGTGTTGGATGAGTCCTCTTATTGATCTTCCATAGCTTCTTGGTCCTCCTCGGCTTGCTTCTCCTCCCTTCCAACTGTCCTCCATGTTGGCTAACTATTTTAGATATTCTCTAACAACTTCTCTCCAACTGACCCATGTTGTTTAACTCCTAGTAATGTCCACTGAAGATATCTGCTACCATCTCGTCACCATTCCACCGAATTCTTTCCTTCTACAAATACCTTCATATTCTTCTTCCATGGTGACGTTCCTCTCCTTTGATAATGATCCTGAAATCCTAACAACCATATTTATTTACATGCATCCTCGACTGCTCGATGTTGTAGTCTTCCTCACGCGATGCCTTCATTTGCTACATCTCCTCTTTCTACGCCAGTCTTTCTACTGCATGTTGGACACTCCTCTTTTGCATCTCTCTCTTTTACGCGGTCTCTTGCACTAATACCGATAAAAATAAAAATAAAAACAAATCAACCTCCAACAGGACCCCAATAGCCTCACAGATCCTTCCTCTCATATCTTCATCTAGGGTGGTGTCGTTAGCACGATCGCTCATGAGTTCTCCATATACTTGTCGTAGTACTACATGCCATTTCTTCTAGCTTCTTCTCTTGTTGTAGTCGTTCCTGGGTTACCTTTGTCTGATCCAAATCTTCCCTAGTGATCGTCGCTCGATTACATAATTCTTAGATAGTGCTATGCGGCAACTAATATAGACCATCGAGAGTCAACTGGGAAATTATGAAGTTGATATGTGTGGTAGTCGTGACATTCTACTGCACCCCTTTGTAACAAATCTCAATAGTTTCAATGGACAGTCAGAATAATCGATTTGGTTGCTCTGGTAAGTAAGTCTCCCACATAGACTCAAAATACCGTGGTTCCCTTTTCGTGGTGGAATGGACCCTAGGTTCTAATGAAAGTGTTTGTATTGCTAGCCTTTTGCATAAGTCACCCAATATCTGCTGTAATTTATAGAATCTTTCTTTGGTGACATCCTCCATATTCTCACTAATCCTCTCAAAATCATCCTCTGATAATACAATTTGAATTAGGGGAGCATTTTTTACCTTCTGCTTCTTCCTTGTCTAAGTCGTAGATGCACTTTCTGCACTACTCTTCAATATTATCTTTTTTCCCAGCATCACTTCCCTTGCATGCAATGGTTATTCTTCTTGTGATTCCTATTTTGGAATGACATGAGAATGTGCCTCTTTTCGTTATGGCTCCCATTGGGACACTTCAGTCTCCTCACTACTTGATATTTGCTCAATGTTCGGTGTAGTATCCAACAACACCTTCTAATTTTCATCCCACGTACTCACCATTTCTTGAACTTTGTGTGTGGTAACTCTATAGCTCATTCACATCCAACACAGGTGCAAATCTCTACATGTCAAAATCCAAATGTAGTGTGGGCTAGCCTTGAATATAACAATTCATTTGAATTCATCCACGACTTCCTTAGGTAGACGTAGGGTCTTTCGAATTATATTGTGCAGCATATCGTCGTACAAATAAAACATAATCATGTTGTTCATCTTTCGGTCTAGATCATTAGAGACCCATAGATTCCTGAACAAGGCAACTTGGATGGGTTGAGATGGATACACTCCGACCTTTCCTAGTTGACCAAAGCAATAAATATTAACAACCAACGATAGTGGAACTCTGCATTATGTTCCTGGGTATTTAAGCAGTCTTGCTGAAATTGTTTCGACAAGTACGATGCCCAACCCATATTCTCCCCCTTTGCACATCGGTTGGCTATGATGATGGCACTTGTCGACACTTCAGGTTTGCTACATTTACGCAACACTTTACAGGCTAGGGCCTATGTAGGGAAACTGGTGGCATGATTTTTTATTTGAGGAATCCTCTAACCATGACTTCCCCTAACTGTTCCATAATCCTCAATCACCTATGCTCCAATATGTTTTTTTGTAATTATCATTTTTGAATCGTCTCTCTTAATGGGTAGCCCCTTAATGTCATGAACCAAAGTAGTGGTCAACTCCACCAGCGTGTAAAGACATAGTCTCCATGAATGTAGGCTAGTAAAATTTTGATGACTGTGTTCACCTTGGTCCCTCTTTCAAAATGTGGAATAACGAATAGATTAAGAATACCATTGTTCTCTAGATTCCAAGCCTAGTCTTGCAGCTCTACTCTTAGTCACGCTAGGATCAACTATCTCTACACAATGCAGATAGCCTTGTAAATCTAGGAGTGTGGTGGGATCACATATTGTGATCAAAATACTTAAGCCTCTCAAGATAACTTCACATCTTTCCTTCGCTTTGAACAACAGGTGAAAGAGGTGGTATCTCCACTAAGTACTTCGAGTTGCAGGGAACTAAAATAGGTGGATTTATTTTCTTCCGTGGTGGAACATACTACGGTTCCTCCTGGTATCATAGTGCCAGAGATGGCCAAACAGTCTCGTAAATCAACCCTACACTAGTATCCTCTTGGCCTATCACTAAGCCTTCTACTCTGGGAGACAGTTTCTTCTCGCGTTTATTTGGCATCAACTTTCCGAGGGAACAGGGAACACTTAGTTCATGGATTCTATTCCCTAGCGATTTTTCTTTCCCCATCACTTAGTAATGGTTATTCCCCAATCTGGTACCTTGATTCTTGGTTAGCTTTGGTTCTCTCCACCATTAGCTTTGAGTTGTGCTCATCTCTCGACCTTTATATCCCAAATTTTATATCTGCACAAATGGGTTGCATGCACACAATTTTTGTTCTTATGCCCATGTTCATCATTATCCCACTCTCGAGCCATCACTTTGTCTCAACGATATAATCTGAGGAAATTTTCCACTTACCTTAATGTCTTCACATCATAGGTGAGCTATACAAGCAATGTTTCCAACTATGATCATGCCTTGACAATGATGGTTTCTACAATGATTACCCATCTTTCTTAAGACTTATGGAAAGGTTATCTCATTTACCATTGCTACATGTCTGTCGGGTTATATACTCCAAACATTCCATTTCGTCGGCTTTTCGTTGGTTCATCGGTAGTTTCGCTGTCATGTGTTTCCCATCGATGTGATTCTAGCTTTAGTCTACCACTAAATTACTTCCATTGAATATCGTGCCATCGATGTGATTCTAGCTTTAGTCACTATATGACATTGTCGTATAGTGACTTAACTTCTACACATATACCTTTTTTTATTAGGATGGCCAACACTGCGCACTGTCTATTTTGACACTAATACTACGTGAAACTCTCTCTGGTGCACAATGTTCCACAATTGAACATAATGTGACTTATCTTGTAACTTTCTAATGACTTCTACTATCAAAAGCAAAGAATAACCACTACTGACTAACTCTAAAAAGAAACAACACCAATCTAACTATCAATCACAATAAACATACTTTAATTATGTACTATGGGTAGAATATTTCTATCTTGTCACATTTGGTGCACAACAACTCAGGTGTTCAACTGAATCCCATTAACAAAACCTTATCGAAAGTACCATCCAAATTCTTTGGTTATACTGCTCATGCATCGATCACATGTTGGATAATGTTTGGCCCCATCCAATGCATTTGAAATTTTCCCAAGTGTTGTAAAAACTTGTTGTCATACAACAATAGACTAACCGAAAAGGTTTTATCCTGATCAACTTCTTTCACGTGGTTCTATATTCCCACAAAACTGTTGGCATCCTCAAATCCCAATCTTCACATTGTACATTACATATGTTAGTAAGTGTTGTCTCCAATATTTTGTTAAAGGCCTCCATTATACCATTAGCTTGTGGGTGGTAGGGAGTGCTCTTTTGATGATAGATATAAAACTCCTTTGTCAGTGTTGTAACAACCTTGTTTAAAACATGAGTGCCTTGATCACTCATTAGGATCCTCAAACACCCAAATATGGTCACTACATTGTCAAATAAAAATCACACAATTGTATTTGTGCTGCAGAGTTTGACTGGTGTGACTTCTTCCCATCTAGTCAGATAGTCAATGGCAATGATTATGTAATGTGTGCCAATTCTCCTTGCGGTTGGGCTGATCGGGCCCACAAAATAAATTTCCTATTTATCAAACAACTATAGGGTGAGATGGAGAGCCAAGGGAATATTGTCTCTATGGGAAGGCTTCCCCACTCGCAATAATACTTCACAAGCTCTGCAAAACTCCTTGGCATCACCATGTAGAGTAGGCCGCCACAGTTCCACACACAATTTCTTTTGCGTCATGGCTTGTCTTGAATAATATCTTGCAACAACACGTGTATGTGCGTGTGTTACTATCATGGGTCGCTCATACTCCAATACACACCTGCACAAAACTCCATCTGCACCCAAATTGTGTAAGGAACCTGCAATGAGTTGATAGTCTCTCACTTTTACTACCAATTGTTTCTTCTGATTGATAGTATATCCTTCTGGCACCATTAATATCAAGAATCTTGAAATATTTGCAAAATGATCATCCACCATGGTCATAGAAAAAAATCCGCACATCGAGTAAATTATCCTCTAATTTATGTGCATTCCGACTTGAGGTTAGGCGCGATAAATGATCAGGTCCTGCATTCAGTGGACCAGGTTTGACCACCACTTGAAATTCATATTCTTGGAAATACAATCATTCGAAAATCCTTCCCTCCAACATGGGCTTGTTAACAAGGTCCATTAGCCTAGAATGGTCAGTCTACAACTTGAACTTGTTACCCAACAGGTAATGTCTAATCTTTTGAAGTGCATACACCATTTAAAGTCCCCCTCTCTCTGTCATGGTGCAGTTTTGCTAGGTTGTAGATGACTTCCTTCTAGCAAAAGAAACAGGGTGATCGATCTCTCCCTCCCCAAGTTGGGCCCAAATCGCACCCAGTGCAATTTATAAAGCATTGACATGCACGTGGAACTCCTTGTGCGAATCTAGGAAACCAAAATCAGCACAGTCACCAATTTATCCTTCAAAGTTTCCAAAACTTGTTGAAACTCCTCATTCCACTGAAATTTGGTTTCTTTCTTCAACAACTTCTCTGTAGGGGAAGTAATCTGAGCATACCCTTGAATAAACTTTTGATAATATCCAGTATGTCCCAAGGTAGACTGTAACTACCTGACTGATGTGGGTGGTGGTATATCCACTATTACCATGATCTTGGATCGGTCCACCAACAAACCTTGCTCGCTGACTATGTGTCCCAAAAAAATACTAAAAGGTGAACAAAATATACATTTCTTTATATTCAACGAAATTTACAGTTGTGTGGACCTATCCAATGTCATCTGCAACACTTCTATATGCCTCTTCAATAGACTGAACACAGTTCAATAATCAAGATAGAATGTCAAAAACTTGTGAATGAATTCCTTGAACACTTCAACCTCTATTCACGAAAAAATAGTTGGCGCATTCTTCAACCCAAATGATATGATTTTGTATTGAAATCACCCCCATTGTGAGGGTGGTTTTCTGTTAATATTCCTTTGCAATCTTCACTTGGTGGTAACCAAAGAATCCATCAGTAAATGAGTAAGCATCTTGTCCACCCATATTCTCTAGTATATCATCAGTAAAGGGAGTAGGGAAGGCGTCATGTGCACGTGCATCATTTAACTTCTGTAGGTCTACACAATTCTAATTTCTCTGGTCTTATTCTATACCACCATAGGACTAATCCGTTTTGATTCTTTCATGGCCTCAATAATTCCTACTTTTAACGTTTTATTCAATTCTTGCTTGACCTTCTCTTTATAAATCAGATTCAACTGATAGGGTCATTTCTTTACATGCTTAGCCTCAGAGTTCAATGGAATTCTCATCTCATCCAATTCTTCAACAATTCCCTTCATTTCCTCGAATGTGTTGGGGAAAAAATCTTGATACTCGCACTATAGGTATGCAACCTTTTCTACCATTTCATCATACCAGTAATCCCCTATAACTAACATTGTAGGATTTTCCTTTGTCCTGCTATTTATTTTCTTGGCTTTAATAGGTTGTGCATACTCGTCTAACTACAACATTGTTCCACTAACTAGATTCTCCCCTTTGACTTCAAGAATCTCTACATTTCAGGGGTCATCATCATCCTCTCCCAGCTTCTCCACGTTGTAACATTCCATGAACTCTTGTATCTTCTGTGAATGTTTGTTCGCAGGGCACAATGTTATATCATTTAGCATTGTCGACTCTCCATTGGTAAAAATATTTTGTCACAGTACCTTCATAGTCTTATCTAGCATTGTTTCCTCTGCTTCCAAACTAAAGGTAGCCTTGAAACTCTGTGCCATATTGTTCCATTCGTTTGTTTCTCTGCCGACCTCCAACTCAATATACCAGTTTGTTGGGACAACATCTAGTGTATGTATAAATTTGTGTACACATTCTTGTTGTGGTACATTTCCTGTAGTCCATACAACGACACATCACTTTAAGTGTGTCTTCAGGAATTCAATAACTGAATACTTCTCCCCATCGACCCCATAATTGGTCCTGAACTTGATGCACAACAATTGTCTACATTGCTTCCGTGCACATGCATCCTTACATGCACATGTATCTAATCTTTGAACTCCTGCAAAAAAATGGTTGCTTCGGATAATCCATCAAAGAAGGGCGGGTTATGTACCTTGGTTCCTACCTCGTGCACTACTTCGACTAGGTGTGTGCGCCTTCGAGTGCAAACTTCATGCAATCTGCTTTCCTATTTTTCTAGCACCTCCTTTGAATCAAAAGTGAAAGACTCAACACTACGCTAACTCAACACTCCATCAGCGAAAGGGTTTACATAATGCTCCTGAATGGTTGTCACATATTAAATATTGTGAAATTATTCCCTACTTATCTCTCTTTTAAATAGCTCTACATACCAGCCTCCTTCTCGTGGCTCCAAAGGTGCCATAACTCGAATGTCCCCAGCTTCGAAGATCATTTGTCTCTTTTTCAGGTTAACAATCACCTGATTATCAAAAGCGTAATTAATCCCCAAAAGAGTAGGGTATGGATCAGTGTCATTGATGATCTCTATAACTTCAAAATCAACGATACTCATAGCCCCATCGATATCTACTGGTACACCCATCAATCTACCAATTGGGAAGATACAATGTTGATTGGCTAGTCTTAGTTAAATAGGAGACCATGCCAGTTTTGGCATCCCCATCATTTCCCATGTGCTTTTTGGCAGAATATTGACATCGGATCCTAAGTCCAATATGATGTTTTCCATTTTGTAATCTCCCACTTGTGCACCAAACCTGAATTCCTTGCTCGTCCTATTTTTCTATGCTACCTGATTTACTACACACGATCATGTTCATGCAGTCACTACCTTAGTGTCCTTTGTTCATCATTCCACCATTCGCCTAAATTTCTCTAGTGCCTGTACATTCCTTACCAATAGAAGATATCTCTATAGCAACTTCTACACTGGATCTACCTTTTTTGTAGATTCTCCACAAAGGGTACCATTATAGAAAATTGTATCACAACCTCTAAGAGTATATTTGGTATATGCCATTCTACAACAAACATCTCGCTTAAAGCTTCTTTGTAAGTTTGCTTCTATTGGACGGGGTTGAAACTTGGAGAAGGTTCGAGTGCCTTTCTAACCCAGTGCGAGTGTTCATCTCTGAGTTTCCCAGCATCTGCTCCCTTCTTGACACTTCCACGTATGACCACACCAACTTGAGGTTGGGTTCTATGGGGCTCGACAACTATCATTTGTACATTCAACTGTTCTTTTCTTTCCATTTAGCAATAAAATGTGGAAAATTCTTAGTGGCATGGTCTAGCGCCCTACAATAGGTATGTTTAATAGGGCTTAGGGAAATTTAACTCAAGATGTCCTTGTTTTCCAATATTATAACAAACAATAGGTCCCCAACCTCTTCCAAATCTACTTATTCCTCTCATTGGTCCTCCTAGACCCCTTGCTGCCATTCATTGAGCTCTCCTTACCTGCACCCATGCTTTGGATAATCACGTGTATCCATTATTAATTTCTAATTATGGATGTGCAATTATTTCACGTTTAAGATATCAAATCTCTGTCTGATGAAATGTTTGCACCCGTTCGTCTGATTTAACTGGTATTCTAGTGACTTTTGGCTCTCCACTTCTGCAACATTTATGCGTTATTCTTTGCTTGATATCCAAAATACCAATGCTGACTATATAATCAACGTCAATGTCCCTTCCCCTCTCCCATCTCATCTTCTAAGCTTTAAACTATTGCGAGCATATAGAAAGTATTATGTGCATTTACCTTCAATTATGATCGAATTCAGTTGTAGTTCTAATCATTGGGAAAGATGACTCACAAGAAACACTAGCACCACCATCACCATGAGAAATATCAGCAAACCCATCACAAAGAAGTGGAAAGCAAGAATGTCGCCTTCGGAATCGTTTACTTTGGGACAACGACTGCGTATAAGTTTAATGAATTAGAGTATATATATATATATATATATATATATATATATATATATATAATATATATATATAATATATATATATATATATATATATATATATATATATATGTGACATTAAAATATTTTACACATATCCCTATTTTTTTCAACTGTGGTTCATGGTCACTGAGTGGGATCTACCGGCCAACTTATTTGGTCGGGCTTAACCCCAAGGGTGTTGAGGAGATTTAACCCCACGACCACCCAATTGGAAAGGTACTTGGCAATTGGAACTGACCAATTGAGCTATCCCTTGGGGTTGACACATATCCCTCTTATTAAGTATTTGATATTTTTTATTTTATTTTTTCAACTTTCAATTACCTTTTTGTTTAGACATTAATATTTTATTGTATGATATACACAATTTTTTGTTATATATATATATATATATATATATATATATATATATATATATATATATGAAGTTGATATCAACATAAATTAGTTAACATAGATGTTTAAATAGGTTTTTGAATTATGTATTGAAATATTTTAAAAAGTGTAAAATTTAAACATCTTACTAACACATTTTTTTTACTTCTAATTACTTTACCTCATTTTAAAGTGGATATGAAATCATATTATGTAGTATGTACAACTAAATTCATTTTGGTTTTTCATTAGGGCAGATATATATTTAGAGAATATTTTATTTTTATTTTAAGAGGGACACTAGTCAACTCTACTTTGAACGCACACAAAATTACACATTGCCCTCAAATTGCCCTTATGTGCCTCTTGGCTCAAAAATCAAATTCAACAAATAATTCTACTCAATCAAATGGATTCACAAATTTCGAAATTTAATTAAATTTAATAAATCAAATTCAACAAATAATTCTACTGAATCAAATGGACTAACAAATTTCTAAATTTATCTTCAATTTCTAAATTTATCTTCCTAATTTAATAATTATGAACGATAACAATAAAAAATCTATAGTTTTTTAATAAATATAAATAAAAATTAATAACTTTATTTCATTTCAAAAATGAGATGCTTATGAAAGAGATATTGTCTATGCAATGTCAAAGTTCATAGTTGCAATGGTTTGATCGATAATGTTTTTCTAGCAAATTACATATTGGTATGTTGTGATAGGTTTAGAAAGATAAACATCTTTTATAGGCATCTAGGTTATTAACAAATTATAAATTTCTTACTAAAATTTTCTACTCCCTATTGACATTAGCTTAAAAATTTACTGCTCTAAAACATCTTCATACCACCCTTATCCCCATGAGTGCCATTTGAGTCATCTTCATACCACCCTTATCCCATGAGTGGCATTTGAGTTGTAGATTGTGGATCATGAAATGATTTTTCCTTATTATATGGTAAAATATCTCATACTTTTTAAATTTCTTCAACCAAATTGTAAAAATCTGTATTTAGGAGTTTTTTTGGGGTAGGTTTGGCTTTGAAACACATATAGAGATGGAGGAGGCTCCCTCAAAAGTACTTAGAGTATAATCATGATACCATCTTAAGGAAGAATGAAATTTGAAAAACAAATTATCGGTCATAAAATGATTTGTCCATATTATAAATAAAAAATATGATTTTTTGAAACACATATAGAGATGGAGGAGGCTCCCTCAAAAGTACTTAGAGTATAATCATGATACCATCTTAAGGAAGAATGAAATTTGAAAAACAAATTATCGGTCATAAAATGATTTGTCCATATTATAAATAAAAAATATGATTTTTTTAAACAAATACAAGATAAATAATTTTATTTCATTTCAAAGATGAGATATGCTTATGAAAGAGATTGTTCATGCAACATCAAAGTTCATAGTTCCAATTGTTTGATTGATAGTGTTGTTCTAGCAAATTACATGTTGGTATGTTTTGATAGGGTTATGCACCCGATGTGCATGATGTGGTGGTTGGGGCGGTTGGCTTTCACACCCCCCAACCACGTTCGAATCCTGTGCGATGCGCTGTCGCAACTCTTCGATGTTCTCGCATGTGTTTGATGATGCTCGATGACGACTCGATGATGACGTATGATGATGTATTCTGCTCGCTTCGGTGATATAAGATGTATTATGATTCTTCACCCAGGATTCTCTCCCCTACTAAAAAAATATTTTAATAGGGTTAGAAAGGTAGACATCCTTTATTAGTGGGACTTCCACGTGGATGAGTTTATAAACGTCTAGGTTGTTGGCAAGTCATAAATTTCTTATTAGAACTTTCGAATGGTTGGCATTTTGAGTTGTAGATTGTCGATCCTGAAATGATTTGTCCATATTATAGGTTAAAAAATTCTCATACTTGTTAAATTTCATGATACCACACCCTAAGGAGTAAGCAAATTTGTCCATCTTATATTAAAATTAGCTCATACTCTTTAAAGGTTAAATCGAAATTCTGTCTAATTATTAAATGCGTTTTTATTGTATTTTCTGTGATTAATTTTATCTAAAACCTAATAAAAGTTTCTGTAAAATTTAAATTACATTAAAAAGAACATTTAAGCAAAATTAAAAGTTACCATTTTACCAAAGTACGTATAGTCTAGCTTCCAGATTCCAACCCCTTATCTAACGATATGCTTATAAGATGTATTTGAAAAAGGGGGGTATGTGAATAAACCTCTATGACACAGGTTAAGAAGTGTTATGCATGGTGGATGATATGTTCATGGGTGCATATCCATCAGTGCGTCGAAAGGGGATCTTCGCCGGAAAGTTAACGAGGATAATAATAATTCCTTTCATTAATGGTTTACACAACCTATTTTAATTTTAATGATCACTTTCTCTAATACCAACGATGAATAAAATTAAAGGTGAATAAACTCACTACATGGCCACGAAGTCCAAGAAAATCTGCCGTCAACTGACAAACAATGATACCCAACGAGAGATGACCGAACGCCAATCCCGATGATCAACGCTACTAAATGAACGAGTGTGGCGACACTTAAATGAAACGATGTGATGTACCTTCTCCTAAATGCTCTCAAAACAGGCTTGCTTAAAACTGGGTGTAGCGCTTGCCCGAAGATCTCAAAGGAAGTAACTATGAACGTCATTTTTCCAAATATTTAATGTGTGATGGGGTGTCATAAATTCGAATGTTTACGGTGTTACAGTTGAAGTTTTTCTCTCTCGTCCTCGACCTCAATCTTCTGGCAATTGCCCATCTGTGCCATTCTGAGAGAAGATGAATGGCAATGGCGAAGGGCCGGCGATCGGTATCGATCTGGGGACGGCGTACTCGTGTGTGGGAGTATGGCAGAATGGCCGGGTGGAGATCATAGCCAACGATCACGGGAATCGAACCACTCCCTCCGTCGTCGCCTTCACTGATAAAGAGCGTCTTATCGGAGAGTCCGCTGAGAACCAAGTTGCCAGAAATCCCAACAATACAGTTTTCGGTCAATAATCGTCAATTACTTATCCGCGCGATTTTATTTGTTACATTCTTCCCCTTTCCGTCAGAATTGCATATGTTTTCGTGTCTGCTGTTATATTCTGATTAACTTTTCTGTTGGTTTTTTAACTTTATGGCAGATGCAAAGCGGTTAATTGGAAGGAGATTCTCTGATCCGTCCGTTCAGAGAAATTTGGGGTTATGGCCTTTCAAGGTCATTCCAGGAGCTGGTGATAAGCCCATCATCGTTGTAACATACAAAGGGGAGGAGAAGCGTTTTGCAGCCGAGGAGATATCTTCCATGGTTTTAGCAAAGATGAAGGCCATTGCTGAAGCTTATCTTAGGACCACGGTGACGAAGGCTGTCATAAGTGTTCCTGCCTGTTTCAACGATTCTCAGAGGCAGGCAACAAAGGATGCTGGTGTCATTGCTGGCTTGAATGTTATCAGAATTATCAACGAGCCCACTGCTGCTGCCGTTGCCTATGGACTGGACACGAAGGCTAATAGTGTTGGTAAGATCAATGTGCTCATTTTTGACTTGGGTGGAGGTTCCTTTAATGTTTCTGTTATGACAATTGAAAGCCGTCGTTTTGAGGTGAAGGCCACAGTTGGGGATAACAATTTGGGAGGCGAAGATTTTGATAACAGATTGGTTAACTACTTTGTACGAGATATTACGACAAAGTATAGAAAGGACATCACCAGCAATGCCAGAGCCCTAGCGAGGCTGAAAAAATCGTGCGTAAGGGCAAAGATAACTCTCTCGTCAACTGCCCAGACAACCATTGAGATTGATTCCCTCTTTGACGGTATCGACTTTTCTTCCACCATTACTCGGGCCATGTTCGAAGAATTTAACATAGATTTGTTCAGGAAGTGTATGGAGCTTGTTGAAAAATGCTTGCGAGATGCCGAGATGGATAAGAGTTCGATTCATGATGTGATTCTTGTTGGAGGGTCTACTAGGATTCCCAAAGTGCAGTCCTTATTGCAGGGCTTTTTTAATGGCAAGGAACTCTGCAAGAATATTAACCCCGATGAGGCCGTCGCATACGGAGCTGCGGTGCAGGCTGCTATTTTGAGTAGACAGGGTGATGAGAAAGTTCGAGATACGCTTCTTCTGGATGTAACTCCTCATTCACTAGGGTTTGACGCTGCAGATGGTCGTTTGAGAGTCCTGATACCCAGGAACACCCTCATCCCGGCCAACAAGAAGCGAGTATGTTCTACTGTCTCAGACAACCAAGCTAATTTGTCGTTTTATGTGTACGAGGGTGAGGGAAGTCGAAGCCAAGACAACAACTTGTTGGGCAAATTTGATTTCTGTGGCATTCCACCAGCTCCAAGAAAAGTTCCCCGGATCGATGTGCGCTTTGATATTGATGCCGATGGTATTCTCAATGTATCTGCGATGGACACGACGGTCACTGATGAGAAGAACAAGATCACCATCGTAAGTGACCAGGGTAGATTGAGTAAGGAGCAGATTGAGAAAATGTTTCATGATGCTGAGAAGTACAGGTCGGAGGACGCAGAGCACAGGAAGAAAGTGGAGGCCAGGAACTCCCTGGAGAATTACGTTTACAACATGAGAAACACTGTCCGAGTGATCGAGGATGCTCTGGAACGGACAATCCAGTGGCTCGACCAAAACGAGCATGCCAAAGCCGACGAGTTTGATGAGAAGATAAAGGAGCTGGAGAGTTTTTGCAATTCAATACTGCATCATGAAGATGTCCATAGGTGCTAATGTGGGTTTTTCCGTACGTGGCAGTCATTTTGAAGCATTTTGCAATCTCCACCCTACATACAGGTAGCAAAATGTTCTGATGTTTTAAAGCTTTTGAAGTACTAAATGGAAAGAAATTTACTTCGAACTCGTTTGTTCTTACAGCTACCTATATGTCATTTTGAAGTGTACACGTTTGAATTACTGGATGAAATTACAGATTATGTATAAATGATTTTACATGTGTGTTTTTGTTTTTTAATGGATTATTATGAATAAATTATTTTATTAAAGTAGTTTTTAAATTAATTAATTTTTTATTTTTTATTAAATTGTATTTTTTTTATTATTTTAATAAATTTTAAAGTTGTCAAAAATCTATAAAATATTTAAATTACATAGATTACTCAATTTAAAACCCTAATTCCACTAGAATCTCAGTTAAAATTTAAAAAAAAAAAATTATTAATCTAGAATCCATTTTTTTCCCCCCGCCGGTCATATTTAATTTTTCATCTTACACATTAATATCATTTAATACATTACTGAACAATTTGTTTAGAGCAAAAGTAAATGTTTTTTCCATCATTTGAATTCTAAACAAAGGGCTTTGTGGGACCATAATTAAGGGAAGTTTATAGTTAGTTGTAATTTTTTTTTGATAATATTTTTTTAAAGGGAAATTGTAATTTTTTATTATTTAAAATATATAATAAATTTAATATTTTCTGAAATTTCTAAAAATATTTAAATTATATCAATTATATAAAGAGTTGTTTATATTTCAAAAAAATTTGTAGAGGCAGCGTTTGAATCTTGTTTTTATGGTAGAAGTAGATTCAGCACCATCAAAAACGTCTAGAAACCCTAAAATTTTTAAGTTTAACAACTATAATTTGGATTTACAAAAAAAACCGGGTTTTTGATGGTAAAAGTAGATTCAGCACCATCAAAAATGTCTAGGAACCTAAAATTTTTAAGTTAAACAACTATAATTTGGATTTACAAAAATCCTTCCGGATTTTTTTCTAAATATGACTAGAATTTCCATAACTTTTGAGACAATTCCTCCAGCTAATTAAACTACGGCATTATATAACCCAAATTCCTAATTATAACATTTCTTTTTCAATTTCACACCTCGGAAAAATATATATATAAAAAAGTCTTTCCGGATACTATATTTATTTATATTTATAACAAACCTCTTTAATTTCAAACAAAATTCCAAAAATAAAATAAAATGACTGGAAAAATAATCCTTTCCTGTGTACAAAGTTTATTTAAAAATCCTTTTTAACCTTCTATCTTTATGGCATCGGAAAGTATGATTGACGGCCTTCGCTAAAGTGGCGGCCGTAACGATCATTCCCGTGTCTTTTACATGAACGATAGACGCGGCATGACGTGGGAACTGGTTAGTCTGCTTTATGCGGATTTAATTAATATTAAATGGGTGTCCGCTCATGTAAGTACTGCCCCTAGTGACCATGGTTTCTTGCTGAAGTGGCCACGGGGCTTTTCCTCATTATCATCCTAATAAAGATTGAATTCTTTGGATGTTTTAAATCGGTCTTGTCTAATTATTTTATGTTTTTGTTGTTTTAAACGGGAATGATTGTTGTTTTGAATAAGAATTTGGCCATTCATGAGATTTTAATTTTTCCTAATAAAATTAAATATAATATAATTTTATATTTTATGTAATTGATTTTCATTTTTGTCATTAATCATCATCCTCGTAGATTAAATAGTGATGAGTGTAAATTTTCATTAAAATTCACATTAATTTATGTATTATTTAATTGGTATAAAAAATAAATTTCTTTTTTTTAATTTTTAAGAATTTAATGATTTTCATATTTTTAATATTGATGATGATGATGGTTAACGTCCGCTAAGACCAAATAATGGTCTATCGAACCTAAAGAAACAAATTATCTATTTTGATTTAAGATTTTATTCCTATACTCAAAAAGCTTGGAGAGAAGCCTCCCGAGCTCACTATAATTTTGACATTGTAAAAGGCTAAGAAGGTCAGTATTGTAACAAAGATTGTGAAACTGAGATCTAATGTTTACTATTATTTTTAATATTAAATAATAATAAACATATATATAATTTTTATATCTCTTATAATAATAAATTTATGGAAAATTTTATATTAATATCAATTAGAAATTCAAATTATAATGATATTATAGATTTATTAGTAAAAAAATTACAAATATTAAACATAAATAAATAATTTAATAATAAATCTGCATGATAAAATATATATAAAAAAATTTGTTTGCCTTCATATTTTGATATTTTATTTCTTTATAATACCAAACATATTAATTTATTATAGATAAAAATATGTCAATATTTTTATATTAGAACAACTAAATTATTTATTTTAATAAAATTAAAAATTACATATTTCTAAAAACACAATATTTATTTTAACAAAAATAATATTTAAATTATAAAAATACAAGTTCTCATTTAAAAAAAATACAAATAATATTAATCTTATATAAAATTAAACGAATATAAATTTATTAATCCTATAAAATCTAATATAATAAATGTTTAAAATCACAAAGTTATACAATGTTTCCGATGTAACTCCAAAAGCCACAAAGGAGGAAAGTGTTTGAAAATAACATCAAAATAGAGGTTATTAAAAGATCATTGTTCATTACTTTCTAAACCATGTAAATATATCAAGAATATATCAGGAGAAGATTACAAAGTGTGTTTATCTATTTAGTTATGTTTTTTCGCTTTATTGTTGCACTTTGTTTTTAAGTCAATATTTTATTAATTTAGGAGAAAGGAGTACATAGGGATGTCTTGAAAATGGGTGGTCTCACCCTCACCGGGTTTGTTGACCAAAAAGTTTACCATATGACAAAAATACAAAATGGCCTTTAAATCCGAAAACCAGCACTGATTAGGCCATAGGCACCAGAACATGACTAAAACATAAAATCCTCCAAAAAGCATATTAGTAACCAAAAGTAATGGATGTAGGGTTGTCCAGGGCAGTTCTAGGAGGTGGTGGAGGGTGGAAGTCGCACTGGACGTGCCATTCGAAGTGCGTCATCCAAATCTCTAGCTTTTCAACTCTCTGAGAGCATATTCTGACCTCTCCACACCACATCTACACATTCCATGAGTTGACTCTGGAAGTAGTGAAGTCGCTCCAAGGTTGCCATCTATAGCGCCTGTTCTTCTCTCCAGATGCGTTCTGCAACATCCATTTGATTCATTAGATTAACAATGAGGTCTCGACAACTTTCCACACAACAATGGTGGTGGAATTACCCTTCTTGAGCTTCAGATGCTCTTGTGCCACTTTTCACTCCACCTCGACGTCCACACCTTCGCTCCTTTGTCCGTCACTGTTCTCTGCATGCCCCCAACTCATCCCCTGTTTGCTACCTCTCCTAACATCTCCCCCTCGACAGACACATAGTGGTCCTCCACCTCTACCAACTCGTGGCCCGCTGACACCTCACCGCAAGCTCCTAGCCGTTTTGCTACCACAGTGAGGCAGAGCCAAAACTAACGCTTGGGGGGGCAATAACTTAGTAGCAAGAGGACTAGAGGAGGAAACCTTGCGCGACGGGGTCTTCATGGTAGCTGAACCAGGTGGGGAATTGCACAGAGTTTCCAGCTCCAAATTGAACCCCACCGGCCCACACTTCCACCAGACGAAAATCACCCAGAACACAATCCACCAAATGTCACCATCTTCCGAGCTTTTTCCGGGAAAATGGCATCCTCTGATGTTAAGTGGATCATTACCAAATTGGAACATAAATTTGAAGAGATTCCACCAGCAAAATTCGGCAAACCAAACTCGATAGTAGGCCCTCATGGTTTTTTGTGGCAAATGAATAGGGACATCACGAGGGCAGGCCCGATTGTCGCAACTTAAAGAATGAAGGTTGGTCTAATGACTGCCACCACCCTATCCCACTGCGACACTGCCAATTAACCTCTGGTGCCGAAGTAGGGACTCTCCATACCCAAATACGTTGAACACACCAGAGAATGCAACTCCGCAAGCAATGGAAGCCTCCCTCTTCCCTGCGCTGACACCTTCCCCAACAAATTGCTAGAGCTTTCTGCGCACAAAAAATAGGTTTATCAGCTCTCCATGCCTTTCGACCACCAGCACGTCACCTTCCTCCATACGCGAATACAAACACAGATGCAAATACTCGAGATTTCCATCAGTCCGTCATATTTCACCCCACCACTCTCAACAACATTGAAAAAATTCTTGTTTCACACTTAACCACCCGCTCTTTTACTGTTACACTTTTTATTTTTTGAAAAATTAAATATTTTAGCTAAATTTATTAAACATTAATAAATAATGTAAAATAAAATTAAAAAAAATCACTAAATATCACCCAACAATCCAACTATAAGTAATATTTAAGCTATTTTTATTTATTATAGTTTTTTTTTTTTTTTAATATCATTAATATAAATAACATGATACTTAACTTCTAATTATTTGTGAAAATACCTTGTACTTCTATTGTCATGCTTTGGGTTCAAAATTTAAATGTATGATTTGTAAAATTAATACTAGTAACAACATTTTTAATTTTCGTGCAAGATTCTTAAATGTAACATGATTGGGATTAAATTATAACATCTATATATTAGAGATTATATCTTTATTTTCATTAATTTTATTTAGTTAAATAAATAAAATGAACTATTTATATATTTAATACTAATAATATTATATTTAATAATCTGAGTAATCTTAATTGTGTTTGAAATTTTATATAGTTATAATTAACCTTTTAAAATTTCTTCAAATAATGATAAAGTTTTTATTAAATTTATTTATTTCATTTATATTTCATTTATTTATTTTAAGATATATAAATAGTCAAAATACTATATCAAAAAATACAAAATTAAATTTTAAAAATTAAAAAACATATATGTATAACATGCGAAATTAATTTTTATTAATTTACGAGTTTTTATTAAATTTATTTATTTTTAAGATATATAAATAGATAAAATATTATATCAAAAAATACAAAATTAAATTTAAAAAAATTAAAAAACATACATGTATAATATGCGAAATTAATTTTTATTAGTTAAATTATAATTATTTTTACAACTTTCTACGTAAATTTTTTTCAATTTTGAAAATAATAATGGCTTTTCAAATTCCAATACCGATCACAATAAAGTTCATCACATAAAACCTATATTGGATTAAACCTCTATCTTATTAAAAATATCATTTTATTAATATATTAGGCTCTACGTACATATTTGTGTTTACCTATTATGTGGCATCCATTTAAGATTGGCTATACTAACATAGTTCACCATTGTTTGTCTTATGCATTGCAATATGTAATTACTACTTTTATGGATGGTTGAAATTATTAGTTATTGTTAAGTAGAGTTTATTTGTGTTACATAGCATTGTTTATTTTTAGAATTGGGAATGTTGTTAGTTTTGATTGTTTTGAGAGATATTTTCTTACTAATAAGTTTTCTAGATTGATGTTTGGTTGAGATATTTGTTTAATTACGTGATTGTATGATAAAGAGTGTTTGTTTATGTGAAATAAATATTGTGTTACTTTAAGTTATGAAATAGTCAACACAATTTTGTTTATACAATAATGTTTATTTTTTAACCATGATTAACCATGGTCAAACATAATCACTTATTAATATTAATAACCAAATATAGTAAACTACATTGGTCAAACAAAATCAAACTTTATAGTCAATGTTTAAATAGTTAACCATGATCAAACTTGGTCAATACTATGTTTACCATATTTAACTATAGTAAACCTTGTTCACTCATAGTTGTTGTTAGTCAACTTGACCATATTCAGTTATAATGAATAAGTTTTAATGTTTAATAATAATATTAGGGTCTGAATAAGGTTTAATAGAGTTTGACTAATAATAATAACAACATTAACATTAATATTAAGGTTGACTATAGTTAGCTATGGTTACCATGTTTTACTATGGTCATAGTGAACCATAGCTAATCATAGTCAATTCTATATTGACCATAAGAAACTCTCTTTAATTGTAACTTGAACATATTTAGCCATAGTCAACCATCATGTACTATTTCTCTCCATGTGCTACTATTTCTCCCCACGCGTGTCAGTTGTCAACTAACACAGCCACATTAGTAAATGTGGTTGATATACGCTGATCGACGTCATTTTCCATTTTTTATATGCCAATAGGCGCATGAAAATGACATTGATATATCAACCACATTTACTAATGTGGTTGTGCTAGTTATGTCATTGTGTGATCAATGGTGTTTGTCTATGTGAAACAAAGCTTCATATATTTATTAGTGAGTTGTTATATTGAGTTATGAGAATATTCAACATAATTTTGTGCATACAATAATGTCTACTTTTCAATCTTTTTGTTTGATATTAAAGCAAGCCTAACTCTAAACAGTAAATTAGGGTGTTATATTTTTGTGTGCCTTTGGTTTGTTTGTAGGAGGAGGTTTGTTGTTTGTTTGCATGCGGGGATTTGACAAACCCAAGATTTGGTGTGTATTTCGGGCAACAAACCCACTTACACTGAGCCTTTTGGCATCGCCCATAATGTGGATGATGAGGTTTCACCCGAGGTGCTATGGGGGATTCTTGGAACCACATTTCTGCAGTCAGATGGGATTATTGTGGTTTTGTGACACCAAGACTTCGTTTTACTACGCATGATTTCAACACCTAGTAGACAAATGCTTAACAATCATTTTGTGATTATGTGTCGTGCGGGACTTTGCAAATTCTTACACTAACTAGATAGTCTGTTGTTCATTATCCTTGATGTTATTACAACCAAATCATTTCATCCCTCACAACAATGTTTCCAATGGTATCAAAGAAACTCACCATTAAACATACTTAAGATTATTATGATAAAGTTATAACAATGCTATAAACTCCCCTTACTACACAAAATGAATAAATATTGAATCAACATTTATCATTAGACAACCAATAATAACCACAACACAACACATTCATACACCAACATATTGGGAGTAACTTTCATTACTTCAAAATAAGGGGTCAAACACAACCTGATACAATAGAAGTTACTTAAACCCGACGCACTAGCCTTATTGTATTTACTCATATCACAATACAAAAACCATTACAATTTAAAAACACCATTGACTCTACTACACACTGTTTTCTCTACACACATGTTAGATAGTAGCTACAAATATACAAAACATATAAGATATTGACTATTGTAACAAAAGACATGATCTTAGAAACTCTTCATTCTCCTCTAGCAATCCCTCAAATTGTGTTGGATGAGTCCTCTTATTGATAATCCATAGCTTCTTGTTCCTCCTCGGCTTGCTTCTCCTCCCTTCCAACTATCCTCCATGTTGGCTAACTATTTTAGATATTATCTAACAGCTTCTCTCCAACTGTTCCATGTTGTTTAGCTGCTAGTAATGTCTACTGAGGATATCTACTACCATCTCATCACCATTCCACTAAATTATTTCCTTCTACAAATACCTTCAGATTCTTCTGCCATGGCAACCTTCCTCTCCTTCGATAATGATCCTCAAATCCTAACTAATAGATTTATTCACATGCATCCTCACCTGCTTGATGTTGTAGTCTTCCTTGCGCGATGCCTTTTTTCTTGTATCTCCTCTTTCTACACCAGACTTTCTACTACTTGTTGGACACTCCTCTTTTGTGATGCTCTCTTTTGCCTGGTCTCTTGCACTAATACCAATAAAATTTAAAAAAAAAATCAACCTCCAATAGGGCCCTAATAGCCTCATTGATCCTTCCGATCATATATTCAGCCAAGGTGGTGTCATTAGCGATATCACTCATGAGTTCTCCATATAATTGTCCTAGTGCTTCATGCCATTTCGTCTCGCCTTCAGCTGTTAGCGTCTTCTCTTGTTGTAGTCGATCCTGGGTTACCTTTATTTGATCCCATTCTTCCCTGGTGATGGTCGCCCGATTATGTAATTCTTAGATAGTGTTATGTTTCAACTAATATATACCATCAAGATTCAACTGGGAAAGTACCAAGTTGATATGTGCGGTAGCCATGACATTTTACTGCACCCCTTCATAAAAAATATCAATAGCTTTGATGGAAAATCATAATACTCACTTTGGTTGCTCTGTTAAGTAAGTCTCTCATATAGACTCAAAAGATTGTGGTTGCCTTTTTGTGGTGGAATGGCCCCTAGGTTCTGATGAAAGCGTTTGTAATGCTATCCTTTTTGCATAGCTCACCCAATGTCTACTTTAATTTATTGAATCTTTCTTTGGTGACATCCTCCATATTATCACCAATTCTCTCGAAATCATCCTATGACATTACAGTTTGAATTGGGGGAGTGTGTGTTGCCTTCTGCGTCTTCCTTTCCTGAGTTGTAGATGCATTCCCTATGCTACTCTTCAATATTCTCTTCTTTCCCAGCATGACTTCCCTTACATGCAATGGTTGTTTTTCTTGCAATTCCTATTTGGGAATGGCATGAGAATGTACCTCTTGTTGTTGTTTCTTCCATTGGGACCCTTCATTGTCCTCGCTACTCGATATCTGCTCAACGTCCAGTGCAGTATCCATCAATTATTTCTCAATTTCATCCCATGTACTCACCATTTCTCGGACTTCCTGTGTGGTAAGTTTATAGCTCATTCACATCCACCTTAGGTGCGGATCTCTACGTTTCAAAACCCAAATGTAGTGTGGGTCTTTCAAATTGTATTATGTAGCATATCGTCATACAAATAAAACATAATAATGTTGTCCCTCTTTCGTTCTTGATCATTAGAGACCCATAGATTCTAGAACAAGGAAACTTGGATGGGTCGACATGGATTTTCTATTGATTGGAATCACTTCAGCCTTTCCTATTTGACCAAAGCAATAAATATTAACAACCAAATATAGTGGAACTCTGCATTATGTTCTTGGGTATCTAAGTAGTCTTGTTGAAATTGTTTCAACAAATATGATTCCCAACCTATCTTCTCCCCCTTTGCACATTAGTTGGCTATGATGATGGCACTTTCTGACACTAAATGCTTTCTACATTTATGAAAAACTTTACAGGATAAGGTCTTTGTAGAGAACCTGGTGGTGCGATTGTTGATTTGAGGAATCATATAACCACGACTTCCCCTAGCTGTTCCATAATCCTCGATCACCTGTGCGTCAATATTTTTTTCTATAATTATCAGTTTTCGATCATCTCTCTCAATGGATAGCCCCTTAATTTCATGCACCAAAGTAGAAGTCAACTCCACCACCTTGTCAAGACAAAGGTAGTCTCCACGAATGCAGTCTAGTAAAATTTTGATGACTGCGTTCACCTCAGCACCATTTTCAAAATCTGGAATAACAAATAGATTGAGAATACCACCATTCTCTAGATTGCAAGCCCATTGTTCTAGCCCCACTCTTAGTCACGCTAGGATCAACTATCTCTACAAATTGCAGATAGCTTTGTAAATCTGGGAGTATGTTGGGAACATGTATTGTGATAAAAATACTTAAGCCTCTCGAGATAACTTCACATATTTCCTTCGCTTCAAAAACCAGGGGAAATAGGTGGTATCTCCGCTGAGTATTTTGAGTTGTGGGGCACTGAAACAGGTGGATTTATTTTCTTCCATGGTGGCACAATAGGGTTCCTCCGTGTATCCTAGTTACAAATATGGCCCAATGGTCTCATATATCAGCCCTGCATTAGTATCCTCTTGTCCTATCTCTAAGCCTTCTACTCAGGGGGAGAGTTGCTTCCCGCGATTCTTTGGCTTCAACTTTCCGAGGGAATAAGGGATTCTTAGTTCATGGCTTCTATTCCCCTAGTGACCTTTCTTTCCCCATCACTTAGTAATGGTTATTCCCCAGTCTAGTACCTTGATTCTTGGTTAGATTTGGTTCTCTCGACCGTTAGCTTTGAGTTGTGCTCATCTCTCGGCCTTTTTCTCCTAACTCTTCTAATTGCACAAAATTATGGGTTGCATGCACACACTTTTGGTTCTTATTCCCATGTTCATGATTATCCCACTCTCGAGCCATCACTTTGTCTCGACAATATAATTTGAGGAAATTCACCTCTTAACTGAATGCCTTCACATCGTTGGTGGGTTGTACGAGCATTGTTTCCAACTACAATCATGCCCTGACAATGACAGTTTCTGCGATGATTACCTGTCTTTCTTAATAATTATGGAATGTTAATCCCATTTACCATTGCCACTTGTCTGTCGGGTTCTATACTCCAAAAATTCCATTGTTGGCATTATGATACAGGTGTTGTCCTTGATGGCAACTCACACAGATGACAGTTCATAGTGCAACAGGGTAACAACAAAGGATTACAAATCAAACTCCAGAGATTGAAGAAAGAGAATGGTTTAAGAAGTATACACTGGTTCACTTTGTCCAAACAATGTACACACGTGGGTTAATAGAACAAAAGGAGCGTATACATATGCACGCACTTTCACAGATGGAAAAGTGCGTATGGGATGGATGATGCAGGAGCATTCAGCTGAACAATTTAATTGTATTCTAGTAGACATAGGGGGTTTTGTATTTTCAAGGAAGTTGGATTCCTATGTATGTAATCAATAATGTTTAAGTGATTAAAATAAGAATTAATTAGATGTTGTGAGGATGTTTGTAAATGCTCTTGAATGAAGGAGAACATGAGTGGTTAATAATGACGAGAGAGTTAGAAGTCAATTATAACTTTTAAGGTAGTTTCATGATTCGAGGAACTAGAGAGGATTCTTAGGGATTAATTGGAGTTAGAAGTGGACTTAGAGGACATTTAGGAGTTAGTTCAGTAGATTAAGGATTTGAACTAGAATTAGTTCAACAGAACCTTTCTGGTATAAATGAGATCCTAAAAGGCATAAACAGGAGTTAGATGGTTAGACAGTAGATAGTTAACTAGTTAGATAGTGTTAGCTAGGGTGTGACTATAAGCCTACAAGCACACTGTAAAATAGAGGCCACTGATATTGAAGATCGGGCCTGAGAGACAAACAGTCTCGATATGTAATCAATTATATATATATATATATATATATATATATATATATATATATATATATATATATAGGTTTATTCCAAAACTGTATAGATGTGTGAAATGAATATTGAATGATTGAATTATGTGTAAGTTGTGTATTCTGTAACAGAGGTTGTAGACACAGTTCTCTAGAACTACATAAAGGAGGAAAATGATTCGGAAGAATCATAATGGGTCATTGAATCCAATTGGAGATTTAGAATAATGCTTTGAAGAGGTAGCGATGTGAGAATTCGCGGAGTTAAGCTCAGAGAGAGTTGAGCAGTGGAAGAGCAGAAGGTCGAAACCCTGAGGAAAAACCCGAAACCATAGAACACTGAAGAAATGACACAAAGTCAAAGTGAGGAGATAGATGAAGAATGAATGCACAGGAACTGTTGGATCTCGGAGATCAACGGACGAGGTCAAAGGAAATGAGCGTCCAAGATTAAATTGCATAGGCTAGTGTCAAGAAATCAATGACAGAGATTGGTTTAAGCAGTAGTGAAAGAGGAATCCAGAGAAGTCGTCACAGCCGTTGATGGTAGAAGATCTACAATCATCGGGCACTAACAAGCTCGGGCGTTACTCAAGAAGAAAGGCAGATTTAAAATTATAAGCAGGTTATCAGGTGGAGAAAAAGTGGTAAGTGGTATTATAGGGTAGTCACCCGATTCCACTTATCGATTGACACGTAGCACAAGGGTGGAGAGAGAAAACCGCTTTATCGGGTGGGTATTCTCTGTGCTTGTGACTCACCCGATATCATCGTGGACTGTCGGATCCATTGAGTGCAGATCAACGACAGAGGATTATCGCGCAAGTTTGATTGATAAGGAAAGGACATCAACCGTCAGATCATGGGGTTGAAATCTACGGTGGAGAACAAACCCGATAAAGGTAAATCTTGGTAAATGTGCAAGGGTCGTGGATTGGTAGAAAGGTAAGTTTATGTGTATTTCTATTAAAAAGGGGTATAATAGAAATAATGTACGGTTGTAGGTTTAATGTTTAAGTCCGCATTAACCAAAGTTAAGAGCGGGTATGGTTATTATGCGAGGATTAAGGAATAATCAAGGTTAATAAAATTGAATTAAGTTCTGCTTAAAGGTTAATGAAGGGTAAGACTATGTGTAGTCAAATAACATTTTCTGCAAAATGAAGTTAATGAAGAAGCCTTAAACCATAATAGAATGAAGGTTTGACTACGCAGGGGAAATGATATTCTTGGGGCAAGACAATTGTGATTATGCATTTTATATGCATACTGTGGGTGTTAGCGGGTGTAACCCAGCGTGATTTGGTATTAGAGTGGAATTGTAATTGAAATGATTGGTGTTAAAATAGAGTAAAGAAATTCTATTGGAAAGAATTGAGAACAAAGTTATGTGTCAAAAATATTTATGCAGGAAAGGAAGGATCAGATTCTAATCTGACAGAAAGTAGGCACATAGAGGTGATGTGTAGCAGAACTTGCAGATGCAAGAAATGGAGGAAAATCCGTTCAAGGTATAGGTGGAATGGTGGAACAAGATCATGCAGAGATCTTGAAGGTGAGGTGATATGTTCCATTTTGATTTGATTGGAGAATGTGTGTTTGTACATTGATGCACATATAACAACAAAAGAAGGTGAGAAAGTTGCAACATCTAGAGCAAGGAGTGCCTGAGTTAGTTCTAGAGGAAAGAACTAGAAAAATGCTAAGAGACTGAGCTCAGAAGAGGAGAGAAGCTTAGTGAGGAATATATAGCTAGAAAGAGACTTGTTACTACAGAGGTATTGTTGCAGCTCACAAAGGCAATTCCACAAAGGATGTGGGTAAAATTGCTAAGTAATGAAGAAAGTTTATAAGAGTTTATAAGTGAAAGAATAGGTGGTCAGAACCAAGTATTTCATTGTGATTGAAATACAAAAGGATAGTTGTGTTCTTAGAATATGCAGATGAGTTGAAGCTTAGAAGAAGCAGAGAGAAGTGCTCAAAATAGGTTCCATAGATAGAGAACCAAGGGCTTGCCAAAAGATGAAGTATAGAGGATAGCTTGGTGAGGTAAAAGGCAACAAGGAGGATTTGCTGTCACAGAGGCTTTAATACAGATCATAGTAAGTGAGTAAGGAGCTCATGAAGATAGAGAAGGAGAAGATGACTACCGATAGTCATAGTAGAGGTTCTGAGGAAAACCACAACAGAATAAAAGTGAATAAAGAGGATGCTAAGGCAAATGTCAAGAGAATTAGTCAAGAGGATCTTGACAAAGAGATTGCAGAGTTAAAAGAACAACTCGATGCATTAAGGAGAATACTTGAGGAAAGATAGAGACTAGGTTGGGTATTGAAGAAGAAGCTAGTGAAGTGGTCTAAGTTACAGAGAAGGCTACAACAGAGACAAGTGAAGTGGCTGATGGAAAAAGTCAAAGAGGCTGAGTTGGAAATGGAAGTTTCTATTTGTGAACCAGAGCAGGGTGAAGTTCTGGAAGAAGATGAAATAGATAGGTCTCATATACAGTTGGAGAAAGATATCAAGCAACCAAGTGAAGGGCTTGAGGAGATTGAAAAGGAGACCATTGAAGAATTAATGAGTCATAAAGAGAACTTGGAATAGTAAGGAGATATGATGGCTGAAACATCAAGTGGGACCATAGGGTCTTATGTTTTAAAAATTGATAGTTTGTCTATGGATGCAGAACTAATACAGGAGAATATTAATGCAGATGGTGAGACAAGGATAACTCTTGGAGAAGGTAAACAACAAGAGATTAAAGGCAAACTTGAAGAAGAGACTATGTTAGCTGAAAACATAGTAAAGGATCATCAGTTCACCATGATGATAGGCACAGTGGAAATAACCATGGAAGCTGTTGAGACAGTCAATAAAAAAGAAGGACATCTACTAGAAGATGTTAAGAAGGACGAAACCTATGAAAAGGATTTAACCTTGGGAGAAAGGACATCTGATGATTGGTCACTAACAAAGGAGTGTTTTGCAGAGGATGAGCACTCTTTTGAAGCTATCAAAAGTATGGAAAAGTATTTTTCAGAAGATGAATACTTTGGAGTAAAGGATAAGGGAGAATATCTCTTGAATGAGGAAGGCAATGACTTATTGTAGTAGAAAGAACTTAGTAATAAAATTCACAGGGATGATTTCTTGTGGGAAAAAGAGATGAAGTTCAGTTTGAAGAACTGATATGTGAAAAAACAGTTGAAACTGTTGAGCCTTGTAATTTTCAAACTGACAATTCATTTATAAATGCAGGGATTATAAGTGATGATGAAGTACTTGCGAAGTGTCACAGAGAAATTGCATTGTTGGAAAATTTGCTGGGAGATTCAGAGTATGACAGTGTGATTGTAGAGGAAGGAGTACACTATGGTGGACAAGAGCAGGAAGACATCATTAGAGCAAATGATGTGGAAGAGAAACTAGCTGACAGTGTTAAGAGTTCTTTAGAGAATTCTTTAAAGAGGTTGAATTAGCATATTGATGTGCTGATAGAGGAGAAAAGATTAAAACATCATACTGAAATGTTGTCAAAAGATGAAGAGGCACTGAGGGCTTATGTTTTTTATTTTAACAATTGTTTTATGAGTGCAGGTTTTGTTGCAAATGCTGGAGAAAATTTGGCACAGATGAGCAGCCAAATAAAGATGAAAGAAGAAGGATCTATGGAAAAGTTTGATCCATGGAACAAAGATATTATGCTACTGGGAAAATATGTTGGGATTGATGAACATCATAGTGTTGTATTTGAAAGGATTCAATTACAAAGGAAATTGGAGGACTATTTACTTTTTGAAAGTAAATTTACAGAGGTGGAACAGAGGTTGTTTGGAACACAACAAGAGGGTAAGGATGAAAGGGTGGCAGTAAGAATCCAACAACTTCAAAGAGAAGACAAAAATTATTAGTCAGAAGATATACTGGATAGAGAGATCGAACTGATAAGAAGGATAATGATAAAGGTGTCTCAGAAGAAGACAACAACAAGAAAGCAAAGGAGCAATAGAAAAAGAAAGACAACAACAGACTGTGAGAGCATAGCCAGTGGGGCAATGCAACATAAAGTATGGAAACCTGGAGAACAACAACAACAACCAAAGACAAATTACAGAACAAAGTATGGGATCTAGGAAGACAAAGATCAGAAACACATGATTAGGAGATCATGATTATTTTAACCTTGGGAGTCTGATGCAGGAGCATTCAGCCCAACAATTTAATTGTATTCTAGTAGACATAAGGGGTCTTGTATTTTCAAGGAAGTTGGATTCCTATGTATGTAATCATTAATGTTTAAGTGATTAGAATAGGAATTAATTAGATGTTGTGAGGATGTTTGTAAATGCTCTTGAATGAAGGAGAACATGAGTGGTTAATAATGACGAGAGAGTTAGAAGAAAATTATAACTCTTAAGGTAGTTTCATGATTCGAGGAACTAGGGAGGATTCTTAGGGATTAACTGGAGTTATAAGTGGACTTAGAGGACATTTAAGAGTCATTTCAGTAGATTAAGGATCTGAACTAGAATTAGTTCAACAAAACCTTTCTGGTATAAATGTAAGCCTAAAAGGCATAAACAGGAGTTAGATGGTTAGACAATAGATAGTTAACTAGTTAGATAGTGCTCGCTAAGGTGTGACTATAAGCCTACAGGTAGACTGTAAAACAGAGGCCACTGATATTGAAGATCAGGCCTAAGAGACAAAGTCTCGTTATGTAATCAGTTATATATATATATATATATATATACACACACACACACAAAGGTTTATTCCATAACTGTATAGATGTGTGAAATGAATATTGAATGATTGAATTACGTGTAAGTTGTGTATTCTGTAACAGAGGTTGCAGGCAGAGTTATCTAGAACTATACAGAGGAGGAAAATGATTCGGAGGAATCATAATGGGTCATTAAATCCAATTGGAGATTCAGAATAATGCTCTGAAGAGGCAGGGATGTGAGAATTCGCGGAGTTAAGCTTAGAGAGAGTTGAGCAGTGGAAGAGCGGAAGGTTGAAACCATGAAGAAAAACCCGAAACCACAAAACAATGAAGAAATGACGCAAAGTCAAAGTGAGGAGACAAATGAAGAATGAACGCACAGGAACTGTTGGATATCGGAGATCAACGGACGAGGTCGAAGGAAATGAGAGGCCAAGATTAAATTGCATAGACTGGTGTCAAGAAATGAACGACAGAGATTGATTTAAGCTATAGCAGAAGAGGAATCCAGAGAAGCCGTTGCAGCCGTCGATGGTAAAAGATCTACGGTCATCGGGCGTTAACAAGCTTGGGCATTAGTCAAGAAGAAAGGTAGATTTAAAATTATAAGCAGGTTATCAGATAGAGAAAGAGTGGTAATAGGTATTAGAGGGTAGTAACCTGATTCCACTTATCGATTGACACGTAGCACGAGGGTGGAGAGAGAAAACCGCTTTATCGAGCGGGTAATCTCCGTGCTTATGACTCACCCGATATCGTCGTGGACCGTCGGATCCATTGAGTGCAGAACAATGATGGAGGATTGTCGTGCGAGTATGATTGATCATGAAAGGACATCAACCACCAGATCATGGGGTTGAAATCTACGGTGGAGAACGAACCCGATAAAGTTAAACCTCGTTAAATGTGCAAGGGTCGTGGATTGGTATAAAGGTAAGTTTATGTGTATTTCTATTAAAAATGGGTATAACAGAAATAATGCGTGGTTGTAGGTTTATGGGTTAAGTCTGCATTAACCAAAGTTAAGGGCGGGTATGGTTATTATGTGAGGCTTAAGGATTAATCAAGGTTAATAAGGTTGAATTAAGTTTCGCTTAAAGGTTAATGAAGGGTAAGACTATGTGTAGTCAAATAACATGTTTCTGCATGCTACTCTATTACGCTAGCTTGGATGCTGGGCTACTTGGTTGAGCTACGTGGCAGGGCTTATAGGCTTGCCTTACAGGCTGCTAAGCTTGGTGGTACCGGGATTGGTTGGATTTAGCTCTTTGGTAGGATACTTTGATAAGCTACCAATTCTAGGAAAAAACCTACTTCGACATTCTTTGCAGCTGACCGCACCAAATTTGATGTTGTAAACTAACCCATATTCGTTGTGTCCATCTTGTTGGGCTTGGACATTCAGTGTGTGTGTTTCGGAGACCCCATCCCATATTCGATGTGTCCATCTGGTTGGGCTTTGACCTTCATTGTTATTAGTACATAATTTCATTTTTCATATATATCTAAAGAGTGTGGCTCACCAAATGTTCTCTCTGATTACGCTTCCCTCACCATAGTCGGGGAAAGGCGGTCTTAGGACTGAAATCTCGACCAACCAGGAAGGAGGGCTCCCATGACATAAGGAATGGGAGGAGAGATTGAAAGGGGAGCAAGCGATGCCAGGCCTGAGATCTCGACTGACCTGAAGTTAATGAAGAAGCCTTAAACCTTAATAGATTGAAGGTTTGACTAGGCAGGGGAAATGATATTCTTGGGGCAAGACAATTGTGATTATGCATTTTATATGCATACTGTGGGTGTAAGCAGGGGTAACCCTGCGTCAATGGAAAATCGAGGTTTTGGTCCGAGGTATTGACAAAGGATCTAGGTATATAAGAAGGAGATGATCAAAAGGGTAATTGTGCAAGTAATGAATATCTGATGAAGAGGAAATATGCATGTTATGGGTTTCTGGTACTTTGCATGATCTGAACTAAGGATGAACCTAAGTGGTTGATGATGGATGAGATTTGATGACGGATCAAGATCATAAGCCCTGACATGTATTACCATTATGTGGTATGATCATGAATAATCTAGATCTGGATGCTAACACATGTTTTATTCTATAAGTTTTATGATTTGGGTATGACTGAAGTCTAGAATAGCTGTGAAGTTTTTAGTTAGTATTTGAAGATACATACATTGGTTCTCCTAGGTCAAGGCACGTATACACACCAGCTCGCTACTTCGAAGTAGCATATACATTATGAAATATGATGTTTGAAGTTGCAGTTGATTTAGGTTGTTGATGCAGAGTTCCAGGGTCTGCTCTGTGTTCTGGTGACACTGTTCTGAATGTTCAGATTGATTGATTGTGATTTGCTTCAGTGACAATGGATTTTCAGTGATTGGTTGTATTACAGTGGTGATTGATTTTGAGCTTCAATGTTGTTGATGGGTCCAGTATGAAAATTGGATCAAACGTGGCCTCCATATTGTGTTGTTGTGTACCAAGAGTATCCAGTCTGAAAATTAATGAAACGTGGTCCCTAGAGGAAAAGAGAAGAACATAGCCTTCTGTAGGCTGCGCCTATGTACTAGTAAACACGTCATCTAGTACAAGAGCTAGGGGGTTGTGGGTCCCTTCTAGTAGAAGCTGGAGAACGAGAGAAGGTTGTAGCCTTATGCAGGTGGGTGGCTACGTACTGGTATGAGTCCGCGCTAGTACAAGATTGTAAATAGTTTTTTCTTATATTAAAAGAAGACAAAGAATGGCGGCCTTAACAGTCGAGCTTGGTTATGCATCCTTATGGTTGAGCAACTCAAGTTCCTCTCGATGGACTTTGTAAAGAACCACAATCACCAATATTTGCATGAATAGATAATGATGCAACAAGTCCAACCAATAGCAGCAGGTGGTTTTCCTTTCGCATTGGGTTTTCACCTTAAATCTTGGTGTTCATGTGTGTTTCTTATGTGTGATGGTTTATTATGTTATTATTGCACATTGTTACTGTTTAAATGGTTAATAAAGTATTGATTAAAGATCAAAATATGATGAATTATCTGAATCATAAGTTCTCTAGATATACATTGGTTGCCTTAAAGACAATTGCATGCACATGCGAGTTCCCTTAATTGAAGTAGCGTATATAAATATGAGTATGAAATGAAAAAGTTATTGATTTGATAAACACTGATTCACCCTCCCTCTTAGTATTATTCCCAAGAATTGGTATCACAACAGGGCCTTTAGCAGAAGCTTGATCGCTTGAAGGAGATCCGTAGAAACAATGAGAAAGAAGATAATGAAGAAAGTGCCTAAGAAGAAGAAGACATCTCAAAGGAACAATGACAACAGGAGAGGCAATTGGCCATTAGGTGGAAGCAAGTATTTAGATTTAGAATCACCTCATATTGAAGACGAATAAGCAAAAGAAGGATTAGGTATAAATTTTTGGTTTTTGGGTGATTCTTCTCTCTGTTCATGCAATGTTGAAGATATTGAAAGTGATAGTAAAAGAAATATAGACGCAAAAGTTAAAAGACTCAAATAAAATTAGAGATCAACAAGATCTATTTAGAAAAAGGGAGTGTGCCTTTAAAGAAGAAGTTACCAGATTAAAAGCTGAGTTGGAGGAAGGAAACAAAGTAAGGAAGCAGTGCAAGGAAAATGAAGATCAATGTCAAACGCTGCAAAATGAAGTGACATAATTAATAAATGAAATAAATGAAAAGAGTTCAACAATCAAGAGACTTAAATATAGATCCAGTTACTATGAAATTCTTGAAGCTAAGATCGCCTCTCTAAAAGAAGATCTTGAAAATTCAAATAAGAAGAATGAAGAACTACCTCAAGAAGATGATGAAGAAGAAAATGAGATTCTCTAATTAAGGAAACAAGTGAAAGAAGGAAGAAAGGCTGAAGAAATCATCAGGAAGCAATATCTTGAAAAGGAAGAGCAATATCAGGTTGAGGTAAATATCCTAAAAGGTAAATTAGAAGAAAATGATAAACCTTTACGATTTCAAGATAGTACTAAGATTTTGGATGACATTTTTAGTAGTCAAAGGTCTCCTGTCACCAAATCTGGTCTTAGTTTTCATGAAACTTTTAAAGGTGAATCTAGCTTACAGACTGAAGCAAGGAACTTTGATGCAAAATCTAAAATTCTCAACAAGGAGATAAGAGGTCAACCCCATCAACAACCAATGAAAGAAAGAATTTAAAGAAAATCATTTACTCCTAACCATGGAAGTGATAATCGATTCTTTCATCTGATGAATAATGTTGAATGTTTTATATGTCATAATTTTGGACATGTTGCAGGAAGATGCAGAAGTTGAATGATTCAAGCTAATAACCATCACATGGAAAGATTATTAGCTTCCAGGTATTTTAAGGGATGTTATTTTTCTTTCAATATGTTTGGTCACAAATCCATTGAATGCTATAGAGGGAATATGAAACATATAAGATGTTATGCTTGTAACAAGTTTGGGTATATAGCAAAAGAGCACATGAGAAAATTTTGGCAAACATCATTACACTCCAAGGTATGGAAGAAGAAGGAAGTACAGTTAAAAGGATGTGGCATAGCTTAGTATACAAACATAACAGCCTCTGGGGGAGTTGAAAGTGTGGAACTTTAGTGTTCCAATTCTGATATGCAGTTATCATGAATACAAGCCGTGTATATACGTGAGTTAAAAGCTGCAGAGTCACGTATATGGTGTTTTGAGGAAGAAGCAGTGGGACAGACTCAGGAAAAGGGAACTGATATGGTTCAATCAATTATCAATTATCTTTTCTGATCTGTTTAATGATGATTATAGTCTGCTGATGATATGTATAAGTGATTTTTTCCCTCATAAGTTGTTAATAACTTGATGAATAACTCGTTGATGATGATGTCTTGATGATTCTTACTAACAAATGCAATGATTAGATCTGACAGTGAACAGAGGGCACAAGTTCAGGGGGAGCATATGATTCTAATAATTCATTGGTCCAAGGTATTGAGAAAGGATCTATGTATATAAGAAGGAGAAGATAAAAAGGCTAAGTGTGGGTATTGGTCCAAGGTATTGAGAAAGGATCTAAGTATATAAGAAGTAGAAGATAAAAAGGCTAAGTGTGTAAGTAATGAATATCTTCTGAAGGGAAAATATGCATGTTATGGGTTTCTCATGCTTTGCATGATTTGAAGTAAGGATGAACCTAAGCGGCTGATGATGGATGAGATCTGATGATGGATCAAGATCATAAGACTTGAAATGTATTATCATTATGTGGTCTGATCATGGATAATCTAGATTTGGATGTTAACGCATGTTTTATTCTGTAAATGTTATGATCTGGGTATGACTGAAGTTTGGAATAGTTGTGAAGTTTTTAGTTAGTATTTGTAGATGTATACGTTGGTTCTCCTTGGTCAAGGCGTGTATACACGCCAGTTCAGTACTTTGAAGTAGCGTATACATTATGAAATATGATGCTTGGTTTTGGTTGTTGACGCAAAGTTCTGGATTCTGCTCTGTGTTCTGGTGACAGTGTTCTGAATGTTCAAATTCATTGATTGTGATTTGCTTTAGTGATGAAGGGTTTTTAGTGATTGGTTGTATTGTAGTGGTGATCGATTTTGAGCTTCAATGTTGTTGATGGGTCCTGTATGAAAATTGGATGAAACGTGGCCTTCGTATTGTGTTGTTGTGTATTAGGAGTATCCAGTGTGAAAATTAATGAAACATGGTCCCTGGAGGAAGAGAGAAGGTCGTAGCATTTTGTAGGTCGGTGCCTACATACTAGTAAACACATCGGCTAATACAAGAGCTAGGGGGTTGTAGCGCCCTTCTAGTAGAAGCTACAAAATAAGAGAATGTTGTAGCCCTTCTACAGGTGGGTGCCTGCGTACTGGTATGAATCTGTGCTAGTATAAGATTGTAAATAATTTTTTTATTATATTAAAAGAAGATAGAGACGACAACAACAGGGGATTTTTTTCCACATTGGGTTTCCACCTTAAATATTGGTGTTCATATGTGTTTCTTATGTGTGATGGTTTATTCTATTATTACTGCACATGGTTACTGTTTAAATGGTTAATAAAGTACTGATTAAATATCAACATGTGATGAATTAACTAAATCATAAGTTCTATGGATATACGTTGGTTGCCTTAAAGACAGTTGCGTGCACACACAAGTTCCCTTCATCGAAGTAGCGTATATAACTCTGAGTATGAAATGAAAAATTTATTGATTTGATAAATACAGATTCAACCCCCATCTCAGTGTTATTCCCAACAATTGGTATCAGAGTAGGTCCTTTGGCAGAAGCTTGATCGCTTGAAAGAGATCCGTAAAAAAAAATTGGAAAGAAGCTAAAGAAGAAAGTGTTTCAGAATTAGAAGACATCTCAAAGGAACAATGACAATAGGAGAGACAATTGGTCATTAGGTGGAAGCAAGTATTTAGATTCAGAATCACCTCAGATTGAAGATTAATAAGCAAAATAAGTATCAGGTACAAATTTTTGGTCTTTTGGTGATTCTTTTCTCTGTTCATGCAATGTTGAAAATATTGAAAGTGATAGTAAGAGAAATGTAGAGACATAAGTTAAAGGCCTTACAGATAAAATTAGAGATCAACAATATCTATTTAACAAAAGAGAGCATGCCTTCAAAGAAGAAGTTACCATATTAAAAATGCAGTTGGATGAAGAAAACAAAGTAAGGAAGCAGTATAAGGAAAATGAAGATCAATGTTAAAAGCTACAAGATGAAGTGACATCATTAAGAAATGAAGTAAATGAAAAGAGTTCAACAATCAAGAGACTTAAAGATAGATCCAATTACTATGAAAGTAGTGAAGCTGAGGTTGCCTGTCTAAAAGAAGATCTTGAAAATTCAAACAAGCAGAATGAAGAACTACCTTAAGAAGATGAAGAAGAAGAAAATGAGATTCTCCAACTAAGGAAACAAGTGGAAGAAGGCAAAAAGGATGGAGAAATCATGAAGAAGAAATATCTTGAAAAGGAAAAGCAATATCAGGTTGAGGTAAATATCCTAAAAGGTAAATTAGAAGAAAATGATCAACCTTTATGATTTCAAGATAGTACTAAGATTTTGGAACACGTTATTAGTAGTCAAAGGTCTCCTGCCATCAAATCTGGTCTTGGTTTTCATGAAATTGTTAAAGGTGAATCTAGCTCACACACTGAAGCAAGGAACTCTGATGCAAAATCTAAAATGCTCAACTAAGAGATAAGAGGTCAACCCCATCAACAACCAAGGAAACAAAGAATTCAAATAAAATCATCTACTCCTAACCATGGAAGTGATAATCAATTCTTTCCTCTGATGAATAACGTTGAATGTTTTATGTCAAAATTTTGGACATGTTGCAGCAAGATGTAGAAGTAGAATGATTCAAGATAATAACAGTCACATAGAAAGATCATCAACTTCCAGGTACTTAAAGCATATTGTTTTTCTTGCAAAATGTTTGACCACAAAGCCATTGACTACTATAGAGGGAATATGAAACATATAAGATGTTATGTTTGTAACAAGTTCGGGCATATAAAAAAAAGTGCAGGAACAATTTTCGGCAAACATCATCACAATCCAAGGTATGGAAGAAGAAGGAAGTACAGTTAGAAGGATGTGGCATAGCTTAGTATGTAGACATAACAGACTCGGGGGGAGTTGAAAGTGTGAAACTTCAGTATTCCAATTCTCATACACAGTTATCATGAATACAAGTCGCGTATATACGCGAATTAAATGTTGCACAGTCGCATATATGGTGTTTTGAGGAAGAAGCAATGGGACAAACTCAAGAAAAGGGGTTTGATATGGTTCAATCAATTATAAATTATCTTTTCTGTTCTAATTGATGATGATTACAGTCTGCTGATGATATGTAGAAGTGATTTTGGCCCTCATAAGTTGTTAATAATTTGATGAATAACTCATTGATGATGATGCCTTGATGATTCTTACAAATAAATGCAATGATAAGATCTGACAGTGAACATATGACACAGGTTCAGGGGGAGCATATGCTTCTAATAATGCATTGTTGGCATTATACATGATGATACTTATACTACTTGATTCACATAGTTGTGTGATTCATATGACTTTTTTGATGATGGAAATATATAGGTTGTTGATCTTGATGCTGCTGACAGATGCTTGTGGTACACATCATATATGGTGTATGATAGTTGCTGATGACTATCATGGTCTTGTTTAAATCGTTGGTCTTTGTTATAAATGTCATGTATATCATTTGATGTAAAGGTCATGTAAAGACCTATGATGTAACCGCACTATGCATGGGAAGGATGATGTAATAATTGAAATTTTTTTAATCATGTATGAACATTTGGTATATCCCCACATGGTTGGGTGATTGATGTATGTCTGAGTCATTGGTGATAGGAAGGTCATACTCACTTATTTGAGTGGTAGAGTCATGTACTTCATTTCACATCCATTAGAGATTTCAGTAAAACCTCAGGGGGAGCATGATCAGAGAATTCAGCATGTGCGGAGAATCCTTACTAGGGAGAATATTTTGGTCTGCACTTTGCCTTTGATGTCAAAGGGGGAGAGTATCTTGGTGTTGTGGTTGCCATCAAGTCCAAAGGGAGAGATTGTTGGCGTTATGATACAGGCGTTGTCCTTGATGGAAACTCACATAGATGACAGTTCATAGTGCAACAGGTTAACAACAAAGGATTACCGATCAGACTCCAGAGATTGAAGAAAGAGAATGGTTTAAGAAGTATACGCTGGTTCACTTTGTCCAAGAAGCGTACACACGCAGGTTAACAAAACAAAAAGAGCATATACGTATGCATGCACTTTCACAGAAGGAAAAGCACGTATGGGATGAAAAATCAAGGTTTTGGTCCGAGGTATTGGTCTGACGTTTTGGTCCGAGGTATTGGCAAAGGATCTAAGTATATAAGAAGGAGAAGATCAAAAGGCTAAGTGTGCAAGTAATGAATATCTTATGAAGGGAAAATATGCATGTTATGGGTTTCTCGTGCTTTGCTTGGATCTGAACTAAGAATGAACCTAAGCGGTTGATGATGGATGAGATGTGATGATGGATTATGATCATAAGACCTGAAATATATTATCATTATATGGTCTGATTATGGATAATCTAGATTTGGATGCTAACGCATGTTTTATTTTGTAAATGTTATGATCTGGGTATGACTAAAGTTCGGAATAGTTGTGATGCTTTTAGTTAGTATTTGCAGATGTATACACTGGTTCTCCTTGGTCAAGGCACGTATACACATCAGTTCGGTACTTCGAAGTAGCATATAAATTATGAAATATGATGTTTGAAGTTACAGTTAGTTCTGGTTGTTGATGCAGAGTTCTAGGTTCTTCTCTGTGTTCTCGTGACAGTGTTTTGAATGTTTAGATTGATTGATTGTGATTTGCTTTAGTGATGAATGGTTTTCAGTGATTGGTTGTATTGCAGTGGTGATTGATTTTGAGATTCAATGTTGCTAATGAGTCATGTATGAAAAATGGATGAAACGTGGCCTTCATATTTTGTTGTGTACTAGGAGTATCCAGTCTGAAAATTAATGAAAAGTGGTCCCTAGAGGAAACCTTCTGTAGATCGGAGCCTACGTACCAGTAAACACATCAACTAGTACAAGAGCTAGGGGGTTGTAGTTCCCTTCCAGTAGAAGTTGGAGAACGAGAGAAGGTTGTAGCCTTTTTCAGGTGGGTTCCTGCATACTCGTATGAGTCTGCGCCAGTACAAGATTGTAAATAGTTTTTTGTTATATTAAAAGAAGATAGAGATGACAATGTTAGGTGGTTTTTTCCCGCATTGGGTTTCCACCTTAAATCTTGGTGTTCATGTGTGTTTATTATGTGTGGTGGTTTTTTTAAAGTTCTTGATTGCATTTTTTTAAAGTTCTTGCAGGAATTGAAAAGCACACCACTCTTTCAGAAATGAAAGCAAAAACAATCATTCTTAACCGCTCACATAGGAAAATATATGAAAGCAAATAAAAACAATCACTCTTAAACTCTCACACAGGAAAAGATATGAAAGCAAATAAAAGCAAATTCTCTTGAATTCTAGGTAGAAAGAAAATGAAAACAATTACTCTTAACCTCTCACACAGGAAAAGATATGAAAGAAAATAAAAACAAATGCTCTTAACTTCTAGGTAGAAAGAAAATAAAAACAATCACTCTTAACCTCTCACACAGGAAAAGATATGAAATAAATAAATATGAATCTATGAAAGCAATAAATCTAAAAAAAAATAAATCTCACACAGGTGGCCAATCCAAAAGCATGAGAGATGGAAAGTTGAGAGGCTCCAAATGCAAGCATAACCAAATCAAACTGAACATCATTCATGAACATGGTGCCAAATCCAAATTCTATATTCAAAACATGAGCATTTCCCCAAATTTATACATGACTTTGAAAAGAAAAGGCTCTCCTATTTATACAAAAACATAAGAAGCTACATCATCAATGGAGGTCCATTATTCTCTCCCTAGATCCCTATAAAATCTCATAGAGTTACAACTTAAATAGGTAATGATGAGACACATATCCTCTTTGACCTTTATCCAAATCTTCTTCCATATCTTGAAGGGAATTCGAATTTAAGCATTGGAGGCCACATAAGGGTGCTTTGGAAGCTTCCAAATGACCTACACATGTCATGAAACTCAAGCCACTTTTAAGTATTAGCAAGTATATGTCATTTTTCTAAGTTTTAACCATTTAATTCACTTATAATACTAGAAATCATTAACTTTTGGAAAACACAAACGGAACCCATATAATATGAAAATAGAGGCTAATGAAAGATTATATGGCTATGGAGTTGCGACATGTGAATGAAATGGTGGTGATAAAGGTGAAAGTAGATGATATTTTGAATACATTTTAGAGACTCTACATATCCCCCAACTGATGTTATTGTATGTCCTCATGCAATCTATTGCATTTCTTAATCGTGATTTGCTTTTGAATGAGCTTGCCTTATATCAATTGTCTTTAAACTTTGCACTTGGAAATTTCATTTCTTTTTGCAGAGTATTTCTTGTCATACATTGAACTGCAACATGTTTGGTTGGTTCTTGTGTGACAACCAAATTTTCATTGGTATTGGTTCTTGTGTTTCAACACCTTGTTTCTTTTTGTTGCAGCAAGATTCATTGAACATATTTAAGAATGCATTTTTAAATTAGCCATATAACGTGCTTATTATTTAAGCATTTATTTTCAAATCATATAACTTTTGAACCATAATGCAATAATAATTGATTAGGACAAGTATGTTAGGATGCAATGAAGTGAAATGGAATGAAGTGATATGGATGTGATAATAAATGGATGTCCCTTCCCCCCCAACTAGAGGTGTTTGTGGTTTTTTTTCAAATGAGAAAGGAAATATGGTGAAGTATTTTCCAAAAATTATAATTTTAGTATTCAAGGAATTCTATGATTAAAAGCTAGAAAATGACATACCTTTACTTACCTAGGAAGTGGAAAAACTGTGCATATGTGGAGAGGTTGTAACTATTGTTGGATCATGGAATAGAATGTAGAATTTCATCTGCTTCTTGGTTCCATAAATGGTGGATGAGGTGGTGAAAGTGGATTCTCTATTTTTGCTGCGAAATCTGTTGTATCTGCTGCAAAATGTTGAAATGATATAGTCTTCACCTGCTATAAAACACGATGGTGCAATTCTAGTCATGCGAATGAATGTGCTGTTGTCGAGTATGAAGAGAAGTCATTGGATTACCGACCATTGATGAATGTCGTTAACCAATGCGAAGCAAACTCACCATTAATGTCAATGAGTGCCAAGGTACCTAAGTACATCTTGCAAAGTGTGAATAGATGAGCTGATGTCAAGCCACTTGCAAGATCTAACAATCAAGGGACATTGATGTATTCCCATGATTGTCAGCGAGAGAACTTGTCATTGATGCATACAAGCCTCAAGGTACTAATAAGGACTCTAGCCCTAAACCTATATAATGTGTTGATGTCAATAGGCCAAGACTTATTAGAAGGGAGGCCTTAATGAATCCTCCCTCATCTAATGCGAGTATGAAATGATGATTTTGGAAGGACTACGAATGAAATTTTTTGCAGTGGATCAAGGTTTATTTAATGGAAAGGAAAATGACAAGAGGGTAAATAAGCGAATAGGAAGAAAAAAGACAAATCAACATGTAAGTGAGTTGAATGTCTCTATGAATGTAAATTATGGAAAATGTAAATGGAAATCATGCGACACTTGTAATTAAAATGGTGATGACGATGCTTAGCAAAAATGCTTGGATAGCTTGTGAGTTTGGAAAGGAAAAATGATGGCATCAATGGATGATAGAAATGGATTCAATTGGTTTTTGTCTCTTGAAATTGGTCGTAGAAAACCAATCATGCATAAATTGGCCTCCTTCAATTCTTTGATTGTCCTGGAACTTGAAAATAAACATGGCACTAACATTGCAATAAAACGTAAGTGTGTTGAAAGAGAAGTGATTGATTTCTTTTTGATACATATGAAAAATTTGCATAATTAACAGGTTCATGACGTGTTTTAGTTTCAAATGTTTAGTCCAATTTCACAATTGTGATAATAAATCCAATTTCCTCAATTTATGTTTCAATCATAGCATTTCATAAGGATAAAGAAATATTATTTGCGAATGCTGAATGATTCCTGCAAAACAATCTTCGATAAAAAATTCATCAATTGATTCTGCAGATAAAGAACCTTCATAGATTTTCTTCTTTCTTGCATCATGCTTGAAAAAATAATCTTTAGACAAATCCAATAAATTTTGATCATGATTTTTTGATCAGAATGCATTATTGATAAGTATATCATTGAGTTAAATACATAGCTGCAGAATTGTTTTTCAGCTGCAGAGTTGTTGTTCAACTGCAGAATTGTGTAGTTTCTGTAGCTAATATCCTGAACATACAGTTAAGTACACGCAGCTATGCATTTTTGTTATAAACAAATAACCAGTCCAATCTTCAAATTGACCAATACTTCTTCCAGAAAAATTAACAAATAGGTTTTATTTATATATATATATATATATATATATATATATATATATATATATATATATATTTTCTTGCTTTGGCAGGTGTGTTTGAGTGGACCATCACAATAGCTTCTTCTCAATTTTCTCTAGTCACTAAATGAATTTCACATTAGAAAAACTTATGACAATTTTCCATGGCAATTTTCTTATAAAAAAAAAAACACAATCTAAAAATTAATGAAATATCTACAAAACTAAAAAAAATAAAAATAAAATATATATACATGAAAGAAAAACATATCAAGAAAAATATATCTACAAATTAAAATATATATACAAACAAATTTAACAAAAAAAATAAAAATCCTATAACATAAATGTACAATCTAAAACATAACAAAAAAACATATCATTAAAATATATACTAAAAAACATAACATTAAACATTAAAAAACATAAAAAAAAATGTAACATATAACATAAATATCATATAACATTCGAAAAAAAAAACGAAATTGCCATGAAAACCATTTCATTTTCAACAGATCGAAGCTTTGCCCTAATTGATCTTGAAATTCCTTCTTCCTCATTGTTGCGGGAATAGTCACCTGAAATGCCTCTTAGACTCAATTTTTTTTTTCCTGCCGGTCCTCGGAGCATCATGTGCCATTGTAATCACTCAGGATCTAAATCAAACAATCGCTAGAACACGAGAAATCTATGGCGGATCTATCTCTTGTAGATTAGGGAGACCATATTCTTAGCGGATTGTTTGCAGGAGAACACTGAATGGCCACAACTGTCTCTGTGCGTTAATTAAAAACCGTTTTTTTTCACGGAATTTTCCAAGTAAGACTCCAGAGAACCCCGAATATCTCCTAATCGGTGATGAATTTGAGAAAATTGTTCCTGGGTTTTATAAATGACCTTGTTCTGAGAAAAACCCACATTTTAATTTTTTAAATTCATTTGCATTTGGTCATAAATCGTGTTTTAAAAATGACATTTTTGAGCTCCTACGCATTTCTGGAAAATTCTCAGGTATTTCTTCCAGAACGACTATTAGATCCAGAGATTTGGCATGAAATGAATACTCTTCAGTAGCTAACAAAGATGGCACCCCCAATCTGTTCATTCTTGATCGATCTATTAGCAGGATGCCAACAATTGTGCCCAATGCATTCACACAGCAACAAAAGAATTCATGGCTTCACTACGGCTCAAACCAGTCCAAATTTGTATGATATATTTTTTTATTACAAACATCAAAATTTCTCAATGTTTCTGGGCAACTAACCCCTAATGTGTACCTTTCTAATGGCCACTGGTAATCCTCAGATTTCGAGATATTCATCTTGTAACTTCACAACCATGATATGCATTCCATTTGGGTGGACTCTGAGAGATATGCATACCTCAATGTGCTCGCCATTCGAGTCTGTGATTTGGGTGAACATGAGGGAGTAGTTTATTCGGGTAATAAATGTTCCTCTATGGCTGATAACCTGAATGACGGAATGGAATTTTCAATTTCTCAGATTCTGACGCCATAGAAGGATTCCCATGGTCCTATTCTCAGTGGAACATGGAGGTTGTTTGCTTACATGAATGGCCTATTATGAACTGGAGATATGCGTCGTCGATCTTCGCAATTTTGGTGCAAATGCATATTGAATTGTAGGCAGAAGTTGAGCTACAGATGATTAGCCAAATATGCAGCAATTTAAAGCAAGATCTAATTTTATTTCTTTTTATTCTTTTTTTTAAATGATGAATTTTGGATTTTGATTTTTAAGCTAATGTAATTTTTTTTACAAATCACATGAGAGCCTAAATTGTCAATTTATTAATTCTTTAAAACAAATTGATAACTTTAAAAAGAAAAAATTACATTTTCCTTATTTAAAAACATATATATATATATATATATATATATATATATATATATATATATATTTTTATGTTTTTTTTTTTTAATTAAAAATCTAACATGATTTTTTAATTTTTTAATTATTTAAAATCAAAACATGATTTCTTTTTTATTGAAAATATTTGTGATATTAATGAAAAAAATGCAAGAAAATAAATAAAATTTTAAAAGATTTTAAAGCCTAAAAACTTAAAAAAAATGCAATCAAGAACTTTAAAAAAAGCAATCAAGCTTGATTTTATTTTTTCTATTTTATCTTACTTGAAATTTTTTTTATTTTTATTTTTATTTTTAAGTATATGAATGTTTCAAATGGAGCCATTTACGAATTAAACTTTATAAAATGTTCATATCCAAAATTGCGAAATGTACTTGATTGTGTAGGAGGACATGATAAATCATTTTAACCTTTATATTTGCCACAAATATCTCTTGAAGAATGGATGAATGTCATGGCACAATTGCGTTTCGATACCATTCCTCAATGTAGTCCTTGTGCTGCAAAGAATGTTTAATCTGCATTCTAGATCCTTTGTCCATAAATGGTTAGTATATATATATATATATATATATATATATGATATGCAGCTAAATGATTTATGCATCTACATGGTTTAATCATGCGTCTAGGAAAAAAACTAAAGAAAATAAAATGAACTCTAGACTGAAAGCTAGTTCCTATCCACACTTCCCTGGCAACAGTGCCAAAATGTTGAGGCAAATTAATTACCTATCATTTAATTGTCAACCCGAGGGTTTCATAAAACTTGCGAAGGGTGCGTGCACTGTATGTGCCAGAAATTAACTTCGAATTTAGATCAACCTAACTATGAAACGAAATAACAACAAACCAAATTCAACTATTCTAATTCAGCATGCAATTCAAAAGAAATTATGGTACAATTATAGTACAGTGCACGGAATTGAAATCTTAATCTTTCAATCTTGCAGGAATTGAAAAGCACACCACTCTTTCAGAAATGAAAGCAAAAACAATCATTTTTAACCTCTCACACAGGAAAATATATGAAAGCAAATGAAAACAAATGCTCTTAATTTTCTAGTTAGAAAATCAAATAAAAACAATTGCTATTAACCTCTAGGTAGAAAGAAAATAAAAATAATCACTTTTAACCTCTCACACAGGGAAGGATATGAAAGCAAATAAAAACAAATGCTCTTAACTTCTAGGTAGAAAGCAAATAAAAATAATCACTCTTAACCTCTCACACAGGAAAATATATGAAAGCAAATAAAAACAAATTCTCTTAACTTCTAGGTAGAAAAAAAATAAAAACAGTCACTCTTAACCTCTCATACAGGAAATGCTATAAAAGAAATAAATTTTAATCTATGAAAGCAATAAATCTAAAAAAAACAATAAATCTCACACATTGTAGGTGGCCAATCCAAAAGCATGAGAGATGGAAAGTTGAGAGGCTCCAAATGCAAGCATAACCAAATCAAAGTGAACATCAGCCATGATCATGATGCCAAATCCAAACTCTATATTCAAAATATGAGCATTTCCCCAACTTTACTCATGACTTTGAAAGGAGAAGGCTTTCTTATTTATACAAAAACATAAGAAGCTACCTCATTAATGGAGGTCCATTATTCTCTCCCTAGATGATCCAGATTTAAACAGGAACGCAACAAATTGTAGATATAACTATAAATACAGAGATGTAGTAAAAATAATACTTCATTTCATCAATGTAAAATACTGAAATATGCTTACAAACAGAGATGGAATTAAACCAGCTAAGATGATGGTAGCTTATATGTGAGAAGAGATGTGGCGGCTACATGCCTCTAAATTGTGTCACAATGAGGCTCAAAGGCCTATTTATTGTTCAGAAACAATGGAAAACCCTAAACATCCAAAAACCTAACCCTAGGAGATGAAACGCCAAACTATGGGCCCCGTTTTGGATAAATTGGTACATCAATTTCCAAAAATTGTAAATTTGGCATACGATCTCCATTTGACATTCACAATATTTCATTAGAAAGATATATCCGAAGAATACAACTTTAGGAGGACAAACATAGGTCCATGGATCCATGTTGTTCCCAGTTTTCTCAAAAACCATTGTTTAGGGCCTCAAAATGGCTCCAGAAGTTCAGAACTCGAAAAACTGCTAAAAATAGTAAATTGTGCTACAATTAAGGAAACTAAAAAACTGAAAGAGACAGTTGTGGGGGTCCAAATGGGATAGGCGGGTGGCCTCCAACATCCACCTGGATCACTAGATCCTTAGAAAATCTTATAGAGTTACAACGCAAATAGGTAATGATGAGACACATATCCTCTTTGACCTTAATCCAAATGTTCTTCCATATCTTGAAAGGCATTCGAATCTGAGCATTGAAGGCCAGATAAGGGTGCCTTGGAAGCTTCCAAATGACCTACACATGTCATGAAATTCAAGCCACTTTTAAGTATTAGCAAGTATATGTCATTTTTCTAAGTTTTAACCATTTAATTCACTTATAATACTAGAAATCATTAACTTTTGGAAAACACAAATGGAACCCATATAATTATGAAAATGGAGGCTAATGAAATATTATATGGCTATGGAGGTGCGACATGTGAGTGAAATGGTGGCGATAAAGGTGAAAGTGGATGATATTCTAAATACATTTTGGAGACTCTACAGATAAAATTAGATATCAACAAGATCTATTTTACAAAAGGGAGTGTGCCTTCAAAGAAGAAGTTACCAGATTAAAAGCTCAATTGGAGGAAGGAAACAAAGTAAGGAAGCAGTAAAAAGGAAGATCAATGTCAAAAGCTATAGGATGAAGTGACATCATTAAAAAATGAATTAAATGAAAAGAGTTCAACAATTAAGAGAATTAAAGATAGGTCCAGTTACTATGAAAGTCTTGATGTTGAGATCGCCTCTCTAAAAGAAGATCTTGAAAATTCAAATAAGCATAATGAAGAACTACCTTATGAAGATGAAGAACAAGAAAATGAGATTCTCCAATTAAGGCAACAAGTGGAAGACGGAAGAAATACTGAAGAAATCATGAAGAAGCAATATTTTGAAAAGGAAGAGAAATATCAGGTTGAGGTAAATATCCTAAAAGGTAAATTAGTAGAAAATGATAATTTTTACGATTTCAAGATAGTACTAATATTTTGGATGACATTCTTAATAGTCAAAGGTCTCCTGCCATCAAATATGGTCTTGAATTTCATGAACTTGTTAAAGGTGAATCTAGCTCACAAACTGAAGCATGGAACTCTGATGCAAAATTTGAAATGCTCAACAAGGAGATAAGAGGCCAACCCCATCAACAACCAAGGAAATAAATACTTCAAATAAAATCATTTACTCATAAGCATGGAAGTGATAATCGATTCTTTCGTCTGATGAATAATGTTGAATGTTTTATATGTCATAATTTTGGACATGTTGCAGCAAGATACAGAAATAGAATGATTCAAGCTAATAGCCGTCACATAGAAAGATCATCAGCTTCCAGTTACTTTAAGGGATATTGTTTTTCTTGTAATATGTTTGGTCACAAAGCCATTGACTGCTATAGAGGGAATATGAAACATATAAGATTTGATGCTTGTAACAAGTTCGGGCATATAGCAAAAGAGTGCAGGAGCAATTTTCGGCAAACATCATCACACTCCAAGGTATGGAAGAAGAAGGAAGTACCATCAGAAGGATGTGGCATAGCTCAGTATACAGACATAACAGACTCAAGGGGAGCTGAAAGTGTGAAACTTCAGTATTCCAATTCTCATACACAGTTATCATGAATACAAGTCGCGTATATACGCGAGTTAAAAGTTGCACAGTCACATATATGGTGTTTTGAGGAAGAAGTAGTGGGACGAACTTAGGAAAATGGGTCTGATATGGTTCAGTCAATTATCAATTATATTTTCTGTTTTGATCGATGATGATTATAGTTTCCTGATGATATGTAGAAGTGCTTTTGGTCCTCATAAGTTGTTAATAACTTGATGAATAACTTGTTGATGATGATGCCTTGATGATTCTTACTAACAAATGCAATGACCAGATCTGACAGTGAACAGATGGCATAGGTTCAAGGGGAGAATATGCTTCTAATAATGCATTGTTTGAATTATACATGATGATACTTATACTACTTGATTCACATAGTTTCTTTGATTCAGATGACTCTTTTGATGTTGGACATATAGAAGTTTTTGATCTTGATGTTGATGACAAATGTTTATGGTACAGATCATATATGGTGTATGATAGTTGCTGATGACTATCATGGTCTTGTTTAGATTGTTGGTCCTTGTTATAAATGTCATGTATATCATTTGATATAATGGTTATGTAAAGACATATGATGTAACCCCATTATACATGGGAAGGATGATGTAATAATTGCAAATTTTTAGTCATGTATGAACATTTGGTATATCCCCACTTGATTGCGTGATTGATGTATGTATGGTTCATTGGTGATAGGAAGGTCATAATCACTTAGTTGAGTGATAAATTCATGTACTTCATTTCACATCCATTAGAGATTTCGGTAAAACCTCAGGGGGAGCATGATCAGAGAATTCAACATGCGCAGAGAATCCCTACCGGGAAGAATATCTTGGTCCGCCCTTTGCCCTTGATGTCAAAGGGGAAGAGTATCTTGGTGTTTGGTTTCCATCAAGTCCAAAGGGGGAGATTGTTGGTATTATGATACAGGTGTTGTCCTTGATGGCAACTCACATAGATGACATTTCACAGTGCAACAGGTTAAAAACAAAGGAGTACATATCAGACTCCAGGGATTGAAGAAAGAGAATGGTTTAAGAAGTATATGCTGGTTCACTTTGTCCAAGCAGCGTACACACGCAAGTTAAGATAACAAAAGGATAGTCTATGTATGCACACACTTTCATAGAAGGAAAAGCGTGTATGGAATGGAAAATCAAGGTTTTGGTCTAAGGTATTGGTCCGAGGTTTTGATCGAAATTATTGGTCCAAGGTTTTGGTTGAAGGTATTGGTCCAAGGTATTGACAAAGGATCTAACTATATAAGAAGGAGAAGATCAAAAGGCTAGGTGTGTAAGTAATGAATATCTTATGAAGAGAAAATATAGATGTTATGGGTTTCTGGTCCTTTGCTTGATCTGAACTAAGGATGAACCTAAGCAGTTGATGATGGATGAGATATGATGATGGATCATGATCATAAGACTTGAAATGTATTATCATTATGTGGTCTAATCATGGATAATCTAGATCGGGATGCTAATGCATGTTTTATTTTGTAAATGTTATGATCTGAGTATGACTAAAGTTTGGAATAGCTGTGAAGTTTTTAGTTAGTATTTGCAGATGTATATGTTGGTTCTCCTTGGTCAAGGTGCGTATACATTCCGGTTCGGTACTTTGATGTAGTGTATACATTATGAAATATGATGTTTGAAGTTGCAGTTGGTTCTGGTTTTTCATTTAGAGTTTTGGGTTCTGCTCTATGTTCTGGTGATAGTGTTATGAATGTTCAGATTGATTGGTTGTGATTTGCTTCAGTGATGATGGGTTTTCAATGATTAGTTGTATTGCAGTGGTGATTGATTTTGAGCTTCAATGTTGTTGATGGGTCTAGTATGAAAATTGGATGAAACATGGCCTTCATATTGTGTTGTTGTGTACCAGGAGTATCCAGTCTGAAAATTAATGAAACATGGTCCCTGGAGGAAGAGAGAAGGTTGTAGCCTTTTGTAGGTCGGTGCCTATGCACTTGTAAACACATCGGCTAGTGCAAGAGCTAGGGGGTTGTAGCTATCTTCCAGTAGAAGCTGGAGAACGAGAGAAGGTTGTAGCCTTTTGCAGGTGGGTGCTTGCATAATAGTATGAGTCTGCACCAGTACACGATTGTAAACAGTTTTTTCTTATATTAAAAGAAGACAAAGACGACAACAACAGGTGGTTTTTTTCCCGCATTGGGTTTCCACCTTAAATTTTGGTGTTCATATGTGTGATGGTTTATTTTGTTGTTACTGCACATGGTTATTGTTTAAATGGTTAATAAAGTAATGATTAAAGATCAACATATGATGAATTAACTGAATTATAAGTTCTCTGGATATATGCTGGTTGCCTTAAATACAGTTGCGTGCACACGCGAGTTCCCTTCATTAAAGTAGAGTATATAAATTTGAGTATGAAATGAAAAAGTTATTAATTTGATAAATATTGATTTAGCCCCTCCTCTCAATATTATTTTGTTGGCTTTTCATTGGTTCCTCGTTAGTCCCACTGTCATCCATTTCCCATCGATGCAATTCTAGATTTAGCCTACCACTGAATTACTTCCATTGAATATTGCACCACAACTTAAAATAACTTTCCATGTTAGACATTGTCGTACATTCACTTAATTTCTACACGTATACCTTTTTTATTAGGACTCCCAACACTGCGCACTGCCTAATCTGAAACTAATACTACGTGAGACTCTATTTGGTGCATAATTATCCACACTTTCACATAATGTGACTTATCTTGCAACTATCTAATAACTTCTACTCTCGAAAACAAAGAATAAACACTATTGACCAACTCTAAAAAGAAACAACACCAATCTAACTATCAATCACAACAAACATACTTTATTTATGTACAAAGGGTAGAATTTCCTTTTCCTTGTCACATATGGTGCACAACAACTCAATTTTTCTTATACAGCTTCAACTGGCTCCCATTAACGAAACCTTCTCACAAAGTACCATCCAAATTCTTTCGTTATATCGTTCCTACATCGATCACATGTTGGATATGTATGGCCCCATCCAATGCATATGAAATTTTTCTAGGTGTTTTAAAACTTGTTGTGATACAACAATACCAAATCTCCAAGCTGAAATGTATTTTACTTAATTTTGTTGTCGTGTTGCCCCTTCTCTTTGGATTTTTGCATTTCTTAGTGAAAGTTGGCTAGTGTGCAATTTTCCTCCAGTGGCAGTAGCTCCTGTACCATCTTCTCCACTACGCTAGATTTTTTCAGTTTTGTGGCTATTGCAATGCATAAGCTTGACACAAAAAATCTATTAGCATTACTACCTCCTTCCCATAAACTAACCAGAAAGGTTTTTTCCGATCAACTTCTTGCACGTGGTTCTATATTCCCACAAAACTGCCGGTATCCTCAAATCCCAGTCAGTGCATTTACATTACATATGTTAGTAAGTGTTATCCCCAATATTTTGTTAAAGGCCTCCACTATACCATTAGCTTGTGGATGGTGGGGAGTGCTCTTTTGATGATAGATCTGGAACTCCTTTGTCAGTGTTGTAATAGTCTTGTTCAAAATATGAGTGCCTTGATCACTCATTAGGATCCTCAAACACAAAAATATGGTCCATAAAATGTTAAATAAAAAACACACAATTGTATTTGCATCGCAAAGTTTGACTAGTACGACTTCTGCCCATCTAGTTAGATAGTCAGTGGCGGTGATTATGTACTGTTTGCTAGTTTTCCTTTGGGTGGGCTGATCGGGCCCACAAACTAAATTTTCCATTTATCAAATGGCTATAGGATGAGATGGAGAGCCAAGGGCATATTGTCTCTATGGGAAGGCTACCCTACTTGCAAGAATACTTCACAGGATCTGCAAAACTCCTTGGCATCACCATGTAGGGTAGGCCACCACAGTTTTGCATGTAATTTCTTTTGCATCGTGGCCTGTCTAGCATAATTCCTTCCATCAACACATGTATATGCTTCTGTCACTCTCATGGGTCACTCATGCTCCAATACACACGTACACAAAACCCCATCTACACCCAAATTGTGTAAGGAACTTACGATGAACTGATAGTCTGTCACTTTTACTACCAATTATTTCTTCTGCACGATAGTATACTCTTATGGTTCGATTACTATACTCAATAATCTTGAAATCTCCACAAAATGATCATCCACCATGGTCATATCAAAAATCCATGCATTGGGGAAATTATCATCTAAATTCCGCTCACTCTCTCCTGAGGTCAGGAGTGATAAATGATCAGGTCTTTCATTCAATCGAGCAGGCTTGATAGCCACATGAAAGTCACATTCTTGGAAATAGAACCATTGGAAAATCATTCCCCCCAACATGGGCTTGTTGATGAGGTACTTTTTCCTCTAATTGTTGGTGTACAACTTGAAATTTTTACCCAATAAGTAATGTCTAATCATTTGAAGTGCATACACCATTGCAAGTCCCTCTCTCTCTGTCATGGTGCAATTTTTCTAGGTTGTAGATGACTTCTTGCTAGCAAAATAAATGGGATGATCTCTCTCTCTCTCCAAGCTATGCCAAAATCGTACCCAATGCAATTGATTAAGCATTGCCATGCACGTGGAACTCCTTGTGCCAATCTGGGAAACCAAAATCAACACAATCACCAATTTCTCTTTCAAAGTTTCCAAAGCTTGTTGACACTCCTCATTACACTAAAATTTGGTTTCTTTCTTCAACGATGTCTTCGTAGGGGAATTAATTTAAGCATACCCTTGAATAAACTTTTGATAATATCCTGTATGTCCCAAGGTAGAACGAAACTTTCTGACTGATATGGGTGGTGATATATCCACTATTACCATGATCTTGGATGGGTCCACCAACAAACCTTGCTTGCAGACTCTGTGTCCCAACAGAATACCAAAAGGTGAACATAATATACATTTCTTTATATTCAACGAAATTTATAGTTTTTTGCACCTGTCCAACATCAGATGCAAAACTTCTATATGCCTCTTCAATAGACTAAACTTAGTTCAATCATCAAGATAGGCTTTCAAAAACTTGTGAATGAATTCCTTGAACACTTCAACCTCTATGCACGAAAAAATAGTCGTTTCATTCTTCAACCCAAAATGATATGATTTTGTATTGGAAGCACCTGCATTCCATTGAGAAGGTGGTTTTCTGTTGATATTCCTTTGCAATCCCCACTTGGTGGTAGCCAAAGAATCCATCAGTAAATGAGTAATTATATTGTCCACTCGTATTCTCCAGTATATCATCAGTAAAGGGAGTAGGGAAGGGGTCATGTGCACATGCATCATTTAACTTCCGGAGGTCTACACAATTCTAATTTCTCCGGTCTTATTCTATACCACCATAGTATTAATCTATTCTTATTCTTCCATGGGCTCAATAATTCCTTTTTTTAACATTTTATCCAACTCTTGCTTGACCTTCTCTTTATAAATCATATTCAATTGATAGGGTTGTTGCTTTACATGCTTAGCCTCAAATTTCAATGGAATTCTCATCTCACGCAATTCTTTAACAATTCCCTTCATTTCCTTGAATGTGTTGAGGAACAAATCCTGATACTCGCACTGTAAGTATGGAACTTCTTCTACCATTTCATTATACCAATAATCCCTTATAACTGCCATTGTATGATTTTCCTCAATCCCGTTATTTACTTTCTTGGTTTTAATAGGTTGTGCATACTCGGTTGAATGAAACATTCATCCACTCACTGGATGCTCCCCTTAAACCTCTGGAATCTTTATATTTCTGGGGTCATCATCATCCTCTCCTAGCTTCGTCGCATTGTAACATTCCATGAACTCTTGTATCTTTTGTGAATGTCTGTGCGTAGGACACAATGGTATATCATTTAGCATTGTTGACTCTCCAGTGGTAAAAATATTTTGTCACGGCACCTTCACAGCCTTGTCTAGCACTGGTTCCTCTGCTTCAAAACTAAAGGTATCCTTGAAGCTCTATGCCATCTCGTTCCATTCCTTTTTTCATCGGCGCACCTCCAACTCAATATACTAGTTTTTGGGGACAACATCTAGCGTATGTATAAATCTGTGTATGCACTCCTGTTGCAGTACATTTCCTCTAATCCGTGCTACAACACATCGCTCTAAGTGTGTCTTCAGGAATTCTGTAACTGAATACTTATCCCCATGGACCCCATAATTGGTCCTGAACTTGATGCACAACAATTGCCTACATTGTTGCCATCCTGTGATCTAACTCTTGTGCGTAGTGCACAACCTAGCTGAGTTTGCACACAATGCAACATTTAATGCAGGAATCTTTACATGCACAGGTACCTAATCTTTGAAGTCTTGCACAAAAATGGTTTCTTTGGATAATCCATAAAAGCAGGGCATGTTATGTACCTTGGTTCCTACTTTGTGCACTACCCTGACTAGGTGTGTGTGCCTTAGAGTGAAAACTTCATGAAATTTTCTTTCTTAGTTTTCTAGCACCTCCTCTGAGTCAAAAGTGAAAGACCCGACACTACGCTAGATCAACACTCCATCAACTGAAGGGTTCATATAATCCTCTTGAATGGATGTCACATATTAAATATTGTCCAATTATTCCATCATTTTCTCTCTTTTAACTATCTCTGCATACCAGTCTCCTTTTGGTGGATCGGTGTCATTAATGATATATATAGCTTAAAAATCAGCGATACTCATAGCGCCATCGATATCGACTCGTAGACCCGTCAATATACCAATTGGGAAGATACAATGTTGATTGGCTAATCTTAGCTAAATAGGAGACCATGTCAGCTTTGGCCTCCACATCATTTGACGCAGGAAATCATACGTATACCCACAGTGTGCATATGCTATGCATAAATCCTGTCTGTCCTAGGTTTTCTTAACTCTCTAAGGAGTCAAATCTTCAATTCTTAAGGTTTAAGGCCCATTAACAATTCTCTATGCGGAATGATTGATAGACTAACAAAGTCTACCCATTAAACCACCCTTTCCTTTATATCAGAACTCATTCTCCTTTTATCGAGACTTAATCACCCCTCTTAAACCTTCGTTAACCTTTTATTAGCCCAAATATATATATAACCACACATTAAACTAAGTCCTATTCATTCCTTTGGACTTTCACATGAAATCCTCATATCCACACTATATTCTATTATAATTCTATTATAATAGAAATACTCCACAGCATAGGAAATCTTACCTTTTCCTCACTTTTCCACGTCTCTACACATTCTTCGATGCATGCTTTATCGCAATTGCAATTGCTATCTCCACGGGTAACATTACACATGAACTATCGCATCCGATATATGATAATGCATTATCGGATTTCAAATACCATTAATCGCACCCATATAACTGATTAGGTCTGCTTCTTATCGCATGCCTCAATACTCTTTGCCTCGATCAATACCGCTATATGTTTGCGATGCAATCACTCCGATGATCGCATCGGTGATCACTTGTCGCTGATGTTAGTTCACATATCAATATAACATTGCGATGCGATATTTAAGAAGGCTCCTCCACCGTTGATCTTATTTATGATCCGACGGTCCACGCTTCAATCACATATCGCAATCGCTCAAGGCATGAGGCTGGTTCATTCACTCCTGAAACTTTCCTCTGATGCGATATTAACTGCTCCGCTTGCTGCAACTTAATCCTACTCGTTGATCCTAAAGATCCAACGGATCTTGTGCAACAACACTTCATTACTCATCCTTCTCTTTACTTGTGTGTTTACGGCATTCTTCAATGGTTTTGGTTCTTCTGTCGTTCCATTGCGTGACTCCCTCCTGAGCTTATTCCATATATTTCTTTAATCAATGTTACTCTAGGACTTTATTTCGATCCTTCAATCGGATTCAATGACCCATTACGACTCTCTATCCATTCAAAAAAGAATCTTGATTCTTCATGCTTACACACAGGTTTTAATTAAGCAATTTAAATACTAATCCCGTGAAAGAATTTCCATCAGTCATTCGTGTTATTCATGTATAATTCCACAGGTTCACAATCAAATGCATTATAGGGCTATTAAAGCACATACAAATACAAATTCCCACACATGGTATCCAAAAATCCACACTAATTTGATATTAAAATATTTACAAGGGAACTAGTCACATTTGACTGATTCAGTCATTCTCCATAAAATCCATCTATCACTCCTCCTAAATTCTCTCTTCTACTCTTAATATCTTCTAACTCTCTCGCTCTAGCTAGCCTCTGGCTAACCTGTCTAACCTGTCTAACCTCTTGAATTATCTAAGATATTACAATTTATACAAGAATGGATTCATGAACCAATTTAGTTCAAATCCAACAATTTTTCACTTCCTCCTAAAGTGTCTCTTTAGCTCCACCTTTACCTCAAACAAATCTTAAATGAAGCTTTTTAATCCCTCAAATCCTCGCTCTTCCTAAGATTACTCAACTTCCTCTCAAATCTCTACATTCACAATATATTCTTCATTAGTCAAGTTTACAATTAAAAATCCCCTCAGCTCAACTAAACTTAGGAAAATAAATAAAAGTATTAAGGAAACCCACTCCCTTTTGTAAATGTGAAATAAGACTCATGGGTCTTATAGACTTTGAATAATTCTCCTACATTAGACTCCCCAGGTTGAAATAATTCATGGACTCTTGTTCATGAGTCTTTCCACTTCCTCTGTTGTAAACTTCATCAGATTTCATCTTCCAACTGGCTGTCTGATCTCTTTCAACTGCAGGTGCATTTACTACCTCCTTTGTTTCTCTTGGGTGCCAAACTCCGTGTTGTGGATGTCCTTTTGCTCTGCATTCATAAGCATCTCCTTTGCATAATGTTTTGGTGCTGATACCCTGCATAAACATCTCCTCAAACAACATAAATCTCTGCTTCTCTATCTGCTACTGTCTTGTCATCATCTCAATAGAATTGATCTCCATATTTATGTATTTTCTCCTGTCCTATACCTGACTATTTCTTTTGATTTCTGACTCGATCACCAACATCTCCTTCTATCTATAAACCATTTTCTTTATGATGTCCTGTATATCCTTCCATCTTCCCTTGACTTGTTGACTTTGATAATTCCTCATGTTCATCACCTTTGTAGTTTTCATCATCCACCTATCCAATAGCTTAAGTAGAGTCCTTCCAATCTCGAAAGAAGATTGGTTCTTGTTTAATACAAGAACATATAACCTTCCAACTACACATTGTTCCCCGGCTGCAAATATTTTAGTTATTGAACTTTGTTCAACTCCCTCCATTTTCCTATCAAATTTAACTGAACTGTTCACCCAATTTTCCAATTGCAACCTCAAGATAAACTCTTGACATTTAAGCCTCCTTTGTATTAAGAACAAAATCTGTCTGTGGACTGTATTTTCACTTCCCCTGCAATTTTCTTCCTCTTCTGCAATAACTTGTTTAAGAGCTATGCCAACTCTCTTTCCTCTATTCCAAGCTTCTGAGTCAACTCGTTGCATACTCTCATCTTCTTGTTTCCATAAGGAAACTGACTTTCAGTAATTCCAATATTTACAGATTCGTTCATGTTTACTTGTGCAAACATATCTCCAAGAGTAGGTTGTCCTTCATCCTGAAAATCACATTCAATAATTAAAGACTCAAAATCAGAAAATATATTACATTTTCCATCTCTTTCCTCATTAACTCTGCTCCATAATTTTTCTGATTTGTTATCCTCTTGATGTATATATGACATATCAAACTTGTCATGTCATCTTGTCTTGGAAAAGTCTTCTTTGGCTTCACTTTGTTCTGAATGCTGTCTAAGTTCTAAATTCTGTTCTCTGCTCTTCTCTTTGGCCTTCCTTCCTTTCACACTCCTTTTCATTCTTCATGTTCCTTCCTTACAAATTTGTAAGCCATTAAGTTGTCTTTTCCATTCTTCCTTTGTTTCAATCAAAATCTGCCAATCTCTGAGTTTAGAACCTAAAGTTATATTTGTTTCAATACAAGAAACAAAATCACCATATACCATAGGTTTTCCATTCCACTATAGAGTCCCTTTTACAACAGTGAAAATTACTATCAACACCATGAATATCACCTTCCATTGCTCCCCTTGGTTGCTCACTGCATATGCATAGTTCACAAAAGCATTCTTACCTTCATCCTCTAAGATTGCCTATCTATTTTTAGTTTGTTGTTTACATTCACCTTTACTCTTTTTGCAATTTGTACAAATAACACTGTCTTCAATTTCCAGCTGTGCATCAGTGTCTACCAACCTCTCTTTGAGTTCCTGTTTGTCCTCTTTTCCTTTCTTCTTCATAACCTTGAATGGATTAATTGTACCTCCTTGGGTTGAATTCTCTTTATAAGCCTTGTTTCTATCATCTTCCATAATACACTCTTTAGTAAGAGTCCTTTCCATTAATGATCCATTATGTCTTTCCAATATAATTTCTTGTCCATTAACTATTAATACAGGTTCATAATTTTTGAATAAAAATTGAAGAGATAATTCCATTACCTCAAGTGTTTGTACTACATCTACACTCTTGTTTGCTCTTTTCATAAGGTCATCTTCATACCTCTTTTCTACTTCTCCTTTTGCAATTTGCAATTTCCTTTTGTTTTCAGACTATCTGCCATCTTTTTGCCAAGTCTTACTGGATTCATCATCTTCATCCTCCTTAGTAGTCTTCAACATTTGTCCATCTCCAGTGTCCTTGAACACATGTTTAATCAAGAATTGTTCTATCACATCCATCTCTTCTAACAGTTTCATTTCTTCAACAACTTGCATAAACATATCTTCTAAAGGTTGTTCATCACCTGCATACATGCACAAATCATTAGTTTCACAAATACTAGGCTCCTTTTTCTTTGATGTTTCAATCATCACATCTCTCTGCTGGTTCGAACTTGTCCAATAGTTCAAGAAATCATCAATGATTCCTTCCTCAACAAGGTAAACCTCTTGCTTGTGTCTACAATAGCTATCTTCCATCTCTAACTCAGCTGCTCTGAGTTCTTCTCTTAATTTGATATACTTTCTCCTCTTTATCTGTTTCTGCAACAACTTCCACTTTATCTTCTTTCTTTTCATAGTCCAACCATACCTTTGGTCCTCTTCACATTTTTCTAGCAGCACTATTATGGCATCCATAATTGCCTTCAGTTCTGTAATTTCTCTATCAAATATCTCTTGACTCATCTTCTCTCCTTTTCCTTTTTCCTTGGCATCTTCCTTTCTTCTGTTGTGGCTTCTCTCTGAACCCCTACTATGACTATCAGTAGTCATTTCCTCGTTATCGCTATAAGCTTCTCATTCACTATGAGCTGCACTAAGCCTTTGTGACAACAAGTCCTCCCTGTCGTCACTTACCTCACCAATCCCTCCTCTGGACTTGGTATTTTGGCAAGCACTGGTTCTCTATCTCTAGAACCTCTTGAGCATTCTCTTCTGCTCACTTTAGGCTTTTATCCTCAACTTACCTTCTCTTGAGAACACTTTAACTGTCCTCCTTGTCTAGCTTTCAGCTGGAATATTTAGGTTCACTGCCACTAACACAACTCCTCTCTTTCTTTACACAGTCTGCTACTGTGTGTTGTTGCTATCACTCTCTTCCCTTATAAAAACAATTCAAATGAACCAACATCAAAATACAACTCATACCTACTGATCTATCTCTTTCATCCTTCACTGGCTGGGAAATACACATGCTGCTTTACTTTTTACTATCTGCACTTCAGTTCTTCTTTCAACTGAATTTTTGTTCTTGCTGAGTACATCCATATTCACTTTCTTTCCTTACAATATCTTTGCTGCAATTTCTTCACTTGCTCCTTTGTCACAACTACTTGTTGGAATTTCATTACCTGCTACTTGCATTCACCTACACATACCATTAAAGCTTTAAAACTTACAAGATCCTTTCTGATCCTATCTTCCTCAACCCTTTTCCACAGTCTATCTTGAATGAATCGACTGAAGTCTTCATTGCCTGTAACATTTCAGAGTTCTTCTATGCATGAATCCTTGTGCTCTATTCTCCCTCTGTATCAAATCCATTACAATGCAAATTATATATATGCTAGGAATAAAATTCAATCCCTCAACCAATCTCTACAGAGCATTAATCTTGCTCTGATACCAAATGACGCAGGAAATCATATGTATACCCACAGTGTGCATATACTATGCATAACTCCTGTTTGTCCCAGATTTTTTTAACTCTCTAAGGAGTCAAATATTCAATTCTAAAGTTTTAAGGCCCATTAACAATTCTCTATGCAGAATGATTTATAGACTAACAAAATCTAACTGTTAAACCACCCTTTCCTTTATATCGGAACTCATTCTCCTTTTATCGGGACTTAATCACCCCTCTTAAACCTCCGTTAACCTTTTATTAACCCAAATATATATATAACTGCACATTAAACTAAATCCCACTCATTCCTTTGGACTTACACATGAAATCCTCATATCCGCGCTATATTCTATTATAATTCTTTTATAATAGAAATACTCCACAACATAGGAAATCTTACATTTTCCATGCTTTTCCATGTTTTTGCACATTCTTCGATGCATGCTTTATCGCAATTTCAATCGCTATCTCCACGGGTCACATTACACATGAACTATCGCATCCGATATGCGATAATGCATTATCAGATTTCAAATACCATTAACCACACCCATATAACTAATCGGGTCTGCTTCTTATCACATGCCTCAATACTCTTTGCCTTGATCAATACCGCAGTATGTTTGCGATGTGATCACTTCGATGATCGCATCGGCTATCGCTTGTCTCCGAGATTAGTTCACATATCAATATAACATTGCGATGCGATATTTAAGAAGGTTCCTCCACCGTTGATCTTATTTCTGATCTGACGGTCCATGCTTCAATCGCATATCACATTCGCTCAAGGCATGAGGTCGGTTCATTCACTCCTAAAGATTTCCTCCGATGCGATATTAACTGCTCTGCTTGCTGCGACTTAATCATACCTGTTGATCCTAAAGATCCAACGGATCCTATGCAACAACACTTCATTACTCATCCTTCTCTTTACTTGTGTTTTTACGACATTCTTCAATGGTTTTGGTCCTTCTGTCGTTCCGCTGCGCGACTCCCTCCTGAGCTTAATCCATATATTTCTTTAATCAATGTTACTCCAGGACTTTATTTCGATCCTTCAATCAGATTCAATGACCCATTACAACTCTCTGTCCATTCAAAAAGGAATCCTGATTCTTCATGCTTACACACAGGTTTTAATTAAGCAATTTAAATACTAATCCTATGAAAGAATTTCCATCAGTCATTCGTGTTATTCATGCAGAATTCCACAGTATTTCACAGGTTCACAATCAAATGCATTATAGGGCTATTAAAGCACATACAAATACAAATTCCCACACATGGTATCCACAAATCCACACTGATTTGATATTAAAATATTTACAAGGGAACCAGTCACATTCGACTGATTCAGTCCTTCTCCATAAAATCCATCTATCACTCCTCCTAAATTCTCACTTCTACTCTTAATATCTTCTAACTCTCTCGCTCTAGCTAGCCTTTGGCTAACCTGTCTAACCTATCTAACCTCTTGAATTATCTAAGATATTACAATTTATACAAGAATGGATTCATGAACCAATTTAGTTCAGATCCAACAATCTCTCACTTCCTCCTAAAGTATCTCTTCAGCTCCACCTTTACCTCAAACAAATCCTAAATGAAGCTTTTGAATCCCTCAAATCCTCACTCTTCCTAAGATTACTCAACTTCCTCTCAAATCTCTACATTCACAATATATTCTTCATTAATCAAGTTTACAATTAAAAATCCCCTCAACTCAACTAAACTTAGGAAAATAAATAAAATGATTAAGGGAACCCACTCCCTTTTGTAAATGTGAAATAAGACTCATGGGTCTTATAGACTTTGAAGAATGCTCCTACATCATCATTTCCCATGTGCTCTTTGGAAGAATATGAACATCAGATCTTAAGTCCAATATGATGTTGTTCATTTCATAATCTTCCACTTGCGCACCAAACTTGAATTCCTTTCTTGTCCTCTTTCTCTGTGCTACTTGATTTACTACACGCGATCAAGTTCATGCGTTCACTATCTCAGTCTCCTTTTTGCATTGTTCCATTATTCTCTTAAAATTCTACAGTGCCTGTTCATTCCTTACCAATTGGAGACAACTCTATAGCAACTTCTACACTAGATCTACCATTGTTGTAGATTCTCCACAAATGGTATCATCATAGAAAACTGCATCACAACCTTTAAGAGTATATCTCGCATATCCCATTCTACAACAACCATCTCCCTTTAGGATTCTTTGTAAGTTTCCTTCTCTTGGACAGGGTTTAAACTTGGAGGAGGTTCGAGTGCCTTTGTAACCTAGTGTGACTGTTCATATCCTAGTTTTGTAGCATATTCTCCCTTCCTGACACTTCCATGTGTGACCTCCCCAACTTGAGGCTAGGTTCTATGGGGCTTGAAAACTATCATTTGCACATTCAACCCTTTCTTCTCTGGCCATTTAGCAATCAATTGTGGGAAATTCTTAGTTTCATGGTCTAGCGCGCTATAATAGGTATATGTGCAACAGGGATTAGGGAAAACCCGCGGAAGGTGTTCTTGTTGTCCAATATTATAGCAAACAATAGGTCCCCAACCTCTTCCAAATCTACCTCTTCCTCCCACTGGTCCTCCTAGACCCCTAGATGCCATTCATTGTCCTCGAACAGGATGATTGTATGGTTTCGGTTGGTTATATCTATTTTCGTGGTTTCAGTTCCATCAAGGAAATGTACTCGAAATGAATCAAATTTTTGGTCACGCATCAACTCGAATGCATGATAATGGTGGATATCATGCCTCGTCGATTTACAAAAATCACAAAATAGAGTGCGATAATTCGCATCATACTTTTGCATCATTGGATAACTTTGTGGGGTGTGACCATATACTCAGCGAAATTCACACCACAACCCTCTACTATGCATAAAAAAATTATTTGTGATGATCGCCATATATTCCATTAGTAGCTTGAACTCATTTATGTGGTGAATTTATATCCTCCAAATAGTATGCCACACTGCCTCTCACTTCTCCTTCCTCTTATTCAAATCCTAAAGTTGAAGAACCAACGCTTCCAGGTAAGACGTGCTGCACCATATGACTATTTTCTTTGTTCTCTATTAGAGAAGCTTCTAGCTTCAATGAAAGCTCCAATGCTTCTAATTGTGATTTGATTCACTATTGTGTTAAGGGTATCCTAATATGTGGAAGTATACCAACAATAAATGACTCTTTATGTTGTGTGTCCAGAGTCCTGAATGCCAACCTATCCTTTAAGATCTTAAACCTCTGGTCAAAATCCAATATTCATTCACTTGACCCTTGTTCGATCTCTTTCAACTTGGTAATGCATTGAGACTCGGATTTTAGCTTATGAAATTCCTTGATTAGAGCTTATTTAATGTCATTCAGCATCCTGTTCTATCTAGTTGGGGTTGTGATCTTAAATTTCATATAACATATCAATGCAGGATCCTAGAAAGTAGCTTCCAACTAAAAAATATTTGTTGCCTCATCCAGGACCTGTTTTTCTATCAAAACGACCTCATAAACAAATAAATATTGATCTGGATTCTCGTTCCCAGAACCATGGAACAAAAGCATCCTTCTACGTCTTCCATCGTGCTCTGTGAAGTACTCCCTGATGAAATACTTCCACTTGCACTTTCCACACCACTAGATAATTGTGCACTGGTCTGCATACTAAATTGAACTTGATCACCCTGCAACACCCCTCTTACGGTTTGACCAAATCCACTACTTCTAGTACCTCTACCGCCTTGACTGTGATTTATGTTTTCATTATTCGATATAGTGAGTTGAGTACTTAACTCTATATTAGTATATGTGCACAAGATTGTGGGTTCGACACCAGGCAGGGTCATATTATGTTGGGGTTGTGATCTTAAATTTCATATTCCATATCAATGCATGATCTCTGAAAGTATCTTCCAACTGAACAATATTTTTTTGCCCCATTTAGGCTCTGTTTTTATATCCAAATGACCTCATAAACAAATAAATATTGTTCTGGATTCTCGTTTCTAGCACCATGGAACATATGCATACTCAATTCTACGCTTTCCATCGTGTTCTGTGCAGTACTCCTTGATGAAGTACTTCTAGTCGCACTTGCCACACAACTAGACAATTGCATGCCAGTCTGCGCACTAAATTGAACTTGAGCACCCTGCAACACCCCTCTTACCGTTCGACCAACTCCACTACTGTTATTACTTCTTCCCCCTTGACTATGATTTCCCTTTGCAGTATTCAGTATAATATATTGAGTACTTACCTCTATATTTGTATATGTGCACGGGATTGTGGGTTTGGTACTAGGCAGGGTCTAACTCTATTGTTGAAGGTTCAGAAAATTCATACTACATGGATTGAGCCTCTCTTCTTCCTCCGTGCCAATGCCTCATGTACTGAACTGTATTCCCTCATAGCATTTATCACTTGTGCTATTCCTCGTCCTTTGGTGGCCCTTACTTGCCCTTCCCTGGGCTTCTCCTTGCTATAGAAATCAACACTGACTTCCCTCCTCCCTCATCACTCTATTGGAACCTCCATCCACTGCTTAATGTGCCACCCTTTATGTCCCTACCTCCATCCTACCTCTTTTCATTCATATCCATAGTCATGTACCTTGTGTTCAATCTCCACCACAGTCTCCCTACTATTTTTCCATCTCCCCTTTGCTCAGACTAGCCCATAGTTCTCCCTCACTTTCCACTTGGTGCGCAAGCAGTTTAGCCACTCATTTTGTTTGACTCCAAGGGTAGAACTATGTGGTCACATAGTGGAATATTCATGGATAATGGTAGAGACCATATGAATCTTCCTTTGCATTGCACTATATGATATTGTTGCTTCTATTGTGAATTCAAAAATAGAGCCTTCCAACACACTCTCAAGCCATAAATATACAACACATGAGATATTATTACTTACCACTTACAACTGATGCACTTCCTATAGAGTCCACTGTCTTGGTCCATGGTGGTGGTAAGTCAGATTATTACCCTTTAGCCATTGAACCCACTCTGTCAGAATATTTGGGAATTCTAAAAAGAATACTTTGTGAAGTTCAATAAACACATATTTCTGCAACCAGTTCTCCATGCTCAGTCTTCGACCTTCGATTTCCTTTTCCACAAACTCATTCTCTTTTTGTTTAAACCATCGAATAATTTATTCTTTGATGGGATTCCATGGTTTCCACATCTTGGTCCCAACAACATAAACATTTGTTGGCGCATGGGGATTTAGAAGAGTTGAGAATTGGTGCACAGTTCAATCAACAAACCTGCTCAACAATGACCCTTTTGACATCACCCACAAAGTGAACTAAGTCTCACTTGAGGTGTTGTGGGGGACTGGTGGAACTAGGTTCCCATAGTCAAATGGGATTAGTCTGGTTATGTGACACTAGGACTTTGTCTTATTATGTGGGGTTTCAAACACCTAATGGATAAACACCTAACAATCATTCTGTGATTATGTGCCTTGTGGAACTTCACAGGTTCTTACACTAACTGTATAGTTCAATTCATTATCCTTGATGTTATTATGAACAAAGCATTTCATCCCTCTCAACAACCTTTCCAATAATATAATAGCATCTCACCATTCAACGTACATAATATTATTATGACAAAATTATAACATTGCTATCAACTCCTATGGCTACAAAAAATATTAAGAAACATTGAATCAAAATTGTACCATTAGACAACGAATAAATAAACAATAATAACAAGAACACAACATATTCACACCCCAACATATAGGGAGAAATCCAGTGATATTTTCATTACTTCAAAATAAGGGGACAAATACAACGCACTACAATAGAAGTTACTTAAACTCAACTCACTAGACTTACTATATTCACTCGTATCACAATAGAACAACTATTACAATGTAAAAACACCATCGACTCTACTACAAATTGTTTTCTCTACACATATACTACACAACAATTACACACCAGGGGAAATTTTAAGGATGGAAATTTATCTTAAAATTTAGAAACCTTGGCGAATATTGTTATTCCCTAATATGAAAACTGTAAAATGCTTAGTGATATTTTTGTAAAATTTCTAATGATTTTATATAAGTCTCTATTAAATTCTGGTGATATTTAAGGTAAAATAATTATATACTATAAAGTTTGGGCAAATCAATTTTAGAAAAAATGGAAATTAGCGAATTTGTTTTTGGAAAAAACATGGAAAATTAGCCCACATACGAATATTAGCCCCTAAAATATTCCCTGCTACACACACACAAAACATCTAGTCTTGTGACTATTATAACAAAAGACACAGTCTCAACAACTCTTCATTCTCGTCTGCCTAACCCTTGAATTGTGTTGGACGATTCCTCTTATTGATCTTCTTTAGCTTCTCGGTCCTCCTCAACCTGCTTTTCCTCCCTTTGAGCTATCGTCCACATTAGCTAACTGTTTTAGATATTCTTTGACAAATTCTCTCCAGCTGTATCTTACCATTTAACTGCCAAGTAATGATCGCTGAAAATATCATCTACCAACTCTTCACCACTTCGTTGACTTCTTCTCTTCTGCAAATATCTCCATATTATTTTTCCACAACGACCCTCCTCTACTTCACCAATCATTATCAAATACTAACTACCATATTTATTAGAAAGCATCCTCACATGCTCTGTTGGAAACAATGATAACACTGAGAGGGGGGGTGAATCAGTATTACTGCTAATTTTAAACCTTTATGCCTATTTGTTTTTATTATTCAAGCTTGGAACCCATCCATATAATCAGAAACAATATGTAATATGGCAACAAAATGAAATCAACATACAAGCATACACACCATGAGTATCATACACATGAGACACAAGATTTTTCACGTGAAAACCCTTTCGGGAAAAAACCACCAAGCTTCTTGTTGTTATTGATGTAAAATAAAACCATCTACTATATTACATCAATTTATTTTGTTAGCACCGACTCAAAGGAAGCACCAATTCTCTGTGATTATTTTCTAGCACTGACTAATAGGAAGCACCAACTCCCTCTTTTTGTAGACACTTGTCCAACTTACCAGAAGTACCATGTGAAGCATGAACTTCACAAATTTGTTGCAAGAACCAACTTGTAGCTCCTTGGATTTATGCAAGCACCAACTTGCAGAAGGCATCATCCCCCAAGCCCTATCAAGCACCCACTAGAGAATGGAAGCACCAACTTCCTGTATGCACGCACCAAACCACACTCAAATAAGAATTGAATGTTCTCTGTAATTTGAAAACCACTCTGCCTGATAACAACTTTGTTCTCTGCTCACCCTTCTCACTCTACAACAACTCACTGATCTGCTCAACAATAGTCACTCATCACAATCCATGCAACTCTGTTCTCTGTTGTTCATCAACAGTCCCTTAACTCTTAGCCTTTTTCTCTCCACGACACACACACATATCTCGACCTTTTTTATTGCATAGGAACCTTCAGCCTTGATCTTACAACACACACAATGTTTGCCTTGCTTACATAGCACACAGGAAAGATTGGCCCTTCTCACACAGCATAACTCTCAGGGTCTCTTACCTCTGCATATGCACTCTCGGCCTTTCTCTGTAGAACATGCTCTCACTCAGTCTTACACAACAATGCACTAACACACAATTTTTTCCTCTTAGATCTCTAGCCGTTATGTTTCTTTCCCCCACATTGCTCATCTGATCTCCTTGGTTTTGTTCCTCTACTACCCCTGGATTGATGTTGCCACTCTGTCCTAAATTCACACTATGCGAGTGTATCTCGACATGGCCCTTCATTCTGTTGTTTCATCTGACTTGGTCTCTTCCATTGCATTCACCATGAGAATAGGAAATTTATTGTTTCTCCATATTGAGAATGAATTCTTAGTCCTCCTTTACACTCCTATCAAACACAATTCTCCCTGTGCGAAACTATCTTGTCATTGAGGCTCTCTGTGGTTATTCATGATTTCAAAGTACTTTGGCATGACTTCTCTGTGGACCATTATCCTTTTTTCATTATATCAGAGTTTTATGTTGATCCATCTATCCACTTAACTCACTGAGACGTGCATCAGAGCACATGAATAGCTTGTCTCACCTCAAGGAAGACCCAACACTCTTTCCTTGGTCCTTTCCCTTGCCCCAACGATCTCTGATAGTCTACATTTACTTCTGAGACCAACTCCCCTTCCTCTGCATTCAATCTCTCAGTTTTCGACCCTTACACCTTTAACTCTCTGTACTTCCTTATCAGAGCTTTTTCACCACAATGCAATTTCAGAGCTTTGCCTTATCGGAAATTTATTCTTAAAAGACATTACGAAAACAAAAAGCTATAATTTCCTTGGCCCTCTTTGTTTAGCCCATTTATATTTTCCTCCATGGGAATGGATCTGGTGATCGGAGGCTTAGCCTTAAGGCACTAGAGAATTTTGTCCTTGCCCATGGGCTATTCTTCCTTTGTTAAGAGCTTAGCACTCTTGGTTCTATAAGCCCTTCTTGACCATGTGCCAGCCCTAATATCGGAGCCCCTCTTAATGAAACTTTTTCAATAACCAACTATTATAAAGTTATGATATCCTGAATCCTCCGATCGATGATTTCTAATATGATGTCATCATTGCCATGTGGCAACTCCTTAGAGGTGACACATGTCACCTGGTTATGGCCCATTAGCCCCCTTCAAAATGCCAAAATTGTCCGCCACGTGTCCTCCATACCGCCACATCATGTTGATGTCAGTTGCCACTTGTCCCTTATTGGAGCCAACCAAACACTGCCATGTGTCCTTATCAGAGCCAATCACATACTGCCATGTGTCCTTATTGGATCCAATCATATGCCACCACATGTCATGCTAAAGGAGAGAGAAAAAAGCCCGCACACCTTTGGTTTTGCGAAGAAATTCTTTGTTAATTCTCTTTTGGCATTCCCATTGACTTTTAACGTTATCGATGCTTCACCCATATCGCAACATTTAAAAGGTTCACCACTTGGAAAATTCTGATATTTCGATCGCCAATATGCCTAACTGCGATGTTGCAATGTGCCGATATCAGTAGACCACCTATACGCGATCGTTGATATTCCAATGCATCGATAATGTGATAGCCGATATTTCTCACCTCCGATATATGATCACCAATGTCTTTGGAGCTCTGATGCTACGATTGTTGATATCTCTGGTCCTTTGATGCTTCGATGTGTAATCGACGTTGGCATCATGATACATGTGTTGTCCTTGATGGCAACTCACATATATGATAACCAAATGTTTCCACAGGACAATTTAGACATGATAAATTGATGTATGATGGAAACTCACATCGTAACAGGTCAATTTAGAGGTAACAGAGTAATGGCATAAAAGAAGAGGATGATGGGATAAAGGATTACATATTAGAATCAAGAAATTGAGGATAGAGAATGTTTTAAGATGTATACTTCTTTTAACCTAGACTAAGTCGCGTATAGACGCGGGTACACAGAACAAAATGCATGTATACATATGCACGTAGTTTCACAGAAAGAAAAAACGTATGGGATGGAAAATTAAGGTTAAAGAATACCAAGGGTCCATATCATGGTATTAGCCCACAATATTGAGCGGAATAATGATTACTTGATCTTGTTTAAGAATACCATAGGTTCTAAGTGTTCTTTTGGTTCATGGTATTGAAAAAGGCTTTAAGTATATAAGGAGGAGAGAATCAAAGGGATAAAGTAGAAGTGAAAGGGTTTTTCATGAATACTTCTATCTGAAGTATATTTTTTATTGTAAGGGCTATGGTTATGATATAGATTTGAAACATCTCGTGCACCCTTGGATACAATGTTGGATTAGGATCATGAGACTTGAAATGACTTATCATTGTATGATCTAATAATGGATATGCTAGATCTGAGTGCTAACGCATGCTTTATCCTTTAAATGCTATGATCTAGGTATATCTGGAATCTTGAGAATCTGCAAAGTTATAAGTCATTATTTGCATATTTATACGTAGGTTAGCCTCGGTGAAGGCATGTATACACGCAGATTCAGCTCTTCTAAGTAGCGTATGTAGAGGAAGGGCTTGTTGTTCATAAATGATTGGTCTATCTTATCAATGTTGTTGTTTTACTATTGTTTATCAATGATGTCTTCATTAGATCTAAAGTTAAACTAATTGTATAAGAAAATTGAGTCTCAGTGGCTGATTTATTGAGTAAGAAGAGTGATCTTTTGTTGCTATCTATTTATAATTCTGTAATATGACAGTAGATCTTCAGAATGTCTTTGGTTCAGAAGTTTTATGATTCAGTATCTATAGAGGTATATGCAGGTCAAGTTACAGAAAGTAGCGTATACACGCAGGTTGTTCTCATTGAATTAGCATATACATTCTAACATATGATTTTTGAGGTTGCAATTGGTTTTGGTCGTTGATGCAGTGTTATGGGTTCAGCTCTGTGTTCTGGTGACAATGATCTAACTGTTCAGATTGATTGATTGTGTTTTGCTTCAGAGTTGATGTGTTTCAGTGATTGGTAGATGCAGTTATATTTGATGGTTGTATTGCAGTGGTGATTGATGGGTTCAGTCTGAAAATTTTATGAAACGTGGCCTACATATTGCATTGATGTGTACCAGGAGTATCCAGTCTAAAAATTTATGAAACGTAGTCCCTGGAGATTGAGTGAAGGTGGTAGCCTTCTGTAGGTCGACACCTACGTACTGGTAATCATATCAGCTAGTACAAGAGCTAGCGGGTTGGAGCTCCCTTCTAGTAGAAGCTATAAAATGAGTGAACGTTGTAGCCTTCAACAGGTGGATGCTTGCGTACTGGAAAGATTCTGCACCAATACAAAACTTATAAACACTTTTAATAATAAGAAGATTGAATATTGAGACGATAGCAGCAGTGGTTTTTTTCCACATTGGGTTTCCACCAGAAAAAAAAACCTTGGTGTTCATGTGTGTTGCTTATGTGTATTGATTTATTGTGTTCTTACTACATATGTTTACTTCTTAGTAAATGCATCACACTCCGATTTAAGTTCAATGAATTAGTTGTTTTACCAGTTTATTATCTATACAATGGTTTCATTCATTATATTTGTGGAAATACGTTGTTTGGTTTTTTTAAAATCCCGTATACAATTTTAAAAAGAAAATTAGTATTGTGAAAGTTAAACTACTAATTCACCCCCCCCCCCCCCCACCAGTATTTTTCCTAACAATTGGTATAGAAAAGGTTCTTCAGAAGAAGCTTGGTCGTTTGATGGAAGATCTCTTAAGATGAGCGATCAAGATGGAATGACATCTATCAAACCACCACTCTTCAATGGAAATAACTTAGCATATTGGAAGATAATAACCATAGCCTATCTTCAGTCACTTGGAGTTGATGTTTGGGAAATTGTGGAAGCAATATCCAATAACAGTCCCCACAGATGTAGCAGAAAATAAATTATATGAAACCAATGCCGAAGTCATCAATGCATTATTGGGAAGTCTATCAGAATTAGAATCCATCAAATTCATGCAGCTCGACAGAGCCAAAGAAATATGAGACAAAATCATTCAGAGTTGTGAAGGAGACTCACAGGTAAAACGTGCTAAACTCCAAACTCTCAAAATTCAATATCAAACTCTCAAGATGCGTAGTGATGAAAGTATTGCTAATTACTTTTTACGAGTAGATGAGATTGTAAATTGTATGAAGAATCTGCGTGAAGAAATAAAGGAGGCTACTATAGTAGAGAAAATTTTGACATTTTTATCTTCTAAATTTGAGTCAAAAGTATCTGCCATTGAAGAGAAGCAGGATCTACAATCTGTTATTGTTGTTCAACTTCATGGAATTTTAATTGCCTTTGAAATAAGGAAAGAAGGTCCATAAAAAATTAGAGAAGCCACTTTCAAAGCCTCTGCAAATGGAAACGAAAAAGAAGATCTCAAGGAATCAAGATATATATCAGAATAATATGAGGTAAAATTTATGAAGAAACTTCAACTCGATTCTAGAAGATTCAGAGGTAAGGTTCCATTCAAATGTTTTGCTTGTGGTAGAGTTGGTCATTATGCTACTAAATGTCCTCATAAAGATAACCATGACAAAGGAAAGAATTCTACAAAAGGTAATTGGAAACAATTTGCTAATAGAAGAAGTTATTATACTCATGAAGATAGTGATGGCCTGTCTAATAGTGATGAAAGTGAATCTAATCAAGATATTAAAATTCTCATGGCTTATGAAAATGATAAGTTTATGGATGCCTTACAAGAAGAAGATTTTCTTGAAGAAATCACTCAACTCAAAATATGCTTGGAAGAAAATAATATAGTCATAGACACTTTGACACATCAACTCATGGAAAGGGAAAATCATAGTGAAAAATTAGAGTGTGAAGTAGTAAGTCTAAGAAAGGAACTTGAGAAGACAAAAAATCTGAATCTTGGATTTGCTAAAGGATTAGAAACCTTAGCTGAGATCATCAAGGTTCAACGTTCTTCTCTTATAAAGACTGGTCTTGGATACACTGGAGAGACATCCCAACCAAAAAAGTCTTCAGCCATCACCATAAGTTATCTTAATACATCAAAAACCAGTCAACAATGCGTCAAATATCAGCGAAAGCCTAAAGGTACTCCTCAGGTAAATCATGCTCATTTTACTCCAAGGGTGAACATCAATAGAAGCACTAACCAAAAGGTGAACAATACCAAAAGATTTTATGGTCACATAAACTTCTTCTTTAATAGACAATGATTTTCATGCCATAACTTTGGTCATAAGGTTGCTCAATGTGTTGCTTACAAAACTAAATGACTAGAGAAGCAAGAAAAAAAAGGAGCGTGACAAGAATCGAGAAGAGCTCTTATAATAACTTTTCACCTCTTGAAATGAAATTGAATGTTCATTTTGAAATAACTTTGGTCATGAAGAATCTAAATGCAAGAGCAAATTTTGGCCAACATATAAAAAGGAGCAAACATCATAAAACTCCAAGGTATGGCAAAAGAAGGAATTACAGTCAGAAAGATGTGGCATAGATCTATTTGCAGAAGGAAAAGAAAATGAGTGGTACATTAATAGCAGATGCTAAAAAAACATGACAGGTGATAAAGATAAACTCATTTCATACAATGCTTTAGAAAAGGAAAATAATGTCTCTCTTGGAAATGACACACGAGTTGTCATTAAAGGTAAAGGTTTCGTTTATCTAAAAGAAAAGGTTAAAGCTACAAATGTTATGTATGTTGATGGATTAAAGCATAACTTATTGAGTGTTATTCAAATGTGTGATCAAGAAAATGAAGTTGTGTTTCGATCAAAATAATGTGTGGTTCATGAGCTTGACACGGGAAAGACCATAATCAAAGGTACAAGAAATCCAAGCAATCTATATATATTAGAAGGAGGTCAAGAACAATGTTATCTAAGAAAAACATAAGAGAATTTGTTATGGCACAAAATATTGGGGCATCTAATCTTTTCTCAAATAAGAAAATTAGGTAGGCTCAAGGTTGTTCATGATCGTCCATATATCATCATCCCAAAAATTACCATCTGCAAACCATGTCAATTTGGTAAGCAAACCAGAGTTCAATTCAATGCCAAATAAGGATCAGAAAGTGAGCCTCTTGAACTCATTCATACTGATTTGTGTGGACCAACAAGAAAAGTCACCTCGTGGAGAAGAATACTACATTTTATTCATTGATGATTTTCTAGAATGTGTTGGATTGGTTTACTAAATCATAAAGATGAAGCATTTGAAAAGTTTAAGGTATTCAAAGCTTTAGTTGAAAATGAATTAGATCTAAAAATAAAATGTCTCAGATCTAATTGGGGAGGAGAATTCATATCAGATGAATTTTTTGAACAACATGGAATAAAGAGGAAGTTCTATGTTGCCAAAAATCCTCAACAAAATGGTGTGGTGGAAAGAATGAATAGAACAGTTCAACAAATGGCTCGAGCTATGCTTGATGAGTCTGACACTTTTGACACCTTCTGGGGTGAATATGCACATAGTGCAGTAAATATTCTCAACAAAGCTCATGTACGTGTAAATAGTGATAAAACTCCATATGAACTTTGGTATGGTAAGATTCCCACTATAAAAAACTTCAAAGTTTTTGAAAGCAAATGTTTCATCAAAAATATTGATTAAAAACGTGGTAAGTTTGAACTCAGAGCAGATGAAGGAATATTTCTTGGTTATTCATCTAGAAGTAAAGAATACACATGTTATAATAAGAGACTTTGAAATTTTTTTGAATGCATTGACGTTGTAATTGATGAAGCATGCAAAAATCCAAAATAGGTGATATCAGCAAAAGAAGATGATAATAATGAAAACGGTGAATGCTTTCCCATGTAAAATCGAAATGATATAGAGGAAGAAATCAATGAAGCATTGGAAGAAGATACATTTGACAGGGAAAAGACTCCATCCAGGTATGTTCAAAAGAATCATCCAAAATCTCAAATTCTAGTTGAAAAAAGGTCTGGAGTACAAACAAGAAGAACTCTTGTAGGATCTCCTAGTTATCTAGCCTTATTATCCTCCATAGAACCACAAAATGTAAATCAAGCTAGAAAAAATGATAGTTGTGTTAAGGCCATGAATGAAGAACTTGACCAAATTGAAAAGAATGATGCTTTGGAATTAGTTCCTAGACCTCATGATAAAAATTTTATAGGGACAAAATGGATATTCAAGAATAAGTTGAATGAAAACGGAGAGGTAATTAGGAATAAATCAAGGCTTGTTTGTAAAGGGTATGCACAACAAGAAGGTATAGAATTTGAAGAAACGTTTTCACCTATAGGTAGACTTGAAGCCATAAGAATGTTTCTTGTTCTTTCAAGTTTTCAAAAATTCAAAGTTTATCAAATGGATGTAAAATCTGCATTTCTTAACGGAGATGTAGAAAAAGAAGTATATGTTGAACAATTGGAAGGATTCATTTTGGGAAATGATGCAAAGCTTGTATGCAAACACAAAAAGGATTTATATGGAGTGAAACAAGCTCCGAGGGCATGGTATTATCGTCTTAACAAATATCTTCAACAACAAGGCTTGACAAAAGGATCCGTAGACAATAACTTATATACAAAAATTGAGAATGATAAATTGCTAATTATTGTTGTTTATGTTGATGATATCATCTTTTGCAATAATGAAGACTCTACGAGTCAAAACTTTTCTTCTGTTATGCAGCAAGAATTTGGAATTTCTTTACTTGGAGAACTAAACTATTTTCTTGGTCTACAAGTGAAACAAAAAAAAATGGCATCTTTCTCTCAAAAACTAAATATCTCAAGTAGATTTTGAAGAAGTACGAATGGAATATTCCAAACTAGTATGTACTCCAATGATAACAGGATGTAGTCTTAGTTCTAATGATGATTCTCCTACAGTGAAACAACTAGAGTATAGATATATGATTGGAAGTCTACTTTATCTAATAGGTACCAGACCAGATATCATGAATGCAGTAGGAATTGTTAGAATATTCCAAGCCAATCCGAAGGAATAACATCTTCATGCAGTAAAGAGAATATTCAAATATCTCCAAGGAAGTCAAGACTTTAGTATATGGTATCCTAAATACATAGATCTCACTCTTCATGCATATACAGATGCAAATTGAGCTGAGAATGTTGATGACCGAAAAAGTACTAGTGGAGGTGCATTTTATATGGGATCACGATTAGTATCTTTGTTCAGCAAGAAACAAAGTTCGATTGCCTTATCTACAGCAGAAACAGAATATGTGGTTTCTGGATATTGTTGCACACAACTTCTCTAGATCATGCAAACATTACAAGCTATTCAAATTAAATGTTCTCCACCAATCTCCATCCGATGTGACAATACAAGTGCAATTAGTATTTCAAAAAATCATACTATGCACTCCAAGACCAAGAACATACCCATTAAGTACCATTTTCTACGAGAACAGGTGCCTGAACAAAAGGTTAAATTAGAATATATTCCCTCCAAAGATCAAGTTGCTGATATATTTACCAAACCTCTTCCCAGAGAAGCATTTGAATATATCAGACAAAGTTGGGAGTTGTTTCTACCTCATCTTGTTGTTAAAACGATTTTGTTCAGTCTACATGTACAAAATCAGAGAATTGTTTACTATACGCAGATTTCATGAACCAGAGTCGTGTATATATGCGAGTTTCTGTGTCGATAGTAACGTATGTATTTTTCTGATAGAAAAATAGTGGGTCAGACTCAAAATTAGTTTGTGACATGCATGTTTAATTTGATGTTGATGGCTATAGTCTGCTGATATGCTTTTCTCTTTGATGTTTATTTGATTCATGAAGATTCCTTGATGAATGAATTGTTGACAATTCACAGGTAGCCCAGGTTCAGGGGGAGCATTAAGCTTCAAAATATTATGCATTGTTGGCATCATGGTTGTTGAATTCAACTATGGTCTCAGTTATTAATGTCATTTGATGAATAGGTCATGTAAATACCTATGGTTTAATAATATGTCTCTTTCTGTCATATTCTATTATAGATGACTCCTTTTGGACACATGATGTAATTTTCAGCCCCACTATGCATGGGAAGGCTGATGTAATAATTGCAATTTTTAGTCATGTATGAAAATTTGATGTATCCCCACTTGGTTGGGTGATTGATGTATGTATGAGTTATTGGTGATAGGAAGGTCTTACTCACATATTTGAGTTATAGGTTCATGTTATTCTTTTGAAAATTATTTCTACAGACTCTGCATGCGCCTAGGGGGAGCATGGACACTATAGTGCATCTTAGCATGTATTAAGAGGGAGAATATCTTGGTCTGCCCTTTGCCCTTGATTTCAAAGGGGGAGAGTATCTTGGTGTTGTTTGATATATCTAACATGTTCTACAACTTGAAGTGATCAACACCAATATGGTTGCCATTAAGTCCAAAGGGGGAGATTGTTGGCATTAAGGTACATGCGTTGTCCTTGATGGAAACTCACATACATGATAACCAGATGTATCCATAGGTCAGTTCAAGAATGATAAAGTGATGTATGATGGAAACTCACATTGTAAGAGGTCAACTCAGATGTAACAAAGTAATGACACAAAAGAACAGGATGATGGAACAAAGCATTACAGATCAGAATCAAGAAATTGAGGAAAGAGAATGTTTTAAGTTGTATACACTTTTTAACCTAGTCCAAGTCGTGTATACATGCAGGTACACAAAATAAAAGACATGTATACATATGCACGCAGTTTCACAAAAGGAAAAGCACGTATGGGATGGAAAATTGAGGTTAAAGAATACCAAGGGTCCATACCATGGTATTATCCCATAATATTGAGTGGAACAACGGTTATTTGATCTCGTCTAAGAATACCATAGTCTCTAAGTGTTGTTTTGGTTCATGGTATTGACAAAGGCTCTAAGTATATAAGGAGGAAAAGATCACAGGGCTAAAGTAGAAGTGAAAGGGTTTTTCATGAATACTTCTATCTGAAGTATATTTTGTGTTGTAAGGGCTATGGTTATGATATAGATCTGAAACATCTTATGTACCCTTGGATACAATGTTGGATTAGGATGATGAGACCTGAAATGACTTATCATTGTATGATCTGATAATGGATAGGCTAGATTTGAGTGGTACTGCTTGCTTTATCCTTTAAATGATAAGATCTGAGTATATCTGAAGTCTTGAAAAGCTATGAAGTTATAAGTCATTATTTGCAGATCTATACGCAGGTTAGCCTCGGTGAAGGCGCATATACACACAGATTTGACACTTCCAAGTAGCATATGCAGAGGAAGGGCTTGTTTTTCAAAAATGACTGATCTACTTGATCAGCGTTGTTGTTTTACTGCTGTTTGTCAATGATGTCTTCATTAGATCTAAAGTTAAACTAATTATATAAGAAGATTGAGTCTAGCTAACTGATTGATTGAGTAAGAAGGGTAATTTTTTGCTAATATTTATTTAGAACTCTGTAATATGACAGTAGATCTCCAGAATGTCTTTGGTTCATAAGTTTTATGATTTAGTATCTTTAGAGGTATACGCAGATTGAGTTACAGAAAGTAGCGTATACATGCAGGTTGTTCTCATTGAAGTAGCGTATACATTCAGACATATGATTTTTGAGGTTGCAATTGGTTTTGGTTGTTAATGCAATGTTTTGGGTTCAATTCTGTGTTATAGTGATAGTGATTTGACTCTTCAGATTGATTGATTGTGCTTTTCTTCAGAGTTGATGGGTTTCGGTGATTGGTAGATGCAGTTGTATTTTATGATTGTATTGCGGTGATGGTTGATGGGTCCAGTCTAAAAATTTGATGAAATGTGGCCTACATATTGTGTTGATGTGTACCAAGAGTATCCAATCTAAAAATTTATGAAATGTGTTCCTTGGAGATTGAGTAGAGGTGGTATCCTTCTGTAGGCTGACGCCTACATATTGGTAATCATATCAGCCAGTACAAGAGCTACGGAGTTGGAGCTCCCTTCCAGTAGAAGTTGGAAAATGAGTGAAGGTTGTAGCCTTCAGAAGGTGGATACCTGCGTACTGGAAAGAGTTTGCACCAGTACAAAACTTGTAAACACTTTTAATAATAATAAGATTGAAGACTGAGACAACAACAACGGGGGTTTTTTCCCACATTGGGTTTGCACCTGAAAAAAATCCTAGTGTTCATGTGTGTTGCCTATGTGTGTTGAGTTATTTTGTTCTTACTGCGTCTGTTTATAGCTTAGTAAATTCATTACACTCTGATTTAGGTTCAATGGACAATGAATTAGATGTTTTACAAGTTTATTATGTATATGCTGGTTTCATTCATTATAGTTGCGGACATACACTGTTTGGTTTTTTTAAAATCGCGTATACAATTTGAAAAAGAAAATTATTATTGTGAAAGTTAAAATATTGATTCACCCCCCTCTTAGTATTTTTCCTAACTATTGATGATATTCATGATGCTCCGATGTGTGATCACTGATATCGCTAGACCTCCGATCTCTAATATGCTGATATTATTTCCACCTAAGGTTTCAAATCCCTGAACTTTAGCAAGCCATAAATTTTGAACCAAGAATCCATTTATGATCTTTCATGTATCGTTGAAAAGCTTATTCAGAGCACTTTCCAATGGAGAGGGTCCAATGAAGGATTTGAGCCCTTTTGTTGCTTGGAAGATGACTCTAAAATCTCTTCTACTGTTCTACTCCTTGACTCTCTGGACAACTAGAATCACAACCACCATGGTGATCATTTGCATGAAGCTTGAAGTTACTATGGACTTCCATCCTGACCAACATAGTAGTAATCATTTTATGACTTTTCCAATAAGTATGATACTATGATTATTCTTTACATGAAGCTTGCATCTACCATAATATTACTCCTCTGCCATCACTACCAACATCTGCTACAACAAGCATGAAAGCTAGTCTGGTTGACATCAATGTTGACACTCCTCTCAACAGTTAGTAAATGCCAACTTCGCAACACATCTTCCCAGCATGACTATTGAAATCAATTCCAACACACTTGTAGATGCTTCACTAGGCCATTGGCCATCTAGACAATGTCAACTGTCCAACAATCTCCCTCTTTGGCATTGATGGCAACACTCCATCCTTCTCGTCATATGTTGGCCAAACCTCATGTTGCTTCCGAAAATCTCATTGCATGAGACACCAATGGCCTTATTTCTTCTGTATAGGCCATCACATATTCTCCACAACTTCTCTCCCCCTTTGACATCAATGGAAAGGGGCAAAAAGTTGCCTTTCTCTCCCCATGAAATCACTTGGATGTGAAGACTAGAGTTTAGCTGTTGAGATGTGCATTCTGTCTCGTGGACAACTCTTCCAGGACTGTCATTGCTGCTGCTCCATAAAATGGGCATATGTGATATGCTCCCCTTGAACATTTACTGCCTCTTCTTTGTCCTTCCATTTTTTGGACACCTTATGGCTGCTGGTTGAGCACTCTCTCAACTAATGCATCTTTTGTATCAACTAAATATTGATACCAATTAAATTGCTCATGGTATTGCTGCTACTGCAAATACCAATTAATGATAATGCATTTCTTCTTGGACTTAACTGTTGTTGCTACTTCCAAGACCGTGCTTACATTATTTTAGCATCTTCACTTCTCCCTTTGAGATCATATCTTTACAATAGGGATTGCTTCACAACTAATACCAATTGCACCAAAAAAATGATACAAATGGAACAATGTACCAAGCAAACTTTAATATATATATAAATGTCCATTCGCACACAAGGTTTCTCAAAAATAAATGTCCATTCGCACACAAGGTTACTCAACATGAGCCCAGCATAACCAATTGACATAGCGAAACCAATTGAAGGTTAAGGGACATGAAAAGCTTGCACCAATAGTGTTTCATGAACACAAGACTATTATGCATAATCAAACTTACAACTTAAATGAAATAAGGGTATTTCACCAAAGATGCAAACCTTCCATTTTCTCAACAATCTTCCTTTTGAGGTTGCCAATTTTTCCCTGCTACTGCTTATCGAACCAGCTCCCCCTGAGCTAATGCTCTTTGACCTCCTACAAAAATTTTTTTGCCTCTACGTGGGGACTGATCCTGTGGACCTGACTTGACTGTGAGCTTCCTTCCATTCCACTTTTCCACTGCAACCTGTTAGCCTCCACAGTGTCCCAAGGATGGGAAAGAAAGCCAAGGAGGTAACCTCAAACCGATCTTTAGACTTGGCAGCTAGCCCTACCAAATCAGAGAGGGATCTCTCAAGAATCTCACAGACAATGAAATTATTGGAGAGGGAATTCAGATGTTAGGCTAGATATTAAGCTCAATGGTGTTTGAATTCAGAGTTTGCTGGATGAAGCTCATAGATCTAGGAACTAGGCTAAGGTTTCTAATGATCAATTACAAAGATATAATGGGGCAAGGTAGGCATGATTAGACATAAATAGGTTGTCAGAGTGGTGCAGAGATGAAAAGGTAGAATACCAGAATGAGCATGTAACATGAATTCATTCATCAAGAAGAAATAACACTAGCATGAAAATATCAACAAAACATAGCATATAACCTATGAATTCTGTTTAAAACTCATGAGATGATCACAAGAAAAGCGTAGAGATGGTACGAAAAGAAATATAAGAGAAAACATTGTCACGTAAACATACCACAATAATCCCAAGATAATAACTGCAACTGTTAGTTATATTATTGCAAAATGTATACTAGCTCCAAAGCTATGATTCATAAACATCCAACCTACAATACTTTGAAATCTAAAGTATTTATATTGGGTTTACAGAAAAATAGCTTGAAAAGAATTCAAGATTTGTTTCAAAAAATTCATAAAAATAGTTCAAACTACTAAAAATATCATTTGGCTGAGATCGAGTGCTGTTTTGGGCATTCTGGTGTAAATGAGGCCTCGAATAAACACTGTTGTTAATCTTGCTGGCTGATGAATCGTGCTACTGTTCCACTTTTTACTGCATTCGGTTTTGAAAACTGTTGTAATGAATGTGCAATGTTGTCTCCTTTTTTTGCTTAAAATGTGTTGAAAAGGTCCTCATTGTCCTCTGAGTGGTGGTGAAATGAGTGATCTAGTGCTTTGTGAATGGAGGTCATGGTATTTTAGTTGAGAAATTACATGAAAGAAAGTGAGAAATCGTGGCTGAGGGAGTGAAAAAATGAACTGATATTGACCATAGGGAAGAATTATGAACCGTTGATGTGTGCTATCTAATCTGGTCTGATCAAATCTGCGTCGTTGGTGCTTATCACAATCACATCTAGGACATGCATGTATCATATCACAGTCGCAATATAGAGAGGAGCCTTTACATGGATTTTTCATGTTTCACAAAGAATATAGACCTGAAAATTAAAAAAAAATGCAATATATAACATATCGCGTCCAAAGGAAGTCGCACATCTCCATTGGGGAGTGGGAAGGGGTTTGGCGGAGGGGAATTTAAGATTTGGCAATTCCCGATTGAGATATCATAATTGGAGGGTCTCATTGCAATCGGTGAGAAGGTACAATATGTGATATCGGCGGAGGGGGAAAGAACGTTGTGATATCACAATCAGTGAGAGGAAGGGTTCTATGATATCGGCGGGCTGGATAATTTTTGATATGCGATATCGCAATTGCAATCAGCAGGGACGAATGGACGGCTATTGTATTGCACAAGGGGAAGAGCCAATTGCGATATGTTTGATGGGCCCCAACGTTTAAAAGACTTCGACATGGATTTGGATATTTTTAAACATTTCAAAGGAAAATGGAACAACGACTAGAGTTGGAACATTAAATGGACTTCGGCTAGAGTTTCAAGTTATAAACAATGGCAATGCGACTTGAGGGATGGGACTTTGGAATAAGGCCAGAATTTTGGAATTTCAATATGGAATATGGCTAGAGTTAAATATGAGTTTTTCCAAGGAAAAATAGGTTTTTAATTAAGATGTAATGATTTCATCAAGGAAAAAGGGGCTGTAGATGGAATGAGGGGATTTATGAGGGAGGGTTGAGAGAGGTATATGAAGCATGAATGAGGAGGTTGAAACAAGCTGAAATCGCCTTGAACATTTTTCCCCTTAATTACTACTCCTATAATAATGACCAGGTGATGTTGTGACTCTTTTTATGACCTTTTTAATGATTTTGACCTAATGATGACATCTAATGGAGTATGAAACCAATGGTTTGGAACTTGAAACATGAATGACCATGATATGATGACTGAGATGGTGATCAAGACATTATACTGATGACTCATCATAATGAGTGATGACACAACCAAAATGGAAAGTTGACCATGAAATGTAGGGAGTAGTAACATGCCTAGACACACTAACCAGTGCCTAAATTTTTATTTGAAAACCTATTGAAACTATAAAAATTTGACTTAAGACCTTATAAAAACTTTGAAGAGTACATTTGATCACTGGTGACTGGAAGGACTGACAGACACTAACAAAACCCATCTTCTTCCCACAAAATAATATATTGTTGTGTACTCTTCATGCTAACTGCACTCATTTTCATTGTTGATTCATTCAAAATAAACCAATTTATTCTTGTAATCAACAAAAAAACACAGTCATACCTTCACAATCAGATATACATTTCTGTTTATTCTTTTTGGCTTCTTCCATCTGATTTATTCGGCCTCCCTTGAGGTCATTCTCTTCCTTCACTGAAGAGAAACAGAGGATCTACTCTGCCTGGGCAGATCATCCTCCTTCTTCCTCCATACCTTCAAAGGTCAAGTTCTAACAGAAGCATTACCATCTTGATTCCTCTTTACCCCTGTTTGGGTCTTCTCTTGACTGCGCATGAATAGAGGAAAATTTTATTTCACTGCCTATTTCTTCACCCAAATCCTTTTGATGCCTTTCTGCATTACAGAGAGGTCCATCACACGGGTAAGAGGATCATTCTTCTTATTTCTTCATGTTCTTTTCATCTTGCCCTTTTGATACAGAGCATTGAAGACAAGTCTGTATTTTTTAACTCCATTGTTTGTGCTTGTCCTCAAAACCCGAGCTACTGCATTCGCATGCATATGTTGAGAAGCATTCCATTTATACTCATTTGTGCAGCCAGCTCTCTTGTGCCTGAGGTTGCCACAATGGTAGCATTCAACATGGCTTAATATTAGAGTAGAGGAGTTACTCTTGTTGACAATTCTTTTGTCAAAACTCCTATCATGGTCAACATGCCTTCTCTGAGCATTTTTGTGCATTCTTGGGTTACTTCTACCCAACACATATTGTTTTCTTTCATGCCATCTACAGTCTATGGCTTTATGCCCAAAATTATTGCAAGAAAAGCAATATCCATGACAATTATTTTGATGACAGAAGTTATATTTTCTTTGTAGGCTTTGTCCTTGAGTAGGAAAGGACCTCTGATGGCTCTCCATCTGCCTTCCATGATAGTTTGCATTACCTCCTTGCAATGTTTCTTTCAGCTGCCTAGATCTCTTTTGCTACTTTTCTTGCTACTACATTGTATCCTTTTGCTACTGCTTTTCATGTTGTTGTTGCTATCCAAAAACCTTCTTTGTTTGTTTTTGTTGGAACCTTGGACTCCCTCTACATGGGAATTTTACCCTTCAGCCTTCACGATCTTGGAGCTTGGTTTTTCTTTGAAGCCCAAACCAAGCTTGATGAGTGGGTGTCCTTGCTTAACAAGAGTCTCATTCAAGGCCTTTATGCTCCCTTCAAGCTTTTGATATTGAGACAACTCTAATTTTGACTTTTCTAAGTCATGTATCAATGAGACTACCTCATTTTGTAGTCTCCCACAATAAGCTTCCTTTTCACTCAGCTGATTGATTGACATCCCAGTTATTTTGCTAGCCTCTTCTTGTTGAGCATTTATTTCAACCATTGTTCTACTCAACTTGTCATTTTCAAGATGATAGATTTTCAATTTCTCCTCTTTCTTGAGATTTTCCTCTGATAGTTCCTTGATCTCCTTTAGAGTAGAGATCAACGTCTTTTTAAAAAAGATCCTTTCATCTAGATCTTTTTCCTCACTAACAAAAGTGCTAGCTGAGTTATCGCAGAGATATAAGTCCATCTCTGTGTCCATGGAGTTTTCCATAGGTCTAAGGGTTGTCCCTTCTTCATCACTTTCAATGATACCTTTATTCTCTCCATAGGATATACTTTATTCTCCTTCAGAGGATCCCTTATTTGCTATTGGTACTAAAATGGGTCTATCTTCATTAAAGCTACTAGATGCATGGATATCGCTATCTTCAAGTGATACACATGTACATCTAGATAATGAAGAACCTATTTCTTTACACTTATCACACAGCAATAGCTTACCTTCTGAGAAGCAATATCTCCCGTTCGATACTTCTTCATCACCACCTGGAGTGTGATGAGCAACAATTTCTATATATTCTGATTCGTTGCTAGAGTAGCAGGGCTCCTCAGCCTCTTCTTGGGCCACATGGCTATCTCCATCATGCGAACATTGCTGTGTGTCTAGCACTTTCGTTTCTGATTTACAATGCCTTACTTTATCAACATTTGGCTTGGATAGCCCTCTCATGATGACCTCATTGGCTTTTTCATTATTCTCATTATTTTCTCTACTCTCAATGGAGATATACATATCATCATCCTAGAGTGCCAAATAGGCCACTATTCTAACCTCAAGACTTCATATTCGAAACCATGGTATGATTCCTTTAAAAACGGAACTCCTTCTACCGTTAGCCAGACTTTATTAGCCATTGTTTCCCTTCGATATACCTTCTAGTGATTAAGCTATTCTTGAAGGAACTGGCTCTCATACCAATTGTTGGAAACAATGATAATACTGAGGGGGGGTGAATTAGTATTAAGGCTAATTTCACTCTTTCATGCCTATTTACTTTTTTTATTCAAACTTGACACCAATCCATATAATCAACAACCATATGTAATATGGCAACAACATGAAATCAACATACAAGCATACACACCATGAGTATCATACAAATGAGATATAAGGTTTTTCGCGTGGAAACCCTTTCGGGAAAAAACCACCAAGCTTGTTGTTATTATTGATGTAAAATAAAATAACCTACTCTATTACATCAATCTGTTTTGTGAGCACCCACTCATAGGAAGCACCAACTCCCTTTTATTGTTTGCTAGCATCGACTAGTAGGAAGCACCAAATCCCTCTTTTTCTAGACACTTGTCCAGCTTACTAGAAGCACCATGTGAAGCACGAAATTTATGGATTTGTTGCAAGCACCAACTTGCAGGAGGCACCAACCCCCAAGCCTTCGCAAGCACCCACTAGAGAATGTAAGTGCCAACTTCCTGTATGAAGGTATCAATCCACACTCAAATAAGAACTGAATGTTCTCTAGAATTTGGCGGCCACTCTGCCTAATAACAACTTTGTTCTCTGCTCACTTTTCTCACTGTACACACTCTGCAGCAACCCACTAATCTTCTCAGCAATAGTCACTCATCATAGTTCATGAAACCATGTTCTACACTCTTCATCAGTAGTCCCTCAGCTCTCAACCTTTTTCTCTCCATAGCACACACAAAAATTTTGACCTCTTACTGCACAAGCACCTTCGAAATTTCTCATACAACACAGACAAATTTCGCCTTGCTTACACAACGCACATGCAACATCGGCCTTTCTCACATAGTGTAGCTCTCGGGGTCTCTTACCTCTACATAGGCACTCTCGGCCTTTCTCTGCATAACAGGGTCTCACTCAACCTTACGCAACAATGAATTAACAAAGAGCTTTTTCCTCTTAGCTCTCTGGCCACTATGTTTATTTCCCCCACATTGCTCATTTGAGCTCCTGGGTTTTATTCCTTTGTTAACCCCCTATTGATGTCGCCACTCTGTCTTAAATTCACACTATGTGAGTGTACTGCAACATGGCCTGTCATTTTGTTGTTGCATTTGACTTGGTCTCTGCCACTGCATTTACCATGAGATTGGGCACTTGACTATTTCTCCATACTAAGAATGAATTCTCCATCCTCCTAAACACTTCAATTAGGCACAATCCTCTCTGTGTGCAACTTTTCCGTCACTAAGGCTCTCCATTCTTATTCATGCTTTCACAGTAATTTGACATGGATTCTCTGTGGACTATTGTCCTTGTTGCCTTATATCATAGTTTTCTACTGATCCATCTATCAACTTAACTCACTGAGACATGCATCAGAGCACAGGAATAACTTTTCTCACCTCAAGGCAGACCCAACACTCTGTCCCTAAGATCGTGGTCCTTTCCCTTGACCCAGGATCTCTGAAAATTGCCATTTACTTCTAAGACCAACTCCTTTGACTTTGCATTCGATCTTGCAGTTGCCGACCCTTGTGCATTTAACTCTTTGTTCTACCTTATCGAATATTTTACACCACAGTGCAATTTCAGGCAATTTTAGAGCTTTGCCTTATGGAAAATTTATTCTTAAAATACATTACGAAAATAACGAGTTTTGATGTCTTTGGCCCTTTTTGTTTAGCCTTGTTCTATTTTCCTCCATGGGACTGGGTGCGGTGACCAGAGGCTTAGCCTTAAGGTGATAGGGCATTTTGTTCCTGCCCGGGGGTCATTTTTCCTTTGTTAAGAGCTTAGCACTCTTGGTTCTATAAATCCTTCTTGACCATGTGCTGGCCCTAATATCGGAGCCCCTCTTATCAGAACCTTTTCAATAACCAATTGTTATAAAGTTCTAATATCATCAATCCTCCAATCGCCTACTTCCAATATGACGTCATCACTACCACATGGTGACTCCTTAGAGGTGACATGTATCACCCAGTTATGGCCCATTAGGCTCCCTTAAAATAACAAAATTGCCTTCCATGTGTCCTTCCATATCGCCACATCATGTTGACATCAACTGTCACTTTCCCTTATTGGAGCCAACTAGACGCTGCCATTTGTCCTTATAGGAGCCAATCATATGCTGCCATGTGTCCTTATCAGAGCCAATCATATTCCAACATGTGTCCTGCTAGAGGAGAGAGAAAAGGGCCAATGCACCTTTGGTTTTGCGATGAAATCCTTTGTTAATTCTCTTTTGGAATTCCCGAAAATTGTTAATGCTATCGGTGCTTCACCCATATCACAACATTTAAAAGGTTCACCAGTTGGAAAGTTCCAATATTTCGATCACCGATATGTCTGACTGCGATGTTGTGATGTGTCGATATCACTGGGCCTTCAATATGTGATCGCCAATATTCCAATGTGCCGATAATGCGATCGTCGATATATATGGAGCTCTGATGATATGATCGCCAATATCTCTGGTCCTCTGATGTTTTAATTTGCAATTGATGATATGCTTGATGCTCTAATGTGTGATCGTCAATATTGCTGGACCTCTGATCTCTGATATGTCGATATTCTTTCCTTCCTATGGCTTCAAATCCCTGAACTTTAGCAGGCCATAACATTTGAACCAAGAATCCATTTTTGGACTTCCGCATATCATTGGAAAGCTTATTCATAGAACTTTCCAATTGGTAGGGTCTAATGGAGGCTTTAAGTCATTTTGTTGCTTGGAATATGACTCCAAACTCTCTGCCACTCTTCTTCTCTTTGACTTTTCGGAAAACTAGAATCACAACAACCATGGTGATCTTTTGCATGAACCTTGCAACTACCATGGACTTCCATCCTAACCTACAGAGTAGTCATAATTTTATGAATTTTCCAATAAGCCTGCTACTATGATGATTCTCTACATGAAGCCTGCAACTACCATGAGATTACTCTTGGGCCATCACCGCCAACATCTGCTGCAACAAGCATCCAAGCTAGTATGCTTGAAATCAGTGCCAAGGCTCTTGCCAACAGTTAGATAATTCCAACTGCCCAACACATCTTCCCAACATGATTATTGACATCAATGCCCACACACTTGCAGATGCCTTCACTAGGCCACTGTCCATCAGACAATGCCAACTGTCCAACATGCTCGATGCAACGATCTTCCTCGTGTAGAGCCTTCTTGTGCCACATTTCCCTTTTCTGTGCCAACCTTTCTACTGCGTGTTGGACACTCCTCTTCTTCAGCGCTCTCTGCTGCGTTGTCCCTTGCACTAATACACAAAAAAAATCGAAAAACTTATGGCCTCCAACAATGTTATAGATGCTATGTATCTACAATGTGGAAGGAGAGTAGCTTCCATCTTAAAGAAGCCCCGTTTCCTAAAAGGAGCCATGTGAAAAATCGACAGGAGAAGAGGAAGCCAAGGTAGAACAATTGTATACTAGAAGATTGTTTTCTAGAATTATTGCAACATGTGCATAGGGATAGAGAAGGTAGTGAACAAATTGAGCAGTTGTGGGTGCTAGGGATTGAAAATCAAAAGGAAACGCTGAAATGGGGAAACACATATAAGAAGAGAGCAATGTTTGTTGCATTTGGAGAAACACCACAAGACATAGCATGAAGAAGGAAGAGTTTGGGAGTGGGAAAATTGGTTGTCACGAAGGTGTGAGGGAATCCTAGTGGATATCTCATTGGTTTGACCTTTTTCTTCATGGAAGAATTTCTGAATCTTCTAAGACTTTTGGGGCAGTGATATTGGGCCTCACTAATGTTCACAGGTTGGCATTCTGAGGGGTTTGTTGGAACAACATCAAGTTATTTGTCGACAAACAATATTCATGAGGTTGTAGCAGTCATTGAGGATTTTCACAAAGAACTTGTGGCCGCCACAAACACCAACAAAGAACCAGTTAAAACGATAAAAGTCGTAGTTTGTATGTTATATGTTTCAAAAAATTTCCAACGTATTTTTTAGCTTAATTTGTCCATAAATTGGAAGAAATTTGTTGGAATCACAAGTTTGAATTGTAAACTTTTCATAATTTGAGTGATCATAGGATTTTTTAAAGAACTAAATTCATATATGCAATAAAAAACTAATCGCTCAAAATTTGGCAAAACTCCCTGAACAATCGTGTATGTTGTTGGGAGATTTTGTAATAACGTGTAGCACAACGGGAGATTATCGTAAGGCCGTGTAAAGGAAGTAAATACATCGTTTATTAATCCCATAAAGTTCCGTGTATGGAGGTGTAGTGTCCAACGAATCAAGTAGAAAAAAAGGATCCCACATGTGTTTGAAGCTACTTTTTGTTAAATGTTTTCATAATATTCATATATCATACCCACTGCATTTGACTTAACATCTCACCTTTTACCGTATTGTAAAGTGTTTTAAAACTCCTATGTTTTCGGGGCCGATTGGGTTGTTGTAACATTCACACGGTGTGTGACATATTCTTTAATTTTAATGACGATGTGGATTTAGTATGAAATGTAAAAGGTGTGATTTAAAAATATATATATAAGGTTTATAAAAATCTTATGACCATTAATTAATTAGAGAAGACAAAAATTAAAATATAAAAGTTGTTGTGAGAAAAATGATTCATCATTTTATATTAATGGAGGTGTTATAATAGAGTGATGGATGTGTCATGATAAAGTATTTTGTGTATATAATTGTTATGATAAAGTATTTTGTGTATATAATTGTACACATATATTAAGTATATGTGTCGTAAGGGTGTATGATTGATTGTAGTGTTAGTCCATTTATATATATATAGATATACATAAATTTTGTGAGATGAAGACATTGTGCATGTAAGATTTGACCATTTGTAAAATGATCTAACTAAACTATTCTAGTGATGTGAAATGAAATAAATAAAATAAAAGAGAAATCCACCATTGAATGATATCTTACTCTACTCACAAGTGTTGCAAATCAAGTTATAATTGTTTGATCTTCTGGACATGAACTTTGTTACAATAGTACTTTGTTTTGGTATATTTTAGAATATAATTCAATGAAGCTAACTCTAGAAATAAAATATGCCACACTTCATAAATCAAATGTAATTTTATCACTTCTGGTAATGATGATGTACTTTGTTTTGGTATATTTTAGAATACAATTCAATGAAGCTAACTCTAGAAATAAAATATGCCACACTTCATAAATCAAATGTAATTTTATCACTTGTGGTAATGATGATGTACTTACCTTGATGGGAATATGTTGTCACCAAGTTTATCTCCTTGCATGATTTTCCAAGTACTATTTGTTGGTTATATGTTATATTTTTTGCGTGACTACCCCCACATATTGTATGTTATCTTGGACAAAGCGAAGGGGGTCGGGGGGCGGGGGGAGGTGCCCTCCTGCATAAAAGTCTATGGACAACAAACCTAATTTTTTTTAGGCAATTTTTACATCCATTTTGGTGGATTTTGAATCATGGTTTACACTTTAGTGGTTTTGTGCCTCATGGTGGTTTAGACCTTAGTTTTATAGTTTTGGTTAAGGGACTATGGTCATATTCTAATCCAAGGTAAATGGATAAAGGATTTATATATGTCGGGATATATATATATATATATATATATATATATATATATATATATATATACGTAAATATGAAAATACTGAAAAACCTTTTTGGTTTTATCAATTTGAGTTTCAAAGGTAAAGTCTCTATGTTAATGTGTTTGTTTACCAGTGCAACTTTTCTATTTTGTTAAGAAATTTTTTGTAATAGTTAATTGTACATGGTTAAAACATATATTTGGTATTAGAGTAGTTTTGACTTCAAGGTGATATTTTGTGGCTAAGGGGCTTTGCTCGAGCTTGTGGTCCACCTTGTTATAGTGGGAGATCTACATAATTGATTCATATGGTAAAACAAAATGGTGAGTAGTTCAAAGATAGAGATATGGGAATTCAATAGGCAAAGTTTTGACTTATGCAAGCTCAAAATGGAAGATTATTTAGTGGGCAAAGATAAGTGGATCAATGTGGATTTGGGTACTACATCTATGGGGATGTTGATAGAGGATTGGACCAAGTTGGATCAAAAGGAAAGGATAAAAATGTAGTTTTGTTTGTCAGATTCAATGTTATTGTATGTTTCAAGAGAGTCTACAATAAAGGATTTGTGTAACAATTAAAGACTTTGTATCAATCTAACTGCTTGGTGAACAAATTGTTCATATGAGAAAAAACTATATAACTTGAGGATGAAGGATGAAGACTTGGAGACAAAGCATCTAAATGCCTTCAATACTATGGCAAGTTTGACCTTATTTGTTCATATTTATATTTTAGATGAAGGTAAGAGTATTAGTTTATTGTGTTCTTTACTAGCCCCGTGGAATAATTAGGTTGTTGTCATAATTAGAGTCTCATCCTTGTTATTTCAGGAGATGAGATGGAAAAACATGGAAAATTAGGACATAAAGGCCCTTGTTTGTAAGTAGATTCTCCTAGAATAGAAATAAAAATAAATCCCCAAGTGGGAGATTTAAATCTAGATGAATATTTAAATCTTGAGGAAAATTAATAAGGGTATTTTGAAAATGTAGAAAATAAGGGCATTGTAATAATGTTTATAGATTTAAATCTAGATGAATATTTAAATCTTGAGGAAAATGCATAAGGGTATTTTGGAGATGTGGAAGAGAAGAGCATTACAAGAATGCTTGTAGATCCAAATTTGATGAGAAAGGGAAATGATCTGATGATGCTCCTTTTAAAAAAGAAATATATTTCTCAAATTGGAGGGGATGTATAATTTGTTTCTTTAAGTACACATATAGATCATGATCATGGTTTGTCAACTCGGGGGCATCCTTTTATATGAATCCTCATAGTGGGTTGTTTTATGATTATGAAAGATATGATGATGGTGATGCTTTTATAAAATATGACTGGAAAACTAGAATCATAAGATGACAAAAAGTCAAGTTGAAGCTTATGGATGGAAGGATTAGAACACTCCCTAGTGCTTTTCACATCCCAATATTGGCCAAAATTTGATTTACGTAATCAAAATGAGAAATATAGGTGTGAAATTATTGTTTGAAAAGTATACCTGCGGGGTGGTTTGAGAAACATTGATATTGCTAAGGGGACTTTAAATTAGAACTTTATATAAGCAACTGGGAAGCATTATTAGTGATGGGTGCAATAGTTTCTTTTGTCTTAGGCATGTAGCTAAAGAAGGAAAAACTCCTTCAATTTATGGACAAAATAATATGTTGTGGCATCAAAGACTACAACAGATCGAATAAAAGGGCCTTCACTATACAACATAGTAATGGTATGTAAAAAATATGTCTAATTTCTTTCTATATTTTTATTTTTGTGAACATTGTTTATATGAGAAGTAGAATCAAGTAAGGTTATCCAATGATTATACAAGAGCAAAGAGAGTATTACAATTGGTGCACATTTATTTGTTTTGACCTCTGTTCATTCCATCACTGGGTAAATATGAGTATTATGTTTGATATATAGATGACTTCTCAAGGAATACATGGATTTATTTCCACAAGAATAAATATGAAGTATTTGAAAAATTCAAAGAGCTTAAGGCTCTTATGGAAAATCAAATAGAGAAGAAAATTAAGTTGTTGAGGATAGATAATGGTGGCATATTTTGTGAGAATGAATTTAGACAATTTTGCAGAAGTGTGTTATATCAAGGTAGAAGAATACTCCATACACACTTCAATAGAATGAGGTTGCATAAATCATGAACATGATTTTGATGGATAAAACAACGAGCATTCTCAGTAGTGTCACATTAGGACAGTGATTTTATGCAAAGGTAATGGAAACAATGTACTACTTGGTAAATAGAACACACACATTATCGTTGGATGACAAGTCTACTCCACATGAGATATGGAATGGTAAAAAGATATCTCTATAACATATCAAGTTATTTTTCTGTAATGCTTATGTTCACATTCCAAAGAAAAATAAGAACGAGCTAGAAAAGAAAACCGAAAAGTGTATCTTTATTGGATCTAAAGATGGTTTGAAAAGTAGTAAGCTTTGGAACCCTAAAACTAAGAAGGTTGTGTATAGTCGAGATTTGGTATTTAGAACAATCAAATTTGAAGTTTCAAGAAATAAAAAATTTGAGATTTGGTATTTAGAGAAGATATGGTTTGAATTGAAGGGTGTCGAAGACTCTATAGAGGAATATGAATAAAAAGAAGAACTACATACACCAATATTGAGGAGATCGGTTTTGGAAAGAAGGAAACCATAAATGTATACTCCACCCAATTTTCATTCTAATCTTGATTTGTTTACTTTTAATCATGCTCGTAGAACTGTTAGGGAGGCAATGGATTTAGAGGATAAAAAAACTTTTTAAAAGGCCATAGTTAAGGAAATTGTAGCCTTTGACAAGAATGAGGTTTGGATCTAGTGGATTTACTAGATGAGAGAAATCCCATTGGAATCAAATGAGTGTTTAAAAAGAAGTTGAATGCAGATGGTAGAGTGGAGAAATACAATGCTTGGTTACTAGAAAAAGGTTATTCTCAGCTAGAGGAATTTGACTTTGGTGAGGTTTTTTTTTTGTTGCCAAGTTAACTTCTATTAGATTTCTTTTATATGTTGCTGCTTCTTTTGATTTCATAGTAGAACAGATGGATGTCAAGACAACATTACTACATGGAGATTTGGAAGAATAAATGTATATATAAAAAAAAAACCATAAGTTCGTTAGAATAAACATTACACTAAGAGGGGGGTTGAATAAGCGTAATGGAAAATTTTCATCAGTTTAAACAATTTATCAATCAATCAAATTTGTAACCATAATCATGCATAATTAAATAACAACACATTATCATAATAAGACACCATATGTACATGGAAACCCTTGTGGGAGAAAAACACAAATTATTTTTATCTTTTTCAATTTTGATTACATAGATTTGTAAGGATCAAACTGCTAGAGGCACCCACCCCAAAGATAAATTTGTAAGCATAAACCTGTTGGAGGCACCAATCCCCAAAATGTGTAAGCACTGAATTACAATAGGCACCAACTTGATTGAGGCACCAATGTCAAATGATGTAGGAAGCAACCTAATTGAGGCACTAACCTCTTATTGATGTGTTACACAGTAATTTGTCACTGTCCCTGTTACCCCTTCTCCCGCACATTGGAGGACTTATTTCGGGACCTGTGAGAAGTGACATAACCTTAAAACACTTGCATTGTATCCCATTGAGTATGTACTTCATATGCCCTGAAGACACCTTCTGCAAAATACCCATAAAAATATCCCTTTTTCCATTGGTGCGGTTCCACTGTGTATCACTCGCGCCAATAGGGGAAATCCTCCAAAGAGGGCGCGCCAGCTGGCGCTCTGTCTCAGAGTCGCACTCGCGCCAGCCCAGTTGGGTAAAGTTTTTAACAAACAAACTTATGAAGGTTCTTCCTAACCCACTCATGAACTGAATCTATATTGAGTTGGGTCAGTTTGGCTTCGAATCTCCATAGGAGGGAAGTAGTTCTCCACCTCTCATGGAAGCTTCTTAGTGATAAAGCCAATCCCATGAATCTTGTGGATGACCCTAACTCTTTCTCCTCTATCTATAAAAGCTTGTCCTTTTGCCTTTGACAAGTTAGTCTCCAAGTTCCAAATTCTAAGTCCCAAAGTCTGAGAATTGCTAAGCTTATGCTACAAGAAGCCTTCTTCATTCCCATGAGGCTAAATCTAAAGTGAGGAGATTCTTATCCAAGTGACCAAGGAGAGAGAGGCTTGTTCCCCATTCCCAACAAGCTTTGCAAGGCATGTGTTGCTGATCACCCAGCCAAAGGAGGATTTGACGTCAGAACTATGGTTGTATTCTTCTTTGTTGTTTATCAATAATAGACGACTATCATTATGGTTCCACTCTTATTGTCTTTGTAATGATGATTGAGTTATATCCTTTTTGACTGATATATAGTTGCATCTATTGGATTTTATGCTTGTGTTTGTTTCGTTCTTTGCATGTGCAGGTGTCCATTCGTGAGGATCGTGGGGATTGTGACCAGCCGGAGTAAAGAAATGGGAGCGACGACTCTTCTACAAATACTAGCATTGGAATCCAGGTAGGCCCTCATCATCGGTCTTTGATTTGAAATTAGGAACTTGCGTGTTAGCATCGTTTGATTGTTGCTAGACACCATTTGGGCTAGTAGGGATCGCCTCTGTCCGCAGAGGGGATTTACCTCCACAACAATTTGGCGACTTCGCTGGGGAGTTGGCTTTTTTCCTTGTTGTTTGTTTTGTCTTGTTGTTTGATTTGTAAACTTTAGACGGAGCCTCAAGTACGACCAGATAGCCTTCGAAATGCTATTGCTCCGCATTAGCAAAGTAGATCAACGCCACTTCAGTCCATCTCCGGTTTGGTTTACGACCTGAACGGCTTGGAACTTGCCTTGTTTCTTGGTTGTTTCTCGGTTTCTCCTGTTTGATTAGCTTTCTTGGTTGAGTCCCTGTGTTGCTTCTTGCCCCTTGGTGTACCTGGGTACTGTTGAATTAACTTTGGCTCATTTGTTTTTATTTTTCCATAGAAAACTCGGCTGGCGCTTTTTTATAGCGTTACAGTCGCGCCAGTTGGCGCATGTTGCACATTGACAACCCACGCCAATACCTGAAAGGTGCTAGTTTTAGCCTGACAGTCATGCAAGGCCTGGGAACTTTTGAAGTTTGCTTGGTTGTGAGCCCTCTGAGCTTAGTTTTTGTTTTGGGTACCTTTTTTAGACTACTTGAGTGTGTTGGAGTATGATTTGACTGGCTTTGATCTTTACCCTTTGGGTGTTTTCTTTTTTCTATCGATTTCACATTTCTAGCCCCAGGGCATCTAGTGGCTTTGCGTGTCGAGCCTTCCTCGGGTGTTTTGATCTTCCAGTGGTCCAGTCGATTCTTTGATTACTCCCTTGCACTTGTTTGGTGGTTGTAAATTGTTTTGTTGCGTTATTTGGGTGACTTGCTTTGTCTTCACTTGAATTACGCTTCGTCTCACTTTGAGCCTAGATTACATGGCTCATTGGTGTCTTTGGGATCTTTCTTGTTCTTTAGAGTTTTGATTTGTGATTTAGGGAACTGAATGTGTTTGCATTGAGTGAAATTTTTGTTTTTACTCTTTTGTTATCGTTTCTCAAAGTTTGTTTAGTGCATTTTTCCATCAACATAAAAGAAAAAATCTCTTTTGCTTTGTATTAGTTAATGAGAATTAGAACTTTTCATTTTGATTAAGTGATTAGTGATCTTAAAGAAAAGTTTTTTAATTTCCATTAGCTGCATTAGGGAAGTTCTTTGTTGTTTTGTGATCATTTCGTTTGTGTGAAAGCTCTCAAATCCTCTCGTAACTAGCATTCATTGAATGAAATGACATATTTTGGCATATAGTTTGCATTTAGGGAATTTTGACAGATTACATATGGTAAGGCCTGAAAACTGAAACCTAATACAAGATCAACTTTAAAATGAACTGAATGAATCTAACAACGCATTGGAACATAACGCACACATTTAGAGGTCTAGGCTAGAGACGTGCTCCGGCGTCGTTAAACCTAGTCACTTTTGTTTCACTCAAGGTTGGGTGATTCCTCCTTCTGTGACACAATAGTGGTCTTGCACGGATTTGAGCTCCCACGTACCGTCGAGTATATGGGGATACCCCACTAGGTTATCATCCTTTGTCCATAGGAAGCCGTGTCTGCCGCCTTACAAGCCGTAACGTGCTGAACACAGCATTCGGGAAGATTGACTGCCTTACGGAAAGTCCTTGGTTTTCATATGGCTGCCAAGGTGTATATGCAATTTTACGGACTTGTTTGGTAAACCCTTTTGCCTAGCTCTCTAGAGTAGTCACTTTCGTTACTTTTCGGACTCCCTAAAAGAAAAGGTCCATCTGAGCACTTGTCACTTCAGGCTCATTAAACATTTGAAGGCGATTAGAGTCATCTTTTGTCCTTTTCTCAACTCTTTAAAAATGAAAAGGTCAAGTTTTCTTCCTGTGTCTTAAAATTTATTTGACCATGATTCACATTTACCCGGTCCGATCTTGTTTGCGTTAGCTTGAGTAGGGTTCTTTCTCGTTTTCGATGGCAACCTTCCCCGAGTCTACCGGCCAAGGTGTTCCCCCAGATGGCAACCCTGGTCCGTTTCCTCCTTTTGGAAATGTTGGTGCTCCTTACATGGCAACGTTGTCCCTTCCTGGGTTAACTGTTGGGTTGCTTGTTTAGTTGTTCTCAACCTCTCTGGTCCCTACCGTCTCAACTGCTGGTCAATCAATTCCTCCACCCGAACAACATCACGTTGATTCTAAGGTGGACCTCTCCCCTTCTTCGCCTGTTTCTGCGTCCTCATCTTCTACTTCGCCTAGTGAAAGTCTGGATTCAAGTAACCAGGTGGCTAAGAAGAAGAAGAAGAAGACGAAGAAGAAGAAGTCTCCTAGGCAAGAGGTTAAAAGTATAACTTAATTCGAGCCACCTTCTGCTCCTCCGCGGAAGGTCAAATTTCCTTGTAGATTGTGCAAGGATGACCACCTTCTTCGTGATTGTCCTGGCATTCCCAGGATCCTTGAAGTATGGTCTCGCGATCCGGCTCGTCCCTCATCGTCCTCTGAAGCTCATGGCGATGCCACCCTATCAACTGAAAACATTCAGAAGAAAGGGAAGATTCAAATCCCCTGTAGACTATGTGAAGGCAACCATCCCCTTCACCTTTGTCCGTTCATGGATAAAGCTTCCGCTGTTTTGGAAAGTCTTACAACTTCTTCACCCCAACTTCCTATTGGTTATCAGAAGCTCTCTTCTGACCCCCTCCCTATGGACAACAAGATTGACTTAGATTCTTCTCTTGTCCATCCTCCTCCTTCCGAACCTGGCTGTACCAAGCCTGCTCCAGACCAACCATTGGTCGGAGAGAGTGTCGACTTGGGTTCACCACCTGTTGATTACTCTGTTCCGGAGGAGCATCATGATTCTACTGCTCATGTTCTTCTCATCTCGTCAGATTCTCCTGAGTCTCAGAACGACCCTCCTATCCTCGCTGATCAAGAAGGTCCTTCTTCAGTTCCTATAGAGCATGGGGGCAATCATACGATTCCCCCACCAAGTAGTTTGGCCATCTCCTTCGATTGGAGTCACCTGACTGCTTTCTGCCTTCCATCCCATGTGCCTTTCCAGATTACAGTACTTGCCTATGATAAGGCAGTACTTGGCACTGTTTTGGATGAAGGTGCATCTGTCAGTCTTATACCGTCCACTACTTGGCAAGCTTTAGGTTCCCCGCAGCTTGGGCCGGTCGCACAGAATCTGTTAGCATTTGACAGGGGAACCAGTCAACCTCTAGGGGTCCTCCCAAAATTTCCTATTACTTTGGGAGGAAAAACCGTCTATATGGACGTGCTGGTTGTCCAAGTTGCTTTAGATTTCACTCTTCTCCTTGGCCGTGACTATGTTTATGCCATGGGGGCCCTTGTCTCTTCGCTTTTCCGTGTGGTTTGCTTTCCACACAACGGAAGAATCGTGACTATAGATCAATTATCGTTCTCTGGTCCCACGGTGCCTCCTGCGCAGCTGCCACCCCCTCCTGGTTTTTATCCACCGGTTGTGTCTGCCCCACCGCAGGTCAACTACGTGGCTACCTACCCCGTGCCTATATCCCATGATGATGCCGTCGTGCATAATGTCCTGGGGGCATTGGGTCTTGACTTCCAAGATGTTGTCCTTCCACCGGGAGTGCCATTCTTGGAAGCGATGACTTCCTGTTCATTGTGATGAAGTTCGTTCTGAGCATAGTTCCTTTCCTATGTCAAGCTCCTGAAAAAATGAAACTAGGTCTGGTCGGAGCATAGTTCCTTTCCTATGTCAAGCTCCTTAAAAAATGAAACTAGGTCTGGTCGGAGCATAGTTCACTTTCCTATGTCAAGCTCCTTAAAAAATGAAACTGGGTTTGGTCGGAGCATAGCTCTTTTCCTGTGTCAAGCTCCTTAACAAATGAAACTAGGTGTCACGAGGATAGTTCTTTTACGTATGTCAACCTCATTAAAATAATGAAACATGAGCTCGTGCAATTCGAGTGCGATCACAATATTGTCAACCTTCACTCCATTTTCAATGGACTAAAGCTTGGGGGGCATGTACCTTGAATTGAGACATCATTCTGAGGGGCATGCCTGTTTCCCTTATTTTCAAGCATAGTTTGCATGTGTGTGCTTTTAATCTTGCATAAAAATAAAATCCATTTCCAAGCATATTTTGCATATGTGTTGTCATGTGTGCTTTTAAGCTTGCGTAAAAATAAAATATGTGATTAAATACATTTTGCATTGGGTCGTTTGTTGTGCAACTGATACATTAGAGTACATTTGTGCTAGACATCTGCATAGCATATAAAAACATCATCACATGTAAAAAATCCATCCAAAATAGGCATATGTATATATGTGTCGAAATGTTTGCACTGCGTGCATCACATAGATCAAAAAATATACATGTTCGTCTTAATACATCCGGAGACGACATGTCTCTCAAAAAATATGCGTGAAAATAAACCCTAGATGTCTAATCCCTGTGGTGTTCATGATAGCACGTCACCGCACGCACTAGGCGCTTCAAGAGACGGTGGATGCGACTGGGCACTCCCACTGTATATCTCTGGTATGCCGGTGGGACATCTGCCAGTCGGGCATAATCTGGAATCCCCCGGGCAAGCCCCTCGAGGTTCTGGATCAACTCTCCTCCCTCGACACTCTCTAGCTGAGGGTCAGCTGCAGGCTGGTTTCTCCGCGCAATAGGAGACATGCTAGCTGGGTGTTCTGGGCCAACATCTGCATACACATACAACTGTTGTTAGAAAGAACATGTATTAACAAAAAATCATAAAACACAAAACTAAAATGAGGTCATACCTATCTCCTCGTCCCAGTCCTCCCCCTCTGGCAGTGGGAGGTCAGGGTCACCGGTGAAGTGTGTCCCCGCATACGGACAGTCCTCCACCACGATCAATTGGTGGCGAAGCCATCCAAAAAACTCAGGTCTGAATGACATCTGCTGACTGCCCCCCCCCCTCTCGGCATCAGTGCCGCCCAACGAGCCAGCCTCGGCTCTCGAGGTGCCAGGTCAGGAACAAGGGCCCCTTGGCCCTGGAAGAGTGGCACAAGTTCCAAGAAGAACGTTACCAAGATGGAGCCGTACCCGAACTGTTGCAGCTTGCCACGCTTGGCCTTCGTTAGCTGCCTCTTCATATTGGTCATCACAGCTGATGCCCAATTGAAGACTGTCAGACTAAGGCACTCTGTCGCCAAGATCAGGTGGTTCTTCTTAGCTTCGTGGGGCGCATGTGCCCCCGCAGCTCATGTAATGGTGAATAGTAAAGCTCTGAGTGTCATGTCCTCAACATTGGGGATATCCACTTTCGAGCTGCCCGACCCATATCTTGCCCCTGGGCAAACTCGAGCCTTCACCTCTTCCATCTTCTCTCCAGATGGCCTGCTACCAGTCAATCGGGGCACCGGCCTTCATCGCGACAATCCAGTAAGGAAGTAGACATCAGATACATCTAATTCCAATATTTGGTCTCGTATCCCGAACACCTGTTCTTGTTCGTCCCATAAGTTGATCAAATACTGCAAGAGCTCTGGCTGAGCTCGTAAATAGGACAGTAGGAAAAATTTCTTGAGCCCACAAGCTCTGAGAGCTTCCATGCAGCCCTCATCTACTAAAGCCAATGTGTCCACTTGGTCGTGTTCTCTTTCCTTCTATACAATTGCCATTTTTGCCTATTACCCTGCGATCACAAGGTCAAAACATTGAATTAGATCCTTGGAAAATTTAAAAATGCAGTGAAAATTGCTTTAAATCGTTAAAATTTGAGAAAAAAACCCGCGCGGCCGTTGGCGCGACTGTTTCTAAAACAGTCATGCCAATGGGCGCGTGCCTTTAGGGAAAGTTGCCCCATTGGCGCGGGTCCGTGCCTGAAACCCGCGCCAATGGGCGCAACCCTCATTTTTTAAATCCCTCCCATAAAGGATGAAAAAGCAATTTAAAACAAATTTGAAACGGATGGAAATGGAGTGGGGAAAGAGACCTCTTACCTGACACTGACGGCGCTCCGAATGGTCAACTGGATCTGTCGCAATCGACGCTTGAAGATCGCACACTAAAAGCCCTAATGTCGCTCTCCAAAGGTAAAAGTGAAAAGTAATTTCTTGTTTTACCATTTTCACCCATTTTATAACTTTTTGACTCTCAAATAGGTTTTAAAAGTCATTTTATGAATATTTTAATATATATTTGTGTGGAAAATGGATTTTACATTGGTTTCTTGTGCAGCGATAGGTGTTTGTACGGCATAGGCGACGAAACGAGTTGTATTTTATACCTTTTCGGACTCGATAAATACACGAAAACGTTGCTTCGGAGTCACCTTTTTGCTCTTTTCTGACTCTCTAAACATGAAAAGAATGCCGAGTTGGTCCTCTCGACTCATTAAAAGTAAATGAGAGGCGGTCGTCTTTAAACCCTTTTCCGACCGTGTAAAAAACGAAAAGATTGTCGGACCCTTGTTGTTTCAGGTTCTTTAACGGTTACGAAGCGACGTGGTTTCGATTGCTTTTTTACTTTTTCAGGTCGAAATCACTACTCATGAAAAGTACTCCTCGATCATAATGGTCGGGCGGTTCTTTCGAGCATTGTTTTATACTTTTTCGAGCTCGAGAGACACAACTTTACGAAAAAGGACCCCCCTTGGAGTTTACTTTTCTGTTGTCTTTTCAAACTCTCTAAACATGAAAAGACGCCGAGTTTTTCCTCTGTGAGGCTCGTTAAAACTTGATGGCATTGGATTCCGTCGAAATGACGCCTCACAAGCATATGCTATCCCTGTCAAGCTTGTTGATAAAAATAACTGGGGTACTCACCAGAAATGGTGGGGAAAAATGGAACCACAATCATTGTCGTGTCAGCAGCATGTCGCTCTTGAACATGGCACTTGTCTGCATTCGTGTCTGGGTGGGGACATCTCATCTTGTTTTTACACTTGCCTCCATGGGTTTGGGTTATCCTGTTTGACCTCTTATCTGCTCATTACCTCGTCACCATGACCCCTGATCATTTGATGTCAAATACTGCCAAGTCCACTGTCGTGCCGCCAATATGTTCAAGAGAAGTTGACCTCTGCAGAATACTCAACCTCCCTCTGATACCTCACACAAAACATCTTATCCTTCCCTATCTCGTGCCGATGGTGTGGGAAACATTATGGCCCACCTTCGATCAAGGTCACTTCCTGTCGACTTCAGCTCATTATCCAGGAAGTTGATCCAGGTAGATGTTGGTGGCCACCCACCTATCCCATTTGGACCCCCACAACTGTCTCTTTCAGCTTTTTCAGTTTCCTAAATTGTAGCACAGTTTACTATTTTTAGCAATTTTTCGGGTCCTGAACTTCTGGAGCCGTTTTGAGGCCCTAAACGACGTTTTTTGGGAAATCTAGGGCAACATGGGTCCATGGACCCATGTTGCCTCTCAAAGTGGTAGTGCTCGGATAGATCTTTTTAACGAGCTATTGTACACGTCAAACGGAGATCATATGCCAAAGTTACGACCTCGGGAAATTGATGTACCAATTTACCCAAACGGGGCCCACAATTTGGCGTTTCATCTTCTAGGGTTAGGTTTTGGAATGTTAAGGGTTTTCCATTGTTTCTCAACAATAAATAGGCCTTCGAGCCTCATTGTAACACAGTTCAGAACAGTTCAGAGGCATGTAGCTGCCACATCTCTTCTCAGAGATAAGCTACCATTGCCCTAGCTGGTTTATTCCGATTTCTTTTTGTAAGCGTATTTCAGTATTTTACAGTAATGAAATGAAGTATTATTTCCGCTGCATATCTGTCTTTATGGTTATCTCTGTGTTTTATTGCGTTCGTGTCTAAATCCGGATCAGTGGTATCAGAGCGGTTTGCTTTTTCTCTGTTTTTCTTTGCATGTCCCCAACGAGGTCGAGATATAAGGAGTTATGGCTTGAACTGGTCGAACCTTTGCAAGACCAGCCTCGCAAATCCCGACAGCCTCCCATGGCGGATGAGAAGAAAGACGAGGGGGCAGGAGATCCTATCAAAATCTTGCTCGAAGAAGCGCTCGAGCGGCAAAGGAACGCGATGATGGATAGCTTTGCGCAGATCCTTCAGCGGCTACCCAGAGGCGACCCATCGGCTTCCAACAGCTACTCTGGAAACACCACACCGTTTAAGGTACAAGTTAATTTTGAAATCCCCATCTTCGAGGGTCAAATAGATGCAGATGCCGTAGATAAATGATTAAATCTGCTAGATGGGTATTTTTCTGTTCATGAATTTTCAAGTCGGGAAAAGATTGTTTTCGCTCTTCTCAAAGCAACCCCCCACGATAAGGACTGGTGGGAAACCTACTGCGAGTAGAAGGATGAAAGTACAGGCTCACTATTTTCAGCCGCAACCACTTGGACTGACTTCCGGGATGCCATCAAGGAGCAGTACTACCCTGTCGGAAGCTATGAGGACAAATACATCAAATGGACCACACTGCGGCAGGGACGAGACCAAGATGTGCCGGAGTTCACAAACATTTTTCATACCCTTCGCACACAGTTGGGTATCAAAGATTCTGAGCCCCATCCGGTACTCAAATACCGCAGCTGCCTACACAGATACATCCAGGAAGAGATGGGGTTCTTGAACATCTCCTCACTCGGCACAGCATACTGATACGCTGTCAAAATTGAGCAAAAGTTCAAACAGAAGAAGCGAGACTTTGGATCTGCAAATCCGAAGCCCAAAGGACAAAGCCAAGGCGGGGTGACCCAAGACAACCCGTCGAAGCTGCAAGAAAAGAACAACACCACGAGGTCGAAGAAGGACACAGGAAAGTGGCGTGAGTTCCACAAGAGTCCCACTCATAACACAAGTGAGTGTCGGACCAAGCAGTCACTGGTGGCCGAGTTGAAGGCTTCCGAATCAGATGCATGTTCTAACCCTGAGCCAGAACCTGACAAGGGGAATGGCAAAGGGAAGCAGATCATTGATGCGGATCCCAGCGCCACTGCTGCCACTGCCAAGATCCAAAAGAATGAACCTGCAGATCTAGAAGAGGGGGAGCGTCTTTTCCACTCACAGATGTGGGTGAAGGGTTCATTGTTGCAATTCATTGTTGACAGTGGCAGCCAAAAGAACCTCATTTCAGCAGAGGTCGTGAAGCGGTTGGGCCTACCGACTACACTGCACCCGCAGGCGTACAGTATTGGGTGGCTTCACGAAGGACGAGATCTAAAAGTTCGCCAGCAGTGCCGCCTTCCCTACAGCATCAAACCCTTCACAGATGAGGTATTGTGTGATGTTACACCTCTCGATGTTTGTGATGTATTATTAGGCCAACCATACTTGTGGAGGCGACATGCTGTGTATGAGTCAAGGCCTCGTGCTGTCATTATTTCTTTGGATAATTCATTATACAGGATACCGGAGGTAGCCCCACCTACTGCCACCTCCTTGATCACTGCCAAGAAAGGCAGCAAGCTCATCTTCATAGACTAGGAAATTTATTTTCTGTCTGGTTCGCTTCGAGAGTAAGGGGAAGATCGTTGCTACATCCATGACACCTGCAAAGGGTTCATCCATGCAACAGCAGCAGCAAAGGGATACAGTCATGACAGAACACAAGAACAACTTCTCCTCACCCACAGGGGTACCACACAAGCTTCAGGTAGGCAACAAAGTCTGGTTGCATCTGCAGAAAGAACGCCTTACAAGAGCCCATCAGAAGCTCCGACCATGCCGACATGGTCCTTACACCAGTACCAAGGCTGCGGGGAATAATGCTTTGGCACATAACATTCCTCCATTCCTTTGTCTGCACCAACTGTTCAATGGGTACCATCATTGACCATGCTTCCCACCATTTCTGGTCACATCAGAGATTGCAGAACAGCTCACCAGGGACCAAGTTCAACAGATGGAGGAACTCAACGCAATGGGGACCATTGCTTCCTAAGGGGGGAGGAATGATCCAGGTGGATGTTGGTGGCCACCCACCTATCCCATTTGGACCCCCACAACTGTCTCTTTTAGCTTTTTCAGTTTCCTAAATTGTAGCACAGTTTACTATTTTTAGCAATTTTTCGGGTCCTGAACTTCCGGAGCCATTTTGAGGCCCTAAACGACGTTTTTTGGGAAATCTGGGGCAACATGGGTCAAGTGGTAGTGCTCGAATAGATCTTTCTAACGAGCTATTGTACGCGTCAAACGGAGATCATATGCCAAAGTTACGACCTTGGGAAATTGATGTACCAATTTACCCAAACGGGGCCCACAATTTGGCGTTTCATCTTCTAGGGTTAGGTTTTGGAATGTTAAGGGTTTTCCATTGTTTCTCAACAATAAATAGGCCTTCGAGCCTCATTGTAACACAGTTCAGAACAGTTCAGAGGCATGTAGCCGCCACATCTCTTCTCAGAGATAAGCTACCATAGCCCTAGCTGGTTTATTCCCATTTCTTTTTGTAAGCGTATTTCAGTATTTTACAGTAATGAAATGAAGTATTATTTCCGCTGCATATTTGTCTTTATGGTTATCTTTGTGTTTTATTGCGTTCTTGTCTAAATCCGGATCAGAAGTTGACCTAGAGACTCCCTTCAGGTGCCTTAGAGCCTGCATGCCTCAATGGTAGGTTCTTCGTGTTCGACGCGAGGTTTTCATCATTGGCCTTCGATCGAATGATTATACGGGTGTTTGACGCCGGTTCACTGATTCGCACGCCGTAGATTGTACCTATCGTACCTTGAGGACCATTGTCATTATTGGTGGTACCTCTCGCGTCTGTTAACAGTTTTCATCATTGACTGGTAATCAGACGATGTTCTTGCATGTTCGACTTCGACTCTCATATTCGCATGCTTGAACTTGTACTTTGTTCGAGTCAAGATGGAGCGCCAGACCCTAGATTTTGTTTGTTGAGATCCAGGTTGTGATTTTGTGGATTATTATGATCATTACATGACCCATTTATTGGATGGTTGCGACCATGCCTGAGTCTACTTATCGATCCCTACTGGATGGCTGCGCCCATACCTTGGATCCAGATTTTTATGTACGCTGCTATGGATGGCTGCGCCCATACCACATACGTCATGTACTTGAGATATCAGTTGTACTTCTTCATGCAGGTTCTCCGCCGGCAGTATTTTCAGTTGGCCATGTTCTTGTAAAGCCTTTCACCCCTCTCTCTCTCTCGGGGTTCATGATTTAGGGGGCATCTGTTACACAGTAATTTGTCACCATCCCTGATACCCCTTCTCCCGCACATTGGAGGACTTATTCTGGGACCTGTGAGAAGTGACATAACCTGAAAACACTTGCATTGTATCCCCTTGAGTATGTACTTCATATGCGCTGAAGACACCTTCTGCAAAATACCCATAAAAATAGCCCTTTTTCCATTGGCGCGGTTCCACTGTGTATCACTCGCACCAATAGGGGAAATCCTCCAAAGAGGGCGCGCCAGCTGGCGCTCTGTCTCAGAGTCACACTCGTGCCAGCCCAGTTGGGTAAAGTTTTTAACAAACAAACTTACGAAGGTTCTTCCTAACCCACTCATGAACTGAATCTATATTGAGTTGGGTCAGTTTGGCTTCGAATCTCCATAGGAGGGAAGTAGTTCTCCACCTCTCATGGAAGCTTCTTAGTGATAAAGCCAAATCCATGAATCTTGTGGATGACCCTAACTCCTTCTCCTCTATCTATAAAAGCTTGTCCTTTTGCCTTTGACAAGTTAGTCTCCAAGTTCCAAATTCTAAGTCCCAAAGTCTGAGAATTGCTAAGCTTATGCTACAAGAAGCCTTCTTCATTCCCATGAGGCTAAATCTAAAGTGAGGAGATTCTTATCCAAGTGACCAAGGAGAGTGAGGCTTGTTCCCCATTCCCAACAAGCTTTTCAAGGCATGTGTTGCTGATCACCCAGCCAAAGGAGGATTTGACGTCAGAACTATGGTTGTATTCTTCTTTGTTGTTTATCAATAATAGACGTCTATCATTATGGTTCCACTCGTATTGTCTTTGTAATGATGATTGAGTTATATCCTTTTTGACTGATATATAGTTGCATCTATTGGATTTTATGCTTGTGTTTGTGTCGTTCTTTGCATGTGCAGGTGTCCGTTCGCGAGGATCGTGGGGATTGTGACCAGCCGGAGTAAAGAAACAGGAGCGACGACTCTTCTACAAATACTAGCGTTGGAATCCAGGTAGGCCCTCATCATCGGTCTTTGATTTGCAATTAGGAACCTGCGTGTTAGCGTTGTTTGATTGTTGCTAGACCCCATTTGGGCTAGTAGGGATCGCCTCTGTCTGCAGAGGGGATTTACCTCCACAACATGATGTAGGCAACAACTTGATTGAGACACCAACCTTGCACCCACCTCCTTCACAAAGTAATGGAACACATTTCACAATTTTTAGATTGGATCCACAAAATAAAAAACCAATATCTGACATGAATCTGAATACATTTCTACTGTCTCAACTCGTTCTTCAATTTGCAACAACTTTTTCATCACTTTGGAATCATAACATCCTTCCTGGTTCCTGTTTTGGTCATGAATACACAACCTACTCATAAACCTTGAAACTTTATCATAAGTCCATGGAATATCAAAATACGAAAAATATAGCCTCTAAGCATAAAAAAGATATCTTCATGGCTCTTCATACCTTCATAAATATCATAATAAAATTATTGACACTTTCACCTTTTCATAATTAAATTTGGAGCTCAAATAACCCCAAAAAAACATTATACAAATTAATGGTTCGAAAAAATGATACTTTCAAGGTGGGTTTGATATATTGGGCCTTCGAACTCGACAAAATGTCTCTTATCACTGATAGGCCTCCAAATTAGACATACATTAAGGCCCCATATAACCTTTCATATGCACATAAAGGCTAATTAAATCTCTCCTTCTACACTTAGTAATGTTTTTCTAGCTTTAATATGTTCTTAGGAAGGTTTACAAATAATTGCATATTATGTGCCTAATATTATTTATTTTGGTAGAATATTGTGAGAATATTGGGCAGATCATAAAGACTTGGAGGATGAGATAATCTAGGGACTTAGTCCCTTCTAGAGGAGGATCAAGATTGGATAGTAAATGAACAAAATATCATGAAATTATTGACAAATTATGGAGCTCTGCTGATTGATAGAATCTAGGGATGTGTGCCGTGTCATTTAATGAAAATTCCTTGTATTGGGAACTAGATCCACTTTTTGAGGGTCTGGAGGGGAAGCTACCTCCTTTAAAGGATAATGCTTCCTCATCACTTTGTATAAAGTACCAATTCGAATTTTCTTCTAGAGGAATGTATTTCTTAGTTTTATTGTAGAGAAAACTTGTTTAGCAACTCCACTTTCATTTCTAGCAGGGATGTACTTGAATTGATTCAAATAATGAAGTTTGGTGCCATTTTAGCATCTAAAGTTTGTTTTATTTCATAGGACTTTGAGTATCCTTGGGATTGGTCATCGCAGGAGCCTCAGAGCCCTCTTGTACAATTTATTTATTTCCTTTGAATGTCTTTTTCACTTGCATCTCTTATTTTTACATTTAGTGTTCATGCCTATTTTGTTATAGGTTACATTGGTTTAATGATTGGAGTGAGTTGTTTTTTAGGTTATTTACAGAGTCACAATAATAATTCACTCTTAGTACAACTTTGAAAAGTCATATTCATTATTGAGCTACTTGGATTGGTTTACGAGTTGACAAATCTAGCATTTATGGATGTCTCTTATAGCAAAATAGTAGTAATTTTATGCTATATTTTACAACTTGTTAATGAGATTTATTTGAGTTTATTCCACTTGCGTTGAGTCATAAAAACATCTAAGTTAATAACAAAATTTACCCCATAGCATTTTTACTTGATTATGTCAAGCATTTGGTAGGTTAACTAGCTCATTAGTTCTAGAATTTCTAGTTTTTAGAGTAGTAATTTTCTGTTATTTTTTAGCACATGTTAACAGGGGTATTTTTGAGTGATTCCACTTGGAATGGAGTTCTAATTTATCCTACTTAATAATAACAAAATTCCCATATCATTTTCATTTGATTTGTTTGGGAATTTGGCAAGTTATCTCAAGGAGTAGCAGTCCTGTAAAAATCCTATAGAAATTTGTTTCAAGATCTTCCTTGCCTAAATTCACTCCAAATTCATGGTAGAAGTATATTTATTGCCTATGAATTCTAAGAGGCCACTTTTGTTGAGCCGAGGCTTGGTTAGGTCACCATTTATCTCTTACATTTCTTGCATCTTCAATGTTAATTTATGCAATTAGTCTATATTCCTTTCCGCAATTTACTTTATGCAAAGTGTGATTTCCTTCTTGGAAGCGTAATATAGAACTCATTTAATGCCATTTCCTTTCCAACAAGATAGATTATATTTTATTATTTTTATAATAGATTTCTTGTCTTCCATTTACCTTCTAGAAAAAGTATAATAGGTTTGCTTATTGTTATTTACCTTTTGCAACTTAGGATTGACGACTTACCTAGATCCTTTGCTCATTTGAATTTGTTTCATTGTCTTCTTTCACTTGCATCAAATGGATTCATACCAGGAAAAGGAAGGTGTCTATTGCACATATAATGTCAATCGCTCTTAAGTTTGTACAAACCCCAAGCTGATAATTTAAGTCAATAGCCCCAGGAGTTGCAACATTCTTGTTGCAATATTGGGGGTCATACTTTTTGGTGTCATTCCCAAGGAGGGTGAAAAATCAGGAACTATCTTTTTCTTGGAGTGTTTCCTTGTTTCTTTTCTGCTAAAACAAGAAAATTACATTAGGCATCTTTCGTTGCATTTCATTACCATTCTCATTCAAATAATTTTATAAAACAAAAATATTTCTTCAACACCACAAACCCCCCCACTTGATCATGTGCAAGTAGAAGAAGAAGGTGTGGCATAGAAATTAGAAAGAGGTATGGAGCAACCCTACTTTTCCAAATCATATCAGCAAGATATGAACTACCCCTCTTCTTTCAATACAAGATATAATGCACAATTTCAACCTTTGTTTCCACTTAGTACCTCACCTTGGTCTCCATGGTATTATCCCTCCCAATGGGGTGATCCATATTCACGGTCCTATCCTCCTCAATATTTCATTCCTCCTTTTCATCCATATCAACACCGACCTCCTCAATGGGATGATCCATATTATTCTCAACACTGTCAATATCCTCCATGCCAAACTCAATGTTATACATCCCATCCACCTCCAACACAACCACATGCTCAACCACAACCATTTCAGAGACCCACTCCCACTCAACTACTTGCACAAACATTTCCAAACCCAAGCAATAACGTAACTCAACCCACTTATAATTTTGAGATATAAAATCTCAAAATAAATCATCTCGATCCAATGATAGTTGTCTTGGATCGGAAAGAGTATTGCAAAGAAGAAATTCTCTTGTTCCCGTTGAAGAACAACATCCAAAAAAAGAATATTTAGAGGAGACTAAATAATTATGGACCACATTTGATAGAGAGAAATCCTTAGAGCTTGAGATTGAATAATCTCTACAATTCTTATCATCATATCCTTTATGTGTTCAAAGGGCTAATCGACAAATAGTACAAGATCTGAATGACACGAAAAAATAAGAAATGAAAAATTATCCAAATGAGCAACTGAACCATGGGTATCATAGCTGTATTGAACTTTGGTTCCTGACAATCACTAAACATGAGCATTATTCTCTTAAACAATGTTTGGCATCATCAAAGACAAAGCAGTTGGTCTCTCATATTCAGGTACATGTCAAAGCATATGTTTCGAGCCTACACATGATTTTATTTTTCATATTGTTATGCACATGGATCCATTGGAAGTATTCCAATACTTAAAAGAGAGTTTTTTCATTCAAATAGAATAGGATAGAAGAAAAGAAAAAAAAGGAAAAAGAGAAAAATAAAATCTTAGGTGAAAACCTCCTTTGAGGCGCCTGAGATTGGATCATTGATTGAAAACCTCCATGAAGAGGTAAATGGGTTAGAAAAAATAGAAAAAATATCCTACGTGAAAACCTCCTTTGAGGCACCTAGGCAGACCTACCAATTGAATGCCTCATTGAGATAGCTAGTAGGCCTAAAAAGATAAATGAAAAAATGAAAAGAAACATTCTTCTTTGCTCCATGTATCTCTTTCTGATGAATGCATGTTCTTTTCAACCTTTGCAAGCAACAAAAACAAGTTAGCACAAAAATAAAAAGTTGATCAAAAACCTAATCAAAGAAAGTCAAACTTGGGCTTTCTCCTCCTTTGCCCATATGCTCCAATAAGACCAAGGCCCAAGGAAAATTTTAAGGATGGGAGTTTATCTTAAAGTTTAGAAACTTTGGCGAACCTCATAAGTTCCTGAAATGAAAACTGTAAAAAGAGATTGGCGATATTTTTGTAAAAGTATTGAATATTATAATGATTTTATATTTTCTCTATAAAATATTGGTGATTTTTAGGGTAACATAATTTTATACTATAAAATTTGGGCGAACCATTTTTAGAAAAATGAAAATTGGCGAATCTTATTTTTTGAAAAAGCATGGAAAATTAGCCCACCTGCGAATATTAGCCCCTAAAATTTTCCATGCCAAGGCCATGTCAATCCATCACCGTCATCCATTTCCAACATCCCCCCATCATTCCCAAGCCTTTCCCATTCATTTTCCTCGCTTTTGTAAAATGTTACAGGAAGGTTCTGTTTTGCTATAGGATTGGCAAAATACATAGGGAATTTCTTTTTGACCATTTCTCAAAAAACCATGCATCATTTTGCTGAGTTGTTTCATCCAGAGATGTATATGGATGATTGTAACATGCTCAAGGAATTTTACCAAATTCTAGTGCACACTTTTTGAGAAGCTGGCCTCCATCACCTACAACCATTTTTATTTTTTTTCGAGATTTGTACATTCATTGGATAAGTTTTTTTATGGGGAGGTGCATAGAGATGAATACAACATGTTCAAAATAATTCAAGTCAATGCAATATACCATTTGATAGATATGGATAAAACAAGTTTCTTACTCGACTATCCAGAATTGCTACAGCACTGTGATCAACATAGAAAAATGGATTAGATCTTTATGTTTTTCATCTAGGAAAAATAGGATGGGTCCACCATAGCCTCTTCATTCATTTTACAGATCACTTGACCTCTTCTCCAATCTCATTTCAACTTCTGTCCATCAAAAACACCACTTTTCACCCATTCTTCCATCTCTTCTTCCACAAAAAGGCCTCTGACCCTTGTCAACATATTAATCATGAATTATCAATATTTAAAAAAAACAAAACTGAAGGAAATTATGATCTTATCAGGTCCTATGTGACTGATATAGGAATACATACAATCTCGTAGTAGTCTACACATGTTGAAAATACAGTAAGAAAATCTAGTGCTGATTTTGCCTTGGTCAAACTAGATTACAATTCGAATTTCTATTTCAGCAGAATACTTGGAGGTAGTTAACTGAGCTAACATGGAACTTGTCACTTAGTTAATTGGATTTAGAGACACTTGAGTTCATTTCAATATGATTTATTGCTAATTTATAACAATCTATTTCAGTTAAATTAATTTATTGTGAGTTAAACTAGTTGTAACTATTAGAAGAACTAGTGGAAGGTCTAGTAGTGGGGTGTGACTTCAGTCATCTTCAATGATCAATCAGATAACTAATAAATCAACCCAAAAAAACTAATGCATGAAGATAATTTGAGTTACCCAGTTGATATTGTAGTTCAAGGGCATTGTACTATCAGTTATAGACTCATCCAAGTTGTGCAGGTGGTGCATGCAGTCAGAGGATGAGCCTAAGGTATTGTGAATTTATCATTGAGGAATTCCCTAATTAATAGGGGCCTAGTTTCTCAAGTAACAATGCAAGGAAATAAGAGCTTGGAGGACAGGAAAATTGGCTAAGCTTGGAGGACAAGAAAATTGGCTAAGTGTTGGCCAGATTTAGTCAGCCAGGCAGAGGGATAGACTATACACTTTCATATGTTGCTTAGGTTGAGCAAGAATATGTATTTCATCTCTATTATTTGATAATGCAATACATATAGTAAAGGGTTTTGAGTAGTTGCTTTCCCCTAGATAAATCTTCGTGCATGTGTGTTGACTCTTTGTTCATGTTTATGATATATGTTCTCAATCGTGAATTACTTTTTGAAAATGAGTAGAGTATATTTGAGTCTTGTGATTTAGTAAATTTCATCAGTAGTTTCAGATCTACATAGAATTTTCTACATGGTAACAAAGCAAGATCCATTGTAGAGAAGAGATTTGAAGTTGTTACTGCAGGATGATCGAATTTGGAGGATCATTTCTTTAGAGCTAGTAGGATGGATTTCTATGGACTAAGACTCAAGTATGCCCTTGAGGGAAGTTGAATTATGTTTCTTGGAAGTACTGCATGGAGGAAATGCTAGAAGATAATGGGTGGAAGGAATTAATTGATAATGATATCCCAAAACCGACAGCAGCTAATACTCATAATCTAGCAGAATGGAAGAAGTGTGTAGCAAAGGTGAGGAGGATCATATTGGAGGGAGTACGAGACCATATTGTCTCTAATATCCATGGGAAAGAGACTTCATATGAAACGTGGTAAGCATTGACGGATCTATTCCAGAACAATAGTGACCATACAAAGCTAGCACTCAAGGACAAGATTTGAAATATCAGGATGAAAAATAACGACACAATACCACAATACCTCTACAGGTTCATACAATGTTGTAATGAACATGTTCAAGTTGGTGTTACTATAGCAGAGGATGATTTGGTAAGCCTAGACCTTCTAGGCCTTCCCAAGTGCTGACATAACTACCAAGATTTGGTAATGGGATGGAGAAACTACCGAATTGGGAATGCATATGGTCTGATTTGGTACAGGAGGAGATAAGGTAGAACACCAGAGATGAAACCTCATCCAAGTGTGATGATGAGGAGAAATGTGCCTTGGATTGAAAGGAAATTAAAGGGAAAGGGAAGAAACCCCAATCAAAAGCAGAATCTGGTCAAGGGGGAAAAGAGAAAAACTTTTCCAAAATCAAGTGCTTTCAGTATCATGAACTGGGACATTATGCCACAAAGTGTCCACACAAGAAGGCGGTCAAGAAAGCCTCAAGAGGAGCGGAAGGTGAAGGTTTGGCTTCACAATTTGAGTTGGACTCCATGATCATTGCATGCATGACAAGCACAATGATGGGTAGTGTGTGGTATCTGGATAGTGGTGCCTCATTCCACATGATGGGGAACAAAGAATTTTTCAATGACTTGGAGGAGAAAGATATCCAGATGCACATTGAGATGGGAGATGATGGAAGGTATAGTGTGATCGATATTGGTACAACTAATTTTCAGATGGAGTCAGACTCCCCTCTTGAGACGAAGAATATTGTTTTTGAAGAAGAATTTAGTTTCTATCGCGGTGTTGGATGATCGTGGCTATGATGTGATATTCAAAAAGGGAAGGCTTTCCTTAGACACATCGCCATGGGACAAGTGAAGAAGATCGGGGTTAGTGTGAATAAATCTACAAATTAGATGTGGAAGATTGTGTAACATTGAGCACAAAATCAAAGAAGATGCAGAGCCGAGATATCAGTGAATTATGACATAAAATACTTAGCCATTTGAATCATCGTGCTTTGAAGATCATGTAACAAATTTCTACAGGCCTCCCCAAAGGAGCACTAGATTAGTGGGATACATGCAAAGGGTGTACATTGGGGAATTACAAAAAATCCATCATTAATGATCGGGACAACAAGGTACATGCAGTTTGTGAAAGGATCCATTCTGATGTATGTGGACCTTTATCGACAACCTCCACTACCAAGCATAGGCATTATGTGTTAGGTCCCTATAATACTAGTGATTCCCCCATTACTATTGTCATTATAGCCCTTATTGTTATTTTTGTTTCCCTATTGTTTCCATGTTGTTATTAATGTGCCCCATAGAAACCAACTATTGTTATTGTTGTGCCCTTATGTTATTACTGTTATGTTGGCTTGATTATATTGTGACCCCTTAGAATCATATATATAGAAGGGAGGTTTAGTCATTTGTATCATCCAAGAATTGTTCATTTGTGTAAATTTAAAAAGGTTTCCCCCTCGAAGAGGTTGAATTCTAAGGTGTTGATCTATATTTTCTATCTTTTTGTGAGTTGGTTTCATAACATTTGGTATGAGAGCTTTGGATTCTAGGGTTTCGCTGCTCCAAACAGGTCATCGTGGAATTTTTTCTACAATGCTTTTTATGCACCATTTCAAAAACTAAAAAAAAAAAACCATTTGATCTGAAGTCATTCTAAACTTTGGGTCCGAATTTCAGAGCTTGTATCGCTATATTTTTGGAGGTATGATCTGAGGAAGTTAGGGTTTTGCAGACATCCGAATTACATTCCAAACAGGTGACTTGGGGAAATTAGTCATAACTTTTGTTCTGAGCATCAAATTACAATTCCGTAAGAAGTTTCAGAAAGAGAACAGCCTGTAGTTTTCTGTATTTCAGTTTCAGGTACTAAGGTTGAAACAATGATATGTGGAACTTTGTACAAGTTTGCTCTTCTGAACTAGTCTATAATCAGGTCACCGTGGGAGATTTGGCATAACTCTTCCTTGGAGAATCCAATCTTGATAAGACTTGTGGGGTTAGAAAGAGGACTCAAAGGGATACTTCAAGACATTATTTAATGTAGTTATAGAGATACAATAGATTCAATATCGAGCTCTTACAAAGTGAAAAAAGAAATGTGTAGTTTTTTTTAAATTTTGCATAAGATTGGTTTGAAAAATTAGTTTGAAGGAATTCAAAGGGAATAGTGAAGAATTATTAGCATTAATTGATGTCCAAGAGAAAGAAAATGGAAACATCTAGTAAGCAACCTGAAAGCTCTAGCATGACTCACGAATAAGAGGAAGAAATGCAACATGATATATAAAAATTACAAGACCAAGTACAACAAAGTTCACTCTCACAAAAGGCAACTGAATCCAAGATGAATGGCGTGGAAGATAATATGAATGGAGTGCAAGTTAAGATGGATGGCGTGGAAGCTGAGATGGATGGCATGGACGCTAAGATGGAAGAATTGAAGATAAATTTGAATAAGTTGCTACAAGAAATGGTTAATAATGGTGAAAGGGTAGTAAAGGAAACTCATGATTAGAACAAATAAATGTTAATTATGATTTCATAGACTCTAATGTTGGATTGAAGACCCACCATGTTCCAAAAATTGATATGAGGAAGTTTGATGGCAAGGATCCCGGAACATGGATACTACAGATGGAGCAATTTTTCGATCTCCATAATGTGCAAAACACACAAAAGGTACGTATTGAAACTTTATATTTGGAACCAAATCAGTTTGTATGGTATCGATGGCTTTTTTCTCGTAAACAAATTGTCACTTGGGAAATTTTTATAGAAGAAATGATAGCACATTATGATGATACAAAAAGAAACACCTTTTTTAGCCAATTGATAAATCTGAAACAAAAGGATTCAATGATGGAGCACATTGAGGACTTTCAAAAATTGAACATAAGGGTAAAATATATTCCAGAGGAGCATAGGATTTATGTGTTCGTAGGGACTTTAATGGATAATATCCAACATGAGGTTCGCCTTTGGTAACCTGATTCATTGGAGATGGCATTCAGGTTAGCAAGAAAAATGGAAAGCAAAATTATGGTAACCAGGAAGCCTACCACTCACAACTATAAAGATGGAAGTGTTGTTGCCCCTAGCCTTCCACAACCTACAAGGCTGACACCACAAAAATTGGAAGAAAAAAGAGCAAAAGGGCTTTTTTATAGTTGTGATAGAAAATACACTAAAGGTCATAAATGTGCTAAGAAGAAATTATTCTACATAGATTGTGAAGAGGAAGAAGAAAAGGAATAAGAAATGTCAAAAGAAGAAGATATACTCCAGGAACAAACCCTAGATAAAAAGAAATGAATCCGACCATATCTTGTAATTCATTGGCTGGAATTACCACTCCTCAAACTATCAATATAGAAGGACATATCAAGAATAAAAGGGTAATAGTGTTGATTGATTCCGGAAGTACCCATAATTTTATTCATTGTAAGATAGCTAAGGAATTGAATTGCTTCCTATATCCAACACCAGAGTGTCAAGTGATGGTTGCAAGTGGAGGAACCATAAATTGCTCTAAAAAGTTCCATAATATCAAGCTATCCATGGGAGAATATGTATTAAATAGCCCAATGCTTTCCATTCTAATGGGTGGTGCTGATGTTGTACTAGGATTCCAATGGCTACAATCCTTGGGTACAATAGCATTTAATTTTCAAGAACTTTTCATGAAATTTTGTGCGGAAGGAAAGGAAGTTGAATTAAGGGGTATTGAAGGGAAACCAGGAAAGATAATCAGCTCTAACAGTATGACAAAGCTTCTAAAGAAGGAACAACGAGGCATAATTGCACAATTATGTTCTCTAGAGGTTCCCTGATCGAAATCATCTATTATCCAGATCTCCAAAAAGTCTTGGACAATCATTCCAAGGTATTTGAGACTCCCAAATGCCTCCCACCTATTTGTGATCACGGTCATGCTATTCATTTGATTCCAGGAAGTGTTCCTCCAAACATCAGGCTGTATAGATATCCCTATGCCCAAAAGAGTGAAATTGAACGCATGGTTGCAGAAATCCTAGAGGCTAGTATAATTCAACCTAGTCAAAGTTCTTTCTCTGATCCAGTAGTATTGGTGCATAAGAAGGATGGATCATGGTGCATGTGTTCGAATTATAGGGAGCTCAACAAGCTCACTATTAAAGATAAATTTCCCATTCCTGTCATTGATGAATTATTGGATGATTTGCATGGATCAATTTACTTCACCAAGTTGGATCTTCGTTCAGGATATCATCAAACTAGAATGAAGACTGAATACATTCTGAAAACAACATTTAGAACTCATGAGGGTCATTGTGAATTTTTGGAGCTCTCTCATTATACTCTCTCTCTTTCTCTCACTCTTGGTCACTTAGAGTTTTTGTTGGAGCACTCTAGGTTTGAATCAAGGAAGGAAAGGAAAATAAAGAAGGGATCAATGGAAAAAAGTAAGATCAAGAAACTTCAGCAGGAGTACTTGCAAGTAAGCAACAGTGAGAGCTCCAAACATTTATTTACTATCTCAGTGAAAATGGGATCTCTGTCACTTAAAATAATCTTCGTGAGGGTTGTTGTGAATATTTGGAGCTCTCTCATTATACTCTCTCTCTTTCTCTCACTCTTGGTCACTTATAGTTTTCTTGGAGCACTCTAGGTTTGAATCAAGGAAGGATCAAGCAACTTCAGCAGGAATACTTGCAAGTAACCTTTTGCATGTGTGATTTTCTAGCTGGTTTGGACATGCATGACTTTGCTTGTTAGTGTATGGTTCTCTTGTTGTAGTTTGCATGGCTTTTTCGGGTTATGGAAGTGGTTTTCAGCCTAGCCTTGCCTTTTTCTAGATGCCATGGTATGTTGGGATGTTTATATCAGTTTTTAGCTTTGGGTGTTCGATCGATTTTGGAATCTTGGGCGGAGGTGGTCTTAAGTTTCATTCCCAAAGGCCTAGTAATCCCTTGACCAGTTTTAGTGGGATACACGATAAAACCTGAGGGAGAAGTCTCGGTTTAGGGCCTAGTGATCCGGGTTTGGATTGTCATAAAGCCTGAGAGAATGCTCTTGTTTTAGGGCCTAGTGATCCGGGATTGGATTACGGTAAGGTCTGAGATACAAGGAGATGGAAAATTACTCAAGGATATTGATGGATTTTGGATGGCATTCCTTGTTTGGTTTGGTTTTGATTTGAGCACTGGTTTTGGTGTGATCATGGTTTGATGAGGGTGGAGGTGGTTTAACCTTTGGATTCTCTTAGTTGTTCTTTGATTGGTTTTTTTATGAAATCCCACATTCATGCTTGGAATATGGCACGGAGGTGACTAGTTGAAAGAGAGATTTGGTTCAGCCATGTCTATGGTTGGATGGTACATGGAACTCCTGAACTTGGTCAGATGTGCCTATGATTTATAAAAGCTAAGTTATCTTACTTTTGCACTTGTTTATATGTGGATATGATGGTTGTCATATCTCTAATATTTATGTGGTTTTATGTTGGTTATAAGCATGGTTATATGATTGGTTCATGTCATGGCTATTTCATGTCTTTACTTGTAATTTTTAAATGGATGGATGCAAGACCTAATTGATGTTATAGTAGTTCAATGGAGAAGGTGGTGATCCTTCTGATTATGCTTCATTAGTTCATTCAGTCATTTATGCTTTGTCTTGTATCCTAGACCTGTAGATTGCATTGATGCCAAGTGTTTGACAGAATGTAAGTCCCGGTTGAGGATGCTTAGGCATAGTCCTGAGGTTGATTTTTGATTTGTTTATATTGTCATCACATTTTTGATGGATTTTCAAGGTTATAAAATGTTTTGGGCAGAGGCTGGGATTATGGGCTAGAAAGTGGATAAAATCTCGGGAATGCGGGCATAGGTTTGCTAAAAAAAGTCCAGGGGCGCTGGCAGATAGGCCTGTGAGAGCGACTTTAGCTTCAAGTCACTTCCTTGCCTATAGCATGAGAGTGGCCAGGGTTAAAAGGCTTAAATCATCAGTGGGACTTAGGGACAGGATGTTAGAGTGGCTGACCTGTATTTTGAGGGTGTTGTTGTTGATGTGGATGGGTTTTTTTAAGGTGTTCCATCGATTCCATTTCCTTAAGGTCACCAAGGAAGTTAAGACCATTATAGTTACCTCTTGCATCACATGTTTACCCCGACTGGTCGGTTGCTTGGGTGGACCTAGGAGGAGGGGGTGTTACAGAGTGGTATAAGAGTGTGGTTGTGCTCTCCTTGGGTGAATGTGTTGGTCATGCATGCATGTCAGTTGCATGTGTGTCTCTTACACTTGCACTCCATGTGCTTATTGCATTGCATCATGTTGATCATGATTGTAGTAAGGTTGTCATGAGGTACTTGATGTGATTTTGTGGGATGCATCATCGGAAGTATATGACTAGTTGCATATGGTTTTATGTCGCTTACATGTTGATTATATGTCGCTTGACTACAACCTTGCATATCGGGAATATTCTTGAATCTTTTTATTACATGTATCAGTCTTGTAGGTTGGTTACAAGAATTGATCATGTATGCTCGACTACATGCGTTCATACATATGTGTAGTTGATTAGACATTGCTTATGCATGTTGATAGTTACATGTGGCAATGTGTGCAATGGAGTAATGGTTGTTGTCATGCAGGAGATCATAACATGAATTGTTGATATGGCCCTTCTTTGATGACTGAACCCTAGATAGAATGATGTTTATGCGTTTATACACATATTCTATATATGTCTATTGTTGTCATGTTTATGTTATACATGTATCACATTGATTTGATGATCTTGTAGACAAGGTATCCTCCCCAAATTATGCTAAGGTACGTTGGTTTATTTTGATTTGGTTTATCTAACATAATATGCATTTTAGGAAAGAGATCAGATGGCTATCCAGGTGGTAGACTACATAGAATCTCCCTATGCATCATATGGGCAGTGTGGTACGAGGCACTCTTCTGATTTGGTAGACACATTGAGAAGCTTGAAGGAAGAAATAAGGAGTTGCAAAGCAAAAAATGGAAAAATCATGTAGGCACAAGAGAAACACATTGAGGTGAATGTGATACTACTTCAAAGTTTTTCAAATTTGTAGTGACAAGGACTACTTCAGATCAACAATCACTACAAGAAAAAAGGTCATTGGTGAGGGTCATGCCTGTGACGGACTTTTAAGGTCTGTCACCAATGTCACATATGGTGACGGTCTTTAAAAAAGCGTTGTTGTAAGTGTATATAGTAATGGTCCTTTAAGGTTTGTCACCAAAGCCATTTTCAATGACATTTTTGGTGAGGGTCATTAAAGCCCCGTCACTAATTCTCTCTTTGGTGATGATTTTGGTGAGGGTCGTTAAAAGCCCATCATTAATTCTCTCTTTGGTGACACTTCTAGTGACGACCTTTTATTGACTGTCACCAATGATATTTTTGGTTAATTTCGGTGACGGTCAATAAATGTTTGTCATCATTGATCATTCCAATGAGTTTTTGATGACGCTTCATGCCTCTGACAGACCTTTAAGGTTCGTCACCAATGTCACATATGGTGAAAACGTCCTTAGTTGGGTGAGTATTTGAGCTCAACTGAAACAACTTAAGTTGTTTCGATGTCTGTCTAAGTGTATGATTCTGAAGATTTAGATTTTGAAACAACAACTTCAGATTTGGCTTCGTCGGGAGATTCTGGAACAAAGGATTTTGATTCTGATTTGGCAGATGAAACAGTGTTTAAAAAATTGTTGTTGTAAGTGTATATAGTGATGGTCCTTTAAGGTTTGTCACCAAAGCCATTTTCAATGAAACTTTTGGTGAGGGTCGATAAAGGCCCGTCACTAATTCTATCTTTGGTGACACTTTTGGTGAGGTTCTTTAAAGGCCCGTCATTAACTCTATCTTTGGTGACACTTTTGGTGAGGGTCATTAAAGGCCCATCACTAATTCTCTCTTTGGTGACACTTTTAGTGACGATCTTTTATTGACCCTCACCAATGCTCTTTTTGGTTACTTTTGGTGACGGTCTAAAAAGGTTCGTCAGCATTGATCATTCCAATGATTTTTTGATGACGCTATGTACCTGTTACTATATTTTTTGTCAAAAGATAACGATTTAAGACCATTGTTGTGGAGTCTTTTTCATTATGTGTCTAAGGTCATAATGGTTATAATAGTTAGTCAATTTGTTGAGAAGTAATTAATGTGTATCATTTCCCTCAAGTTATAAGAATATAGTTTTCCTATAAGTCAACACATGATTCATCTCTATTAGTTTTATTATCTTGCAAATTTCCTTTGAATAAAGTTCCACTAGTGTGTGTAGGAACTATATTATTTAATACATAATCAAGCTTTGTCAATTCTCTTAATGAGAGAGACCTAGCACTCCTCAATACTCATGGCACACCTTAATATTTTGTTTTTTCTACTGATCATATGACCACCTACAGGCATCTTCGCTCACAGTCAAGGTTCAGCACTTATGGCCTGTTGTTTTGGTATCCCGTTGGGGAAATGGCGATTCACTTACTGGCTGGTTTGCAATGATTTTATGCTTCTTCTTCCAATGTATCTTTCTCAGCTAAACATGTCATCCTCTGGGTTTTATATCTGGTTTTTTGCTATATGTAACTGGTCTCCCCAGCTTCTTTTTGTAAGGGGCAGTTCTGCTGTGTTGAGTGCCCTCGAGATCTGATCTCTGAGGCCTCAACTTTATGTAAAAATATTCTCCTTTTTAGTTAATAGAATTTAGTATTTGTAGAGAAAAAAAAAAGATATTTAAATTTTAGGTTGAAAATAAGAAAGATTTAAATATTAAATTCTTAAGATCAGACATGGGAGGATAATTCACCTCTAGAGAGTTTGAATAATTTTGTGAAGAACATGGAAAAAGCAGGAAGTACTCAGTATCCAGAACACCACAACAGAATGTAGTAGATAGAAAGAATATAACAATTTAGGATATGGCCAGAGAAATGATAGATGAAGGGGAGGTTCGATACACCTTCTATAGAAAAGCAATACAAGCAGTTTTCTAAGTAGAAAACATGACACTATTATGGAGAAAATGTTATATCAAAAGAAATGATAAATTTCATGGAAAATTTGACTCTTTAGCTAATGAGGGTATATTTATTGGATACTCATCTAAGAGTAAAGGCTACAAGTGCTTCAACAATAGGATAAAAAGGGTTGAAGATTGCATTGATATTGTAGTGGAGGAAATACAACTAGGTTCAGGGCCATCTAGAGAAAATGAGAACTCAGGTGAAGAAGAAGATCCAGCCTCCAAATTCTTAGATCAAGAAGAAGTAGAGGCATACTTAGAAGATGAAGAAGAAGATTCAACATAGAGGCACAAAATTCCTTCTAGGTATGTGCAGAAAACTCAAATTATTGGTGATCATAGACTTGATGTTCAAACTAGGAGGAAATTCCTTAGAAGTCCAAGTTGTGCAAATATTTTCCTACTTTAAAAAATTGAGCCCAAAAATATCATCCATGCAAATGAAGACAAGTTCTAGGTGAAGGAAATGAAAGAAGAATTGGATAAAATAAATAAAAATGACACTTGAGAGCTTATCCCTAGACCTAAATACCAAAATTTTATAGGAACCAAATGGATCTTTAAAAATAAGCTAAATGAGGAAGGATAAGTGATAAGGAACAAAGAAAGACTAGTCTGTAAAGGGTACACACAGCTAGAAGGGATAGAATTTGAAGAGACCTTTCCACCTATTACAAGATTGGAAACCATCAGAATGTTTCTTTCTTTTGACAGCCATAAAAGTATCAAGGTATATTAAATGGATGTGAAATTGACCTTTCTCAATAGAGATCTAGATGAAGAAGTATACATATAACAACCAGATGGGTTCATGCTAAAAAAAAGAAAAAGAAAAAATGATAAGATTATGTTTGTAGACTGAAAAAGGCTCTGCATGGGGTAAAATAAGCCGCTAGAGCTACGTATTCTAGATTATACAAATAGCTTCAGCAACAAGGTTTCAAAATAGGGACTGTAGACAATAATTTGTATTTAAAATTTATAAAATTTGAAGATGATCATTTTCTGATTGTTGTGGTTTATGTAAATGATATCATTTTTGGAAGTGATTTGGGACAAATGGGACATCAGTTTTTTGAGTCAAAGCAGAAATAATTTGAGAGGTCTATGATAGGAGAATTTTCCTTCTTCCTCAGGATGAAAATTACTCAATCTAAAGATTGTGTCTTCATCTCTCAATTTAAGTATTTAAGAGAAACTTTGACAAAATTTGGGATGGAAGAATGCAAGCTAGTTAGTACCCCATTGGTTACTGCATATAAGCTATGAAAAGTAGATCAAATCCCTCTTGTAGATCAGACAGTTCACAGAACGATGAATGAAAGCTTGTTGTATCTCACAACCTCAAGACTAGACATAATGCAAGCAGTGGGCCTAGGGACCAGATTTCAAGCCAGTAATAGAGAAAGCCACGTCAATGTTGTAAAAATAATTTTCAAATACTTACAAGGCACAATAGAATTTGGTTTATGGTATTCCATAGGAAATTAATTTAAATTAAAAGCTTACATTGATGTTGATTGGGCAGGGAACCTTGATGACAAGAAAAAGACCTCTAGAGCAATATTCTTTTTGGAATATTGTCTTGTGTCTTTGGTTAGCAAAAAAAAAAGAATAAATCTCGTTATCTAAGGCTGAAGTTGAGCACATTCATTAGAGAAATTTGAGGTCTAAAGTGGGCCTCAAAACAAAAATGTACAACCAAAATCAACTTTATAAGAACCAATAGGATTCAAGAGGATGATGTCAACCATGGGGGATGATTCACCTTTTTTGGAGTAAAAAACTAAAAAGATTAAAAAAAGAAAAAAAGAAAAAAACTACTTTTTCAACTCATGTTTTAAACTTATATCCTTATGGATTTACACAAATTTTGAGTGAGAACACTCATTGGGTGCGGAATTCAATTCCCGATCCAAGGAGTACCCATGTTGTATACTTTCAATGGATCCTTCTATATGAAAAATGAGAAATACGTGAAAAACATGTTTGCAATAACGCTTTTCATGTATTTCTCATTTTTCATGTAGTAGGGTCCATTGAAAGTATGCAACATGGGTACTCATGGGATGAGAAATTAAATTCCGCTCCCAACGAGTGCTTCCACTTGAAATTTGGGTAAACTCGTAGGGAGATAAGTTGAAAATACATGTTGAAAAAGTAGTTTTTCTTTTTCCCACTAAAATTGGAGGAAGTAATCTTATCTTATTTTATTATTTCCACTATTATTTTATAATAATCCTTATGAGGCCTGTTTTAGACCTCCAAATTTCTCTAATGGTTACAGCCACATGTTGCACACATATTCTTTTGAAGAAGCAAGCCTTAAAGGACATCAAGTTAGATTTGAATGATTCAATTCCAATCATGTGTGCCAATTCTAGTGCTATCATCATCTTTAAAAATCATGTCATTTGTTCAAATACCAAGCATATTCCAATTAAGTTTCATTTCTTAAGAGAATTAGTTGCTACTAATGTGGTTCAAATTGAATATGTGGCCACTAATGAGTAACTTGCAGATATATTCATAAAGCCTCTAGCATGAGAACCCTTTGAGTATATTGGGAAACAAATAGGAGTTGTTTCTTCTACAACCAAATGACTCAATTTAAATGATTTTTGGAAGTTACTGAGCGTGTTGGTCCAATTAAAGCATAGACTGCAAATATTTAGGGGGAGTTTCTTTATTTTGGTGCATCCTTTGCAATTGATGTCAAAGGGGAAGAAGAAATTTCTAAGTGGAATGATGATTATAGATGCTAGGGGGAGTGCAAAGATGGAGAGAACCCTATTTAATTTTAGGGAGAGGTGCTACAACAAGGTATACAATTGTTAGCATCAATGCCAAACGGGGATATTTTTGAGCATAATGTTGGTATTTATTTCAAATGGGTAAGGATGCTAGATGCATGGCGTGTCAAGTTTAGGGGGTGTCTTCTGGTAGTTGCAATCTTTATTAGAGAACCATCATAGTAGCAGGTCAATTGAAGAAGCTATAAATCTTATAGCTATGGTGTTTGGTTGGCTCAGAATTTGAGAGAATTTTTGTTGAAGGAAATAACTTAGATGTTCTTGGTAGTAGCACAGTTGGACAGTGCTTAGAAAGAAATTTCGAAGGGTATGTCAAAGTTTGAATTTGGCCCTCGGGAGTGAAAGATATGACTAGTCAAAGTTAGATGACAAAAATCCCAAGCTACAAAGTTAAATTGGTGCTAAGGGGTTAGTTGGCACTAAGTTTGGCAAGGCTCTCCAAAGTTGGCGGAGGAGTTGGCGAAGTGACATTTAAATAGTGGAAAAGTTTGTGTGTGGATTATGTGCCATGTCTCACCTCTAACTCATCAGAGAAAAAGTTGGGGCCCATGCTCGCCCAAGGGTTAAACAATAGGGGTTGGTTTCCGATGGCCTGGATTTCCCAAATCAACAATCATGTGATCCATGGTCCTTTTTAAAAGTATACCCCCTCCCCCCCTTTACCACAAAACTACAAAGGGGTGGTATGAAAAAACCATCAGTAAAAAATGAAGGAGTTTGCATGGGAGGAGCCCATAGGACATGTCACCCCGGAGGTTCTTTCCCAATGGTTTTCAAAGGTATCACAATACCAAACCTCCAAGGATCTGGGGTCTGGGGTGAGTTGATGTAGGAGTGGAGATAGACCAATCAAAGCTCAAAAGGTACAATGCAGGTCTAGCCTGGGACACATAACCCTAGAGGTTCTTCCTTGAGAGTTTTCAAAGGTATTGTAGTACCAAAGCTCCATGGATCTGGGGTCAAGGGTAGTCTGGGGTGAGATGGCGCATGTCAATGCCAATCAAAGCTCAAGACAGATTGTGCAAGGGTTCCCATAGGACATGTCATCCTGAAGGTTCTTCCCTGGAAGTTTCAAAGGAAGTTCATGTGAAATGTTCCAAGAAGAAGGCTCCTGGGAAATCCGTACCCTTGACAATGTGGTATAATGGAAGATGGACACTTGACACGATATGATTGGCTAACAAAGACACTGTGGAGCCATGGTGGCACATGAAATCAACAACTCTAATGCCTGAGATGAGGTCAACTTAAAATCCTATGGTGACAAGGAACTCCTAAATAGTGACAAATGGCATGTATATTTGAAACTTTTGGGTGGCCAATTGGGGTGAAAATGAGTGACATGTGGACCACTCGTGAAGCAACATGTGGCACATATGATGTGACCTTGAAGGATTTTCCCTGACGTTTTAGAAGTGAGCTGCATCTGAAAATCCAAAGGTAACAAATTCTAGGGATGAAGATGCTGTTGACATTTGAAATTCTATGATGTGTTGTAAAGGTGCACCTGGGGGTCAGTTTTGTGGTGGTTTTGTTTGTTAAAGCGACCAAGGGCCCATGACCTTATGTAATGGAAAATAGCACTGGAGGCTTTGAAACATAAAAGCTTAGGCTTGTGTGCTTAAGGGCTAAGAGCTAAGCACTAGCGCGTTATCATAGGCCCTCTCCACTCCAACCATCCCACCAACTTTTCTAAAGAATTTCTCACATGCATTTGAAATATTAAGACGCAAAACAAATGGCAAGTTTGAGTATTGATCTTGAAACAATCGAATCAACAAAACAAAAAAATGGCAAGAAATTTTCACATCTTGATATGCCTCTCTACTGATGAAATTTATGTTGACATTAGCATGAGATTGTTTATGTATCTAACATAACCATAATGTGAAGAAGTGATGAACTCGTGAATCATTTCACACTCTTTCCCAAAGGCTAAAACTATGAGACTTAAAGATGTCAATGTATCATCAACAATCATTAGATAAGTATTTATAGCTTGTGTCCTCCCTAACTTACCACTTAGTGTACTTCTCAACTCTTTCAAACACATCTAAACATGCCTTGACGCAATGCATTTTGCAGAGCCCCAATTTTTTCGATCCATCCTCTCTATATCTTCACCCTTAAGATTGTGATCATCCACTTTAAAAGTGTGATAAATCATTTTGACATGACCAAAACTTATATACTCATTTCCTAAAACCAATTCTTGTCGACCGCTAAACAAAGGATTCACTAGATTTTTTCCATTTTGGATGTAATCTTGGTCATGCAATCGTATTACATTACAAACATTGTAAAACTAGGTTAGCCTCCACCTTTCCCAAGGAAGTTGATATCGAAGATCTGATGTTGAGGAATAATCCTTCAACATAAGTTTTCTTCTTCTGCTATCCCCATCTGAGGAATGACGAACAATAGGCCCCAAATTATTTTCCATGTGTTTCTTCCACATAGATTTTACCTTTTCCCATTGTTGATAAACAAAATTTGTGTCAAACCTATTGCATGTTGAATGAAAAACCACAACCAAATGAGGAAGTTTTCCATGTAAAGGGTTTGCAATAATAACACATTCATAATGGCCAATAACATTGTTCTTAAAAGAATTTGTTGTAATCTCATAGCCTACATCTCCCTCACCAAATTTCACCGAGAAATGTGATTGGCATTGATTTTCTTCTTTCGTACCACAAAACCCCACCAGTGTATTGCTTTTGGCTACCCACCTAACATATTTTTTCACAATTGTTTCATCTTTAACAAGGCATATATGAATTGGGCCATCTATACCATATTTGGCTTTATAATAAGCATAAACGTTTCTGGCTGCCTCAAAAATGTGCTCATGCTTCCCTGGGATATATTCTAATGACTTTCTAAGTTGCCTTAAAGTCGTAGATATTGAAGGATCATCCAGATTCAAGCTAATAAGGCTATGTAATCTAGGACCTCCCCATAACTTGATCATATCATAAAGGGATTTTGTGGATGTACTATAGCTTCTCCCTACTTCTGCATGCATCAAGTTATGAAATATATCCTTGAAAAATTCAAAAATTGCATCTTTACCTTATAATTTTCCTTTCTTATGTGCCTCACACACATCCTTGCAAAACCTAAAGACATCCTGCTTTCTTTCGATTCAAACAACTTTTCCTTTAGGGATCTCATTCTAATAAAGAGTGTAGCAACCTTCATTCTCTCCCACCAAATAACTCGCATTGTTGATCTATGATTAGCATTTGTAACCCTTGCAGCATTATTGAGTTCATTTTGAGTCAAATAGTCCAGTATTCTACCTTTTCCTATATATCATTCACTTCCTTTATTGGTGCCTCTTGATTCACGATATAATCACATCCTGAAGTCATCACATTTTGGAACCAACTTACAAAATATGCATGTTAATGAATCAAATGGGATCCCTATTTTAGAAGCCCTCTGGCAATGAATATGCCTATATGTACCATCAATACAACATTCAATACCCTCATAACATAGCATGATCTTGGTATATTTCTCTATGGCCCATGATTTTCCACCCCTTAGATCATCCATTAGGACCTTTGTTTCCAATCTCTCCCCATTTATATAAATATTAGGATACCAATACCCCGAACATTGTAATAATAAGGGAGATAATTGAGCTATAATAATATGCCAACACAATAAAAAACAAATAAATTTGAAGTAAGATAAATAAAATAATATATCATATTCAAGTTTAGTCTAAACTGTTAATTAACACACCTGAAGTAGAAGGATTTTCACTTGTAGAACCCTATGTAATACTGATGATGTTGATGGGACCAAGAACCTAGTCAAACTTTGTTGGGACTTATCATTGGTAGGCTTCTTGGGTCTCCCAAGCGTGTCACTCAACCCAATATCCTCATGTGAAGCCTCATTTGTAGTAGTAGTAGTAGTGTGCTTCTCTGATTTCAAATTTTCATATAGAGAACCGACAATATTACCACTTTTCAGCACTAAATAAAACCATTTATTGCATTGTGTACATTCCACTCACTTTTTTCATGTCCTTATAGTCTACAAGTGTTTGTTCCACCACCTTGAAAAAATTAGGCTCTTGTGTCTTGTTGGAATCATCTAGAAGTTTGATTTCTTTATCAATATGAAATTGATCTCCAACCAACATTATTTGTTGTACTTTTCTACATGAAGGAATTTCACTACCACTTGCCATTGAAAGGCGTTGTTGATGGGCCTCTGTTTTCATATGATTGTTTTTGAAGTTGTGCATTGTTCGCACTGCCAAGGATACATCACCCTTTCCATAAGCAATTCCACAAATTTCACAATGATCTTCATTTTAGATTATCCCTTTTCTGAATATACTTTGAGAGTAAGTTTCTCATTGACAAACTCTTCCATTAAACTTTTCACTTTTTTTTCCTAAGATGCCAATAACCTAGGATAAAACAACTATGGCTTGTTCCATTAATAAAGACATATTTTCTACTCTTGGGTGTTTAATTATAGGTCCCTCCACATTCTCTTCAATGTTTTCAAATATTGGTGTTCTTTCCACTACATTCAAACCCTCTGTTTCCACATCAAATGTGCCTAGTTTCCTCTTGGTTCCTAAAAATGTTGTATAAACTTTCCACTTTTTCTCTTGCTATGGATTTAAATTTAATCCATCCTGGATAAAATCAAAAGGGTATTCAATGATTTCATCATCCAAAATTTCAACACATATTTCAACAAATTTATAACCTTTTCGACACCTAACCATGCCAATGACAAATTTCTCTTCACCGGCAACAATTTTATAAAACAAATCCATCTGTTTTTGCACTTAAATAAATGAAAAACTACATAAAATTCCACAAGCATATTGGTTTATTATAAAACAAAGAGCAAGGAAGCAAGGTATGCACTTTCAATTCAAAGCTCCAAAAAATATGAAGAAATCTTACTATTGGGATGAAACACCTTGATTTAAAATGTATTATCGGTGGATTCCTCAAATGGAACTAAAACCTGCAATAAAAGAAAGTACTAAAACAGATTTGAGAGCTGATTTATTGATTCAATCATTGATAAACTTATAGGCAAATATTAGGCCCTAGATCTACCTCAATTTTGGCGTTATTTACATCATTGTTTTGTGTCCTAAGGAGGTCAAAATTAATCCCTTGTAGATTTTATTATTCACTGGTATGAAATGCATTTAATTGATTTTATTGTTCACTGGTATCTAGGGATTTTGAGAGTTAAAAGCATTTTTTATGTTTTTGGAGCTACCAATGGATAAGGACGGTGCTTGATCTCTCATATAAATAAGAGAAGCAATCCTCATTTATAAATCATTACTACTTGTGGAGAAACATTACTACTTGTCTAAATCAGATTCATTCTCAGATTGGAGAAACATTATATATTATGTTCTCATGGTTGTTGTTTAATACAAGTTTTCATGTGGACTATTTGTTGAATCTGTCCAGAAAGTTGAAAAACATGAAGCAAAAGGAAATGATGGTACATAAATACACTGAAGAATTGTATAGGTTATTCATAAGATCTGAACAAAGTGATGGGGGTGATTATATTGTTGCTAGATATATCAATGGCATTTGATGGTTGCTAAGATGAACTCGCTTAGATATCACTTGAGCGACAAAAAAAAAGAATAGAAACAGTTAATTTTATTAGGTTTTGATGGTTTGGTGTCACTCATCTTTATTACCAATAGCTTTTTTCTTAACTTTCTTTTCTAAAAACTTAGTTTTCATGTGATTTCCCTAAGGGGCTACTAGAAAAAATAGTTTTCATGTGATGGTTGTAAGGGGCTTCTCCGACTTGTTCTTAGACTTGAGGATGCCTTAAAATGGATGAACATGCGCTGAAAAATGATTTTACTAACTCAACATTTGCTCAGGTTATTTACAAAGGTAGCCATTGAAACCTAGTTTGGTTGGAAGCTTTACCAAAAAATGTTTTGAAGGTTTTTTCAGAAGGTAATAAAATCCTTTCAAAATAAGCTCCTATGGAATTTTTTCTATATTTATATCCTAGTGCTTATGATAAGCAGACAAGGCCGCATTAAAACCTTGAAAAATTTGTCAACTAAATCCAGTCAAGTCCATTATTAAGGTTTAGGTTAGAGAGAGATATAAAAAATACCCATAACTTGAAAAAAAAAGGTTATTTTTTTATTTCATTTAAAGAAAAAATTGACTATGTTGACATTATCTCTTGAGGCCCTTGGATTTATATAACACTTTAGTAGTTATGTCTATGTGCACTACAAACTCTTTAATTGAGCATGATGTGTAACTCCAATGTCCATCTAGGTGGAGTTTCTAGGCCTACAAATGTTGTTCTAGATGTTTGAGGGCCATATTTCAATATAGTACATGTAATTTTATATCCATGAGCCAACTTGCATTTTTAACCCCAAGCCCCCAAAGAAGAGATTATCTCAAGTTTATTCTATCAAAATGCTTGAAAGAAATTGTTTGTATCTAGATTAACATTAAAGTGTGAAAAGTAACTTGTGAGGTATATTAACCTTTGAAACAACTACTTTGATTCCAAAGTCCTACCAATGGTTAAATTTGATTCACATCCCACTTAAGAAAACCCTTGTCCTCAGCCTCAATCCTCGCATGATCTACACCTCCATTTTTGAATTCTTAGATGGATTTAGATGTTGAGGAATTTTTTAAGTTTCTGAAGGTCCATATGCTTATAGATTGGGTACACACTACTTTTGGTATGTCTAATGGATGAAGGAATGCAATATTTGATAAAATAATAGAGAATCTCAACAAGATGATTATGAAGATGAAGGCTAAGTACTTGTCTGTGGACTATTTGTGATGCCAAATACCCTTGTTTCCACGCAAAGAAATTCGATTTTCTTAACACCCTCCTTGTTCACACACATGTTCGCAATGGTTTGCAAACCCTCCCTGTTAGTAGATCCTCCTTGTTCGCACACTTGTTCACAGTTGCTCACAGACCCTCCCTACTCACACAACTATTCGCAGAACCTATTGTTCGCCTGTTCACAGACTCTCCTATTCACCCATTTTTTGGCCTTAGCCCTCCCTTTTTCTAATCTGCGTGGTCAAACTTTTGAATACATAGTACCCAGTAATACATATATTCATATCTAACATAAAAAAGGCGCTCTCCCCCTATTATATAGTCAATATATTGTTTTAGGATTTTTTTAAATTTTTATACCCCAATATGAATGCATGTGATATCATATTTGTTTGTTAGTGAGGCCCCCGTGACTATAAACATATTGAAAATATATCAATGCAATTTCACCATAAGTTGTTATTGAGATCTATGTTCACAAGAAACTGACGATGGTGTTGAAGCTCACTGGCTAGGGGTGAAGCTGCTCTGATCTGCGCCTTGTGATCTGGATTTAAACAGGAATGCAACAAATTACAGATATAACCATACATATAGAGATGAAACATAAATAATACTTCATTTCATTACTATAAAATACTGAAATATGCTTATAAACAGAAATGGAATAAACTAGCTAGGGTAGATTATCTCTGAGAAGAGATGTGGCGGTTACATGCCTCTTAATTGTGTTACAATGAGGCTTGAAGGCCTATTTATTGTTGAGAAACAATGGAAAACTCTAAACATCCAAAAACCTAACCCTAGAAGATGAAACTCCAAACTGTGGGCCCCGTTTGGGTAAATTGGTACATCAACTTCCCAGGGTCGTAACTTTGGCATACGATTCCCGTTTGACGTGCACAATATCTCGTTAGAAATATCTATCCGATAACTAAAACTTTGGGAAGAGAAACGTCGATCCATGGATCCATGTTACTCCTAGTTTTCCCAAAAAATGTCGTTTAGGGCCTCAAAACGGCTCCGGAAGTTCAAGACCCGGAAAACTGCTAAAAAGAGTAAATTGTGCTACAATTAAGGAAATTGAAAAGTTGAAGAAAACAATGGTGGGGGTCCAAGTGGACTTGGCGGGTGGCCACCAATATCCACCTGGATCATTCCTCCCCCCTTAGGAAGCAATGGTCACCATTGCATTGAGTTCCTCCATGAGATGAGGAAACTTCCACTGAACTTGGTCCTTGGTGAGCCACTTGCCCTAGTGAAGGAGTTGGCCTACTTTGACAATTCGATACAGTTGGATATTCTACTAGCGAGTGTGCTTGATCTGTGTGTCCACGATCCGATCACTTGCAACTTGTTCCATGCAATCTGGATTTAACTCTATGGGTGTGAGTTGTTCTGCAATGTCGGATGTGTCTAGTAATGGTGGAAAGTATGGCCGAAGGCGGTCCACATTGAACACTCGGTGCAAGCCAAGGAATGGGGGAATGCTGAGCTCAAATGCATTGTCTCCCACAACCTTGGTAATGGTCTAAGGACCATATCAGAGTGGTCTGAGTTTCCGATAGGCTCCGGTAAGGCGTTCCTTTTGCAAATGCAACCAGACTTTGTCGCCCACCTGAAACTTGTGTGGCACCTGATGTTGATCATGTCGCTGCTTGTACTTGGCATTTGATTTCTCCATAATGTCGTGCACCTGTTGGCCAATATGTTGGATGTGCTCAATGAATATGTTTTCCTTATCTGTTTCGGATTGGTCATGATCTGAATCTGCATGAGTAGTTGCAAATGGCATGGCCACATCAATGGGACATAGTGGCTGGAATCCCAAGCCCACCTGAAAAGGGTTGTGGCCAGTCGAGCTGTTGAGAGCCTGGTTGTAGCTGTGTTGAATATAGGGGAGGCTCTCATCCCATGTGCATGGATGCTTTGATTTGTACATGCATAGAATGTGTATGATCATCCTATTCACAACCTCTGTCTAGCCATCAGTTTGAGGATGGAAGGCGGTGAACTTAGTGAGTTTGGTGTCCAGCATCGACTAGAGACTGGACCAAAATGTACTGAGGAACCTGCTGTCCTGATCTGAGATGATAGACTATGGGATCCCAAAGTGTACCCACACTCATTCAATGAAGAGTTTAGCAGTGGCTTCTGCAATGATATTCTTCTTGCAGGCCACCATAATGGCCATCTTCGAGAACCTATCGACGACCACAAAAACACAATCATTTCCATGCTTAGTAGAAGGAAGGCCCGACATGTAATCCATGGAGATGGATTCCCAAGGTCGACTAGGGGTAGGCAACGAGGTATAGAGGCCTTACTGCTTGATGGTCGGTTTGGCAATGGCGTAGGCAGTGCATGATCTGATGTACTTCTCGACATCCTATCGAAGATTCGGCCAATAGAAATACTTTTGCAGTACTGCCACCGTTTTCTCGACCCTGAAATGCCTAGCAGCTCAACTGTAGTGTGCTTCCCAAATCATCTTGGCATGCTCGCTTGAAGGGACACAAAGGTGACCCAGGTGGCATAACATGGCATCCTAAAGGTGAAAATCTTGAACATGCTGACCCTCCAAGAGTGCCTCATATGTGTGGCCGACTTCTGGGTCACTTTTGTAGAGAAGTGGCCAATAAAAAGTCTCGTGCCCACAAGAGTTGAGCACTGTGGTTAACACCATGATTGATGGTTGATTGAGGCAATCTGCAACATTATTGGTGTTGCCCTTCTTATACTTGATATTCAAATGGAACTGTTGCAGGTACATGGACCACTTTTGATGGCGATCATTGTGCAATTTCCCTTGGGTCTATATGAACTGCAGGGGTTGGTGGTTTGTGTGGATGACCGTTTCCTTCCCCAAAATGTAATGCTTCCATTTTCGGCAGGCTTGCACAATGGAATACATCTCTTTGTCATAAGTGGGATACTTCCAGACTGTGTCTGAAAGTGTCTCACTGTGATATGCCACTGGATGCCCGTGTTGAGTAAGGACTACCCCGATAACATAGTCAAAGGAATCTGTCTCGACCTCAAATGGTTGTTGCAAGTCTAGTAATGCGAGCACTGGTGTCGAACATAGGTGATATTTCAACTCTGTGAATGCCTTCTGTTGAGATTCAGACCAAAAGATTTTTTCTTTCACTCCTCCCTTGGTGACTTGACTCAAGGGCCAAGTGATATGAGAAAATCCCAACACGAACCTGTGGTAGAAGTTGGCAAGACCTAGAAAGCTACAGAGCTCTATCAGAGTGGTTGGACATCGCCAATCCCAAATGACATGGATCTTGGTTGGATCCACATGCACCCCCCGTTCATCAATAATGTATCCCAGATACTGAACCTGGGTCATGCCAAAAGTGAATTTCTCCAAATTGTCACATAACTTGTGTTTCCGCAATGTTTGGAGAACCTGTCGAATGTGGTGGAGGTGCTCTTCCCAACTGTGGCTGAAGATTAGGATGTCATCCATGTATACCACTACAAATGAGCTGGTGAATGGCTATAAGATGTCATCCATTAGCCTCATGAAGGTTGTAGGAGCATTCGTCAAGCCGAAGGGCATAACCAACCATTCGAAAAGGCCCTCCTTGGATTTGAAGGTAGTCTTCCACACATCGGAGGGTTCGATTGGGACCTGGTGATATCTTGACTTCAAATCAATTTTGCTTAAATATTTTTCCCCCTTCAGTTGGTCCAGGAGGTCATCAATCTGTGGGGTCGGGTACCTGTTATAGATAGTGATCTTGTTTAGCACCCGATAGTCAATACATAGTCTCCAAGTCCCATCCTTCTTTTGTACCAACACGATCAGGCTCCCACAAGGCGATGAACTCGGACGGATGTGACCTTTCTGCAACAGCTCCTGAATATTCCTCTTTATTTCATTGTTCTCCAGAATGGAGTGCTAATAGATTGGTAAATTGGGCAGCAATGCACCTGGGGTTAGATCGATGGAGTGCTTGACCTGACAGTGCAGAGGAACCCCTACGGGGGAGGTGAAGATGTCCTCGTACTCCTCCACGACCTTGTCCATCTATAGTTGTCATGCAGAGGGGCCATGTCTAGAGGTTGTGGCCACCGTCTTCTTCTTTCCTTGAGGGTGTATCATCAAGAAAACAAATTTCCTGGTTTTGGAAATGAGCTTACTGCATTATTTTGCAGTAACCAAAGAGATGGCGGTAGGCGGTGCTACCTCCAGTATCCTATACAACTTATTTCCTACAGTAACAATAACAGAACAGGGCCTTGATTCATACACAACATGTCGCTTCCACAAGTATGGTTGTCCTAATAATACATCACAAACATCAAGGGGAGCAACGTCACACAATACCTCATCTGTGAAGGGCTTGATGTTGTATGGAAGGTGACACTGTTGGTTTATGCGAAGATCCCGTCCTTGGTGAAGCCACTTGATGGTGTACAGTTGTGGAAGTGTTGTGGTCAGTAAGCCCAGCCACTTCACGACCTCTACCGAAATGAGGTTCTTTTGGCTCCCGCTGTTGACAATGAACTATAGCGGGGATCCCTTTACCCACATCTGGGAGTGGAAGAGACACTCCTCCTCCTCTGGATCTTTGGGTTCCTCCTTCTCGATCTTCATGGTGGCAATGGTGGCATTGGGATCCACAACGATAATCTACTTCCCTTTGTCATTCCCCTTGTTGGGTTCTGACTCAAAGTCGGAACATGCATCTAATTTGAAACCCTTAGCTCAACCACCAGTGATTGCTTGGCCCGACACTCACTTGTGTTGTGAGTGGAGCTCTTATGAAACTCACACCACTTTCTCATGTCTTTTTTTGGCTTCGTAGTGTTGTTCTTTGCTTGCAGCTTTGGTGGGTTGTCTTAGGCCGCCCTGCCTTATCTTTATCCTTTGTTCTGTGGTTTGGGGGCACCTTTCCCTTGCTTCGGATTCACAGATTCAAAGTCTCGCTTCTTCTATTTAAAATTTTTATCGACCTTGAGGGCATATCGGTATGTTGTGCCAAGCGAGGAGATGTTCAGGAATTCTATTTCTTCCTGGATATACTTGTGTAGGCAGCCACGGTATTTGAGTACCAAATTCTGCTCTGAATCCTTAATACCCAAATTTGTGCGAAGGGTACGGAAAATATTGGTATACTCTGGCACGTCTTGGTCCCTTCCCTGCCACAACGTGGTCCACTTTATGTATTGATCCTCATAGCTTCCGACAGGGTAGTACTGCTCCTTGATGGAAGTCTGGAATGAATTCCAAGTGGGTGTGGCTGAAAACAGTGAGGTTGTACTTTCATCCTTCTACTTGCAGTAAGTTTCCCACCAGTCCTTGATGTGGGGGGTGGCTTTGAGAAGAGCGAAAGTAATATTTTCTCGGTCGAAAAAATCATGAACAGAAAAATACCCTTCTAGCAGATTTAACCATTTATCTATGGCATTTGCATCTATCGAACCCTCAAATATGGGAATGTCAAAGTTAACTTGTACCTTAAAGGGTGTGGCGCTTCCAGAGTAGCTGCTGAAAGTAGATGTGTCGCCCCTGGGTAGCCACTGAAGGATCTAGGCAAAGTTGTCCATCATTACGTTCCTTTGTCCCTCGTGGGCTTCTTCGAGCAAGATTTTGAATGGATCTCCTGCCCCCTCGTCTTTATTTTCATCTACCATGGGAGGCCATCAAGATTTGAGAGTCTGGTCTTGCAAAGGTTCGACTAGTTCAATCCATAACACCTTATATCCCGACCTCATTGGGGACATGCAAAGAAAAACAGAGAAAAAACAAACCACTCTGATACCACTGATCCGGATTTAAATAGGAACACAACAAATTACAGATATAACCATACATATAGAGATGCAACAGAAATAATACTTCAATTCATTACTGTAAAATACTGAAATATGCTTACAAACAGAAATAGAAATAAACTAGCTAGGGTGATGGTAGCTTATCTCTAAGAAGAGATGTGGCGGCTACATGCCTCTGAACTGTGTTACAATGAGGCTCGAAGGCCTATTTATTGTTGAGAAACAATGGAAAACACTAAACATCAAAAAACCTAACCCTAGAAGATGAAATGCCAAACGGTGGGCCCCTTGGGTAAATTGGTACATCAACTTCCTGGGGTCGTAACTTTGGCATATGATCTCCGTTTGATGCACACAATATCTCGTTAGAAAGATCTATCTGAGAACTACAACTTTGGGAAGAGCAACATTAGTCCATGTTTCAATTTTGCTCCCATTTTCCCAAAAAACGTCGTTTAGCACCTCCAAATGGCTCCGGAAGTTCACGACCTAAAAAACTGCTAAAAATAGTAAACTATGCTACAATTAAGGAAACTGAAAAGCTGAAAGAAACAATGGTGGGGGTCCAAGTGGACTTGGTAGGTGGCCACCAATATCCACCTAGATCACCTTGGCTACATTTTCTCAATGGTGAATGATGAAATAATGAATATGCTCTCCTCTGTAGCTTAAATCCATGAAACACCTTGCATTGCAACCAGTCAGAAAAGAGGCCATTAATTTGCATGCATATGGAAGTTTCCATTTTTGTAACGGTCGGGAGTTAAAAAAAACTCTTTCTATGCACAATGCTGGAACAGATGGAAGTTAACAGAAACGCTTTGCATCTACAATTCCACAAGGCAATTGCATGAAAGCTCCACAAGTGAACCTCCATTTTTGGAAATTGAGTTAATGAAAATGAAGGAAGAGATTAAAGGAATCGATCCTCGGATGAACCAACTGACATGTGTCAAATTCACATTTGAAGCAAGATGACAAGACATGTGTCAAATTCGCATTTGAAGCAGGAGGATGAAAATTGGATCTTTGATTGGATGGATCTACCCAAGCCAAGCCCATAAAGGAACGCCTATCGACATAATTAAAAATAACATAAGAATTAACTAAACTATAAATTTGTTTAAACATTATTATTATTAATGATACAAATAATTAATATATAACTTAAATATGTAACAAGATTCTTAACCATGGAAATTCACTTTCACTTTATCATGGAGATTCTTGATTTGTAAATAGGATTTGTTACAATACCATGTGTTGTGGATTTTTCTATCACCACCACCAACATGAATGCTTCAGGAGATATAGAAAGCTTCCTAGAGATAGCCTCTCAGTTGATTGTAGACTAGTGCCTAGGACATCTTAAATAGAGGAGTGCATGGAACATTATCTATGAGGGGTTTTTTGCAGTACTCCAATTGTCACGTAATAAAAGGTAATAAAAGGGCTTGGTTCAATAGGCCTTCATTAAGGTAGACTCAAGCTAATACATGGATCCAAATGCCAGGGGTAGATCGAGGAAATCTCAAAGAGAAATGTCTTCTTCTGGTGGCCAACACACAACAATGAGACATCGTAATACTGAAGTTGTACTGAAGGTGGAGAGGAGGAGTGTTTCTGGGAAAACTAGTGTCTTTTCGATCTTCTAGTCCCACTAGGATTGGTAGCCATCCTAGAAACAAACAATCAAAGCAATTTGCGTTTTCCTTTATGTATGATAGATAAGAGAGGGGCAAAGGGACCAACCTGGATCTTCCGCTTGACTCCTTGCTTGATTTCTCTCTCCCTTTATAGATCTTGCACCTCTTCTCCCACTTATCCCGCTTAATGAATACCTGTAGAGACAAAGTAACAAAACACCATCAAAGCATCTCGATCTATTATATCATAAACAATGCAGAATCATAAATACATTGATCATACAATAGCATTCACGAATAAAAGCATTCACAAATACACGATTGTATGGAAGAAAAATCAAAGAACTTTATTAATAGTAGAAGGGAGAATTACAACCCAGCTGTCTGATCCAACATCATCCTCCCAGCATCAAAGCCCTCTTAACCTCATGAAAAGCAAGATCACCCAACAATACAATGCCTTTTCTCAAAGACAAACTATCGACACTTCCTTACAAATTACCAAATTCCAGCCTCTAGATCTTTTAGATGAGGGATCCATTTACAGATGTCCGCAAGGGCGTGAGTCATCTATGGGTTTTTGATTAGTGTCATTCCACTTGCTGTTCTTGGTTCCACTTGGATATTTCTTGGATCTCTTACTCATCCCTGAGAGAATTCAAAGAGGCAAGTGTCATAGGAGAAGTTTCTGGAAAATTCCATGAGCATCCACTTAGCAAATTGTCTCTGACATTTGTCCATTCTCGCTCATCGCACCCCACAGAAGGCCTCTTCAGTATGCATCGCACCTGGCTAGTGTAGGAGTCAGTATGCATTGCACCTTGACAGTGGAGAAGTCAGTATGGTCCAGTTTTGGCCAGTTCTGAGTGGTTTTTCTGGTGGAACTTTTGGGGAATGATGTAATCAGTTGACCATGATCCTTTACGGTATGAAACAACACTTTTAGGGGTTAAAGAGCCCTTAGTTTATCGACATATAAGATTGGGGTTGCAGTGCCCAAATATGTCTATAACAAGGAGAGGAAGACAGGAAATAGATGTGTAGGGCTGTAAACAAACATAATCCTCTGCAACAATGTTCCAACAGAAATATGGAAGAGGGAGGAGGTGAAATGGTAGAAACGACGGTGTGCTAATTACGGTTTCATGCCATATATAACAAAGGTGTCATTAGCGCCAAAAAAAATGAGTAAATATGGGCTCACACAGGTACTATAGGTTAATCCAATAACACAAATAAATCTGCAATTACTACAGGTATTGTAGTCTATTAAATAACACAAGTAAATCTGTAATATAACGCAGGTACTGTTCTCTATTTAGCAGCCTAGATAAATCCATGAATCAGAGAGAAACCAACAGCTTCATTACACTATTTCAGAGAAGGGAAAACACAAATGAAATGAGATTACAGAAGGGAAAACATACTGCATATTGATCATGCTTGGAATCACTAGGATTGTTTCATTAATACTAGGAGGGTCCAAATAACCAGTCCATAACATTCAGCACAATATCAGTCCAGTCTCCCCATGAGCAAGCAAATAGAACCAAAAGTGGAATTGCATAAATCCTGACCCGTAGGTGCAGAAGTCCGGAACCCTTTATTAGTGTTTCTTCCCCCTATTTATAAGAAAAGCGGGAGCTTGGATTATAGTTTAGAAAATATCTTTGCCTAAGCTCTAGTTGTCTCATAGACTAGCTATCTAGACATGCCAAGCTATGCTACCCAGAATTATTACAATCGGGATTTGATCCCTTCTTGGAAATAAATAGACATTGTAGAAATAAAAGGAAAACTGGAGGATGATGGAGGATGATGGGAAGAGGTCCTTTTTCCATTCGTGTGAAAACCTCTAGTCAGGACGCGTCTCTGTCATCATGCGTCCCTTTAGCTGCTCAGCTGGTCCCTGTCACTTTTGCCTTAACTGCCAAAGTAGCTCACTCTCCAGAGTTGCGAGTGGGTCAACTGTGAATGTCTGTCATAGAGTGGAAATAGAGCATTTCCCGACAGTCCTTTGTTGTTTATATGAGTGCAACACCATGTCATGCCATTAAGTCTTCCTAATCCACCCATACTGATTTATTGTTACGCCATACTTCATTCAATGTTTCAGCTGCTGAGCCATCCACCTTCAATGCCTTGTTCCATGCGCTCGGGGCCTTACGACAGTGAGACTTTTCCTCTTAAATCAGTGTTTAGAGGGCAGGACCTTCCGATCCGCTTTAGCCCATTTACTTTGGCCCCTTTCTGTAATTTTCTTCATATGACCGGGGGCTTGAACCAGGTGCTTAGCCCGAAGGTGCTAGAGCCTTTAAAATCCTGTCGGGGGACTTTTTCCTTTAATACATGAAATCTTGCACTTCAGCGATTTCTGATGTTGGCCATTGATATTTCCTCTTGACCGCTGTGGTTGTCGATTTGCGGGGTCAAGCCCACATAAGGCATCACAATCGCAATACGGGAGAGGGAGACCCTTTACTTCTGTTGATAGCACTGGCCGACTTGTCCGGACACGAGATCCTTATAAGATAGGACACATGAAATATCACATCTGGGAGGATCCCCCGCATTTCGAAATCCAGGCCTGGAGGGACTACGGTGGAGGAGGGACTTGATTTATGCAATCGCCGATATGCAATTATGAAGGGTGATGTCATCACTGCCACGTGTCAGCCAGAAATGCCCCCTTAGGACCCTGAAAATGCGGAATCTGCGTGACACATGTTCTCCATACTACCACATCATCTGGACCAATGGTGCTTTGCCACATGGTCCTGTGGAGGAGAGAGAAAAGGCATGCTTGCCTCTGGTTTTGCAAATGATTTCCTTTGTAAAATGAAATCGACCCCTCCCATGTTGTTAACATTATCAGCGTATTTGCCTAGCAATTCCTTAAGAATGGCCTGTAAGGCCCGCTGATTGCCGATTTGTTGACATTGCGGGGTCTGATGTGCAAGATCGTAGGACTGCGATATTGCGGGATTGTGGGATGTGGGATTGCGGGATGCCCGATATCGCGGGACTGCGGGATGTCCGATATCGCGGGATTGCGGGATGCAGGACTGTGGGATTGTGATATCGCGAGACTACGGGATGCCCGATATGTGGAACCTTCCTACTGCAGATAAACCATAAGCCAGTGCTCGAGACCCCACCAATAACCGATTTGTGATAAGACTGGTCCACCGATATGTGATTTGCGATAAGACTGGACTTGCCGATATGAGATTTGCGATATCGGCGATCGACTGATCGCAAATTATGGTGTCTCTCATTTTCGCTGCTTCCATAAGCCCTGATTTGCGATTGCAATGAGCTTGACCCTTAGCTATTTTCTCCTTGCTTTCTAGGTTTTCAAAGGTTATCTTTAATCTGCTTTAACTTTTGATCCAGGAGTCCATTTTTGGACTTCCATATACTGTTGGAAAGCTTATCACTAGCACTATGCAATGGAGAGGGTCTCATTAAGCTTTGAGAGCTTATATCGCTTGGGAAATGGCTTCAAATTTCATTGCCTTCTTTGCACTCTTTTCACAGTTGAAAACACATTTAGCAGTGAGTGATAACACCATAGACCAATACCATAGCTTGACAATACCACATGCCAAAAATACTATAACTCACGACATTTATTTTAAAATTCTTTTATCTTTATTAACCTCTTCATAATACTAATCATTTAAAACAATATAATTCCATTTTTAAAAAGGAAAAAACTAAATTAAATGGCATTAATATATCAATTTTATATTAAATTAAATTAATATTCATCTCTATATATAATAAATGGCATTAAAAAATAATATTCATCTCTATATTTAATAAATCTAAATTTAAATAAATTTAACTTGCAATCAACTAAATGAAAACAACATTATATTTGTATTAACTTTGTATTTTAATACTAAGTATGATCGTTTTACATCTACAAAAATCGAAGATGAGTTGACTGTTGTCTTTATTCAAGATACTTCTTCCACAGTAGTCGTTTAAAGTCAGAAATAAGTTTTCCAATGCATTCATAATTAGGTTTTAGTTAAAATAATTATTTATAATAAAATTATATATATATGTATTAGTTTTGACTTAGGAAGATGTGAATCATGAACTTTAACCTTAGTTATATACATATTAGATATAAAGTTTTCAATTAATATAATTTTTTTTCTGAAAATATAAAATATACACATATAACTTAACAGATGTGTATAAACCACTGTTAGTTTCCAAGTCATCGTAAGCGATTTTAACTGTAACATAACCCAGGAACCGCTGTTTTTAAAGATGGGGAAAATAAATCAAAGACGATGACTTAAAATAAGGCAAACGTAATAAGTTACGTTAACAGAAGTTTCTTCGCTAAATAAACTTATTTATTGCCATCTATTTACCGTTCCGCCATCTAATAACTGATCGAAAATTGCGCCCCAATTTACTGCGAAAACTGTGAACGAAACAGGGACTCCGACCCGTCCAGTGATCGAATTCCCGTAAGGAATCATAATTCGCTCTTTCAATCGCATCGGGATTCGTGAGTTACAGGGTTAAAAAAGGGAAAACCCTCATAATCGGTGCCGAGGTTCGTTGAGTCTGATAAATTTTCCATTTTCCACTGATCCTATTTTCTCTTTCCCAAATCTCACCCCTGCCATATACACCATTCAGTATATATATACACTGTATATACATATTATTTGACATCGTCTCTATAATGGCGATGGATTCTTCGCCGCATATTTCAGTTCGTTCCAGCCATAGGAAGGGCGGAGGCCTCTTGAAGAACCAGGTTGAGCTTGTGAAGAGGAAGGACTGCGACAGATACGAAATTGCGATGATTCCTGATAGTCTGTCGTTTGAGAAGGGTTTCTATATTTTTATCAGGGCGTGCCAGCTCCTGACACAGAGGAATGGGGGGGTTATATTGGTGGGATTGGCCGGGCCTTCTGGTGCAGGGAAAACGGTCTTCTCTGAGAGGGTTTTGAATTTCATGCCGAACATCATCTCTATTTCCATGGATAATTACAACGATTCCAGCCGAGTAATCGACGGAAATTATGATGATCCCAGGTTAACAGACTATGATACTCTGCTTCAAAATATTCATGATTTAAAGGCTGGAAAATCTGTGAAGGTTCCTGTCTATGATTTTAAACTCAGCAAACGCACTGGGTACAGGGATATTGACATTGCATCATCTAGGATTGTGATTATTGAGGGTATCTATGCTTTGAGCGAACGGTTACGCCCTTTCTTGGATCTCCGGGTGTCTGTCACTGGAGGAGTTCACTTTGATCTTGTCAAGAGGGTTTTGAGGGATATAAATCGGTCTGGTCAGGCACCGGCGGACATCATTTATCAAATATCAGAGACAGTTTATCCTATGTATAAGGCCTACATTGAGCCTGATTTGCAGGCTGCCCATATTAAAATTGTGAACAAATTTAACCCTTTCTCTGGATTTCAAACACCGACTTACAGTTTAAAGTCTAGCCGTATTGCCACAGTAGACCAAATTAAAGAAGTATTGTGCAGAGATCATACAGAGAGAACTGAAGAAAGTTATGACATTTATCTATTGCCCCCTGGGGAAGATCCAGAGACTTGTCAGTCTTACTTGCGGATGAGGAATAGGGATGGAAAGTACAGTCTTATGTTTGAGGAATGGGTTGCTGATAATCCATTTATCATATCTCCAAATATTGCATTTGAAGTTAGTGTTCGTCTGCTTGGAGGCTTGATGGCTCTAGGGTACACAATAACAGCCATGTTGAAGAGAACAAGCCACATGTTTTTGGGTGATGAAGTAATTGTGAAAATTGATAAACTTGAACAATTGCAGAGGCAGTATATGCAGGTGCAAGGTAAAGACAGGGCTCGAGTTGCAGAGGTTGCCAGTAAATTGGGACTGGATGGTACTTTTGTACCTCACTCTTATATTGAACAGATTCAACTTGAAAAGCTCACAGCTGAAGTTATGCCATTGCCAGATGACTTGAAGTCGAAGCTAAGTGAGACACTTGATGAGCAAGAAGTTTTCAAGATACAGAGGAATTCTGCAAGGGACGCATCAGTATTGGACAATGGAAATACCAATAGAAATGATGACGGGACAGTGGATTCTCAACATGGATTTCAAGATCGGGGCTATTCTCGCCTGTCCAAACAAATAGAAGGCCTGAGTGAAAGGTTAGATGAACTCCTCTCTCATGTTTTAGAGATAGAAAGTAAGCTCTCTTGTTTTGGCCCTGGAAATTAAGTTTTCAGAAGTGAAGTGCTGCTGCCATTCTTCTACTATCAATATGGACGTGCAGAGAGGATTAACTAGTGCAAAGCTGTTGCCATTATAATTGATGTGAAGGATTCAGTTTCCCTTCATTATGTAACCCTGCCTTTTGGAAAACAAGAAAATGATCAAAATTTCTAGACGATTATATTGTTCCTGGCGGGGGCATTTGAAAAATTAATGAATTTCAAAATACTTTATTATATTGAATTATCAATTTATTTATTTTGAAATACCATTCCAATCTACTTGTTTTGAGATATCATTTATTTAGATAAATGAAATATTAAAAAAGTTAATTGAAATATTTTTTATCATTAAAAATATGAATGTGGAGCGAGGATTAACTAAGGCAAAGCGGTTGCCAGTAGAATTGATGTGACGGATTACCCTTTTTCCTCATGATGAAACTATGCTTATTTGAGAAAAACAAGAAAATGATCAAATTCTCTCGTTGATTATATTGCAAAGCCATTGCCATTAGAATTGATGTGACTGATTACCCTTTTCTCTCATGATATAACTATGCTTATTTGAGGGAAACAAGAGAATGATCAAATTCTCTAGATGATTATATTGTTCCAGGAGGGAAATTAAAAAAATTAATGAATTTCAAACATTTTATTAATATTGAGTTATCAATTTATTTATAAATAAAATTCTAATTTATTTATATTGAGATATAATATATTTAGATAAAATCAAATGTTTTGTTGATAGGTGTTTTTATTGCAATCTTGGTTGGATGAACTTATGTTGATTGATGGGAGCGTGAAGAGTTAGATTTAAAAAATAAGTTAATAATGAAGACGGGGTAGTCAAGTGATTCAACATGCTATGTAACAATACCCACAATGCCACAACATATGAGCTACTTTGAACACGTGAGGAAAACTGGGGAGGCAATCTATGCCCAACACAGGCCATGGAGGGATCACATCTCGTGCTCTGCATTTGGAAAGCCCAATTCATTTGCAAACGCTTTCGCTTGCATTAAGAGAAATCTGGGTTATTTTCGAGTCAATTATGCCTTGATTATCCTGGGCATCGTCTTTCTGTGTCTATTGTGGCATTTGATCTCCTTAATAGTACTCATCATCATGTTCATAGCATGGGGTTTCCTTTATTTCTTCAGAGACGAGCCCGTGGTGTTGTTCGGTCGGACCCTGAATGAGGGGGTGGTTATTGGGGTATTAAGAATCGTGACATTCGTGGCACTTATGTTGACGCATGCCACTATGGCGTTCTTGATTGGGCTTCTGATTGTTGTAGTGATTGTGGTCGTTCATGCTGCCTTTCGGCGTCTTGAGGATTTTTTCTTTTAATGAAGATGAGGTTGTTATTGGGGGGCTGTGACGAGTTGTGGAGGGTTCCGTTCCTATTTCAACATCTAGGGTATGATATAAAAGCCCATTAATTAAAAGGGTTGGTCAGGGCCTTACTGGATTGATCATGATCAGAACCTTATTAGATTGACCAACCCAGAAAAGGAGAACCCAGAACAATTGTAAGTTTACTCGTCGCCTACTTTAATAACATGATTTTGGTGCATTTTCTCATTATCTAATTGCAGGATTTAGTGGATTTTGTTCATGTGCTTTGCATTGACTAAGTGGATTGGTGGTCGCAAACATCCCGACTCCAATATATTTAATTTTGAAATATCCTTAGAATTTGTAATCAAATTAAACACATCAATTTCATCCAAAAATTTGACATCGATGTCGTTAGATAAAACTTCAATGAACATAGAAAACTTTGGCAAAATAGAAGTGATTGTGGCGGTGTCGGTGTTTTGGTGGACAGATCTGACTCGATCGTTCTCGTTAGTTACACTACAATGTCATCTTCAGCTTGAACGACTAATTAACTTTTCCACTTTAGGTTTTCTATATGTTTGTTTCTTATAGGAGATGTGCTTAACCATGTTTCCTTTTCTCACCTGTCGCCTCGATGTTGTTAAAATTGGCAACTAGGGTCAAACTCCATGTGGGTCATCTTATTAATGGAAGCTGATATTTTTCTTGGATCCCTCTCATCGAGAGGTGTAGGATTGATCTAAAGATCATCCGATTCTGATAAGTATTCATGGAGATATGAGTTTATTTGTGTTATGGGGCAATTCGTCAAGGTCGGCCAGCAACCAAATAAACCCTACTTGTGCTCAACGTTTTAGTATAAATAGAGGTGGACTTCAAGTCATTTCAACACACTTGGGATCTCTTCCTCTCTACTTGTCTTTGGGTTTTAGTAGGAGGAGAGATCCTAAGAGATAACGCTGCTCTAATCCAGAGGGCAGAAGCTGGAACTGTCAGGAAAAGTCGGAACTTCCCGGAATAGCCGAAATTGTTGGAACTGTCGGGAATTGTCGGAACTGCTGGAACTGCTGGGAAAAGTTGGAACTACCGGAACTGTCGGGAATTGTCGGAACTGCTGGAACTGCTGGGAAAAGTTGGAACTACCAGAACTGTCGGGAATTGTCGGAACTGCCGGAAAAGTCAGAACTGCCGGGAATAGCCAGAACTGCCGGGAATAGCCAGAACCACCAGAACAACCGAGAAAGCTGACGTAGAGGGAAAAAGCCAGAACTGTTGGGAACTACCAGAACTACCGGGAAAAGCCAGAAATGCTGGAACTGCCAGAGCTGCCCGTAATAGCCGAAATAACCGGAACTGCCGGAATTGCCGGAACTACTGGAACTGTCGAACAGTCGAGAAAGTTGACGCAGAGGGCATAAGCTGGAACTACCGGGAACATCCAGAATTGCCGGAACTGTCAGGAACAATTAGAATTGTCGGAATTGTCGAAATTGCTGGAACTACCGGAATTTCCGGGAACTGCCAGAACTACCGGGAATAGTGGGAACTGCTGGAACTGCCCGAACAGCTAGAGCATCTATCTCCAAAGGAGAGCAGCATGCAAGGGACAACTAACTAATGTTGGGATAGTTGTATGGTACTTAACAACAAATACACCAAGCATGCAATGTTATAGCTAGCATGCAAGGGATAGCTAGCATGCAACAACAAGCATTCTAAGGACAACAAGCATGCTAGGGACAACAAGCAAGCAAGATGCAACTAACACATAGGTTAGTATGGCAACATGGTGCAGCAATGGAACATAATGCAGTACAGTGATGGGTACAGTCATGATTAATGAGGCATGATGAGATGCAGCATAGTGATGATGGGTGCAGCATGGTGCAGCATGGTGAGGTGTAGCATGATGACAAAATGTAGCACAACGATAGGTGAAGGAGTCACCTTGGAGAATCAGTTGAAGCATCATGTCTTCAACTGATCTCATGTATCATCTTCTTAGAGATGATCTATGCTCTTATCTAGATAAGTCAAAGTGTTGACTTTTGTTGTAAAGGTACTATCTCTCTCTCTCTACTGAACTATTGAAGAACATATAAGAAGAATTGAACAAGGGTTTCCCCACATTGGGGTTTGTTGCTGGCTAGAACCACATCTTGTGTCCTCTTGTCTTGGCTTGTCTTCTACGATTTATGTTTATGTTCTATCTGCAATTTACTTTAATGCTGATGTGATTTCTAATCTAGAAAATATATTGAGCCAACTGTGAAAATTGAAATAAATTACTCTAAGCATAGAACATACCTAAAATTAACATGGTATCAGAGCTAAGGTGACGACAATGCCCAAGTAAGAGTGAAAGAGCAATCACTAAAGACAGTTGGGAGAGAAAAAAAGGATCAATGGATTCCTCATCCTTCTTCAAATTCACCAAGGGTGAATTCGAAGTAGAGAATATTATCAGAATGGCACAACAGAAGTTTCTGGTGGCCTACCCAAAGATCACTTCAATGGGAAGTCCAAATCTAAGGGTGGAAGGAAAGGCAGATAACTTGGTTGTAATAAGTTCGGCCATTATGCGAAGGAGTGTTTGAGGTAGGGACACATCACTTGATGATGATAACAATCATTCCAGGGACATCTTAAATGATAAGAGGAATGACAGGTAATGCAGGTCATCAAGGAAACGATCGACTCTTCAGAGAAAGCAAGGAACCCCAAGTATGAAGAATCAAATGTTGCTTCTGATAAGATAAAGAAGTGTTATCTTGTATTAGCCCTCTCCTTCAGATTCTTTGGGAATCTAGCTTATTTATCGTAGTTCTTCAAGGCACCTCATCGGATAGAAGGGTGCTCTCTCAAATTTGGTAGAGACAGAAACAATCGTGGGATTATACTTGGAGTCGATGCCACCTATCTTGGAAAGGGTGTAGGGAATATTACCCCTCAATTAAATGAGGGTAACTCTATTCATTTACAAGAATCTCTTTTATGTACCTAATCGCAAGAAGAACCTGGTGTCCATCGTGAAAATGGAAGTCAAAGGTTTCAGGGTGGCATTCATCGATGGAAAGGTATGTGTTAAAAAATATAATTTTCAAAGATGCTTTTTCTCATGGGTTCAGGGTTGGCAATTTGTATCAAGTTGCAGGATGGTCCATTGGGGATCATGTCAATGGACATATCGCATCTATAACACCAAAGGTCTACCTATGGGGCCCTACCCGATTTGAGTCAGATGGTGATAGGGATGCCTGAATTCAAGAAGAGCATGAAGGTACATGTCTGAGATGTATCGAAGGAAAATATTATAAGGGGACCATTCCCCTCATGCAGTAGGTCAACAGATTTGGAACAACTCGAGGAGTTTGAGATTCATGATTGGGAATCTCATGTATACAGGTGAAAGAAAGTGTAGTATGAGAGGAGTGATAGCTGTCTGATGAAGCTGAGATTCACTAGGAGTGAGACCGATCCAAACTATTACTCGAAGGTTGTGGATGATAGACCTCTCATGCCAACACCTTATGAGGACGATCTATTTTTGACAGGTGCAGACCCTCTCATTTGCAGAAGTAAGAAGGAGTTGGATTCTGGATGTGGAATGATAAACTACAAGCTTGTGAATACCTCGAGGATCTTAACTTTTAGAAGTTATATGGTAGTGATGTTGGACAAGATTTGGGAAATGCCTCTAAGTTTCATAAACTCATTCACGTTGATGTTCTTGGTGAACTTCTGTCTAGACATAAGTTTTGTAGTTAGCATGGTGAGCTCATATTTCATTGAGCCTCACTGGATTGGTGCCAAGAATCTTTTGAGATATTTTCGAGGCACAATCTCTCATGGATTGAGATACACTGTCGGAAATATGAAACTACATGATTATTCGAATGATGACTGCGCAGGCAGTGTGGAGGATCACTAGAGCACTTCTCAGTTTTGGTTCTCTTTGGATTTTTCTTTGATATCATGGATGATTAAGAAGAAGAAGTCGGTTGCTATAAGCACCGCCGAGACCGAATACATAGCTACGAGTATGATCTCATGTGAAGCTGCATGGTTGCAGAAGCTCTTAAGTGAGCTGTTTGTACACATGATGAATACCATTATGATTCTTTGTGACAACTAGAGGGGGGAATTCGATTATTGAGGAATCCCGTATTCGATGATTGCTCCAGTAGATAGACATCAGACACTGCCTTATCTGGGATATGGTAAGTCAATGAGCGAGGAGGCTCCATCACATTAACACTGATGTACAGGTCACAGGCATTTTGTCAAATCCCTGGGGAGAGGTCAAATGTGTGAATTTCCTAAACAACTTGGAGTTGTTGACAACCTTCTTATAAGGGTCCTGCATGTTGCATGCATTGAGCTCTGGGAGCTCTAGGTGGCTTGGGGTACTTACTGGAGCAACATACGACAACAGGGCGACTCACCTTCCCCTATTGGTCTGCTATGTACAAGATGACAGGTTCAACCTTCCCCTGTGATACCCCGTGGCGACTGTGGAACAGGATGATTAGTTCTCCTGTGGGCCGGGATGATTAGTTCTCCTGTGGCAACTGTGGAACAGGATGATTAGTTCTCCTATGGGCCGGGATGATTAGTTATCCCGTGGCAACTATGGAACAAGATGATTAGTTCTCCTATGGGCCGGGATGATTAGTTCTCCTGTGGAAACTATGGTACATGATGATTAGTTCTCTTGTGGGCTGGGATGATTGCTTCTCCTGTGGCAACTGTGAAACATGATGATTAGTTCTCCCATGGCGACTGTGGGGAAGGATGATTCATTCTCTTGTGGATAGGATGATTAGTTCTCCTTTTGAGGCATCTTACCCATGTAGTTTGGGACTCATGGGAAGTACCTCTCATCTAATCAATGAGCAGCGAAATGGGGTTAGGGACCATAGTAGTACTATCAATGGACGCATTGATGTATCTACCGTACTCCCTATGCTAGGATGACCTCTATTGATCTGGGATCAGTATGAGTGGTTTGAGACACTCTCTTGTGATATTGATCTGGGATCAATAAAACTGACTTCGGGCCAGTAAGAGTGATGTGACACACTCTCTTCAGATGAAACTGACTTCGGGTTAGTAGAGAATGGTATGAGACATTCTCGACCAATTCTTCTTCTTCATGGTTCAATAGAGCAGAGCAAAGTAGAGCTTAGTAGAGCAGAGCAGTGTAGGGAATTGGTGGCAGAGATAGTACAGTCGGACATATGGATTAGTGGATGGAGTTCTCCCTAGTTGAGAGGGAGTGTTAAAATTGGCAACTAGGGCCAAACTCCATGTGGGGAATCTTATTAATGGAAGCTGATATTTTTCTTGGATCCCTCTCATCAAGAGGTGTAGGATTGATCTAAAGATCATCCGATTCTGATAAGTATTCATGGAGATATGAATTTATTTGTGTTATTGGACAATTTGTCAAGGTCGGCCAACAACCAAATAAACCCTACTTGTGCTCAACGTTTTAGTATAAATAGAGGTGGACTTCATGTCATTTCAACACACTTGGGATCTCTTCTTCTCTACTTGTTTTTGGGTTTTAGTAGGAGGAGAGATCCTAAGGGATAACGCTACCCTAATCCAGAGGGAAGAAACTGGAACTGCTGAGAATTGCCGGAACTGTCGGGAAAAGCCGGAACTGCCGGGAATAGCCAGAATTACCGGAACTTTCGGGAATTGCTGGAACTTCCAGAACTGCCAGGAAAAGCTGGAATTATCGGAATTGTCGGAACTACAAGAACTTCTGGGAAAATTCGGAACTGTCGGGAATAGTCGGAACTGCTGGAACAACTGGAACTGTTGGAACAGCCGAGAAAGCTGACGCAGAGGGCAAAAGCCGGAACTACCGAGAACTATCAGAATTGCTGGGAAAAGCCAGAGCTTCCAGGAATAGCCGGAATAGTCGGAACTGCCGAAATTTCCAGGAACAGCCGCAATTGCCGGAACTGCGAGGAACAACTGGAATTGTCGGAACTGCCGGAATAGGCGGGAAAGCTGGTGCAGAGGGCAGAAGCTAAAATTGATGGGAACAACCGGAATTGTTGGAATTGCCAGAACTACTGTAACTGTCAGAACTGCCGGGAATAGCTGGAATTGCTGGAACTGCCCGAACTGCTGGAATTTTTGGAACTGCCGGGAAATACCAGAACTGCTGGGAATAGTTGGAACTGCTGGAACTGTCGGAACAGTCAGAGCATCTGTCTCCAAAGGAGAGCATCATGCAAGGGACAACTAACTAACATTGGGACAGTTGTATGGTACTTAGCAGCAAATATACCAAGCATGCAATGTTATAGCTAGCATGCAACAAGAAGCATGCTAAGGAAAACAAGCAAGCTAGGGACAACAAGCAAGCAAGATGCAGCCAACGCATAGGTCAGTATGGCAACATGGTGCAACAATGGCACATAATGCAATACAATGATGGGTACAGTCATGATTAATGAAGCATGATGAGATGCAACATAGTGATGATGGGTGTAGCATGATGGCAAAATGCAGCATAACGATAGGTGAAGGAGCACCTTGGAGAATTAGTTAAAGCATCATGTCTTCAACTAATCTCATGTATCATCTTCTTAGAGATGATCTATGCTCTTATCTAGATAAGTCAAAGTGTTGACTTCTGTTGTAAACGTACTATCTCTCTCTCTCTCTCTGCTAAACTATTGAAGAACATATAAGAAGAATTGAACAAGGGTTTCCACACATTGGGGTTTGTCCTTGGCTAGCGCCACATCTTTTGTCCTCTTGTCTTGGCTTGTCTTCTGCGATTTATGTTTATGTTCTATCTTCAGTTTACTTTAATGCTGATGTGATTGCTAATCTGGAAAATATATTGAGATAACTATTAAAATTGAAATAAATTGCTCTAAGCATAAAACATACCTAAAATTAATAAATGTGAAGTACATTTCTTCGATGTTGAATAAAGATGATTATTTTTCTTTTATTTTATACTCTCATCTTTGTAGATAGGTTTTGAATGTTACCTTTTATCAAGAAGAAGTGTGAAAGCATTGTCGTTGCTCAATCATTTCCTTGTTGCGATGAAATTGATGTCCAGTGGGAAATATGTAACACCCTCCTCCCACATCTACCCAAGTAACTGGCCAATTGGGGTAAACATGTGATGGGAATTTACTATGATATGATTTGAATCCATATGTCTCGACTTTCAGTTAAGGAAGTGGAACCGATAGAAACACCCCATACAAACCTTCCACATCAACAATAGAACTCCTAGGAGCCATCCTAACCACTCTGGTAACCAACTTCTGGGTCACATTGTGTTTTAGACGATTAAACCCTCGGATGCTCCCTTGATATGGAAAAGCATGCATCCAGGAGACTCTAGATGCTCCCACAACATGGGTATGGATGTGTCTAGGGAATTTTCTTCTCAGACCTGTGCCTATGACTCCAAGATTTGTGCCACATTTTCAGGCCTAGAGTCCAGGTCACTACCCATAACTCAATGACATGTTTGGAAATGAATTTATACAATAGAACAATGATACATTTGCAAAAACATTAACAAGGTCTAGAATGGACCCCTACAAGCCATGACAGGAATTTCATCAAACATGTCACAAATATGTAATCTACAGGTTAAAACAACATATCTGAGTATAGGGGTCTCATACTTATCTAAAAATTGTTAAGAAGCATTGATGCCTCAACATATTAGTTACAATTTCATCTATTAGGCCATAGATACATTATTCATTCATTTACAAGTAAAAACATGATGAGAATCATACATAGCCACTACCATATTACATGTTCATAGCCAAAATATTAACAATAGAAATACCAAGGAAACAACAACCATATAATCCACATATAGACTGTATAATACTCATGAAATAACAAGGAAAAATAACCTCATATTAATGATGTAAAGGCCAACTAGGTTCGAGACATCCATGAACCACCTGAACATAGACATGGCTGATCCAAATCTCTCTTAAGCTAGTCACCCCCATGCCATATTACAAGCATGACTGTGGGATATCATAAGACACATCAATCAAAACCATTAAGGTTTTCCAGAGACCAAACCACCTCAACCCATCAAACAGTAATTCCACCTCATGGTCAAACATCAAAAACCATCACTATATTGATCTCTACCCAAGCCTTCTAAGGCTCTAGAGAATTTTTTCCAACCAAGGCTTCCAGGAGTAGTAAATCAACCCACAACTTTCTCTAGGATTCTAGAGTTTTTGTCCAACCAGTGCTTCCAGGACTAGTAACTCAACCCACCAAGGGCTTCCAAAGGGTTTGTCCAACTAAAGCTTCTAGGACTAGTAACTCAACCCAAGCTGTTATAGGTATTCTAGAGCATTTGTCCAACTAGGGCTTCCAAGAACTAGTAACTCAACCCAAGCTAAAGGAAACATGAGAACCAACCGGAAAAACAAGGAAATGAACCCACAACACCATGGCTATCTAGGAAATGGAAAGTCTAGGAAAATACACTATCGATCTAGGCAATCCTCCATGCCAACAATAGATCATGACCAATAAACCACATGCATATTCCATGTATGCCAAAACTAGTGAGGACAACATACATGCAACTTAATACCTGAAAGATAAAATCATTGTAGCTGTTGATCCTGATGTCCTCTTGTGCTCTTCATTTTCCTTCTTGCTCCAAAACTCCAAGTATGCCACACTCTCAAAGAGTGCTCCAAGAAAACTCTAAGTGTCCAAGAGTATGAGAGAGAGGGAATAGAGAGAGAGCTCCAAACTGAACTGAAAAAAGTATGTGAATTGATCCCCAGAAGCCTTTTTATTAATGATGCCTGTATTTTCTTTATTTTCCATTATTTTCCTTAATTTTCCTAATCACATGCAACCTATGACCTTTCACCTCCATTTTCTATTAATTTCTATTATTTTCATAAATAAATGTGCCAAAATGCCAATTTTCTTTTCCAAAGCCTTTGCCATTGCCTTTGCCAATTTCCTTAGCCATTAATCAATCACTAGTAATCCCCATCACTATGATTTTGCCCAACGTTCAAGTTGGAATACATGTCCCATCAACCATGGCTATCATTTTGCCTTTAATAACTTTTGTTACATGGAATTTTCACCAGGGATGTTACAGAACCCTCCCCCTTGGGGGAGTACCATCCTCAGTGTTCAACAAAACCTACACCCAACTAGGTTGTTGTAAGAAAAACATATTGCCCATGGAGATTTATAACTTAACTTGTTGCAGTATTTACAATGATCATCCTACTGAGAAGCAAACCAACATGAAAACATAATAAGTATAACATCATAATGACATGACACCCATACGACATATTGGAGCTTTATAACATAGCTCATGGTGGTATTTACATCCACATTCATATATACATATACCAAACATCACCAAAACATGTACCAAAAACATATACCAAAGACATATACCAAAAGATCCGCTCAACCAACGAATAAGGAAGGGCACATAGCCCGCATCTGATACTCCATCTCCCATGTAGCTTCATCGGGCCCAAAGTGTTTCCATTGCACTTTAACTTGCTCGATTTGTCGGTTCTGGAGCATGAGCATCTTTCTCTGCAAAATACACTACGGTTCCGGCTGGAATTCTCCTTTTGGCTCCACTTGCAATACATTCCAGTCAATCACATGATCAACATCTTTAACATACTTCTTAAGTAATGACACATGTAAAAGCTCATGGACTTTCACTGTCAGAGGTAGTGCAAGTTGATAGGCTACTGGCCCAATCTTCTCAATATTCCTGAAAGGTGCACAAAATTGGGGTGCCATCTTGACACATGATCCAATCCATAAGGAGCTCTTCTACAGTTTGATGTGTAAGTACACCTGTTTCCCAACCTGGAACTCCTTGAACAACCTATTCTGATCTGCATAGCTCTTCTACCTATCATGTGCTACTTTCAAATTCTTCTTGATTATCTACATTTCCTGCTCCATGTCTGCCAACATGTCCGGTCCAATCAATACCCTGTTAAACGGATCACTCCAACTGGTGGGAGTATTGCAACTATGCCCATACAATGCCTCAAACAAACTCATCCTCAAGGATTCCTGATTCCCATTGTTATAAACGAACTATACTAGTGGAAGGTACTCTTCCCACTTCCATTTTTGATGCATCACATACATCCTCAACATTCCCTCCAATATCCTGTTGATCCTCTTTGTCTATCCATCTATTTATGGATGATAAATTGTATTTAAGACCAACTTTGTGCCCAAGCCTGCAAATAACTCCTTCCAAAACTTGGAAGTGAATTTTGCATCCCTGTTTGGCACAATCTTCTTCCAAACTCCATGCAATATGACCATGTCCCTGATGAAGACATGTGCTACATCATTCGTTAAGAATGTAGACTTCACTGGAATGAAGTGCGCTACCTTTGTCAACCTGTCCACCAATACCATGATGGAATCATGTTGTTTCACTGTTCTCAGAAAACATGTGATAAATTCCATGGAAATGACCTCCCATTTCCACTCTGGAATCGGAATCAACTATAGTAGTCCACCTGGATGCTTACACTCCGCCTTCACCTTCTGATAATCCAAACACCTAGCCACAAATTCTTCTACGTCTCTCTTCAAATTCGGCCAATAATATAATTACTTCATTGCTTTCAACATATTATGATAACCTGGGTGTCCTGAATATGGTTTCACATGAAACTCCCTCAAGATCACCTTCTTGAGCTCACTGTTATCTGGTACATATATCTTGTCCCTAAATCTAACCAATTCATCTGTTGTGAGATGATAGTCAACATCCTATGCACCTGCATCTGTACCTGTACCTATACCACAACATGTACCACTACCTATACCTGTACCACCACCTGTACCTATACCTGTGCTCTGCTGTAAATCTCCATATACCTAACATCCTACTGACCTTCTTGCAAGATCTTATCCTGTAAATGTGTCTCACAGGAGCTCATATCTGCTATGTGATTTACCCGTATTCGCTTGTTAGGAGCATATGCCACCCTGTTCTCCTTACCTTTGACATACCTAATCTCAAAATTGAACTCACTGATCGTAGCCAACCACCGAACATGTGTTCCATTCAGATTCAGTTGGTCAAATAGATATCACAACCCACTATGATCACTCATCAATACACACCTCCTGCCAAGAAGATAATGCCTCCACATCTTCAATGCATGTATGATAACTGCCAACTCAAGATCATGTGCCGGGTAGTTCTACTTGTACTCATTTAGCTTCCATGACTCATAACACATCACCTATCCATCTTGCATAAGGACTCCACCAAGTCCTCTATTACAAGCATCTGTACATACTACAAACTCTTTGTTCGAAACATCAATCTTTAACACTGGTGCATGTGTCAACAACTACTTAAGCTACTCAAAACTGACCACACACTCCTCTTTCCATTCAAACATATTACCTTTCCTCTGCAATGATGTGATAGGATAAATAATCCATGAGAAGTTCCTGATGAACCTCTTGTAATAACCTACTAACCCCATGAAAGATCTCACCTCATCCACATTCCTAGGAGCTACCCACTCCATGATAGCTCTTATCTTTTCTGGGTCCATTGCTATGCCATCCTTGGAAACCACATGTCCCAAGTAGTGTACATCAGTCTGAAAGAAACTGCACTTGCTGATATTAGCATACAATTGATTTTCTCTCAACAATCTCAATACTGCTGCTAAATGCTCGACATGCTCTTCTTCATTTTTTGAATATACCAATATATCGCCAATGTACACAATAACAAACTTGTCCAAATAGGGATGCAACACACTATTCATCAAGCACATAAAGGTAGTTGGAGCATTAGTTAAACCAAATGGAATTACAACAAACTCATAATGCTCATACCTGGTCTAGAAAGTTGTCTTGTAGATGTCCTCTTCTTTAATGCATACCTGATGATATCTGAATCTCAGATCAATCTTCGAGAACACTATTTCTCCCTTCAACTGATTGAAAAAGTCATCAATTCTCGGTAACAGATACTTGTTCTTGATGGTCACTTTGTTCAACTACCTATATGCAATGCACAACCTGAGAGTACCATCCTTGTTTTTCACAAATAATACTGGTGCGCCCCATGGTGATACACTTGGCCTAATGTATCCCTTGTCCAACATTTCCTTCAACCGAAGCTTCAACTATACCAACTCAGGTGTACTCATCCTATAAGATGCCTTTGATGTCAAAGTTTCCCCTAGCACCAACTCAATAGAAAAGTGTACTTCCTTGTGAGGTGGAAACTCTGAAATCTTTGCAGGAAAAAGATCTTGAAACTACTATAGAACTAGGTACCTTCTCAAAACATCTACATCCTCAACTTCCTTACATTTGTCACTAAAAATGAGCTGTAAATAACACACACCCTTTCTTGCTACAACACTTGGCCTGCATAACTGTCACCATTCTAACTGATGTTGCTTTCTTCTTACCTTGCAAGACTCTTTGTTCCCCATTATCATCCAAGAACTCAATGGATTTGTCATAACAATCCACCTTGGTTCTATGAAGATACACCCAATCCATGCCAAAAAACATACTGTATGATCCCAATGGTAATACATTCAAATTTGTTGAGGTAGACATACCATTGAATTATCAAATGCACAAGCTCTTACCCAATGATGAACTCACTACTTTGCACCTGTATCCAACTGCACTAACCAAGACTCTGCATGCACTTCTTTATTAAAACCACACTTATCTAGCAGGTTAGGATTGACATAACTATAACTAGATCCAGGTTCAATCAAAATAGAAACAACTTGATCACAAATTTTACTATCCATCTCAATGATAGATGCTTGATGGTCTGCCTGTCTGTTATCCAGCACTGCATAGATCCTAGGAATACTCTGTCCAACATCTCTCATTGTCTATGCCTCCTGAGCACTGTAGATCTACAGTCTACCACCTTGATACTGTGGACAATCTCTCCTATGATGCTCTCCTCGACAAGTCCAACACCACATGAGATCCTTATTCTGCTCCTCGGATCGAAGTCCCTATCCTCTGTTAGATGCATTGACCTTCTTAGATGGCGATGCATTCTCTTTAATACTTTTACCCTTAGGTCTTTCTCGCTTCTTGTCCCATTTTCCTTTGTTCTTTGAATTACCTTTCCAGTCCGCTTAGTCTCAGATATGTGCTTTGGTTGCTCATAGAAATTCTTTAGCTTTCAAATGGCCTCCTCTAATGATCTAGGCTCATTGAACTCAATCATATCTTTGAATGAATTCGATAACCCACTAGTGAATCTCTAAATCTTGGCCTTCTCTTGCTTGAGGTAAGGCACATAGCTTAGAGATCCAAATTGGATCCATAGGAAGACTGTCAAGAACCATGACTAAATCAGGTTGAACAAATCTCTAAGGAAATCCAAAATAGTATCAAAAACACCCTGAACCAGTGGCCATGGCAGCTGACATGGAACAACGAGGACCTCAGTCAAAGTGCACTGATCGAGGCCCATGGAGACCGCGCAAGAGGCCAAAGTAGCCACTGGGAGCCCCAGAATGGGAAAAGGGCGAGGTTTTTGATGTGCGATTAGCAAAAACGGAGGAAGCCCAAGCACTCGGTTGAATTGGGAACTGGAGGACCGCAGGCGGAAAAGGTAAAAGCGCTAAAGTAAAAAAGGTGGGACTCGCGCTCTGGAAAACTGGCAGTATTGATCGGGGCGCCCTTGAACAGTGAGAGGTTTTGGATGAGAGCGGAGCGATTTCATACACCGATCGACGCGTGGTAGGCAGGGGTGAGAGAAAACTGTCGTTGATCGCACACTATCAGTTGAGCAAGTCAACCGTGCGAAATGTGCGTATGGTGTCAGATCATGAGGACCCAGCTTAGACGGTTGAGATTGCACCCAATGGAAAGAAGAGGAATGAACAGGGAATTAAGCCGCATTCTAAAGGGATTTGGAATCCGTTTGACCACCACGGTGGAGGAAGAATGCATCCACAGTGTAACTGAAGAAATGAAACGATGAAGCATGCTAGCACCATTTAGAGGAGGACAAGTGGCCACTACTTGAGCGTTCATGATGATGCCGAACGCAGGGAACTCCAAGCGCAGTTGCAGAAAGCGAATCGACACAAGCAGAAGAGGAACCGAATAGGCTTAGGGATCGAATGGCTAAAGCCATGAACAGAGGCATTCGAATCAGGAGAGTTGATTTTAGAATTGAGAGGAGTCTAAGCAACCAATAGAGACAGTGAACAGTGAACCCTAAGAGGAGGATTGAACACAGAGAACAGTAAAGCCAAGCAGAAGAGACAGAGGGCCGAGTTAACCACAGGCAGCGTCGAGCACTAGAGAGCTTGAAGATTCAAGCCTTCCCATAGAGGAATATGTCCGGACTGAGAATCACATTTGGATATTTCCACTATAGACCAAGGGTCATAGAGCTAGTAGGAAGAAGAAGAGTCTGTGTACTCTGAGTGGCTTGGGGAATCCAAGGACCACCCTGCCAAGAAAAATCTGCTTCAGGAGAACTCATATTGAGTCCCTGTATTGTAATTTCTCTACTGAAAGACACAAGAAAACAAGGCCACCACTAAATATGGACTGGAGATGTAGCCCTGGAGAATAGGGTGAAATCCTTATTAAAATTGTTTGTGGCTTTGTGTTTCTTACTGTATTTCTCTACTGTCTCTCCATTTTATTGTTTGTGTATTGGCAATCTGATCGATCCGTTGTTTCAATAACAAAGAACACACACCAGCAAATGAGTCTGTAATACCTTTAGTTTAATAAATATTTAACTGATGGCACTCATAGGGTGAATATCAGATCAAGTGGTATCAGAGCATAAAGGTTGTAGGGTTAGACAAGCTTGTGTTTGTATAGCTGTGAATGCTCATAAGATCAAAGCTCAAATTAGGAGAAGGAGGGTTGGTGGAAACTAATCCTAAAATTGGAAGAGTATATCCTCGAAAGACCATGTCAGAAGAAGGTTCTATGGGGCCAGACCCTCAATTCATAGAGAGTTTCCTAGCTATAAAGTCTATGGTTGAAGAAATGTACAGAGACTTTAGAAAGAAAAAGGCAGAAGATGCATCAGGCTCTAAGCAAGAGAAAGAAGACGATGAGTCTCACTTCCATGACAACTCCAAAGGAAAGGAGAAAGAGGAAAACTTTCTCACACCTCCTAATAGCCCTATACATAATAAGAAAGCATATTTGATTAATTTAGATGTTAAATTTGATTTGCCTATATATGATGGAGAGCTAAATGCTGAAAATTTAGACAATTGGATTAGACAAATCGATGTGTATTGCAACGTACAGAACATAAACTCAGACAAGAGTAAGGTTCAGCTGGCAAGCCTATGCCTAGGAGGCACTTCCTTGGTTTGGTGGGAAGGTAGAACCCAAGCTGATATGAAAAGCCATGGTAAGACCATCTCTGTCTGGAGTGACTTTGTTTTTGCAATCAAAAAATAGTTCTATCCATTGGCCTACATGCAACAGGCCATGATGAGTTGGCAAACTCTTCGATAGTTGAAGGGGCAAAGTGTACAAGGGTATACTCAAGAGTTCAGAAAGAGAGCATTGACGTTGGGTATTTCACTAGACTCACCAGAGACTCTTTTGAAGTACAATGGTGGTCTACACTACTACATGAGGCATACCATCCTCATGTTTAATCCCACTAGTATAGATGAGGTATCTGTACAAGCTACTCATCTAGAGGCTAGAGGAAAGAATGGCAATCCAGAAGTTGGGGAACCATCCCAACCTACTGTAAGCAAGAGTAAGGAGAAAAGAAAATAGAAATGGAAGGCAAGGAAGGCTAACACTGCACAGAAAGCCAAAGCTTCATGCACTCACTGTAAAAAGGAGGGGCATGATGATGAGCATTGTTGGATTTTGCATCCAGAGCTGAGACTTAAGAAGTCCGAGGGCAAGAAGAAGAAGACAGCTGCAGCTATTCAAAGAGATTTGGGGTCAGACTTAGGAGATGAAACAACCATAGAAGCCACAAGTATAAGAGGTTTTCTGCTTTAGAGAATGTTGAAATCAAGAAGCAGGTGCAGGAGTTGCTCAAGAAGGGCTTCATCAGGCCTAGCACATCACCATGTGGGTCACCAATCATTTTGGTGAGAAAGAAAGATGGCTCGTGGAGAATTTGCATTGATTACCGAGAACTGAATAAGATAACAATAAAAAATCGGTATCCCCTTCCTCGCATAGATGATCTTTTAGATCAATTAAAAGAAGCTGTTTATTTCACCAAGATGGATTTGCATAGTAGATACCATCAGGTCAGAGTTGCAGAGCAAGATGCATGGAAGATTGCTTTCAAAACAAAGCAAGGATTGTATGAATGGCTGGTTATACCTTTTGGCTTAACAAATGCTCCTACTACTTTCATGAGATTAATGAATGATGTGCTTAGACCTTTTCTTGATGATTTTGTTATCATGTATCTGGATGACATTCTGATTTTTAGTAAAACGTGGGAAGAACATTTAAAGCATGTTAAGCAAACATTAGATGTTTTAAAAAGAAAAAAACTTTATGTTAAACTCTCAAAATGTGAATTTGGCAAAGCATCTCTAAACTACTTGGGTCATATAGTAGGGGGAGGTGAATTGAAAAAGATCCCTCTAAAGTGGCAGTCATTGTGCACTGGCCTAAACCCAGGTCTGCTACAGAAGTGAGAAGCTTCCTAGGAGCAGCACAATATAGGAGGAAGTTCATCTCTAACTTCTCGTCTATTTAAGCTCCCTTACATGCTTTAACAGGATTGAATAAGGTGTTTCAGTGGGGAGGCAAACATCAAAAAGCCTTCAACACCTTTAAAGAGAAAATAAGCACAACACCTGTACTAGCACTGCCAGATTTATAAAGACCATTTGAGATCCAAACTAATGCCAGTGACTATGCCATGGGAGCAGTGTTGACCTAGCATGGCAAACCCATATGTTATCATTTTGAGACTTTTAATCCCGCAGTAGTTAATTGTCCTACATATGATAAAGAATTGTATGCATTAGTTCAGAGTGTGAAAAAGTGGAAACATTATTTAATGGGAAAAGAGACAGTAATACATATTGATCATCAGCCACTTCAATATCTACACTCCCAAACTAAGTTGAAACAATCAAGACACTACAGATGGATGGGTTTTCTACAACAGTTTCACTTAGTCATCAAATATAAAAAGGGCATACATAACAAGGTTGTAGACATGTTATCTAGACCCATTATAAGTGCATCTACCATACTTAAGCATAATTTTGTGCTACATGAAAGCTACATAGAACAATATGCTTAGGATATGGACTTTAAAGATGTATATGCAACTTTGAGTCAAGGCAAAAGAGTAGAAGAATTGGACTATCATATAAAGGACCAACTCTTATACCATTGTGGGAAACTCTGTATTCCACAAACTGAGAGAGTAAAGATAATTAGGGAAGCACACACTTCTATGATATCAGGTCACTTTGGGGTAAGCAAAACAGTTGCACAGCTGCAAAGATTCTACTATTGGCCGAAAATGAATGAGACAGTTTCTAGATATGTAAGAGGGTGTGTCATGTGTGCTAAAAGCAAGCCTAACAATAAAAAACTAGGCTTGTACACTCCATTTCCAGTTCCTTCTCACCCTTAGGAAAGTATTTCCATGGATTTTGTTGGAGGACCGCCTAAATCTAGGAAAGGTCATGACTATCTATATGTTGTTGTGGATAGGTTCAACAAAATGTGTATTTTGATACCTTGTAGTAAACAGATCACAGCTGAACAGACTGCAAAATTGTTCTTTGAACATGTATGGGTTCATTTTGGATTACCCACTTCCATTGTATCTGATCGAGACACTCAATTTGTGGGGAAGTTTTGGTCTAGTATGTGGAAAATGATAGACACCAAATTAAAGAAAAGCACAGCTTTTCACCCACAAACAGATGGCCAGACAGAAGTAGTAAACAAGACTGTGATCCAGTTACTGAGAGGTCATTGTAGTAAACATCCTAAGCTTTGGGATGAACACTTGTGTTATGTGCAGCATGCTTACAACAGAGCCAAACACTCTTCTACACAGAGATCTCCTTTTGAGACCTGCTTTGGTTTCACACCAAGGTCTCCTTTGGATTTTGTCTTTGGTAAAGATACCATGGTTGATGGACACAGTGATGTGGACAAGGCAACCAGGTTCATCAAACAGATCTGGGAGATCCATCAGGTAGTACAGGAACAGCTGGAAAAGAGCCAGGCCAAGTACAAGGATGGAGCATAGTTTTCAAGTTGGAGACCAAGTCTGGTTGTATATCAGCAAGGACAGGATGCAAGGTGAAGGTAAAAAGCTAAAGCCTATTAGGTATGGACCTTTTAGGATACTTGAGAAAATTGGTGAAAATGCTTTTTGCCTTGATCTACCAGCTTACATGCACATCTACTCAGTCGTAAATGTAGATTGTTTGAGATTGTTTGAACCTTCAATGATTGAGGACCCTGAAGAGCAAAGTCAATTGCCTTCTATTGATTACCTACTACCTGAATACCTCAGTGAGTTGTAGGAAGACACAGTGTTGGATAGGAAGGTGAGGACAACGCATAGGGGAGAATTTGAGTACCTCAAGATTGGGATCAAAGGTTCAAAGTGGATTGAGATTGGACAAGTGAAGGAACAATATCCTCACTTAGTCGATGCTTGAAAACCAAATTTTGGTGGTCCAAAAGCTTTTTAGTAGGGAGGTTGTGATCCAAATTGGATCCATAGGAAGACTGTCAAGAACCATGACTGAATCAAGTCGAACAAATCTCTAAGGAAATCCAAAACAATATCAAAAACACCCTGAACCAGTGGCCATGGTAGCCGACGTGGAACAACGAGGACCTCGGTCAAAGTGCGCTGACTGAGGCCCATGGAGACCACGCAGGAGGCCAAAGTAGCCCCTGGGAGCCCCGGAATGGGAACAGGGCGAGGTTGTGCTAATCGCGCATCGCTGGGTGAACAGGGCCAAAATGGAGGAAGCTCGAGCACTCGGTCGCGTTTGGAACCAGAGGACCGCTGGTGGCAAAGGTAAAAGTGCTAAAGTACAAAGGTGGGACCTGCGCTCTGGAAAACCAGCGGTATTGATCGGGGTGCCCTTGAACGGTAAGAGGTTTTGGATGAGAGTAGAGTGATTCCATACACCGATCGATGCGTGGTAGGTAGGGGGTGAGAGAAAACCACTGTTGATCGCACGCTATCGGTCGAGCAAGTCAACCGCGCGAAATGTGCATATGGTATCGGATCAGGAGGGCCCATATCGGATGGCTGAGATTGCACCCGACGGAAAGAAGTGGAATTGACAGGGAATTAAGGTTCTAAAGGGATTTGGAATCCGTTTGACCACCACGGTGGAGGAAAAATGCATCCATGGCGTAACTGAAGAAACGAACCGATGAAGCATGCTGGTGCCATTTAGAGGAGGACAAGTGGCCACTCCCTGAGCATTCATGATGATGCTGAATGTAGGGAAATCCAAGCGTAGCTGTAGAAGGTGAATCAACACAGGCGGAAGAGGAACCGAATAGGCATAGGGATCGAATGGCTAAAGCCGTGAACAGAGACAGTCGAATTAGGAGAGTTGCTTTGGAGTCAGAATTGAGAGCAGTCCAAGTGACCAAGAGAGACAGTGAACAGTGAACCCTGATAGGAGGAATGAGCACAGAGAACAGTAAAGCCAAACATAAGAGACTAAGGGTTGAGTTGACCACAGGCAGCGTCGAGCACTAGAGAGCTTGAAGATTCAAGCCTTCCCATAGAGGAATCTGTTCGGACTGAGCATCACATTTAGCTCTTTCCATTGTAGACCAAGGGTCACAGGGCTGGTAGGAAGAAGAAGAGTCTATGTACTTCGAGTGGCTTGGGGAATCCAAGGACCACCCTACCAAGCAAAATCTATTTCAGGAGAACTCATATTGAGTCCCTGTATTGTAATTTCTTTGCTGAAAGACACAATAAAACAAGGCCACCACTGAAGCTGGACCGGAGACGTAGCCCTGGAGAATAGGGTGAACTCCTTATTAAAACTGTTTGTGTCTTTGTGTTGCTTACTGTATTTCTCTACTGTTTCTCCATTTTATTTTCTGTGTATTGGCAATCTGATCGATCCATTGTTTCAATAATACAGAACACACACCAGCACATGAGTCTGTAATACCTTCAGTTTAATAAATCTTTAACTGATGGTGCTCATAGGGTGAATATTAGATCACTTAGTAGCTCCAAGAACCTACTAGTGTACTCCTCATTTGTCATCGATCCCATCTTTAGCTCATAGAATTATTTTTCCCTGTCATCAAAGTATCTCTCTGATAGAAACTTCTTCTTGAATAGTCTCTCGAACACATTCCAAGTCAACACCTCCTCATGAATACCTCTGGAATTCTTCACATATTTCCACCAAATATTTGCTTTACCTTTGAGACTGAATGTAGCTATTCTACGTTTCATGTTCTCTGAATAATCATGCAACCTAAAGAACTTCCTCATACCAAGCAACCATGCCTTTGCATCCTGTGATGTTTCCATCTCTCCATCAAATGTAGGCAGCTTTGCCTTCTTAAACTCACTGGAAAATATCCCTTGGCACTCCTCCTGTAAGGATGATAACGATGCCAATCATAATGCCTAATAGAACCAAAACTAGAATAATACTTGTGTCCATCACCTCTCTTATCCAAAGTATCTAAAAAATTTCCATCTCTGATTGTGTCCTCTCCATCCAACTTGTACTCACCATGAGACTTATTGCCATATGCCCCATTAGTTTTGTCCTACTTCTCATGTCTGATTTGAAGGGGTCCATGTTGTTGCAATTCTGAGAAACTCTAAAGTATCATTGCATTTACCTATGCTTGTTTCTCCTATGCCTGTATGATTTTGTCATTGTCTACCTTACAACTCGTTATTTATGCCTTCAAGATTCTTAGTGTGTCTACCAAATCAGAAGAGTTCCCAACACCATGATGCTCATCTGATCCATAGGGAGAGTCTCGGGAACTGTAGTCTACCTTCTTGCTAGTCATGTTTGATATTCTTCCTGCAAGGTATATCATGTTAGCTGAACCAAATCACAATAATCTAACATACCTTAGCATAATTCGGGGAGGATACCACGTCTACAGGATCACCAAATCAACATAATACATGTATAACATAATCATGACAACATATACAAATATAACACATAATCATATAACTATATAACCATCATTCTAGCTAGAGTCCAGTAATCGATTCATGACCATATCAACTACACATACCATGACCTCATGCATGACAATAACCACCACATCATTTTACACTTGATCACATGTGAATACTAACGTGCATAAGAAATGCATAATCAACCATACACTCATGACGACACACTCCACAACAACACCATCAACTTGCCATGATGACCTCACTGCAACCATAGCCCATACCATACAAATGCAACAAGCACATGGTCTTACAACACATGAAACACATATGCAATCAACATAAATGCATGACCAACACACAACCCATCCAGTCCGAGGGGTGAACCATGCCCTGATACCACTTTGTAACACCCTCCTCCCACATCTACCCAAGTAATCGACCATCTAGAGTAAATATGTGACGAGAAGTTACTATGATATGATTCAACTACCAATGTGTCAGTTAAGAAGGTGGAACCAATGGAAACACACTTTACAGATCTTACACATCAGCAAAATAACTCCCAGGAGCTATCCCAACCACTTAGGTAACCAACTCTTGGGTCCCACTGAGTTTTTACACCATTAAGCCCCCAAATGCTCCCTTGATATGGACAACCATGCGTCGAAGAGGCTCTAGACGCTCCCACAACATGGGTATGCATGCGTCTCGGGATTTTTCTCCACAGACCTATGCCCACGACTCTAGGATTTGTGCCACTATTTCAGGCCTAAAGCCTAGGTCACTACCTAGAACTCAATGACATGTTTAGAAATGAATTTATATAATAGAACAATGATAAATTTGCAAAAAAATTGACAAGGTCTATATTGAACCCCTACTAGCTATGACATGCATTTCGTCAAACATGTCACAAATATGTAATCTACAAGTTTAAACAACATATCTGAGCATAGGGGTCTCATATTTATTTGAGAATCTCTCGGAATCATTGATGCGTCAACACATCAACTGCAATTTCATCTATTAGGCCACAGATACAATTTTCATTCATTTACAAGTAAAAAGATGATGAGAGCCATACATAGCCATTGTCATATTACATGTTGATAACCAACATAATAATAACATAAATACCAAGGAAACAACGACCATATAATCCACATATAGATCAGTATAATACTCATGAAATAATAAGGATAAATAACCTCATAGTAATGAGGTAAAGGCCAACCCGGTTCAGGACTTCCACGAACCACCCAACCATAGACATGGCTAAGCCAAATATCTCTTCATCGAGTCACCCTCATTCCATATTCGAAGCATGAATTTGGGATTTCATAAAACACATCAATTAAAACCAGCAAGAGCTTCCAGAGGCGAAACCACCTCAACCCATCAAATAGTGATTCTACCTCATAGTTGGACATGAAAAACCATCACTAGATTGGTCTCTAACCAAGCCTTCCAGGGCTCCAAAGTGTTTGTTCCAACCAAGGCTTCTAGGACTAGTAACTCAACCCACAACTTTCTACGGGATTCCAAAGCGTTTGTCCAACTATGGCTTCTAGGACTAGTAACTCAACCCACCAAGGGCTTCTAGAGCGTTTTTGCAACCAAGGCTTCTTGGACTAGTAACTCAACTCAAGATGTTACAGGGATTCCAGAGCATTTGTCCACTAGGGCTTCCAAAAACTAGTAACTCAACCCAACCTAAGGGAAACATGAGAACCAACCAGAAAAACAAGGAAATGAACCCAGGATACCATGGCTATTTAGGAAATCGAAAGTCTATGCAAATCCACTTTCAATCAAGGCAATCCTCCATGCCAATGACATATCATGAATAGAGAGAGAGCTCCAAAGCTGAACTGACAAAATTTTGTGAATTGATCTTCAGAAGCCTTTTTATTAATGAGGTCTCTATTTTCTTCATTTTCCATTATTTTCATTCATTTTCCTCCTCACGTGTAACTTGTGACCTTTCACCTCCCTTTTCTCCTAATTTCCATTATTTTCATAAATATATGTGCCAAAATGCCACTTTTCCTTTCCAAAGCCTTTGCCATTTCCTTTGCCAATTTCATTAGCCATAAATCAATCACCAATGATTCCCATCACTATGTTTTTTCCGAACATTCATCTTGGAATACATCTCCCATCAACTATGGTTATTATTTTGCCTTTATTAACTTTTATTACATGGAATATTATGAGGGTTGTTACAAAATCTCTCCTCTACTCTCATGTTTCCTTTAAAGGGAAGGAATATAAAAATCTTGTTATATTTTTTGAATATAAAAAATTTCGTTATATTAATCTAGGGTTACTAATGAAATAAAGTTAGTATTAAAAAGAAATGAGAAGATATATTGAATTAAGGGTAAAAAAGTTTAATGAAATATTTTCTAACGATAATTAAGATAAAACAATTATATATATATATATATATATAGAATTAACTTATTTTTCATTTTAGAAATATAAAAAAAAAAAAAATATTAAATTTTCTTAAAAAATAAAAAAATAATTAAAATTAAACATTCAAAATAGCTATCATTAGCATCAAAATTATATTATTTTCTTTATGTTGTTATTTATACAATTAAACAACTAATTTATGTATACCTTTTTAAACAATTTATAAAAGTCATTATGATAAGGCTATTCCATATAATAAATTGAATTTTTATTAAACAACTAATTTATGTATACCTTTTTAAACAATATATAAAAGTCATTATGATAAGGCTATTCCATATAATAAATTGAATTTTTATTTTTTGTTTCCTATTTTTTTAAGTAAAAAATTGAAACTTATTTCTTATTTATATTTTAATATTTAAAAGGTTCACACCATACTTCATAATGATGCCCTAGGAAAAAAATAGTGTAAAAACTTTATTCTCAATTTTATATATATACATACTCTAAACTTAAACCATTCTCTATAATTAAAAATATTGTAAAAGTCTTAAATTCTCAATATTATTTATATATATACACCAATCTTTATAATTAGGATAAAAGTATTATAAAAGCTTTAAATTCTCAAAAATATATATATATATATAAATTCTTTTTAATGCATAAATGTTTTTAAACCAACACATCAACATTGACACAAATGTGTTCATCTTCAACTAAAACAAATGGTTGTCCCTCCAAAACCATTATAGAAAATTAGCCAAATGGAAGACATAGATTGTTAATGGAAAAGATTTGATAATAATAGTATATCATAATGATGCACCTTCAATCAATTAACAAGAAAACCACATATATATAATATAAACTTCACATTAACAGAAAACGTTACAATGGATTCATGAAAGCCATGCTGACTCGAAAAAAACGTTATGCAAAAAGTTAGATAGTAAACAATCAACGCTAATAGCTATGTAAAGGGTCACATTATCCATCCTTAAGATAATCATTTCACTCATTTTCATGACATGGTGTTTACTATTCTTACTATTATGTTTTAAAAATAATATATATATATATATTTCTTTCTAAAATAATTTCAGATTGTTATTTTGTTTTAATAAATAAATTTAATGAGCATATCATTTCTGAAGGTTTTAGAATGGTTATCATTTGAATATATATGTCAGTGATATATATTACGATGAATGCGGTGGAGAAAAGTTAACATGCTCCACAACTTGAACTAGGGTTAGGGTTTTGACGTTGAGCACCATGGCAGGACGCGCAGGGGGAGTGTTGCTCCCTCCTACAGTCAAGTAGTTACGAATAGAAGCAAGGACGTGGGAAAGCAATGTTTCAAGAAGCCTCTGGAGAAGGCAACAAGAGCAAGTAATACAGACACGTTGGGAGGAAACAGACCTCATGAACAGGAAGAGGAGCAGCAGGAAGCTAGGAAGGAAAAGGAGAAAGGGGATAGCAGTCAAAAACCTACTTTTGTAAGAACATCTGGGGTCTGCAAACCTAAGTTGAACACCATCCCTCGGGTCATCTTGAGTGACCCTGCGCTAGAGTTGCATAGGGATCATAAGACGGAACATGCAGTTATTTGCAAATTCATGGGAATATGGCCGACGGAGAGGGTACTGCATGTCTAGATAAGGAGCCACTGGAAGCCAAAGGGGGAAATTACCCTTCATCTAGGATCCAAGGGCTTTTTCACAGTAGTATTCACAAGCCTAGAGGATAAAGACAGAGTATTTGAAGGAGGGCCATATTTCTATGCTGCTGCAGGTCTGTACATGCAGCCTTGGATAATGAACTTTGTTCCGGAACGCGAGACATTTTCATCGGTTTTGGTATGGATCAGACTATACTCCCTTCCTCTGGATTATTGGTTACCAGAATTGTTGAAAACAATAGGCAAAAAACTGGGGCATTTTCTAAAGATATTAGATGCGACTTTGAAAGGAAAATACACCTTATTTGCTCGAATCTGTGTGGAAATGGACTCTTCTGGAGCACTCCCGGAGGCGATAATTTTAGAAGTATTTGAGGAAGAATGGGTACAGGCAGTGGAGTATGAGCACATCCCATTTAGGTGCCGCAAATGCCATGAGCATGGGCATCTATATAGATATTGCCCAACAAACAACATCGAGAGAAATGTGAAAACCACTGTAGATAAATATCCTGAGGGTTTTACTAAGGTTGGGGGCAAAGGGAAAGGTGGAAAGAGGCTGCAAAAGAAGATCAATGAGGAAAAACAATTGAGCCACAATAGCTTTAAGATCCTAGAAGAAGAAGACAGAAACAAAGAAATGAATCAAGAAATGGAGAACACTATCACTGAGAAGGAAAGAGATGAAAGCATGGAAGAAATCATAGAAACCATGATGGAGATAAATAAGGACCATGAGATGACTCCAAGTGAAGTGGGAACGGAGGACCATGAATTGCAGGAGATTCTAGAGAGGGAAAATATAGATCTAGAAATTTTTTTGGAACAAGGAACGACCAAAGGAATGGACTCCCTGCCAAAAGAGGAATATGACAGGGTTCAACAGCTATTCCTATGGAGATCACAATCGAAAGGAAATGGAATAAAAAATCATGAAATCCAGGAATACAAAGGGGTCAAAATGATGGAGGAGACACATGCACTATCTCTGAAGAACCTAGGCAGGAAAAGAGGAAGAAAAAGATAGAAGGAGCTACTAAACGAATGTGGAAAACTATTGATTAACTCAGGTAAGATGAAAGAGCTTACCAGCTGCTCCTTTACTAATTTTTCTTAATGAAGCTCCCAACCTAGAATATTAGAGGCTTAGGAAGTAGAAGGAAACAAAGAAATCTCATTAATAGAATAAAAGAAGAAAAACCAGATATGGTGTTTATTCAGAAGACAAAATGCTTGATGGATAAGATTAGAGAAATACATAATAAATGGCTAATCAAGTATCAATATCTAGAGGTTAAAGCAAAAAACTCAGCGGGGGGGATTCTCACACTGTGGGATCCACAAAAAATTGGAATATTAGATGCTGAGGCATCTAGGAACTATCTTTATTTGGTATGTCAACCTTTAGGGGATAAGGAGATATACATGATCACTAATGTATATGGCCCTCAAAAGCAAGAGGATAAATTCAAGCTTCTTACCTCACTTGAGGAAGTAAGAGCAAGATACCCGAATATGCCCTGGATAGTTGTAAGAGACTTCAATATGATAAAATCTCTTACAGAGAAAAAAGGGGGCAACAAGCATCTAAGTAGAGACTCCATGACTTTCTATAACTTCATAACGAATATGGGGTTAGTGGACACAGAAACAATAAATGGGACCTTCACTTGGAACAACAATTGGGGAGGGGCTTCACAAGTCACCTATAAATTAGATAGATTTATTATCTCAAAGGAACTTTTTCTCTCAGGCCCAGCCATGACAACTTCTATTCTTCCCTTTGGAGGTTCAGATCATTGGCCTATTTAGTTGGAAGCCACTTTTATGGGCATACCAAAAAACAGACCTTTCAAATTTGAGAATGCCCGGCTCTCTCATCCTAAATTCAACAGTAATATTGAAAAATGGTGTAAAGAGGATCTAAACGTTCAAGGCACCAAAATGTTCATGCTCCAATAGAAAATTAAACATATCAAAGCCAAGCTTAAAAGTTGGAACAAAAAGGAATTTGGAAATATATTCAAAGCCAAAAGAGAAGCTGAGCAGAAACTCCAGGAAATCAATAGGATCAACATCGCAGAGGGATTTACCGAGGAGCGGAAAAAGCTAGCTAAAACTTTGCCGGAAGAATGGGAAGATCAGTGCTTACAAGAGGATATTTTCTAGAGGCAGAAGTCAAGGATACAGTGGATAAAAGAGGGAGAAAGAAACATGAATTTCTTCCACAAATCCACCATGGATCACAGGGCACATAACAAAATTACAAATCTCAAAGACTCTCAAGGGAGAGAAATTTTCTCTCACAAAGACATGGAATCTTTCCTTGTACAACACTTCCTCAGTATTGCAGAGGAGCCCGTGGAGGACAGATCCAGGTTCATCAACCATTTCACATAGTACATCCCTCAGTTGGTCACCAGAGAAGATAACCACAATCTTAACAGGCCAGTGTCGGAAGAGGAGGTCAGTGAGGTGATCAATGAAATGCAAACTGGAAAAGCTCCAGGACCGAATGGGTTTAATATAGACTTCTTCAAATCTTATTGGAGAACAGTCAGACAAGATATCCTTGAGGTGGTGGAAGACTCAAGAAGATCTAAGAAGGTATCGAGGGCATTTAATGCTTCCTTCATAGCTTTGATCCAAAAAAGGAAAATTCCATGACTCCAGATGGCTTTAGACCCATATCCTTATGTCATGTGGTGTATAAAATTATTTCCAAGGTGATAGCCAATAGACTCAAGCCACTTTTACCAGCTCTCATCTTAGAGGAGAAAATAGGATATGTGGAAGGAAGACAAATTCTCAATACAAGCTCATGAGGTGGTACACTCTCTCAAAAGTAGCAAACAAGCTGGTATGATCATTCAATTAGATTTGGTGAAAGATTATGACAAGCTAAGCTGGTCTTATATAAGGGTAGTTCTAAAAGCCTATGGCTTCAACCACAACTGGATAAGATGGGTTATGGCACTAGTCACCACAACTAGTTTCTCCATATTGCTTAATGGCGCTCCTTCAAGACTCTTCACACCCTCCAGAGGTCTCAGGCAAGGGGATTCGCTCTCACCCTTCCTCTTTGTTCTCATGATGGAAGGGCTTGGTAGAGCATTCAAAACAGCTAATGCTGAAGGAAGAATCCAGGGCATCAAACTCACCTTGGATGGAGCGGCAAATACACATCAACAATTTGTGGATGACACAATGCTGTAGGGCTTACCCACTGTCAAGGAAGCCAGAATGATCAAACAAATTTTGAATGATTTTGCTATGGCTGCTGGCATAGAGGTAAACCTCAACAAATTAGTTTTTTTTCTTTGACACTGACATTGCTATTCAGCGTAATATCACCAGAATTCTTGGGATTCAAAGGGACTAGCTACCTTCGAAGTATCTGGGCATACCTCTCACAGATAAACCTCTCAGCAAGGAAGCGTGGGAGCCAATTGTAAATAAATTGCAGGACAAGATCTAAAAATGGACATGCAGGTCTTTAAATTTGGTGGGGCGCCTTGTGCTCACACAAGCTGTACTACAGGCCATTCCCATATTTATGTTCTCAACTCTTCCCGCTCCTAAAAGAGTCAAGCAGTAGATCAGGAGCATACAAAGGGACTTTCTATGGGGCAAAGGAGAGGTAAAAAAGAAATGGGCTTTAGTAGCATGGGACAAGATCTATAAACCTAAGAGCCACAGTGGCTTGGGGCTTCATGATTCAGAAACCATTAGCAAGGTCTCGGGAGCCAAACTTTGGTGGAGATGGATCAAGGAATCGACTACTCCCTGGGCTAAGCTATGGAAGGAAAAATATGCAAAGAATTGGTAGGAGAAAGATCACATCAGAATGTCCGAGCACATAAAGGGCTCCCACATTTGGAACCTTGCCTAGGATAATAAAAGTATTGTTCAGCAACATAGTTTTTGGGAAATTTGAGCTGGGAACCTAGCATGATTTTGGGAGGATAACTAGTAGCAGGAACCCAACTTGTACAAGGATGAATTAGTAGCTCTCAATAATGACATAGATAACAAAGGTCTACTTATGGTAAAAGACTTCTAGGACCAGGAAAGGAACAATGGAAAATGGAGAACATGCAAGGATCTAGGCCACAATGAAGAGAGTCCTATGAGGGCCCAGGGAGGCTCTCTTACCCAAGATCTAGAGCATAGGAGAATTCTAGTATCCTCCTTGCTTGACCAGCTAAGATGGGGAAAGAACAACGAAGGAAACTTTAATCTCAAAGAAGCTAAAAAGGTAGTAACAAGATTTAACTATCCTAATCCTGATCAAGTTTGGAAGAATATTTGGTAGAGCCCCCACTGGATGAAAATAAAACTATTTATTTGGCTAGTTCATCATAGGAAAATCTTAACTTGGGAGAATCTCCTAAAAAAATGATTCATTTGACCTTCCAAATGCTACCTTTGTGACTCACAAGAGGAGATGATGGATCACCTTCTTAACCTCTGCCCATTCACCTCCATCGTGTGGGAATGGGTGGCCTCAATCTTTAAGAAAACTGATAGGGACAGACTCAGCATCTCTAATACTTTGAAGAATTGGAGGAAAAACTTCTCAGGGAATGAAATTATTAATAGATCCTAGACCTTGGTTCCATGCTTTGTCATCTGGAATGTCTGGAAAGAGCGCAATAGTCGAATCTTCAAGAATAAATCAAGCAAGCCACAACACATAATTGACCAAATTTTAAGGCAGCTCAAAGACACAGTCAGCAGCCTGTTGAGGAAACTTCTTAAGCACCCTCCTCTGACCCAAGATGTGAGTATTCTTCTACATTTGGGTCTTCAATCCATAAGCCCACAGGGCATTATCAAGGGAGTGAGCCAAATAAATTCAGATATAAACATTTGGAAGCCTCCTCCATATGGTTTCTTAAAGGTCAATATAGATGGAGCATCTAAGGGCAACCTAGGGTTAGCTGGTTTTGGGGGTGTTATAAGAGATGAACAAGGTCAAATTAAGAAAATCTTTCATGGCCACTTGGGAAAGGCAACTAATAACATGGCGGAACTCATGGCCCTATAGAAATGCTTGGAAATATTGGTGGATTCATATTCTCATAATGTCATCATTGAAGCAGATTCAGAACTGATTATCAGAGTAGCCAAGAAAATATGTAATGGTACATCACCAGATAAAGTGTCGAAACACTAGAGGCTCTTGCAAATATTTCACCGTATCTACTCCCACCTGCAAATCCTAAAAACTGTAAGCTTTATCCATGTGAAGAGAAAAGCTAACATGGTAGCAGATCGTTTGGTGAATGAAGGTGTGATTAAAAAGGAAAGGGACACCTGGTATGTCTGGGAGCTGATACCCCCAGGCAAATTGTTAGAGGACTGTCTCGGTCAGGCTACCAAAGATATGGAACAATGGGAAAGGTTGAGATCAGAGGAGGAAAACAAAGGAAGCAGGGGTGTAAGGACAGATTCTGGAAGCGTGGTAGGCTTGTCACAATGATTCATTGGATCAATGGATACACAGTGATTCAACGAAAAGCAGAGAAAATGGGGATTAAGCATAGATCCATCATAAATCCATCCAAGGAGCAGGAAGCGTCTGAAGGGGGGATCGACGGTCATTGCTCGACAGTAAAGCATGAAAGTCCTTTCGCAAGGAAGTGGTTGCTTATACCACAAGTGGTATTTCAGAAGGGGCATAAGCGGGAACTAGTATTTAAAGGATGGCTTCCGATTCCACTCGGCAAGTGACACGTAGCATCGGGAAGGAAGAGGATACCGCTTTTCGAGTGGGTATTCGCCGAGCTACATGTCCACCTGAAATATATGTAGACCGTTGGATCCATGAAGGGATGATCAACGGTGGAGGGTCGGATGCACCGGGAATGCGGACCCGCATTTTTAGGGTCGCGAATGTAATTATTTTGAATTCTGAACTTTTAGGTAGTGGGGTCGGGTATTTTTATATTATTTTACCTGGGTTAGCCATATATACAGATTGTGGGGTTGGTTGTTCAAGCCAATCATGTGGGCCATTTTTTGGTAAACGCAAGGATGTTTGGTTTACCTTGTAAAATATGTAATGTAACGGTTTTGGTTAATAGAAAGATCCACTCTTATTTGACCAAAAAAAAAATATTAAATTCCGGAAGAATTGTAATTGTATTATTTCCGCTTGTTACGTAAGTTTCCAATCACTCAATTGTTTTGGATGGACGTAGCGCTACAGTGCCTGGTGAGCAATTGTTCTTGGACGTAGCGCGACCTACCCCCTCCTCCACGGAGATGATCCATGCCAGTCATAGCGGCGATATTTTTGAAGGCATTCTCTAATTATTTTAGGTTTTGAATATTTTCTTGGAAATTTAAAGATTTATAAGCCCAAGGGATTAATATTATAAACCCAAGCAATTACTATTATTGTAAACCCAAGGGATTAATATTGAAAACCCAAGGGATAAATGTGGTTGACTATGTTAAGGTATATAATATTTATACATTAACACATGTTAACTATGGTTGACTATTGTTGACATGGCCAACTATATTCAACATGGGCATCATAGTCAACAATAGTCAACATGGCTACCATGGTGAACCATACTTACCTTAGGAATCATGGTCTATCTATAAGTGACCTATAATGAACCATAGTGGATGGCCATGGTTGACCATGGATGCTTATAGTGAATGATTAGGGTTGATAATATTAATCCCGAGGTTTATAATATCAATCCTAGAGTTAAATATATTAAAATTAGGATTTTTAATAGTAATATTAGGGTTTATTATATTGGGTTTTATAATGTTATGGTTTTGTATTAGGGCTTAATATTGTGACATTCAAATGGTATAAGAATTTATCCAACGTTGCTTTGCAACAAACATTGTCTCTATCCTACACTTTATTATTAATCCTAGGGTTTAATATTAATTGTAGGGTTTGATATTGATCTTTTGGATTTGTAACCTTAAGGTTTATAATCATAAGGTTTATAATATTAATCCTACGGTTTATAATACTGATCATAGCATTTAATATTATTCACTTGTGTTTATAATCCCTTAGATTTATAATATTGATCTGTTGGGTTCATAATATTGATAGTCCCTTGGGTTTATTAATCCCTTAAGTTTATAATATTATTAGTCCCTTGGGTTTATAATATTAGGGTTTATAATAATAATCTTAGGATTTATTATATTAGGTTTTACAATGTTAGGTTTTTGTATTTGGTTTAATATTGTGACATCCGAATGGTACAAAAATATATCCAATGTCGCTTTATGGCAAATTGCATAACATTGCATTCATGGTCAACCATGGTGAAATGTTGCATTATGACACAGATTGTCTCAAAATGAAAACTAACCATGATCAACTGTTGTCCAATGTCACATTGTGAAAAATATTGTCTAAATATGAAAATCTATCATGGTTAACCATGTTCCAACCTCGCATTGTGAGAAAGATTATCTCAATATGAAAATCAACCATGGCGAACCATGTTTATTTGATGGTTTATAATATTTATGTTAGGGTTTATATACCTTGGGTTTATAATATTAATCCCTTAGGTTTATAATATCAAACCCTTAGGTTTGTTAATCTAAGGGTTCATATTCCTAGGGTATAATATTATTCATAGGGTTTATAATATTAATCATAGGGTTTGATATAAATCCCTTCAGTTTAATATTATTCCCTTGGGTTTATAATATCAATCCCTTGGGTTTATTAATCTAAGGTTTCATATTCCTAGGGTACAATATTATTCATAGGGTTTAAAATATTAATCCTAGGGTTTAATTTAAATCCCTTGGGTTTATAATCATGATCAACCATGGTCCAACACCACATTGTGACAAAGATTATCTCAACCATGATCAACCATTTTTATTTACCGTTTATAGTATTTGTCATAGGGTTTATATTCTTTGGTTTATAATATTTATCTAAGGGTTTATCATAGGATTTTCTCAATATGAAAATAAATCATGGTAAACCATGGTTAACCATGGACATTCATGGTCAACATTGGTCAAACATGGTCGAGCATGGTAAAAAATGGTCAATCATAGTTAACCATCTAAATTGACCATGGTCAACCATGGCCAAACATGGTTAGTAATCATGGTCAGATTCAAACAATGATTGTCTTTGGTCCAACGTCACATTGTGAAAAACATGGTCATCTAATACATGTCATTTTGTTGCATTAGGAAAATGACCATCGGTTTGGATCTCTCACTATCCACACATGTGTTCCAAATCATTCCTCTACAAAGTTTGAAACTAAATTGTCCCAAAGAAAGTGGAATTTCTAGATCCTATGGTACAAAACCTTGATTTTGGCTATATTCACAGTTTCCTAGCTAAATTTTTCACATACACATGGAAGACCATTATCATCTGCTTATAAGTATGAATTGTCTTCCACTATGACCTAAGAACATGATTTTAAGTACGTAAAAATAAAAAGTAAAGTCTAGAAGCATTGTTGGTAGCATCTATCCCAACCAACAAGCTTCGAATGAGTGCCTATTCAGTGTTGATCCCTCCCATTGTTGAGTAAATCCCATTCTTTTATGGTACCTCTATCCCACTAATAGTGGATCTCATCCCTTGGAGAATAGATCCATAAATTACCATTCTTTTCCTATAAAGCCACTACAGGTCTGATAATTGGGAGAGGAATGTTGGAAGTAGTTTTATGATGTTGAGATTGGATTGGAAGGATTTTCTTGCAAAGGAGAGGGTTGGAGATTGCAGAAGGTACTTGCAACGTAAAGGCTACATGGTTGCAAGACATATCTCTAGTTTTATGAATATAAAAGCATTTGTTATTTCTCAATTACATCTTCAGTGATTTAATTTGTAGGATTCCTCGATCACCTACAAGGATTTTGGTTGTATATTGATCAATTTATTATAATTGGTTAATTAGTCCATTTATCTCTTTGAATATACTATGCATGCTTTGATCTCATGTTTGCCTCTAACTTTGCAAGTCTCTTTCAAGATAGTATGGAGATGTTGTCAGGAGCGATTATAGGATATCTAGAGCATTAAGGAGTGAATGGTTGAAAGCTTTGAGGGACTTCATCAATCATTTCATCAAATCGATAAGAGGCCTCTATCATTCTATTCGATTTCACTCAATTAGAGTCTAGGGAAAGGTAACAAATCTTGTTTGTTTGTTACTAGGGTTATTTGAAGTCTAGGGAGATCTCTCTTGTCTGCAACAGGGATTTGTCCACATAACAAATTGGCGACTCCACTGGGGAATCATTTCAATATCCATAGTTTACGTTGTTTGAAAATTTCAACCAACTGCATAAGCCTTCTTAGAGTGTTTGGAAATTTTAGATATTTGGATTTTTGATTGGATTTGATTTATTTTTATTTTTTCTTGAATTTCAGCATAGTGCGCACTTTTACTTTAGGCATAGTGTGCACTTTTACTTTAGGCATAGTGCACACTTCTGGACATATTCCTTTTAGAAATAGAGTGAGTTTACACTGGTTTATTCCAGAGCCTGCGCACATGCCTAAAATTTTTGAAAAACTCAGTTTTATCCTCTTAAAATCCAAACTTTTGGTTTTTTCCTGTTGTTCACACTTGTTTGAACCTCCCGCGAGTGATTTGCAGTTTGTGTTAGCGTTATGAAGAGTTTTTCTTGAGTGTCTATCTTTCTTTTGTCGATTACATTGGGTTATGAGTCCAATTTTCTCTTTTCTAAAATTTTGATTTGTGTGTCAAAATCAATGATTTGAAAAATTAGGTATTGTTTGTGAAAATAATTCTTATGCTTGTTTCGAAATAGAAAAGAATTTCTTCTTTCTTCTATTGAAGTGTTCATGAACTGCGATTTTACTACAAGTAAATTCATAACATTCCATTAAATAAAATTTGTTTTTAGTTATTGTTGGTTTCTTGTTGCATTTGTTGAATTTCAGAGTGCTTTTATGAAAAGAGAGATTTATTGTTTACTTGTGTTATTGGGAAAATTGAAAATTTGTAATCGTTTTCAATATTTAGCTGATTTGAAATTGGTTATTTTCATTTTAGGAAAAGAGTTATAGTGGGGTTTAGATTTTTGTTTATATTTCATTTGAAAAAATGCAAGAATCTTTCCTTGATTTAGATAGATTTTCATTGAAACAAAGATTATATCATCATTTTCGTTTGCATTAGGTTTGCGTCAAGTCATAATTTCACCAAGTTTCACATCCATTCCATTTCATAACAACAACCATTAAAATCAACACTAATTAAAATCAATCTAGAAATTTTTATTCTTAGGGATTTTTTCTACCTATAGTAGATTAAGTTGTAGGGTTTTGGAATAGGAAAGTGAGTAAACTTTCCAAATCTACAGACAAACACTAGAATTTTGTGATAGGCAGATAAGTCTAGTTATTTCAGTTTTACTCTACGAAGATCTCCTTATAAAAGAGTCAAGCATGAGATCATATCAAACCTCATGAAGTGGTTGTACCAAATTCATTGGCTATGGTAGAGTGATTTACACGTATTACATGTTGGGTTATGTTATATTCTTTCCACGACTAGCTGACGTAGTTAACTAAGGGGTTAGATGGGGGGCGGCCCCCCCTTCGTTGCGCCGATTGTGCAGTGGGGGGTTCACAGGGGGTTTGAGGGGGGTGGGTAGCCCCCCTCTACGGGTTCCGGGGTGGCGCCCTAGGGAAATTTTTTTTGGACCCTATATTAGATTGGGTGGACCTACATATGGTTTTGGCATGGTTTTCGACATGGTTTTGGACGCGATAGTTTTTCGGTCCATGGTTTTGTACGTGATGGTTTTTGGTCCATGGTATTGGATGCTTCAGCAATGTATTGTAACATTGAAAGGAACATAATGAAAAGTCAAGTTGGTAATCCTGGTTTTGGGATCCAGGGGAAAATCTCTATGTATATGTGTTTTATGTGTTATGCTCTCACATTTGTTTATTTTCTATTCTTAGAATTCGTATGCAGGTAATTTCCGTACGGGCTTAAAACCTACAATTGGTATCAGAGTTGTTTTGGCTTCAAGGGGACACCTTTGTTGCTGAGAGGTTTCGCTTGAGCCTGTGGTAGACGTTGTTCAGTGGGAGATCTGTGGAATTGATTCTGGTGGTGAAAGAAGATGGTGATCAGTGGAAAGATAGAGATTGAGAAATTTAATGGTCAGAGTTTTGAGTTATGGAAACTCAAGATGGAGGATCTGTTGGTGGATAAAGATCAGTGGATCGTGGTAGATCTAGGCACTAAACCAATGGGAGTGTCTGATGAAGAATGGAAGAAGTTGGATCGGAAGGAAAATAGCATAATACGATTGTGTGTCTCAGATTCAGTATTGTTGAACGTATTAGGGGAAGCTACGATGAAGGCTTTGTGGGACAAGTTAGGGACTTTGTGCCAATCTAAGTCTCCGGTGAATAAAGTGTTCCTATGGAAAAAGCTGTATAACCTGAGGATGCAAGAAATGGTATGCAAGTTAAAGAAGTCTCTGTATGGGTTAAAACAGTCACCAAGGATGTGGTATCAAAAATTTGATACATTTATCCGGGGACTTGGCTTCACAAAAATAAAAGTAGATCGTTGTGTGTATTTTACATTAATTGGTGACCATGTTATTTATCTGGTCTTTTATGTGGATGATATGTTGCTAGTTGGAAATGACAAAGAAATTATCCAGGATTTGAAGACCTAATTGTCCTCCAAATTTGACATGAAAGAGCTTGGTGCTACAAACTATATTTTGGGAATGGAAATTAAAAGAGATCGGGCAAAGAGGAAGCTCTGGTTAAACCAGAGGAAGTATGTCGATACAATACTACAGAGGTTTAATATGCAGGATAGTAAACCAGTGAAGGTTCCTATTCCTGTAGGTGTAAAGTTATCTACTGAACAATGTCCTAAGACACAAGAAGAGGAAGAGGACATGTCCCATGTTCCATATGAAAGTGCAGTCAGTAGCCTGATGTATGCAATGGTCTATACTAGACTAGACATTGCACATGCAATGGGATGTCAAAACCAGGGAAGGAGCACTGGACAACAATGAAACGGGTTTTTAGGTATTTGTGTGGCACTAATGATTATGGTTTGTGCTGCCAAGGAAGACCAGGATTGGACAAAGTTTTGGATATACGTGGGTTTGTTGATGTAGACTGGGCTAGAGATATGGATCAGAGGAGATCTACAAGTGGGTATGTTTAACCTATTTGGGGGTGCAGTCAGTTGGATGAGTAAGAAACAATCTATAGTGGCACTATCAACTACAGAGGTAGAATACATGGTAGCCACTCATGCAAGCAAGGAAGTAGTTTGGTTGCAGAGATTGTGTTAAAGTATGGGGTTAGTACTAGGAGCTATAAGGATAGACTGTGAAAACCAAAGTGAAATTTTCTTGGCAAATAACCCTGCTTGCCATTCAAAGACAAAGACAATTGATGTTCAGTATCACTTTGTGAGGGATATGATAGAAGACAAAAAGGTGTTGCTGGTAAAGGTGGACACTTTGAAGAATACTGCAGATGCATTGATAAAATTTGTGAGCTCTAAGAAGTTCTCTTGGTGTAGAGAAACTATGGGCATTGTAGGGATGGATAAATGACTAAGCTCTCCTGTGGCTCCCTGTAGAAATAAAACAACAAGTGGGAGAATGTTGGGTTTTGTTATATTCTTTCCACGACTAGCCGATGTAATTAACAGGGGGGTTAGAGAGGTGGCCGGAGCCCCCCCTTCGTTGTGATGATTGTGGAGTGGGGTGTCACAGGGGGTTTGAGGGGGTGAGTAGCCCCCCTCTACGGGGTCCAGGGCAGTGCCCCGGGGAATTTTTTTTTGGACCCTATATTAGGTTGGGCGGACCTACCTATGGTTTTGTGGATGGTTTTCGCACATGGTTTTGGATGCGATGGTTTTTTGGTCCATGGTTTTGGATGCGATGGTTTTCAGTCCATGGTATTGGATGCTTCAGCATGTATAAATATGTATTGTAACATTGAAAAGAACATAATGAAAAATCAAGATGGTAGTCCTGTTTTTGGGATCCCGGGGAAAATCTATGTGTATATGTTTTTTATGTTTTATGCTCTCGCATTTGTTTATTTTCTATTCTTAGAATTCATATGCAGGTAATCTTTGTATGGGGTTAATACCTACATATGGTGCTGAAAGGTACTTGGGGTCACTTGGAAGTAAACCTCCAATTAACCATGTTGAGGATATTTCAAGGGGATTGAGCTTTATTACTCTTCCCTTACGTGTATGTCTGATTTGCGATTGCTCCCCTAGGTAGAATTGTTGTAGTTGGTAACCTTAGTGAACATAGTCCTTAGGAAATTACCCAAGGTGACTGTAGAGGGAAGGTCCTGTTGTACCTAAAACATATGTTGACTAGACTCATTTGGACTTTTTTGAGGGTAATATTTGCTCAAGATGGCATAAGTGAAGTTACTTGCACTAGTTTGTTTCATTAAAAAGGTTGAAAATGTAATTGGTTCCACTCTCTCATATTTACAACCACTTTTTACTGTGATTTCTACGACGTTGGATTTCATTACCAACTAGCGATTTCATTGTGAAAAGCTTGTTTTCATGGTTTTAATCCTTAGATTTTTTAGCACGTTTTAATTGTTTATTTTTCACTTTTTAGAGATTTTAGGATTGAATTGTGAATATTATTTGATTTTGCGATAAATTTTAATCCTGGCTGAATCACTAAAGCAGTCACGTAGAATGTAAGGTAAAGCTCCTGAATACACACCAAGTCAGTTGGAAAAGATAAAAACCAAAAGGTGTAAGTCAACAATATCAAAAGACTCAAAAGAACCTGAAACATTACTAGTTTTACAATATGAGACAGTAGAAACTGAAGTGAATCCAACACAAGAAGTAAAATCAAGATTAACTTTCTCTAGTGTAGATATTACCGAAGTAGTTCACACAGAATCTTACACTAGTGAAGTTTTAGATACTAAACTTACCAAACGAGATGTATAACATCCTGAATATGAAGTTTCTCTACCAGAATCAACTTCGACGATTTTAGCTCCTACTCCTAAGCCACCTTCACCTCAAAGGAAGCTGATAGTAATGAATGAATTACATCCTGGGGTAATTATAATTGAATACATTACCAAAGAAACAAATACAGCTCATTCTCCATTTAACGGTACTGAAACTTTTGACCCAAGAGTTCCTTTCTCTCCTTTCCGAATTAATCCTTGGTATTCTACAACTTGAGATTTTTAGGTTAGAATTTTTCACCACCACACATTCCTTTTCATTCACCAGAAAGAACTATCTCAGAAATTCCTATTAGGAGAGAACCTATTGATTTATCCATGTATACTAGCTCCCCAGAATCATTATTGTATGATGTTCCATCTGTTTGTCCTGGATACCAGTCACTTACTAGGACTTTTTGAGGAGCCGTTTCTTCTCCCCAACCTTCTATTTGGTCATATGATTTATCTACATCTACTGTTTAGAGCATAAATTCCATGCCTGAAGCATTTACAACATCAAATCAACATATTCACATGGTTTAAGGTAATTTGAGTAGCCCTCAAGTAACTCCGGCTGGTGTTTATTACCAGCGTGGGGAGAAATCACCTTATCCTCTACTTGGAGGAAAACCTGTTGTTAGGGGTGAACCTTCTACTAGAAATTACGGTCATATACCTCAACCCGGCTTAGGTCAACCTATTGTAAATCAACCTTTACTTGGCACCCCTTATCCTAGGACAAACACTATTTGGAATCCTGCCTTTAATTAATAGTATGTTCCAGGTTCTCCATAAGTGCCACTTTATCAACATGTTCAACCTACTGGACAAAATATTCCTCAAATGCATGTTCTAGGTATTATTGTACCTGGCCAGTAGCCTGTTCAGGGGATTCCTCAAATAGCTGTCCAACAACCTATTCAAGGAATTCCTCAAACACATGTTCAGCAACCGATTCAATGACTTGGAGGAAAAGGACCTCTAGATGCACATCAATATGGGAGATGATGGGAGGTATAGCATGACTGGCATCGTTACTGTTACCTTTCAAAGGGTGTCTAGTTCTCCTCTCACATTAAAATATGTCATGTATGTTTCAGGTTTGAAGAAGAATTTGGTTTCAGTTGCCATGTTGGAGGACTGTGGCTACGATTTGATATTTAATAAGGGAAAGGATTTCCTTTGTCACATAGCCTCTACATAGGTTAAGTGGATTGGGGTTCAGGTGAAAAACCTCTATAAATTGGATGTAGAAGACTGCACTACTTTGAGCACAAAAGAAGAGAAGGTGCAGAGTTGAGACATCAATGAGTTGTGGCATAGAATATTGGATCACTTTCACCACGAAGCTTTGAAGATCTTGCAACAAATTTTTGCAAGACTTCCCAAGGGTACACTAGAGCATAAAGACACATGCAAAGGGTGTAAATTGGGGAATTAGACCAAATTTTACTTTCATGATAAAGATAATTGAGTGCAAGAGATCCTTGATAGAGTTCATTGATATGTGTGTGGAACGTTCTTGACAACATCCACAACCAAGCACAAGTATTATGTAATATTTGTTGATGTTTTTTCTCGTAAGTGCTAGATTTTCTTCATGCAAAAGAAAGATTAGATGTTCGCTAAATTTTGTGAATTTAAAGAACTTGTTGAGAAAGATATTGGTAGGAAAGTTAAAACTCTTAGAAGCATAACAGTGGAGAATATGTGACGAATGAACTCAATAACTTCTATGCATAAGAAGGAATTCGACAAGAGTTAATAACACCTCATAACCCACAAGAGAATGGGGTGGCTAAAATGAATAACATAAGTATTCTGGGACATAGGTGATGTTACATGATTAGGGCCTACCATTTCACTTATGGGCTAAAGCATGCAACACAATTTTTTATTTGCAGAATAGAAGCCCTCATCGAATTCTCAGGATGAGTACACCAGAAGAATATTTTTCAGGTAAGAAGCCAAAGGTGGTAGACTTCAAGATATTTTGTTCATCAGTCTATTGTCATGTTACCAAGGATGCATGGAAAAAGATAGAGCCAACAGCTGAGCTGGGTATATTTGTGGGGTACACTGATACACCTCAAGACTATCTGGTGTACCTGCCATCCAATAGGATGACAATGGTTCGTAGATATGTGAATTTTGATGAAGAGAAGGCTATGAGATGTTCCCTTGAGAGGGAGCTTTAGTTAGATGCAGATGGGGATATTTTAGCTTGAAAAGAGGAACCCCAGGATGATGTGGAGTAGCCACATGCAGAGGAGGAGAGAATGGAAGCACCCACTCATGCAAAGAATTCCAGAGATGGAAGGAAGCATACCAGAGAGACTGAAATATTGATGCATGATGCTAAAGAGAATGTGGGAGCACCCACATCATAGCACATGCAAATGAGGTCACTAGATCGGAACACTGGCTACATGGCTCTAATAAGTGAGACTGTAGAGGTTGAGGTGTCCTCATTCGAGGAAGAAGTGCAACAACTAGTATGGGTTGATGCCATGGTTGAGGAGTATGACTCCATTATCAGAAACAATGTTTGGGAAGTGGTCCCATGACCTGCAGACAAGTCAGTGGTGAGTTCTAGATGGCTTTACAAGGTAAAGCAAGTAGTAGATGGAAGTGTGGAGAAACACAAGGCTATATTTGTGGCCAAAGGATTCTCTTAGGTGTATGGAATTGATTATAGTGATATTTTTTCTTTAGTAGCAAGGTACTCTTCAATCAGATCTATTCTAGCACTGTCAGTGTAGATGGGATCGAAGATACACTAGATGGATGTGAAACAACATTCCTCAATGGTATGATTGAGGAAGAGGTGTATATTGAAACTGAAAGGATTTGAGACCTTAAACAGAGAGTCACATGTGTGCAGAGTCAAATGAGAAGTGTATTGACTAAAACAAGCACCTCGTGCTTGGTACACCAGAATTGCCAGTGATTTCACCAGGTTGGGCTTCATCAAAAGTGAAGTAGATGTGAACCTTTACCATATTGTGGTTGAAGGTAAATTTCTGAGTATAGTATTATATGTCGATGATTTGATTCTAACAGGTGATGAGAAGCTGATAAAATCTTGCAAGAGAATTTAAGATGAAGGACTTGGGACTCATGCATTATTTTCTTGGTATGGAAGTATGGCAAGGAGATGAGGAATTATTTGTCTCTTAGGGAAAGTATACCAATGAGATATTGAAGAAGTTCCACATGGAGAGCAAAAAACCCATGGAGATTCCTCTAGCAGGTAATTGGAGGAAGGAAGATGCTACTTCAGGTGAAGTAGTGGAGGCTACTATTTATAGACAACTTGTGGGTTAAATTATGTATTAGGTGAACACATGACCGAGTATGTGTTTTGCAGTTAACCAGCTTAGTCAAGCCATGGTTAAGCCAACCAAACTCTATTGGAAGGAAACTAAACATGTGTTGAGATACCTCAGAGGCACCACTCAGTTTGGTCTTTGGTACAAGTATATAGATGGAGTTAATCTTCAAGGCTTCACAGATGCAGATTGGGTAGGGAGTCTATCCAACAGGAAGAGAACATCAGGGGAAATATTCAGTGTTCGGTCAACAATAGTTTCTTGGTATAACAGGAAGTGGAGATCAGTTGCACTCAGTTTAGTAGAAGTAAAGTACATGGCTAGTAGTTAAGAAAATTGTGAGGCTATTTGGATGATGAAGATCCTTGTTGGGTCATTTAGTCAACAGATGGATCCTACAATGATTTAATGTGACAATCAGATTTTTATCAAACTCTCTAAGAATCCAAATTTTCATCATCGATCCAAGCATATCGAAATTTGGTATCACCACCTACAAGATTGTGTGTAGAGGAAAATCATGTTGCTGGAATACATTCCTACAGAGGAGAATTATGCAGATATTTTGACAAAGGAATTGACAAGATGAAAATTCGAGTTTCAAAGAGGTAGGATTAGGGTAGAAAATAATCCATTTCTTGTTGAGAGGGTGTGTTGAAAATGCAACAAGAAACAAGGAAATCCTAATTAAATTTTTTCCTTGAATTAAATTAGGAACTAAATTTAAATTCAACATCTCATGACAACTTGTAATAGTTAAATAAGTTAATTTGAATTACTTGGCTCAATTAATTTGAGTTGAGGGTCTAACTTGAGTCATGTAGAGCGTCTCCTACATTATAGGAGCCCTGATTGAGTTTATTTTCAATTGCAATTAATTAATTCAGTTTAACTGAGTTAAAGTTAGTTAAACTAGTTCCATTTGATGAAGGAACTAGTAGGAGGTCAGACAATGGGGTACTACTTCATGTGTTCAACCAATTAACTGATGATTCAATCATAAATAAATCATGCATGTCATATTTGAGAGTTACCCAATTGAGATTGGAGTTCAGGGACAATATACTATCAGTTGTATAATCATTTGAATTGTACAAGTGCATACAATCAGAGGAAGGCCTATGAGGATTGCACAATTCATAATTGTGGAATTTCCCAATTAAATATGGTCTAATTCACAAGGGAAATGCGCAAGGAAATAGGATCTTCGCAAGCAGTAGAATTACCTAAGTATTGGCTTGATATTTTTTGGGAAGCTATGAGATAGATAGAGATAATGCAGAGGTTTCTTGGGATTGAGAAAAGCATTGTAATCTTCTCCTATTTTTTGATTAATGTAATATACAAGTAGCAAGGGTTTTTAGTTGTGGCTTTCCCTAGGAAATCATTGTGTTATGTGTGATTGAATTCTTTCTCTTTTATGCTTCATGATTTCATCGATTGTTTATTGTTTCTTCTGATGACGATAAGGACCAAAACACCCAGAATTTTTCAAAGTGGACCAAATCAAGTGAGTAGGACCAAGGATAGAAATTCTATAAAAGGCTTGAAGAAAATATGGAAGATAGAGGGATTAGTCATAGCTCAAAATGCTACTAGTGTAATGAAGGGATCTGATGTCTTTGATCTAATTTTGAGTTTTTTATTTATTTTGGTCTGATAGTGATCCACACTCTCTTGTTTTATGAAGATTCATCTATGATGTAATGGTTTGGTTGATTAATAAAAGGATGGGTTGCGAAAGTTTTTTATATGCTTGATTCATGATGGTTTGTTTATCCTTTTAAAAATTTTAAGATATTAGCTCAATATGCTTTTTGTTATTTCCTACTATCTCTTGTTTCCATCCCTTCTCTGATTATGTTGTGTTGGCTAATGAAAGAATCGAGATGGCATCTATATGTAATAGATTATTCATTAGGTAATTCCTTGATGCCATCATGTGACCCCATTTTATTCTATTAAATCTCATCTCACCTTCGAGGGATGCCTCTTTGATTCAAGGAGGTGAAAATGCCTGTGGATTTCTAGACTATGAAGAAATTCTTTGTTGGCACCCTCTATTCGAACCTAGGGTCTACCTTTGTTAAAAAAAATTAAGCCAACAACTTACTACTTTTTCATTCAAAATATTTATAGATGTAGAAATATCATTTACAAACACTTGATGAGTATCAATATGTCACATCCTTGCATAATAATTAGTAACAAAAGTGTGTACAACCATCCCTGCGAGAGATATGTTTGTCCAATTTAGCTATTTTGACACTAGATATATTAGGTTGACTTAAGTTTAAAGGTAACCTAGGCTTATTAGGTTGATCTATGTTTACTAGGTGAACAATAGCCAACTATGGTTAAACATGGTCAATTAGGTTTACTAGGTTGATGTAAGTTTACTAGGTTTACCAAGTTGATCTAGGTTTACTAGGTTTACTTAATTTGACAAGGTTTAATAATTTTACTAGGTTTACTAGGTTGAACTAGGTTTATTAGGTCGATTTACATTTACTATGTTGACCTGCGTTTACTAGTTTAACCATGGTTTATTAAGTTTACCTAATTTTATTGGGTTTACCAAGTTTCCTTAAGGTTACTAGGTTGAGTTAGGTTGACCTAGGTTGATACAGGTTTATTAGGTTTACTACATTTACTAAGTTGACTTAGGTTTTCTAGGTTTTCTAGGTTGACTAGGTTGACCTAGGTTGATAATGTTTAGAAGGTTAACTAGGTTTACTATATTTACTAGGTTGACTAGGTTGACCTAGGTTGATAATGTTTAGAAGGTTAACTAGGTTTACTATATTTACTAGGTTGACTTAGGTTTATTAGGTGACCTAGGTTTACTAGGTAGACCTATGTTTACTAGGTTGAACTAGATTTACTATGTTGACCTAGTTTCACTAGGTTGTCCTACATTTACTAGGTTGACCTAGATTTACTATGTTGACCTAGTTATACTAGGTTGACATATGTTTACTAGGTTGACCTAGGTTTATTAGGTTTACAGGTTTAATACGTTGAATTAGGTTTATTAGGTTGAGTTAGGTTTACTAGGTTTACTAGTTTGACTTAGGTTTAAGGTTGATATAGGTTTACTAGGTTGATATAGGTTTACTAGGTTGATCTTTGTTTACTAGATTTTCTAGGTAAGCCATAGTCTAACATGGTCAACTAGTCAAACATAATCAACGACAGTCATCTATAGTCAACCATTATCACCATGGCTAGTTTTTGTAAACCTTGGTTGATTACTTTCAACGTGATCAAACATGAACAACCATGATGAACCATAGTCAATCCTAATCTGTCATAGATAACTAAAGTTTAATGTGGAGAACCATGGTCATCCATAGTCAATTAAATGTTTTCTATGGTAAAACCTACTCAACCTTAACTTGAACATATTTATCCATAGTCAACCATGGCATACTAATCCCCCCCACACACATTTGTTGTTAAGTAGTGAAACCACATTAATAAATTCATTGAAATACATTGACTGATGTCATTTTCCACCTTTGATATACTTATCAGTAGCATTAAAAGGTGGAAAATGATGCCTATCAATGTATTTCAACCACTTTATTAATGTGGTTGTGCTAATTTTATTGCTATCTAAATCTAAAAATACCTAAACTTTCAAAACCTATCTAATTGGCCTTTAACTTTGAGATATCCATATTTAATTTTTAATAATTTGAATGTTATAATTTTTTTATCTGTTATTAGTAAAAAATAATTACCATATGAAATAATAACCACTATAAGAATAAAAATTAAATGATAATCAAGTTCCTCTAAGTATTCACCGTTGTAGTGTTTGGATCAATTGTTATTGAAATGATTAGGAGAGATTTGTTCAACTGTGGTTGCCAATCCTTTGTAAGTTCTCAGGTTTTTGGCTGAAAAAAACACACAAAGGGTGACAACAGGAGAAAATTTTGCTGAAAATTTGTAACAAGAGAATGACTCATTAGACTAATTCATTGTCACAATGGTGACACCAAGTTTCTGTAACAGTGACTAATGAGTTGTTGCAATGTGTGAACTAGCTAGTTCACCCATTGTGGCAACTCTCTATGTCTCCATTGCTGCACTCACTAGTCATCGTTGCAACAATTCGCTTGTCACTGTTGCGACAAATCACTAAGTCAGCGTTACGGAAATAGGAACATGAAAATTTCTAACATAAATGAGAAATGTAATAAAATTTGGTAGCAATTTATCTCTGCTCATTGGATTTCGACAATATTGTTGTTGGGAAAAGTATCCATTCAGAATGCCCCTATCCCACTCTAAGGTGTGACAGTGCCTTAGCAACAAACAAGGAAAACTATTTTCGTATTCTTCTTTATGAAATGTAAGCGAAGAGGAAGGATGTAACTAACCTGTGTCTTTCGCTAGTTTGTTGATCCAATCGCTCTCCTCTTTGTTCGCTTCCCGCTGCCTGCTCCCTTACTGGCCCAGCTTCACCAAGTTCCTGCAAGATCACAGAAGAGGAAAACTACACAAAAGACATAGATTTACATTCATAACTAGCTTAGGATCAGATTTAAGCTAAACATGCAAATATAACAAAGCATCATTGATACACATCATGTAGGAGAAACTCAAATAGTTTTATTGATATAATAAGAAAGTCCAAGAGGAGATACAACCAAGTGAGTCCCGATCCAGCATCTACCTCCCAGCAAAGGAATCCCTTCCTCACCTCCAACAAAGCATAAATCACCCAATGCACTAATCTCAATCTCAAACCAACAACAATTCTCTGCAAAGTACAAAATTCCAGCCTCCTGGATCTCTGGGTGAGGGATCCATATATAGATGTAAGCAGAGAGGATGAGTCAGCTTATGTTTTGACTTTTGGCTTCTCTCTGTCAGTTCTTGCTTCCACTTGGAGGTTGAGAGCCTCTTACTAATCACTGGTCGAATTCATTGAGGCAAGTGTCATTGGAGAAGATTCTGGAAGCTTCCATTGTCTTTCCACCTCGTTGAATGAGCTTGCCATTTGTCATTTCCCGCTCAACGCACCCTGGTAGTGCATTCACTTGCGTTGCAACACACCTAGCCAGTGTATTTGGGTGCTTTGCAATGCAGGCAGCTAGTGGAGCATCTGAATTGATCCTGATTTGACTAGTTTTGAGCAATTTCTGGTGGAGAACTTCTGGGAGAAGTTGTCATTTGTTGACCTTGTTTCTTTAGGAGCTGGAACAACATCTTTAGGGACTTAGGATCCCTTGGTTTATGGACATTTCATGCTTATAGCTGTAAGGCACAAAAATGTCTATAACAGTTGCCCCCTAAAGTATGAGGCCGTTTATCGGGTGAAATGCTTTATTAGGAGGATCCGAAGTTCTTTCAATGCTGGGAGGAGACCTGTAATAAGATACAATACAATACATCATCTTCATACTGTTTTCATGATCTAGCTGAGGCGGGCATTCCCATGCTCAACTTTATAAATTCATTTTTTATGTACATAGGACAGACAATCGTCTGATGGTAGACTGATGATTTTGATGAAATCATCATCCTTTTGGTAGGATGATTATCTGTGCTGCAATGCCGTACATGTCAAATGTTTTTATTTTTCCTGAATATATATCGCAACCCGGATGGATGAAACTAGATTTGGGGTCTTCAATCTCGTCTGATCTTCACTCTAAGTACAAGTCGATCCATGTGAGAAATGTTTTGAAGTCGAACATGGAAAGACATCGCTTGATTACCAGTCAATGATGTAAATTGTTAACAAGCGCGAGAGGAATCACCGATAATGATAATGACCCTCAAGGTACTGCAGTACAATTCACGTGGTGTGAATAAAGGACTTGGCGTCGAACACCATGCAAAATCTTTCGGTCGAAGGTCATTGATGTATACCTGTCGCCGGAAGTGAGAAACTTGCCATTGAGGCATGCAAGCTTCAAAGTACTAAAGGGGGTGTTCCTAGATCAACTTCTTGGATAATGAGCTGATGTCGACAAGAAGCGATCCGTCAAAGGAGGGCCTTGATGTATCCCACATCAATGACACGGAACGGAGCAAATGATTTTGATGGAGGTGAAAATGATCTGATGATATATGGTTCAGGGTGACGTTCATGAAAGGATGAAGTATAATGTATGGTAGTGGATGGGACACAGGTGACTTCTCTGGATGACTTCTCTTGAACATATCGGCGACACTTATATGATGGATTGGTAGCATTTACCCCAAAGGTGGATGGTATGGCGAGACCATGGTGATGTGACCGGTGAATGAAACAACCCAACCCGACTCAGGCACGGAGTGGAAGTGTCATGTTCAAGAGCGACTTGCTACCAATAAAGTTTCTTTGAGTTTCTTCCCAAATTTTCCCCAGTCATTGCTGACCAGTACCTCTTTATTTTTGTCAAGTTTGAGGAGGATAACATATGCTTGTTCTACAATTTTCCCTTCGGGCAAACCCATCGCTGTGTTTTAGCGAGCCTAGCGATAGTGAAACTCGTTCTCGTCTAAAGACAAGTTTGTCGCTATTAATGTTTTTAACGAGTTTAACAACAAAGATACCTCGGTCCTTTTCATTTTTAAAGAGTATGAAAAGGAACGTAAAGGTAACTCCGGAGGTCCTTTTTCGTCATCTAATCCCTTAAGTCCGAAAAAGTATAAAACAATATAGAAGGGATGAATTTTCGATAGTTTTAACGAGCCGAACAATACAAGCGCACGATCTTTTTGTGCAATAATCCCTCAGGTCCAAAAAGATTAAAATCTAGAGGAGGGATAGCACTTCCGGTCGCTTTAACGAGATGGAAGGCCAAAACTCAACAATCTTTTCATATTTTATGAGTCAGATGAAAAGAGCTTAAAGAAGACTCGTCTTTTGAGGAACGAGTGATAAGATGGGTAGCAGCTGATTCCAGGTAAGGGTTGGAATTTTCCAAGCACGGCAGTGTCACACGGATGGCTAGTGAAATCACTCTTCGCAGCTATTCCTCAAAATGGGTAAACAATCAAATGGAGGTGAATGATCGGCCAATGGAAAAGTGGAGGTGACGGTGCAAACACAACCAAGGCTTTAATGGCTGATAATGTTACATTCATGGTGGTTATTTACCGGAGGGTAGTTCATTTTTTAACGAGCTTAAACGCGGATTGAAACACTTGCTCGGTCTTATGTTTATTTTTTAACGAGCATGAACTATGTGCTAAAACTGCTCGATCTTATGTTTATTTTTTAACGAGCATGAACTATGTGTTAAAACTGCTCGATAACATGGTCTAGTTTTGATTTTTTACCATAAATAGCTTTGCCTTTTCAAATATAGTACTGTACCCTCAATTGCTGCATCAAACTAGTTAGAAATGAATAACATTGCTTGAAAATGAGATTAAAACACTAATATTTCACTTTGAACTACGTAAAAAGAAATTAAAAAGTGTTTTTACCTCTCATTTTACCATTTCATTTGAACTTGGTTTGTTGGAGCTTTGGAGGTGCCTCTTCCCCCTTGATTTTCATCAGCTGATTTCGGGAGATTCTGTGGACGATTCTCAGCGCCGTCTGGACCAGGTAGGAGCTAAACCTGAGCTCTTTCATTTCATGGTTTCCTTTCTGCATTCTGTGCTTCATTCTCTGCTTTTCTGAGCCCCTGGGGTTTGATGGGCTCGTTTTGCCATCAGCGCACCTTGGGCACTCAAAACCTGCGCTGAATGTCAACCAGTATGAAGGCAGTTTGACCTTCAATGCAGGTGGAACACTATGCAGGTGCGTTGGGCGCAGAAAAGGGTTTTGTTGCACAGTTTTTGATGAAATTTTTTGCCTGTTTCTCATCAAAATCAGGATTTAACTCCCCTCTTGTTTGTTTTTAAGAGATCTTGGAGCAAAATGAACCTTACATGGCGAGAACGAGAACATGAAGAAGAGGACATGATTGCCCTACATGATCCGGTTACGGTGAACGCGCTGTGGAACTGTGGTATGCTGAAGTTCTTCCGCATCTCTAGCATGAGACAGCAGATCAACCTACTGCAGTACTTGCTCGATGCTTGGGATCCTATCAATCAAGTTTTCTTGATTAGGGGCAAATCTATCCCCTTGACCGCAGTAGACATTTACTTCTTGACTGGCTTGTCGAGGCGGGGTGCTCCCATCTCTTTGTCAGGTTCGGCCCGAGGGAGTGACTCTGTGAGAGATTATGTCCACCAGTATTGCAGAGAAGGATCTCAGCCGAGTAAAGACGGCAAGATCGTCATCCGTGATGTTACTGACAGGTCCCTTAGGTCTATCCTGTATACTTTTGGTAGGATGGCCGGGAGTGCGTCTCTTCATGTAGCCAACAGATCCTATATGCAGCATGCCTTGGAATGCCTCCAACCGAAAATATTCAACTGGTGTGATGCAGTACTTCTTGTGATGAAAAGTTAGTTGACCAAGATAAAGGACGGGAGGTTGAAGAACTTTGGGTTCGGTTCTATTTTGACCGCCTTTGCCTTGGAGAAGATACCACTGATGCAGCCGCAGTACATTGCACTTGACTTACCTTCTCCTACTGAACCACGCATGCAGAGATGGGTTGACCATATGTCTAGGCATGCTGGTCAATCTCAGATTTCTTTCTCTGATACCTTCTTCAGGTGGTTTGAGCGTCAGGAGATGGTCTATTCCGAGTATCCATATGTTGGCATGGACTTCCGGGGTGATCCAGATTTAGTACTGTCGGATGGCGAGCAATGGGGCGCTATTGGTAAAATCTTTGACCATATCACTGTTTACTGTTTTATTTATAATGTCCTTGTGCTTTATTCTATCAAGACTTTAATCAAACTCATGTGTGCATGCAGATGTTGGTCCTGTTCGTCCAGTAGTTCGCCTGAGAGTGCCAGCCGCTACCCCAGCAGGAGAGGCCGCTGGGAGGGTTATCCTTCGTGACCTTGATGTGGCTGAGACTCTCACAGCTCTGCAGGAGCAGGTTGAGGGCCTTACTCTCGATATCCCAGATGTGAGGATCGACGAGCTATCTTTGCAGTTACAGTGGCATACTACTGGTGTGCCTAGACGATGGACTCGTCTCTTACGCATGATCGCGCAGGCTGTGACCTGCTATCATGAGCATCACTAGACTAGGGTGCCCCCTAGCATTTTGAGTTTTTGGGTCATGTGACCGATTTTGTCTTGGTTACAGAACATTATATGTAAACCATAAATAGCTATATATATATATATATATATATTTTGATTTTCGGGGTTTTATTCTGGTTGAGTTATATGATCCACATGTAAAACATTGATGATGTGTTTCTTTTTATAAATGTCGCAAATGTCTATCTAACACATAGTTTGCTAATGAGTCAGTTAATGTGTTTAAGTTTATGGAAATATGTTGGTATTGAATCAAATCAAATTGTCTTTCCAAAATCTTAACCCTTAGGAACATGCGATAAATGGCCGGGTTCGAACGGAATATATACCATTGAGTTGTAGTATTACGAGTTGTGAGTCTAGCCTGACGATTAGTCGGCGTATACCATGGGTGATGGCATCAGAGAGAAGTTCTATCAACGCGCTATACTCACCGATGTTATTTGTTGATTGCCCAAAACATACACCTCTGAAACTTACTAACTCACCGCTTGGATAAAAAATGGCCCAGGCTGCGGAGGACAGGTTCCGTGAACTACGACTTGCTCCGTCGGCATATCCAACACATGGTTCCAATGGGTTTGACATCTACAATAAATGTAAAAAGGTGGATTACTCGACCAAAACAAACACTCTTAGCGAAAACAAAATACAACAAAAGCATATTGGTCACTATTTAAGCATAGTAACGCTTGAGGTACAACCCATTACGAGGTTGCGCCAGTGGAATTCCGTCATAATCCATTAACTCGTAGGCTCCTTTTGCTAACACTCATTTAACAATATAGGGGCCCATCCATAAGGAATTAAATTTACCTGCTCCCAATTTATCGGATTCTTGGTCGTAAAGCAAGACCAAGTCACCTTCTGAGAAGACACGGGGTTTGACATTTTTGTCGAACTGCGCCTTGACTCATTTCTTATGGGCTTCGTTAGCCAAAGCGGCATCATGACGGGTTTCATCCAATTGGATTAATTCCAAGAAACGGGCCTCTTCTTCTGAAGTTCCGGGGAGGAGATCGATTGCGAGTTTAAGAGACGAGATTTCGCACTGGACTGGTAAGACTGCTTCCAGGCCATATACCAGTTGGAAGGGTGTGAACCCGGTCGCATTCCTTACCGATGTTCGGTAAGCCCACAAGGTTGAGTACAAGATTAGGTGCCACCTTATTTTGTGAACTCCGATCATCCTTTGCAACATACGCTTCAGGACCTTGTTGATCGCTTCAACTTGTCCGTTGGCTTGCGGATAATACGGAGTAGAGCTGTCGTGAGATAGCCCTAGCTTGGCAGCTAATTCAACCATCATGTGATTGCGAAAGTGCGATCCATGATCTGTGACTATAGCCTGTGGTACGCCGAATCTGGCGACTACATGATTGAAAAAGAAAAGGGCAGCTGTTTCACCAGTGTTATCTAATGTAGGCATCGCCTCAACCCATTTGGTAAAATAGTCCACGGCGACTATAATATACCCATGCCCCCCGGTCGAGGTGGGGTTACATGTCATCAAATCGATGCTCCATTTGGCGAAAGGCCCAACAGCAACTATCGGTTGTAATGGTGCGGGCGGTCTTCTGGTTTTGCTATCAAAAATTTGACAAGCATGGCAACTTCTGACTGCGGTTATGCAATCCTTGAACATGGTTGGCCAGAAGTATCCTGCTCGTAAGATTTTTTGTGCTGTAGCATATCCAGATTGATGCCCCCCACACGCGCCTGAATGACACTCATTCAGGGCTTTTTCGGCCTCCTCATGGGTGAGGCACCTTCTCAGAACTGTATCGATACCATGACGGTAAAGTGTATCACCGACGATCATGTAGTCTTTTGCTTGGTATCGTATACGTTTTTGTTCAGAGTGAGAGGTATTTGGCCTGAATTTTTGGGTCTGGAGATAAATTATTATATCTCCATACCACTCATTGCTTGTAGATATCAGAAACAAATTCTCGTCCACGATTGATTCTTCGGATGTTTCATCGTTGGACGACGATGGGAGATTGCACAATAATTCTGCAAAAACTAGAGCTTTCTTTGATTTGGATTTTACAAATTCTAGATCAAACTCTTGAAGGATCGCTATCCATTTTCAATATTTTCCCCCCAGCAACTGTCGCGACAGTATATAAGTCATGAGGTTGCAACCTGACAGAATGGTAGTTTTCCGAAAGAGGACATAGTGTCGAAATCTTTATATCGCTTGAACAGCTGCAAGCGCTAGTTTTTCAACATAAGAATATTTGCTTTCTGTATCATTTAAGTTTCTACTTAAATAATATATAGGGTGTTCAATTCCATCGACTTCTTGAACTAAAACCATTGCGATGGTTGTATCTGCTGCAGCTAGATATAGGTTAAAATCTCTTTGATAATCGGGGGCGTACATTAATGATGCTTTTATTAAGGAATCTTTTAAAACATCAAAGGAAGCTTGCGCAACCTGATCCCAGACGAAGGGTACCTCCTTTTTCAAAAGACGTGTATAACCTTTAGCAAGTTCGGCGTAATTTGGAATGAACCTCCTCAAAAAGTTTGCTTTCCCTTGGAGTTTTTGAATCTGAAGCAAATTTGAAGGTGGAGGCAAATTTATGATTGCCTGGACCTTACAAGGGTCGAGACGAATCCCATCCTTGGAGACTACAAAGCCAAGTAAACGACCAGAACCGACGCAAAATACACATTTGTGTGGATTGAGTCGTATCTTGTAGTGTCGGCAACATAGAAATATCGCTCTTAAATGCTGCGGATGATCAGTTCGCTTTCGCGAATGAGCCGGAAGGTCGTCGAGGTATGGTTGAACGATGTTCTTGATGTCATGAAAGGCATAATTCATTGCCCTCTGAAAGGTCGCCCCTGCGTTCTTTAAACCAAAGGGTAATTTTCGGTATGCGAATGTGCCCCACGGATAAATGAATGTAGTCTTTGACTGGTCCTGTGGGTGGATATTAATTTGATTATACCTGGAAAATCCATCCATGAATGAAAAGATTTCGAATCCGGCACATTCATCAATTATCTGGTCGATGAAGGGTGTAGGGTAGTTGTCTTTCGGACAAGCTTGATTTACATCCCTATAATCGACACACACTCTGATTGTCCCTTGTTTCTTCATAACAGGGACAATATTCGATACCCAATCGGTTAGAGGAATCGGGTAGATGAAACCAGCATGGAGAATTTTTTCAACTTCTGCCTTAATGGCAGCGGCTTTCTTGGGGTGCACCTGCCTGAGCTGCTGTCGTACCGGTTTGACATCTGGATACATCTTAATTTCGTGTTCAACGATACTCGAGTCAATGCCTGGCATTTCATCATATGACCAAGCAAAGACATCTCTGAATTCACGAAAAAGAGCGTTGTATATTTCCAGTTCTGAAGGAGAACAACATTTGCCGACATAAATATTCTCTACAACATCCGTTTTAGTCGAGATATTTATGGCTATAGTCTCTTCAATATTGGACAAGTTTCGCTCGGAATCCACCGTATTTACAGTATTTGATAGGAATTCAAAAACTGAAGGATGATAAAGGTCGTCTTGAGTATCTTCTTCACAATCTGGAAGAAGGGAACGATGGTGGCAGTCATTCCATGGTGCCCCTTCAATCAACATTGATTGTATGATTCCTTCGTCGGTTCCATGCACTCGCGACCAAGGATATGAAGGGGTACCATATTCTCTAGACCTATCTACCCAAACGCTTGATGAGTGTTGATTTGGGTTTGCCTCCCATGCTAGAAACATTGATTGCTACAATACTTCTATTGGGCTTGGGGGCAAAACCATTGCATGATCCATGTTGATATCGTTTTCTAAGATCTTTGTGGAGGATATCATATTGCAGGTTCCTATCGACGCTACTCCCGCCAAATCAATTGGAGGTGCAAGAGCGAAAGTTCCCATTAGTATAGGATCTTTTAGTAGGCCTACTCCGATATTCTGAAGCGAATGGGTGCTTCCATGGATCATGGGAATGCTTCCTGTAACTTGTGAACCATTGGGGAGGAAGTTTTGTTGGTCGACGATCATAATACCCCCTGAAAGGGAAATGCAATCTTTCTAAAATAGGTTGACACAACAGCTGCCATGGCATATATCCACGGTCTTCCTAGTAGGATGTTATAATCAAGATTCCCATCGATGACTTCAACATCTATTTCTACTGTTTTTCCCCCTAGTTCAACCTTCAAGTTATTTAGGATACCATATGGGGTATATGTCCTTCCGTCGAACGCTTTCAATGTCGTCGAAGATCGCGACAAAGTTGGAGATCCTAAAGTTTTCCAGCAACTCATCGACATAATACATGTAGATGCCCCCTCATCAATAATTGTTCGATGAACAGTTTTGTTGAGGGCTTTCACTTGAATTAGGAAAGCTAGTTGAGTTGGTAACTGAGGATCGTATCCTTTGTGGTCGAAGGATACAAGATTGGAATCCTTAGGATCAACCCCACCAATGGCTGATAACAAAGCCTGCCTTTGGGATGGGCAATTTTGTAGTACTTCAAGAGTCGACATAGCGGATGGCGATTGGGCCAAATCTTCCACTATGTTATAATGCTGTGCCGCTCTAGCGCGAGGATTAAATGTCAACTTGTGTACTACTCCCTTTGGCGGTTTTATTGTTAATTCAGGAATGATGGGTGGTACAACTTCTGTCGAAGTTGTTGTCGAACTACTTGGTTGATGTTTTTCCTTGCCGTTCGACAGCTGCGGATTCCCGTAATCTTTGTTCCTTGTCGAAATCAAAGCATCATTTTGTTGCTTCGAAATCGACAACATTAGCACTTGCGACGGGGAAGCATTTCCACTATCAACCAGATTTGTTCCTGGATTTGGAAACGGATCAGTTAACACAACTGAGGTTTTCAAACTTTTAAAGAATTTCTTAAGCTCAGCTTTGTATGGACATTCTTTCGTCCAGTGATTCTCATCACATATCTGACACCCAAAGGGGGGTTTCCTATTTCCAGGAGGGTCTGAAGAAGTTTTTTCAGGAGATGACTCACCCTGTTTCTTCTTCTTCCCTTTGCCTTGTTTCTTCTTGCTTCCTGGTTGTTTGGTTTCTTTGCCTTTATCTGCTGATACGACATTTACTTCCGAAGCAAGAATTTCGTCTTTTGCATTTTGATCTGAAATCTTACGGGCTTTCTTGGACGTAGCCTTTGTAGATTTCGCGTTTTCCGTGCCAATCACGCCATCGCCGACGTGAGAGTCATTGTTTGATTTAGGAGGAGGAGGAATTGAGAATTCCGGTCTAGGGGCGTCAGGTATTTTGTCGTAGAGCGTGCCAGACTGAGTATAGACCAAGTCTAGGTATTGCGCACGAGCGATAACTTGCTCTTCCGTTACGACTCCCCCCTTTGCCACATCTTCCGTTATGGCAGGAAGTAACGACTTGATAAACCATTCAGCTAATAGCTGATCGGGAACGTACGTTTTTACCATCCTACGACGACGTCGCCACTCATGTATATGATCAGATATGTGAGTGGCCGTTGTCTGTTTGAAGTTGGTTAGGATTTCCGTTCCCGTTTCATACCTTATCGGTAATTGAAAATGGGTTAAAAAAGTCGTGGCTAAGGTACTGAAATTGTTGAACGAAGCTCTAGGCAATTCAATATACCATTTTGCCGCTGGACCCGTTAACGTCCTCTGAAAAAGGCGAAGCCTTATCGAATCATTGTTTAGGGTGTTTGATGAACACCATAGATGAAATGTCATCACGTGATTCGATGGGTCTTCACCTGGATTTCCATTAGATTTAGGAATATCTGATGGAAGTTTATGTGGAATTGCTGGCCACCAAGGGGCGTAAGCAATTGGATCGTTTGTTCACCGGTGTAAATCAGGTAACTCTAAAGCTGCCACGAATGGTAACTATTGATTCAGGTTAGGTGAAGCATACCCAGGATACGATGGAATTGCCTGAGCAGTTGGCCTTTGCATACCAGCATAATGCAGTTGATGCTGGTATGATTGATAAGGTTGGTGGACATGACCATTGTAAAATGGTTGATTTTGACCGTTTTGAATGTACGACTGTCCACTGTTCGCAAAGATCTGCTGCTCAGAACCTTGGTATACTTGTTGGAATTGTGGTTGTTGGTATTGCACCAACCACGGTTGTGAAGCCATGTTCTGTTGCGCTATACTAACCGTTGGACCAAGGTGTGGGGTAATTGTACCCGTTTGGACCTGTGTCGTCCCACCAGTTGGCGATTGTGGTTGAGTCACAGGGTCAAGGGGCTGTTGCATTATAACCTGAGAAATCTGAGGTTGACATACAACAGGCAGCGTTTGAACTTGTGACACTGTCACAATAGCCGGTGTGGTAGGTATATTCGACACAGGTACGCATTGTTGCATCGAATATACAACCCTTGGTTGTTGGGGTAGCATAGGTACCCAACCACTTGACGTAACTCCAGTATAACCTGAATACTGTTGTGAAATCCCGTATGGATATCCTCCCGGAAGGGGTAATGAAAGGGCATACTGCCCCCCATACGGTGGTAATCCAGAACTCAAGGGGATTGTCTGCCCTTGGGGACTGGATTGCCCAAATTGACCTCCAAATGAATCAATTTGTCGAGTCTCAACATAAGAGTTGCCGGATATTATTCCGGAGGAACAAATAGGAACGGACCATACTGTCGAAATAGCCCATGGGTGGACTCCTTCTAGCGATTGTGAGCTAGTCGGGACAGATGGTACGCCGGAAAACATTGTCGGAGTGACGGCAGGGAGTTCTGCTATCGCTGTGTCAGTCGACACAGTCCTAGATGTTGACGGTTGTTCAGACATTTTGAGTCTATCCAAAAGATTACCTAGCGTTTCTACAGGAACTTCCGCTGGTGGTGGACCAACTTCGGATGCCGAAGGAAATAGAGTGACCCCGACTCCAAAATGTGTTGGAGTACTTGCTTGCGGATCTTCTACAATTTCCTCTATCGAAATCAAACCAGGTGGAAGGGGAAGACCGTCAGGTCCATAAAATATTTCTGGTGCTGAAGAAGGGGTTGAATCGACAGCGACAGATGTTTGAGGAGCAAGACTCTCCGAACCGGTTGCTGATGGAACTGGTTCAGTCACACAAGTGTTTACTCTCAGACTAGGATCAATATCACTATCCCTCTGTGGCTGTCGAACTTCTTCTGTAGAGGCAGGGTTTCCAGAAATGTTTGGACTAACCGGAATCTCGGATGTTGTTGGAACACTTGTTCTAACTCTAATAGGAGATTTCGAACCGGTTAAACGAGTTCGCTTTGTCCATACTGTTTTCGATTCCAGAGACAAAGACGGTTGACTCGTAAGCCTCCACGAACGACGGGGTTTCAATTGAATTTCTTCCACGATTGCGGATTACTCGATCAACTAAAATACAAAAGGGGAAAGTGTGTTTCCGAATTAAATGAATTTTTAGACGCTTTAGGCACAACTTGCTTTTTCAATTTTAAAGAGTCGAGAAAAAGCAAAGATGACTCTAGTCTCCTTCGATTTTTAATGAGCCTGAAGTGACAAGTGCTCAGATGGACCTTTTCCGTTAAGGAGTCTGAAAAGGAACGAAAGGGACTACTCTGGAGTTCTAGGTAGAGGGTGTGCCAAACCAATCGCAAAACCGCAGAATACTTTTTAAGGTACGGGCGGTCAGTCTTCCCGAATGCTGTGTTCAGTGCATTGTGATCAGTAGGGCGGCCGACACGGCTTCCTATGGATAAAGGTTTTATGCCTATAGGGGTCTCCCAATATATACTCGACGGTACGTGGGAGCACAATCCGTACTGGTACTTATCGTCTCTCAGGAGGAATCACCCAACCATCAGTGAGGCCAACAGTTACCAGGTTTTACGACGTCGGAACACGTCTCTAGCCTAGACCTATATGTTGTGCGTTAAGTTACAAAGCGTTGTTAAGTTCATTCAATTTATTTTAGGTTGATCTTTCTTAGAAGTTTGCCTTTTTGGATCACCACGAGATGTAGATACAATTCCTAAATGCAGTCTAAAGATGATAAGCAAGCTTTTATCTCTTTTCAACCATGAAAATCCTAGCTACAAGGGGAAAAGAAAGACACAATCTTTTCTCAAAGAGCATAGAGCACACTGTAAATGCACTTTTCCTAAATCAAGCCATACAAACTGTCAAAATGCAAATGCACATATGCATGTATTTGTTTTCACTTTCTTAATATTGATGCCTAAAAAGAAAGTTGTTGTACAAATTTGAATTCGATTTCAAGTGAAAAACACAAAAAAGCTTCTTTTCGAAATCAAAAAGACGATTACAACACTTTATGATTTTGAAGTAAACACTTGTTTCGACACTAGAAATTCACAAATTCAAACCAAAAGACAAAAGTAAAAGCGTAATCAACTATCAGCAGCAAACAAACTTACTCCTAAGATCAAAATGACACTTACGACAGGTCTAGATCTAAGGGCAACAGTATGACCAGTTTACTTTTGTAATGGGAAACTGCAAATGATGTAACAAATACACAAAAACAAATATAGTTTCTTTTATACAACTGAGGCAGAATTGAGGCAAAGAAAAGGGGTTTTCAGATAGGTACACACACTAATAACAGGCTGCAAAAATCAAAGACAAAACTGAACAAAAAGAAGCAAAGAACCACAGCTGCACAAGGAAAAGGCTGATCAACGCACCTGTTGCATAGAGAAACTGAATTGCAGCGCAGGTAGCCCTCTTGGGACCTGCGTTGAAATGCAGAATCTCTTCACAGAGCTTGTGCTGAAGCAGAAACGAGAATTGTCTCTGGGTTCTGGGTCACGGTTTGCAGTTTAATCTATGGTTTTTGGCCGGATAAAAGCTATCAATAAGGTACAATTAGAGGGATGATTTAAAGGAGGACTAAGAGCTATCACAAAGGGCTGTTAGAGCATTTGTGGATCAGCTGTTCAAATCATAAACAGGCCTAGTGAATGGACTAGAGTAGTAGATCTCTACTTTGCATTTGTAAATGGCAAATGCAGTTCGATTTGGCACTCCTGAGTTTATGAGGAGAACAACAATGGAAACACAAATAAACTAACTAGATACGATCCCCAGCGGAGTCGCCAATTTGTTGTTGGGAAAAGTATCCATTCAGAATGCCCCTATTCCACTCTAAGGTGTGACAGTGCCTTAGCAACAAACAAGGAAAACTATTTTCGTATTCTTCTTTATGAAATGTAAGCGAAGAGGAAGGATGTAACTAACCTGTGTCTTTCGCTAGTTTGTTGATCCAATCGCTCTCCTCTTTGTTCGCTTCCCGCCGCCTGCTCCCTTACTGGCCCAGCTTCGCCAAGTTCCTGCAAGATCACAGAAGAGGAAAACTACACAAAAGACATAGATTTACATTCATAACTAGCTTAGGATCAGATTTAAGCTAAACATGCAAATATAACAAAGCATCATTGATACACAGCATGTAGGAGAAACTCAAATAGTTTTATTGATATAATAAGAAAGTCCAAGAGGAGATACAACCAAGTGAGTCCCGATCCAGCATCTACCTCCTAGCAAAGGAATCCCTTCCTCACCTCCAACAAAGCATAAATCACCCAATGCACTAATCTCAATCTCAAACCAACAACAATTCTCTGCAAAGTACAAAATTCCAGCCTCCTGGATCTCTGGGTGAGGGATCCATATACAGATGTAAGCAGAGAGGATGAGTCAGCTTATGTTTTGACTTGTGGCTTCTCTCTGTCAGTTCTTGCTTCCACTTGGAGGTTGAGAGCCTCTTACTCATCACTGGTCGAATTCATTGAGGCAAGTGTCATTGGAGAAGATTCTGGAAGCTTCTATTGTCTTTCCACCTCGTTGAATGAGCTTGCCATTTGTCATTTCCCGCTCAACGCACCCTGGTAGTGCATTCACCTGCATTGCAACGCACCTAGCTAGTGTATTTGGGTGCTTTGCAACGCAGGCAGCTAGTGGAGCATCTGAATTGATCCTGATTTGACTAGTTTTGAGCAATTTCTGGTGGAGAACTTCTGGGAGAAGCTGTCATTTGTTGACCTTGTTTCTTTAGGAGCTGGAACAACATCTTTAGGGACTTAGGATCCCTTGGTTTATGGACATTTCATGCTTATAGCTGTAAGGCACAAAAATGTCTATAACAAATATTATTCTTTGTAAAATGACCTGGCATAGTGTAACAAGTCAAGAGGGTTTTTTAACCTGAAACCTAAAAATTTGTAACAACAATGAGAAAATTTGTTAGAAATTTTGTAATAGACACATGATTTATTAAGAAATTATAACAGGAGAAAAAAATGGAGAAAAGTTATAAAATGAGCAATGTAACAACATTTCACCTTTGCAACCTGACCTGAAAAACGCCCTTGTCACTCCCATTGCTTGGTTTCCACAACTCGGTTTGAAGCGCCAATGCTAGTTAGAGGAGAAATTAGAGGCAATTTCTGAAGTTTGAATTTAAATGGAGCAGACGCCCTAGAGAAAATTCAAAGTTTCACATGCCACATTAATCTTCCATGAGAAAAATCATTGACTCATAGAGGCCAAATGGTCGAATGAGTCCATGAGTTCATTGGTGGATTAATTTTTTGAAGTCTTGGAAAGGTCCATGCCACTGCCAAACATTTGTCGGGTGAAGGGTAAGGGGAAAAGGCATAGTCTGATTTCAAAATTCGGTTGTCACCTCTCCCAAATTTCAAATTCCTCCATTAATTCAGTTGCTTCGTGGTAGGAAAAATGTCCCATCCACTCGCCTTCCTGCAAACAGAGCATGGAGCCTACAAATGGTAACAGAGACAGATAAGACGAAGGGGAGACAAAGAAGGTGGATAGAGGAAGATAGAGAGGGACAAGGTCCACATGAGGGATGAGGGTCAGTCAGAGTAGTCTTGCTAGAGACAAGTTGATGCAAAACCCAAAGGGTAAATCATCGACTCGTTAGACTAATCCCTAAGTTTCCACTTAAGCATGTCAATATTAGTTTATTGATTGTAATGTTATTTACACTACACATAGCCTCACATAAGTAATAATATTTCTTAGTATTACCATCACCTTTTCTTGAGAGATCAATTAGATGCAACATGGATCCAATTTGGATTATAATAGTTCGTCTTAGAAGTAATGATAAATTCAAACACTCTCTCTCCTAGACAAATTACAAGGCTTTGGCTTTCATTTGAAAATAAAATATAACTATTGATGTTCAAATTCTTACTACAACCAAACAAACATCCACTAATACTTTCAATATTTCCTAGTTGTCCTTAACTACTAATGTGAAATAAAATTTGGAATAACATGATTCATAATAGTTACCTCACTATGATCAAAATTTGTAAGGAGCAAGTGCTTTATTAACTTCACTACCTCCTACAGTACCATGTATTTCAATTCTATGATCTCTTTCTTTCCAAATAATAAGAACATATTAACAAGCACATGTTTTAGTTCTAATTCCATATGTAGATTCTTGTTAGTTGATTTGTCAAAGTTTTCATTGATAATATCCCATTTATATAGTGTCTTGATCTATTAGTGTATACCTTCTACATGCACCTCAATTTTTTACATTGTATCATGTGGATTTACCTCCACTCTTCCTTTGCTTAGAGCGGTCTTCCCCCATCAACAACACCCTTTGTTCTAACCACTAATTGAATTTTGTCCTACTTTCCGCTAATTTTCATCTCATTCATTCATGACTTATTTCTAATTTTATCACATATTTCCTTATTCAATTCTTCCTTGCATTCATGAATTGATCTCATTTGATTTAACCACCAATAATTGGTTACCTCAACATGTTGTAGGTATTTTTTTTCTCATTTTCCAAGGTTTTTACTCCCCTAAGGATATCATTTGTACCAACACCACCCCATTGCACCCATTAATACAATAGTTTACACCGCAATGGATTTGAAATCAAAGCGTAATCTTTCTTTCTCTACCAAAAGCATTTTTACCAATGCGGGGAATTCTTTTACTAGTGTTCCCTATGTTTCCTTTACCCATGAACTAAGACTTATACTATTGCGATGTAAAATCTATAACATATGGATCCGTAAACTGTTGTGGATATTCCATTGGACAGTTCATCACAACAAATTTGATAATATTATATTAAAAATTTGAGATTCTACACTATTAAATTTCTATTAAACTTTAAGATTTGTAGATTTAACTGTAACTAGTGCATGCATGCGAATGGAAATTATGCAGAAAAATAGAGAATGAAAAAATAATCTCACACACACAAATAAGACACAAAATATGCTCTGGGAAACCCTTTCAGGAGAAAACCCAAGTGGAAGGTGAGGTCACTTCACTCTCTTTCTCTGTCTGGAAAATAAGGATGTAGGTACAAAGAAGTAATCCATGTGGCCTGTGGGCTACTATAGTGCATAAAACCTTTCTGTGTGCTCTACATCCTATCTATATTGGCTATGTTTTCTCAGTTATGGAACAAAATTCTCTTGAAATAATGGAATGCCTCTTCCTCCTAGTGGCCCAGTGTTACACAGTATTTTGTCACACCTCCTACACTTCACTGTGACATACCTTGAAGTGCTCAAAATGTGACCATCATGTAGTGTACGTATTCAGATATGCAGCTCATATCCTCCTTAGAAAATTGTTTGGAAAATGTCTTGAGCTTTCCCATGAAGAAATATCTCTAAAACCCTAATTTTGAGACTCATCGCTCTTATGAGGTTAAAAGTCGTGATGGTCACTTGTTTCATCACTCTTGACCCATGATGACATCGCTATGTTCCCTTGTATACTTGCGATGATCCCCAAAAAGGAAACTTCCCCAAAGAGGATGACAAGCTTCGTGATCTATAAGCTTCTAGAACGGCGAGCTAGAGGTTGTTTGGCATACATGAGGTCGAATTCTCCCAACTTGGCCTCTTGGTCTTATCGCTATGACCTACCTCCTTGAGATGAGGACCTACTCCTATCTTTGGAGAGATCCTAACTCCCTTTCCTTGCCTATATATTCATCTTCTCCCATTCCTAAATGGTTAGAGGTTGGGCTGGTCTATCTCTATTTGCACCCTTATGCTAATATTGTGCCTAGAGGCTATTCATTTGACTTGTAGAAGGAGTGCTTGGAGAGTTATTGGCCTAGAATTGGATTACCACTCAAGCAAAACCTATCAATGTCAAGGTTTTGGTTGTAAGCTTCCCTTTATTTTCTGATAATAAACAACTGTTGGTTCACCTTCCCCAAATGCATATGTTCATGTATCATTTAGCTTGACATTCCTTGATCAGTTAAGTAGGTTTCTATTGGATTTTCTATTTTTTCGGCATGTATTATTGTGTCTTGATCAATTGTGAAGGTGCATAAAAATTGAGAGAAGCAGGAACAAGCTCGTGTGTTGGGAGCGGGATCCCCAAAGGGTAGTTTTGGGGCTAAAAGTCCATGTTTAGATCAATTATTGTAATATAATTTTAAAGACTCTGCATTTTGTGGTCGCGGAGTGTGAAGGGGTCATGAGTAAAAAAGGGTAGTCTGCCCTTAGTTTTGTAAAGTAAATTTGGTTGTAAGAGATCTACCCATGGTCCACAGACCATGAGATTGTATAAAAAGAGCTAAGCTTCAAGCAGTTTGAGGGACAAAACACAATGAGGAATGATGTAATGGAGTCATAGCTTTGGAGAAAGAAGTCTAAGTCTTGGATTATAGCGTAGGTAGAGGCTCTGCAACTGAGTGCGCAGAGGCTTAGGTTAGAAGTCTGAAATTGAGTGCGCGGACCCTGCTGCTGTGTGCATAAGGTGGACAGAGGTTGTAAACACTTGGAAGATATTAATAAAGAGAGATATTTTGCAATTTCTGTGCCTTTGTTCTATTGATGCATCTGTATGTCTTATGTATGAATTTCCATTATTATGCTTATATGATGCATGAATGAATGTGTTGGGTCTCTATAATACTAGTGATTACCCCATTACTATTGTAGTTATACCCCTTATTAATATTGTTGTGCCCCTATTGCCCCCATATTGTTATTACTGTGCCCCATAGAATCCCTCTATTTTTATTTTTGTGGCTTTATATTATTATTGTTAGGTCGGCTGGATTATATTGTGACTCCTTAGACTCCTATATATAGAAAGGAGGTTTTGTCATTTGAATCATCCAAGAATTTTCATTTATGTAATGTAAAGGAGGTTTCCCCCTCAAAGAGGCTGAATTCTAAGGCGTTGATCTATCTTTTCTATCTTTTCTTGAGCTGGTTTCATAACATTTGGTATCAGAGCTTTGGATTCTAGGGTTTCGCTGCTCCAAACAGGTCATCATGGAATTTTCGCTATAACTTTTTTTCTGCGACGTTTCAGAAGTTAAAAAAAACCCATTTGAGAAGAAATCACGCTGAACCTTGGGTCTGAATTTCAGAGCTTTTCGTGTTATATTTGCGGAGATATGATCTGAGGAAGTTGGTCTTTTTGCAGACTCCTGAATTACATTCCAAACAGGTGACCTGGGGAAAATCGTCATAACTTTCTTTCTGAGCATCGGATTGAAATTTCGTAAGAAGGTACAGAAAGAGGACGGACTTTAGTTTTCTTGTATATATTTTTCAGAGTCAAAGGTTGAAACAGTGACACGTGGCACTTCATACAAGTTCGCTCTACTGAACTAGTCTATAATCAGGTCACTGTGGGAGATTGTGCATAACTCTTTCTTGGAGAATCCAATTTGGATCAGACTAGTGGCATTGGAAAGAGGACACAGAAGGCTACTATAGGTCACAATTTCAGAACTGGATGATTCGAAATTACAGAGATACATCAGATTCAATATCAGGCTTCTACAAAGTGAAAAAAGGTGTGTAGTTTTTTTTTTTTTAAATTTTTGCATAAGCTTGGTTTGAAGGAATTCAAAGGGCATAGTAAAGCATTATTATCGGTAACTGATGCCCCGAGGAAAGAAAATGCAAACACCTAGTAAGGAACCTGAAAGCTCTAGCATGACTCATGAAGAAGAGGAAGAAATGCAACATGATATATCAAAATTACAAGACCAAGTGCAACAAGTGTCACTTGCACAAAAAGGAACAGAATCTAAGATGGATGGTTTAAAGAAAGATGTAGAAGCTAAGATGGATGGTTTAAAGAAAGGCGTAGAAGCTAAGATGGATTGTTTAAAGAAAGGTGTAGAAGCTAAGATGGACGATTTGAAGATAGATTTGAAGACAAACATGGAAGAATTGAAGAAGTTGCTACAAGAAAGGGTCACTAATGGTGAAAGGGTAGTAAAGGAAACTCATGATGAGAACAAAAGAAATGTTAATCATGATTCCATAGACTCTAATGTTGGATCGAAGACCCACCATATTCCAAAAATCGATATGAGGAAGTTTGATGGCAAGGATCCCGCAACATGGATATTACAGATGGAGCAATTCTTCGATCTCAATAATGTGCAAAACACACAAAAGGTACGTATGGAAACTTTATATTTGGAACCAAATCAGTTTGTATGGTATCAATGGCTTTGCTCTCGTAAACAATTTATCACTTGGGCAATTTTTACGGAAGAATTGATAGCACATTATGAGGATACAAAAAGCAACACTTTTTTTAGCCAATTGATAAGTCTCAAACAAAAGGGTTCAATAATGGAGCACATTGAGGAGTTCCAAAAATTGAACATAAGGGTAAAAGATATTCCAGAGGAGCATAGGATTGATGTGTTCATAGGGTCTTTAAAGGATAATATCCAACATGATGTTCGCCTTTGGGAACCTGATTCATTAGAGAAGGCATTCAGGTTAGCAAGAAAAATGGAAAGCAAAATTATGGCAACCAGGAAGCATACCACTCACAACTATAAAGACGGAAGTGTTGTTGCCCCTAGTCTTCCACAACCTATAAGGTTGACACCACAACAATTGGAAGAAAAAAGAGCAAAAGGGCTTTGTTACAGTTGTGATAGCAAATACACTAAAGGTCATAAGTGTGCTGAGAAGAAATTATTCTACATAGATTGTGAAGAGGAAGAAGAAAAGGAGCAAGAAAGGTCAAAAGAAGAGGATATACTCCAGGAACAAAGCCTAGATGAAGAACAAATAAATCCGACCATATCTTGTAATGCATTGGCGGGAATTACCACTCCTCAAACCATCAAGATAGAAGGACAAATCAAGAAGAAAAAGGTAATAGTGTTGATTGATTCAGGAAGCACCCACAATTTTATTCATTGTAAGGTAGCAAAAGAATTGAATTGCTTCCTATATCCAGCACCAGAGTGTCAAGTGATGATTGCAAATGGAGGAACAATAAATTGCTCTGGAAAGTGCCATAATATCAAGCTATCCATGGGAGAATATGTATTGACTAGCCCAATGCTTTCCATTCCAATGGGAGGTGCTGATGTTGTACTAGGAGTCCAATGGCTACAATCCTTGGGTACAATAGCTTTTAATTTTCAAGAACTTTTCATCAAATTTTCTATGGAAGGAAAGGAAGTTGAATTAAGGGGTATTGCAGGGAAACCAGGAAAGATAATCAGCTCTAATGGTATGACAAAGCTTCTAAAAAAGGAGCAAAGAGGTGTAATTGCACAATTATGTTCGCTAGATGTTTCCACATTGGAATCATCTATTTCTCCAGATCTCCAAAAAGTCCTGGACAATCATTCCAAGGTATTTGAGACTCCCAAAGGTCTCCCACCTATGCGTGATCATGATCATGCTATTCATCTGATTCCAGGAAGTGTTCCTCCAAACATCAGGCCGTACAGATATCCCTATGTCCAAAAGAGTGAAATTGAACGTATGGTTGCAGAAATGCTAGAGGCTGGTATAATTCAACCGAGTCAAAGTTCTTTCTCTGCTCCAGTAGTATTGGTGCACAAGAAGGATGGATCATGGCGCATGTGTCCGGATTATAGGGAGCTCAACAAGCTCACTATTAAAGATAAGTTCCCCATTCCTGTCATTGATGAATTACTGGATGAATTGCATGGATCAATTTACTTCACCAAGTTGGATCTTCGTTCAGGATATCATCAAATCAGAATGAAGATTGAAGACATTCCGAAAACAGCATTTAGAACTCATGAGGGTCATTATGAATTTTTGGTCATGCCTTTTGGCCTTACCAATGCACCTTCAACATTTCAAGGTTTGATGAATTCAATTTTCAAACCATTCCTTAGAAAATTTGTGTTAGTATTTTTTGATGATATACTAATCTACAGCAAGTCTTGGAAGGATCATGTTGAACATGTTGACAGGGTGCTACAACTATTGGAGGAGAAACAATTATATGCAAAAAGATCCAAATGTTTCTTTGGAGTCCAGGAGGTGGAATATTTGGGTCATATTGTATCTCATGAAGGAGTTAAGGTAGACCCTAGCAAAATTAAAGCCATTAAGGAATGGAAAATCCCCACATCCATAAAGCATCTGCGAGGATTTCTTGGGTTGACAGGGTATTATCGCAAGTTTGTTAAGAATTATGGGAGAATAGCAGCACCTCTAACAACATTATTGAAGAAAGATGCATTTTCATGGACTCCGGAAGCAACAAAGGCCTTTGAACATCTTAAAGAGGCAATGTGCCAAGCACCGGTCTTAGCTACACCGGACTTCACAAAAACCTTTATTGTGGAATGTGATGCTTCAGGAAATGGAATTGGTGTTGTTCTAATGCAAGATGAAAGACCCATTGCTTTTGAAAGTCGTCCAATCAAGGGAAAGTTTTTAAGCAAAGCTATTTATGAGAAGGAAATGTTGGCAATACTCCATGCACTTAAGAAATGGCGACCCTACCTAATGGGAAGACACTTCAAGGTAAAAACGGATCATGATAGCCTTAAATACTTTTTAGAACAAAGATTATCCTCTGAAGAGCAACAAAAGTGGGTCACAAAGATGTTGGGTTATGACTTTGAAATCATCTACAAAAAAGGGAAGCAAAATGTGGTGGCAGATGCACTCTCAAGAAAGGATGAGGATGTGGAAGCATTGTTGTGTGCCATTTCTATTATCCAACCAGATTGGATAAACGAAGCAAGGGAGGAATGGAAGAATGACGAAGAAGTGTGGGCACTTATTCGAAAGTTACAACAAGATTCCAGTACGTCTGATACATTTAGCTGGAAAAATGATTCGTTATGGTACAAAGATCGCTTATACCTCTGTAAGAATTCCCAGCTAAAACAAAAGATTCTTATGGAATTGCACACTTCTCCCTTAGGAGGGCACTCAGGATTTTTAAAAACTTACCACAGGGTTAAGAAGGAATTTTTTTGGGATGGCCTTAAATCAGATATTCAAAAGTTTGTGGCGGAATGTTTGGTTTGCCAACAAAATAAAGTTGAAACAATTAAGACACCAGGTCTATTACAACCTTTATCCATTCCAAGCCAACGTTGGGAGGAGGTTTCAATGGATTTTATCACAGGTTTACCCAAGTCTGAGGGAAAGAGTGTCATCATGGTGGTAGTTGACAGACTTACCAAGTATGCACACTTTTGTGCATTATCACATCCATTTAAAGCCAGTACAGTTTCTACTGCATTTATGGAAACAATTCAAAAGCTACATGGAAACCCAAAGATTATTGTAAGTGACAGAGATCCCATTTTCACTGGAAATTTTTGGACAGAATTATTTTCTTGTCTTGGTACTCAGTTAGCTCATAGCTCATCTTATCATCCTCAATCTGATGGGCAAACTGAGATAGTAAACAAATGTTTGGAAGGATATCTTCGTTGCTTTGTATCTGATAAACAGACACAATGGGTCAAATGGTTGCCTCTGGCTGAATGGTGGTATAACACTTCCTTCCATACAGCAACAAAAATGACCCCATTTATGGCACTTTATGGGTATCAACCACCATCCATCACATCATATTTAAGAGAAAATTCTAAGGTTCAGGCAGTGGAACATCACATCGAACATCAACAACAAGTCCTCCAACTCTTAAAGGATAACCTCGTGTTGGCACAAAATAGAATGAAACAACAGGCAGATCAACATCGCAGTGAAAGAAGTTTTGATGTAGGTGATTGGGTATTCCTACGGCTACAACCATATAAGCAAATGTCCCTCAAGCAAGCTAAGAAGGATAATAAATTATCACCAAAGTATTATGGTCCGTACAAGGTGTTGCAAAAGATTGGTACTATGGCATACAAATTGGAGCTTCCTGCAGCTTCTCGATTGCACCCAGTTTTCCATGTTTCATGTTTAAAGAAGGTTATAGGCGACAAGCTCCCAATTCAAACAATATTGCCAGAACTTGACGAGGAAGGAAAAATTATATTGGAACCGAAAGCAGTCACAGAAACAAGAACTCGACAGCTACGAAATCGATCAATTTCAGAGTATCTTATCAAGTGGAAGAACTTATCCGCTGAAGATTCCACATGGGAGGATGAGAATTTTATGCAGAAGTATCCAGAACTACTCAAGCGTTGAGGACAACACTTTTTTGAAGGAGAGGGGCATGTTGGGTCCCTATAATACTAGTGATTACCCCATTACTATTGTAGTTATACCCCTTATTAATATTGTTGTGCCCCTATTGCCCCCATATTGTTATTATTGTGCCCCATAGAATCCCTCTATTGTTATTTTTGTGGCTTTATATTATTATTGTTAGGTCGGCTGGATTATATTGTGACTCCTTAGACTCCTATATAGAAAGGAGGTTTTGTCATTTGAATCATCCAAGAATTGTTCATTTATGTAATGTAAAGGAGGTTGCCCCCTCGAAGAGGCTGAATTCTAAGGCGTTGATCTATCTTTTCTATCTTTTCTTGAGCTGGTTTCATAACAGAATGCAATTACATTGAATAATCTAACACAATTACGAACATCCATTTACGTGGTGATTAACTATAACTGTTTGATAAGATAAGAAATTCATTAAGAGTAATTATGGAATCTGCACAGATCACTGCCATAGTAGCATGAAAGTACCTGAGCAATAGGTTAGGACTGCGTGAAGGTCACTTGTATCCTTTCACAGAGGTATAGAATGATGGAACATAGGGCTAGTCTTAAAAGCCCTAGAGCAAAGTGACCTGTGCAAAGACAAAAATAGAGGGAATCAAATGACATCACAACCATCTCAGGGTGCAGAAACGTGGTTCCAACATCCCCCCATACTGCTTTGGGTAAGACTTTGATCCGTGCTTCGCAGGCTGATGCTGAAAGGGCCAGTAGTGTAGGGATTTGTTTAGCTAACTCACGCTGAACCTGGGTCAGGACCCCTCAAGCCAACAAATGGTTTCATTGTCGTGACTAGAATCTGCATAAGAGATGTGTGATGTTGTATCATTGGAATCTAACTAATAAGGATATTAGAGACTGGTTGGATAGGAAGATCCATGAATTCGTGGCGTAGGAGAATAGAAACCTGTGACTGACAAAGGAACAATGGTTAGATAGATACCTATATATAGAGATCCATGAAATCTTTTTCTGCTCCTTCCCTATTGAGCTATACGAGTGGATCGTGAAGCTAGCAGATAGCCAAGGGAGGTGGAAACTTGACAGTCCTATTGTTTGGACCCCGAAGCTAATTTAGAAATTGGAAGAAACTGAGGAAAAGATCGCCTGTGCTATCGATCATTGGCTCGATCGCGTCATAGGAGGATTTGTGACTGAATTCGCAGTTGACACCTCAGTCAACTACAACGAGGTGGAGTGACACATATTCAAAGGACTACGAGGTAAGTATGTGAAATCTTTGAATACTTGGATTAAAATGCTATTGTGCGAAAAACGGGTTATGCAGCTACTTTGGTGTTTGGAACTACGCGAAGTGGAAAAACTTATAGGAACGAAGGACAAAAGGGTCCAAAGTATAGTCCATTGATTTCACCTCTCCGAGGTTATGAGGAAGGGATAGTGAAGGCTTCTCCACGAAGTGCTATTTAGTTAATAAGACAAGGATTCTCATGAATACCACCTTTACCCACACCACCTCCAACTTCACCACCATCACCTCCAACTTCACCCATACCACCTCCACCTCCATCGCAGTTTAGTATGGCAAATGAAGTAAAGCTGCCATTGTTCAAAGGCTTGGGAAATGAGGACCCAGACTAATTTTGGTTCGTTGTGAAAGTTGTATGGGAAGCTCAAGGTGTTACAAATGATCATTTAAATAAGGCGACATTAGTTAGTGCTCTGTAAGATCACACGCTAACCTAGTATATCAAGTACTCAAATGATAACTCGAATGCTAAAGTGGCAGACATCTAGACAACACTAAATAGAGAATTCAATAGGCCTAAATCTCATGTGCAGTCGATTGTGGGATTCAAATAGATCGCGATGCAACCAGGAGAGATGCCTTGGGAGCTATATCAGAGATTGAAATGTACAATCCACGAAGCCAACCTGAATTTGATAGATGGATAACATCGCGACTAGTTTGTGGCTTCGCTGTTTCTACACTTAAGGGTCGCGCTATCGCAACAGAAGATAACAACTTAGGTGGAAGCCTTAGAGATTGCAATGAGACTGCATGAAAATCTGATGTAAGATCCAGACCTGGGGGTTCAGAAGATCCATGCATAGCTGAAAAATCTATGCCTTGAGATCCAAATTCAGAACCAGGACAAAACGGTTCGACCAGAAGTACGCGAAGAGGTATGGTGCTTGAAATGTAAGAGTCAGGGTCATGAAAAGTACCATTTCCCTATCTTTGCAAACTATATTGCAGGAGGATGACTGATGCCTTTGAGGTGAGAGGCTCAAGCAGAGTGCGGGGCTTGCATTATGGTGCACTATCTATCAAGTAGTAGGAGAACATGCCACAAATAATTTTCATATGCTGCAGAAGTTTGTACAGACACCACAACAACTGTTCTATAACTTCTGTAGGTCAGTAGGGAATGATGAGTGAAATTGCAGGAGTTATGAATTGATGATGGATAGAACTCCCACCTATAGGGTTCAGGCTGAAATGCACCCCCCTAACCAGAGTGTAGGGATGGCGCAGACAGGATTTCAGGGACGTGAACAAGGCCGAGGTAGAGGAGGACCTGACAGAGGTCGAGGATAGTTGATTTGCTACAATTGCGAAGGACCAGGACACTATGCCCATGATTGCACTAATCCAACACGTCCATCATGTAAGTATTGCATGTTGCTTGATCATGAAACGAAAGACTGTCCTATGCTGATAGCTAGGATACATTAAAAAGGGGCACTACCACCTCCACCGACTCAGAACTTATAGATGATGAGGACTAAGCCACGCGAAGAAGATCCAAACGTAAATATAGTGCTCAAGAGCGGAATTGCGATATGAGATGATGAAGGGAAACAACCAAAAGACAGTGTGTGGGTCCACAGAGCTCCGACAAAGGAAGTTGAGTTTGATTTGGAGCGTGCATATGAAACTTTCATGGAAGCTAAGAAGAGCTTTGTTAAGGCCTCCACCTCAGGAAGCAAGGATAAGCCTGATCAGGAGATGGACCCCTCTATGCTCACAACTTTCCTGGAGACCTGTATGAAGTTACTGTGCGATAGTAAGGTTGTGGTAGGGTTGTAAGAACTCATCAATAGATGTGCTGGAACTACGCCGGGTGAGCCGCACGTAGTACGAAAGATTGGCAATCATAAGACAAGGATGGGATGGGAGATGAGACTGACCACACAGATCAAAGAGTATGAAATGGATCAGGTTATTTTGGACCTGGGGTCAGACGCGAATGTCCTACCAAAGAAAACTTGGGAACGAATGGGGAGACATGCGCTACATTGGTCTTTGATTCGGCTAATGTCAGGCTAAGCAGTAACTCCATAAGGCAAAAATGATTCATGTGTGATATTCCATCAAGTAGGTCTTCATTATATACATGAGGGAGAGACTGTTCAGTTCATCTCCCGATGATTGTTCATATTTCTTATTTATCTATTTACATAAATTCACCCAATCACAAGGATTAGGTGTCAAAATTCCCCCCTTAATCTGAAGGGATGTTGGTGAGTCCAAGCATCATTCTAAATCATTCAAGCTTTTCTCTTCCTAGAGCTTTGGTGAAGATGTCTACAATTTGCTCATTTGTGGAATAATGACGGAGATGGATTGTTTTGGCCTCAACATGATGTCGAATAAGATGATATTTAGTATTGATGTGCTTCATTCGATCATGGAACTTTGGGTTCTTGGCCAACTTTATTGCAGAGGTATTGTCAATCATGAGTGGAGTTGATTGTACTTGTTTTACCTGCAAATCTTCAAGAATTTTCCTGAGCCACACAATTTCTTTTGTTGCTTCAGCTGCTGCCACGTATTCTGCTTCCATTGTGGAATCTGCTGGAACTGATTGTTTGCGTGATCTCCAGGAGACAACTCTTGATCCAAGACTCATAGCATATCCTAAAGTTGATACCCCAGTTTCTTTGTCTCCATCGAAGTCTAAATCAGAGTATCCAATCAAGCTGAAGTCGTCCACCTGTGTATACTTGATTCCAAAGTCTTGAGTTCCCTTCAAGTACCTTAGAACTCTTTTTGCAGCAGACCAATGTCCCTCACAAGGCTTTTGCATAAACCTGGAGAGGATTCCAACAGCAAATGAAATGTCTGGTCTAGTAGTAGTTAGGTAATTGAGACTTCCTACAAGCTGTCTATACTTTGTTGCATCCTCAAATTCTTTTCCTTCAATAGATGTGAGCTTTAAGTTTTGTTCCATTGGAGTAGTAAGAGGATTGCACTCTGTCATGCCAAACCTGTTCAATAGATCTCCAATGTATTTCTTTCGAGAAAGAAATATGGACTTCGGATGTTGGGTTACTTCAATGCCAAGATAGTAATGAACATAGCCCAAATCAGTCATTTCAAAACTTTTCCCCAATTCCTTCTTTATGGATGCAATGTAGCTTTCATTGTTCCCTGTCATCAAAAGATCATCTACATATACCACAAGATATACAACTATTTTGCCAACTTTCTTGACAAATAAAGTTGCATCATCAAGATCATAATGTTTGAAATTGAGTTTCAAAAGATGCTCAGTTAGATTTTCATACCAGGCTCGTGGTGCTTGTTTGAGGCCGTACAAGGACTTCACCAGTTTGCATACTTTATGTTCATGTCCTTTCATAGCAAATCCTTCAAGATGGGACATAAAAACATTCTCTTTTAGATCCCCATTTAAGAGAGCAGTTTTTACATCCATTTGGTGGACTTTCCAGTCGTTCTGAGCTGCTAGTGCAAAGAGTGTCCAGATGGTAGCCCATTTTTCTATGGGGGAAAAATTCTCCTCATAATCGATCCCTTCCTTCTGTGCAAAACCTTTTGCCACAAGCCTAGCTTTGTGCTTGTCAAGTGAGCCATCAGCTTTATACTTGTTCTTGTAGACCCACTTGCAACCAATTGGTTTAGTTCATAATAGAGGATTAACCAGCTTCCAAGTGCTGTTCTTTATGAGGGCATCATACTCCTTTTGCATTGCTTCTTTCCATTCATCATGAGAAGCAGATTCTTTGAAGGAAGTTGGTTCAAAATATGTAGACAAGTTCAATTCACAATCATAAGAAACATCCATATAACCAGGTGAATTAGAGTCATCCAGATCACCTCCATTTTTCCGGTTTGAATTTCTAGTTCCTGTCTTTCTAACTTCATTAGGATGAACAATTTCAAGTGTCTTTGTCAGCCACTTTGGGGGACCTTTTTCAGATGTTCTAGGCTCCTCCGTTGATTGAGTTGGGACTGAATCAAGATTGAGTCTCCCAATTCTATCAATCACAACACGTAAAGCATCATCTGTTGTTGGAGTTTCATGCGGGGGAGAGTGTTCTTCAGAAGAAGATTCCACATGTTGATCTAGTATAGGAATCCCCCCTTCAAGATGTGGAATATGATTATCAAATTCTTGAAATGATTTTGCTTTTGCGAATCTATCCAAGCGATCAAGTTGCCGCTCAACAACATTGTCAGTTTTGGATGATTCAAGAAAAAATACATCTCTAGATACAACAAACTTCTTATTTTCTTCATCATAGAGAAAATATGCTTTGGAGGTGTTTGAATACCCCAGAAAGATACAGTTACGACTTCTAGCACCAAGTTTGTTTCTATGTACCTTTGGTATCAAGGCATAACAGGTGGAACCAAAGACCCTGAGATGCTTTACCGAAGGAACATGTCCATACCACATTTCATATCGAGTCTTGTTTCTTATAGCATTAGATGGAAATCTATTCTTTATATATGCAGAACATAGAACAGCATCAACCCAAAACATTATCTTTATATTTTTGAAGAAGAGCATGGATCGTACCATATTTAAGATTGTCCTATTCATTCTTTCAGCTAAACCATTCTGTTGGGGATTATAAGGCACCATTCTTTGATGTTTGATCCCATGTTGGTGAAGATAGTTTTCAAATTCATTTGATGTGTATTCTTTTCCATTATCAATGTGAATAGACCCAATATGAGATTGTGCATCATTTTCAATCCATTTATGAAAATTCTTGAATGTTTGAAAAGCATTAGATTTGTTCTTCAATAAATAAATCCAACACATTCTGGTGTAGTCATCAATAAATGTCATGATATATTTATTTCCATTTGCAGAAGGAATAAGCATTGGACCACATACATATGAATGAATGAGTTCAAGTTTTCTATGTGCTCTTGAATGTGAATCATGAAAACATTGTTTGCTATACTTTCCTAGAATGCAAGAATCACATTGCTTAAGTTTCCTAGGAATTGTAGGCAAACCGGCAACACCATTTTTCTTCAATAAGTGGAGACTATCATAGTTCAAATCTCAAAATCTAGCATGCCATAATAAACTTGATGGAAGTTTACCTTCTTCATGATGAGAATTGTATGAGAAATGTTGTGTACGAGCAGAGGATCCTTGCAGCTTGAGAAGCCTTTCTTCTTCTATTCCCCTCATGACAAGTGAGTGGTCAGATGTTTTTCTTACCTCAAGCTTGCCATCAAACATATGAATGGAGTGACCTTGCTGGTGGATGTGGACCAAGGACAACAAGTTTCTCTTGAGCTGTGGGAGATGTAGAACATGATGTAGAAGAAAGTCTGGAAGACCAGACAGTTTAAGCCTAATTGTGCCAAGCCGTGAAGGCTTGATTTTGATTGGTCTGCAAAGTATACTGCTCCATCAACATTGTCAGTGAAATCTTCAAAAACATCTTTTCTACGAGTCATGTGATAGGTTGCTCCTGAATCAAGCAACCAATCATTTTTCCAAGAAGCAAGTGAAGCATTAAATAAATCTTCATTTACTCCAATGTTACATTGTGCCACAACATAGTGAGCTGATTCAAGTGCTTTAGCTTTGTCTGTATCATCAGTGTTACCTTTCTGTTGGTTTCTTTTCTGCTCAATTTTGTCCCATGGTAGCTTGCATGTAGAGGCATCATGTGATCCATTTCTTTTGCAGCGAATGCAACACAAATCTTCCTTTTCTCCTTGAGAGTGTCTGCCCCCCCTGCCTTTGAAATATCTTCCTCTTCCTCTTCAACCACCTCTTCCTCTTGAAGAATGTTGAGCAGGATGCTTTTGTTTATAAGCAAGGCACATAGCCTCTTCAGAAGATTTAGGGGCTATCTTCTTTCCAAAAGCTTTCTCTCTTTTAGCAAACTTTTTCACAAGAAAGTCAAAGGTGATATCTTTGAGATTTCCATTGGCTTGCAATGACTCAAGATAATTGGAGTAAGTAGGATAAAGTGCCTTGAGAAAAGATATAAGAGGAATATCCAATTCAACCTTAGTGGATCTGATATCATGCATTATAGACTTTACTTCATATGCAAGAGCAAGAGGATCATTATTTTGTAGTTCAAGAGTGAGGAGTTTAATCATGAGTTGAACAAATTCAAGTGCAGAATGTGAGTCATAGAGTTCTTTAAGCTTTTGTAAGGTTTCAAAGGTAGTTGAATATGTCAAAATATGGCGACTCACCTCTTCATTTACAAATGCTGCAATTAGTGCATAAGCTTTGTTGTTCTTGTTTTCCCAAATGACGAGCTCTTTGTCTAAGGTAGGCTGTACTGGTTCATTGTCACCATCTCCGACACACACTCCTTTCCACAACTCGTTGAAAATGAGAGTGTGTTTTATCATCTGGGACCATTCAGGATAATTCTCCTGGCTAGTGAGAACTATTCCCACCATGGATATGATTGAATGCATTCTGTAACAAAAATTTTTGCTGCAAAATTTTACTCTTAATGGGAAACAATATACATCTGATATGATGGGACAACAAACTCAACTTGACAACAAATGTCAATACCCAAGATATATATATATATATATATATATATATATATATATATATATATATATATATATATATATATATATCTATATATATATATATATATATATATATATATATATCTGACCCTTTTTTTTGTTTCTTTTTACATTGATCACCCAATGCAACCCTTCAAAAAATTTTAACACACAAAGGCGATTTTATAACATGCACAAATTAGTGCTCAACTCACATATACATTATAGGACAGCGTACCAAAAACAGTTCAAAATACCATGTATATTCAACGCATGGCTTCAACGCTTGCTCTTCATAAACCAGTGAATAGTTTCTTGTTCCGATACCATACCATGCTTGGCCAAAAAAAAAACTTCAACATATGGCCAAAAACTTCAACGTATGGCCAAAAAATTTTAGCGTTCAATACCAACGTTACCAGCGTTTTATGTCAAGAAAAATTCAGCATTCAGTACCAACGTTACCAACGTTTTATGCCAAGAAAACTTCAACATTAAATACTAACTTTACCAACGATTTATGCCAAGAAAACTTCAATGTTAAATACCAACGTTACCAACGTTTTATGCCAACAAAACTTCAGCATTCAATAAGACTATCGTTAATACAATGCCATGAACTTCAACGCATACAATGACAACAACTTTAATATACCATAATGCCAGCGTAAATACCAGCATTATATGCCAAAAAAACCAACGTTATATACCATATAAATGCGTGGAGGCACCAGTTCTCTCTAGCATGGTCCGGAGGCGAGGTTCTACCAGAAACCCCAAGTCTGTTATTTCGAATCCTCATATGAAGGCTCCATGTATCAAGCAGGCAGCTCGCCACCAAGGCTGCTCGCAAGTCTATAGCCACTTAGTAAACTTCAGCAGCACAACCTCAAGGCATGCAACAATTCATAAGGTTTTTAGGTCAGAGGCTGTCAGGTCAGAGGATTCAGAATTAATTATGGCAGACAGAGCACACAGGGGCAGTGGAGAGAGAAGGCAGAAGGGAGTTACAACTATTTTTTGGAAGCTGGCTCTGATACCATGTCAGGCCAGGCAGTAACTCCATAAGGAAAAAATGATTCATGTGTGTTATTCCATCAGGTAGATCTTCATTATATACATGAGGAAGAGACTGTTCAGTTCATCTCCCGATGACTGTTCATATTTCTTATTTATCTATTTACATAAATTCACCCAATCACAAGGATTAGGTGTCAATAACTAAGAATGGCATATAAGTAGAAGATCATCCCCATGGGGCAGTTGCAGGGGGTGATTGTGGATATTGAAGGTGCAAGCGCGCTCGCTGAATTTGAAGTAATAGAGATAGTGGATGACAACAATCGCTATCCCGCACACCTAGAAATTTATTTGGCTACTAATATGAATGGGGTAATCAATCTAAAGAAGAGGAAGATGATGTTCGAGATGAAATCGTTGTGTGTAATAATACCCCTAGATCCTGCTGAAGGATCACGCTATACTGAACCAGTCCACGATTAAGAAAGTGATGACAATCTGGACTGTATCTATAAGTTAACAACGCGAGACCAATATTAGGTGAATTCCACCGTGGATGGACGGATTACTTGGGATTGTGAGAGTTCTTGCACTTTAGACTCTGATGAAGATATAGAACGCTGGAAAAATAAGTTACATGATGTAACTACGCTAAATTTCAATATGATGACCTAATCACTGTGTTGTGTGTCCTCAGAGGTAAGGAATCCACCTACTTATGATGGCATGAGTGAGGTAGATATCATTTTGGATGCATTTGAAAGAGATACCAGAAAAGCAGCGCTTCTAGGCATTGGACTGGGCACTGCGCGCTACGCTCGCAAGATGGTGGGGTACACATAAATGAAGCTTTAATGATTGGCACAAGCGCATTTGCCCAAGTGGACCCAAGCTTATGGAGAAAAGCCCCAACTTGAGTGGGTGCACTTATTCTGTCATACCTTAGATGTTGTCCTAATGAATTGGTATGTAGAAACAAAGCTCCACCATGGTACATGTGAATGGCATGTTCTGCGCGAGGGCTTTGTGATGACATTCAATTTTGAAGACAGGTTTGACTACATTGATGAGGTGCTACAAGAAGTGAAAGCAGCTATCTTTCAGATACCATAGGATCCTTTGGACCTAGTTTAGCCTGAGTGGGCTACTTAGCTAAGTCATGCACTGGAATGCTATAACATGGCCGCTGAAGAAGACGATGAGGATCAATGGAAAATTAACATTCCGGAAACAGAAGGTCACCGCGAGGTTAAAGGACCACAGATTGAGAACTCTGATAAAACCGCGTCGTTGAAAACGAAACAAGTGAACATTGGTATGGAGGCAGAACCAAAATTCATGAATATTGGAGACTATTGGTACGATGCAATGGTGGACAAAGTCACTGAATTTCTCTGCGAATATGATGACTTATTCCCTACCAAGTTTACGAATCTGAAGGGGATAATCGGGGACCTAAGAATGATGAAGATTACATTGAAGCCCGATGCGAAGTCAGTTAAGCAAAGACCTTACTGTCTCAATCCAAAATATAAGGAGAACGTCTGCTTAGGGCTAGACAAGATGCTCCCGGCAGGCATCATTGAGCTTGTGGAAGAATTTGACTGAGTAAGCCCTATGGTGTTACAAGAGAAGAAGCAAAAGGATGAGATAAGGATATGTGTGGATCTTAGAAAGCTGAATGATGCTTGTGTGCATGATCCTTTCCCAACTCTGTTCACTGATGAAGTGTTGGACAATGTAGGTGGTTAGGAAGCATATTCCTTCACTGATGGGTTCTATGGGTACTGCTAGATCAAAATTGTGCCAAAGGATAGGAGTAAGACAACCTTCACGACTAAGTGGGGTTGTTTTCAGTACACTGTAATGCCGTTTGGATTGAAGAATGTGCTTGCGATCTTCTCGCACTCAGTTGTTGCTGCATTCAAGGAATTTATTAATAAGTTCTTGGAGGTATATTTTGATGACTGGATTGTATTTTGGCTAGTTGACGCCATGTAGTGAGCTTGCGTCTAATGCTAGATACCTGAAGATACCAGATCATGCTCAATCTCAAGAAGTGTCTGTTTTGCGTTTTTTTTCGGAACCTGTTGGGGCATGTGGTTGGCAGACAGGGATTGATGGTAGATCCTGCAAAAATAGCGGTGATATTAAACTTGGAAGCACCAAGGAGTGTGAAGCAACTGCGCACTACCTTGGGACATACAGGATATTACAAAAAGTTTATCAAAGGCTACGCCTAGATCACCGCGCCTATGGAGAAATTGTTGAAGAAGGATGTCACATTCTGTTGGAACAATCACTGTAAGAAGAGCTTGGATAGATTAAAGGAAAAGATGGTCACCACGCTGATTCTAGTCTTCTGGGACTGGAAGAAAGAGTTTCATGTGCATGTTGATGCATCATGTATAGCGTTAGGGGCAGTACTGATATAGGTTGGTGGAGAAGGATTGGACCATCCTATCATGTTTGCAAGCCAAAGATTATCCAAAGAGGAGAAGAACTATTCCACCACTTAGCGCGAAGGGCTAGCTATGGTATATGCACTCTAGAAGTATAGGCACTACTTGTTGGGAGTCCATTTTAAGATGTATACAGATCACTCTGAGCTGAAGTACTTGGTCAATAAGCCTGTTTTGGAGGAGAGAATCTGTAGGTGGCTCTTATTATTCCAGGAGTATGATTTTGAGGTTGTTGTGAAGCCTGGATGATTGAATGTGGGACCAAACCATCTATCGTGCATCGAAATGGGGGAGGAACCCACTAACTTGGAAGAAGGATTGCCTAACGCACAACTATTTGTAGTGCATGTCATAGATGGTCATTTTGAGGATATAATACACTTCCTAATGATAGGTACTGCACCGGAAGGATACACTATCTAGCAAAAGAAGGAATTAGTGGTGCATGTGGCATATTTCTTTGTCATTGCTAGACATCTGTACAAGATGGGGACTGATGAGATATTGCGACGGTATGTACCTGAGTTCGAAAGAAGAAGCATCCTCAAGGACACTCATGGGGGCGTTGCGGGAGACCATTATGCAGGAAGAGCAACCACGCAGAAGATTCTACGTGTAGAGTTATGGTGTCCAACCCTTCATCAAGACTCAAAAGCATATTGCAAGGTGTGCGATGTGTGCCAAAGAACTGGAAGGCCATCGTAGAGGGATGAGATGCCTTTGAATCCATAGATGACATTGCAACCCCTTGAGAAGTGGGTGATATATTTTGTGGAGCCTATTCAACGACAAGGAAAGATGGGAGCTAGGTATATTGTCATAGCAACGAAGTATTTGACTCGTCGGGTAGAGGCAAAACTTGTGAAGGATTGCACAGGCGCGACCACTACAAAGTTTCTCTTTGAGCATGTATTGACATGATTTAGATGTCTGAAGATCTTGATGAGTGATCGTAGTACACACTTTCTGAATGAGACGATCAGCACGCTACGGAGGAATTTCAGGTATACCACTAGAAGAGCACACCTTATCACCCATAGGCTAACACGACAGTGGAGGCATTCAACAAGGTGCTCGAAAGTGTGATGACCAAGGTTTGCAATGCTCAGTGAAGTGATTGGGACCTACACATACCTGCAGTATTATGGGCTTATCGAATGACATGTAAGAAGTTGACTGGACATACCCCCTTTAGGCTTGTCTATGGGGTTGAAGCATAATGCCTATGGAGTATATTGTGCCTAGTCTGTGCATAGCAGTGCTCACAGGTATGATGGATCATGTAGCCCTAGAGGAGAGGCTCACATAGATGGATGAACTGGAGGAAGAGAGATTTTTACCTGGATTTCACCAACAAGTCCAAAAGTAGCGTAAGAAGGCATGGCATGATCGACACATTAAGCTATGCACATTTAAGGTAAATGACTTGGTTTTTCTATATGATGGTAACTTTGATAAATTTCCAGGGAAATTCAGGATGCATTGGTTAGGGCCCCTATGTCATTAAGGAAATTACTGATGGAGGAGCAGTACAGCTGGTCAAATTAAATGGATAACCCTTCCCAGGAAAGGTGAATGGCAGTCACTTGAAGCCATACACCGGTGGTCTGGCCTTATGACTAGATGAAGGTAGCACAGTCTTAGTGCTCCAGGTATTTGAAAGGAGGAACGAGACTATAAACTACATTGCGTAGCTCTCAAATAGACTCCTACATTTGTGAACTTGCCTGAGACATCGTGAGCACTAATAGAGAGTGTTATGTTAGCACCCCTAGAAATTATCAATGCATGACAAGTAGTAGAAGAGTCGGCACAAGAGATGGAAAAATAGGAAGAAGTAGCTGCTCCAGAAGTCGCTGCCCCAGAAGTAGTCGAAGTATTGGTGGAGGTCCCTAAATCCCCAAGAGCGCTGAGACTGAAGCCAACCCCAACCAAGGAAACTAGGAAAGACAAGAAGGGAAAGCAACTTTCCATACCAGTGCACACTTTGTCGAGGAGAAAACCACCAAAGCCCACTGCCAGGAGAAGGGCAAGGCTATAAACCTAGAAGTAGAGGAGGAGGATATCGAAGACATCCCGATGGATGATGAGGATGTGGGAGTGGAAGTAGAGGAGGATGAAGCCCAGGGTGTGGACCCTATTACACGGTTTCTAGAGTATGTCCCTTCGTGCAAGCCTAAATCCAAGGTCCCAAAGGACATCGATGAGAGTAAGACTCCCCTGCAAACCCCTCTGCTACTCGATGAAATTACTTTCAACGGTTTGCATTTGGCACGGGTGCCAATACTAAAGCATGAAGATTGGGACTTGGCGAACCACGAGAAGTTCCCAAACCTGAAAACTGAGCAACTGATGTGCCACAACAGACACAAATACGAGAATGACAGTGTTGGAGCTGCGGAAGTGGCTCAGGAGAGTAGAGAAGGTAGGGTTGCTCAACCTTCTCTAGGTGCCGCACTATAACCACACCCCGGTGTCAGTTTTGGTCATCAAGCAGCTGATGTGCTTGGTGCATGATGGGTTTCTATGGCTGGAGGAGATGATACCCATCACAAATATGTTGATTCACAGAATAAAGCGCCTACCATATATAGGTGAGAATCTGGAAATGATCTTTGGCAGCAAGGGTGGCAAGCAGGCTTTCATAGAATAAATGAAGGAGAAATTCAATTTGGTGAAGAATTCGCGTGGGTACGCTATCTCCAGCATCTGCAACCCTACTGTGAAGGTAGCAACGCAGATCCTTGCAGGGAAGGTGATGCAGAAGTGTTGCATTGATGAGGTGTCGGCACCTGTCGTTGTGCGTGCATAGCAGTGTGCGGAAGGAGTCTAGTTTAACTGGTCAGAGTACCTTCACAGAGAGTTCCTAACAAACTACCACGAAGCACAAGAACTCAGCAAGACATTCCACTAGGTGTGGTTCTTACTGTTGATTGTCCTGGTAGCATGGGAGGTTCCAAAGGATAACCAGTTCCCTTCAATTGTGCCAAACCTCCCTCAGGCAACAAAATACGCTTCACTGTAGGTGACTAAGGATGCACAATAGGTTTGAGACATCAATATCTTCTAGATCTTGATGGAAATGAATACTAGGATGGCCATCAATCACAAGCCACGATTGTCACCAACGGTGTATGCCAACCTGCAGGGCTATGCCGAGTTTAAAGCTGATTTCCATCGTGTATCAATTAGGGCTTGGAAGGACCCTACGCAGAAGTGGTATGACTTGTTGTATCTTGCCATAGATGATGCCATCAATGTGGTGCTTGATCAATGGTCGGTGTAGTGGCGCACTACCACGGACTTGGTGGTGGGTGGAAGCAAGTCCGCTGCACAGAAGAAGGAGGAGGCCAAGCTGAAGATGGCACAATTAATCGAGAAGTGGAAAAAGGAAGCCACTGAAAAGGCCCAGGTAGAGTAGGTAGGAAAGGAGGTAGGAAAAAAAGTAGGTGGCATAGAGTGGAGCTCCGAAAAATAAGTGTGGTCGCCTTCACCTGAGACCGAAGAAGAAGAAATAGAGCAGCACGGCGTGGACCCTCAAGAGACTTTCACCCACATTAAGCACCCACGAGAGTTGGAGAAGGGAGGGTCCAGAAAGAAGTCCAAGGCAACCAAGACCTCATTGGACCCTATCACATTGATGGAGGGAAAATTACATGATATCGGTGACACAGTCAGAGATGCCATCGCGGAGGTCTTGCAACAATTCAAGCAACAATAGTAGATCATCCTATGGGCCATCTAGACCGGGTTTCAAGAGTTGTAGACCCGCACGTCGCAAGCTGGCACAATGTCTACTAGCTTGGCTATTGGCACTTTAGAGGCTGCTGATATGCTATGTACAAAGGCTTCCAGTGCGATAGTGCTGTAAGATGGAGCACTAAACATGGAAAATGAGGTTGACAGGCCCACTGTCAATGACTTGAAGGGAGTTGGGCTGAACTTGGCAGTGCTTCTACGCGAAGCACTCCACATCTTACAAGATGGATTCATTTCAGAATTGAGGGATTGAGAGAACTGCGCCCTCCAGGTGATCAACGAATAGCAGATAAACAATGAACAAATGACCCTACAGAGAAATTCTGCCATCGCCGCTGAGGCCGAGGCGACCAACCAAAGTAAGAAGATCATGCAGGTCATTTAGGAGGCATGCAGAATGGTCCTAGAGTTGGCCATTCCAGAGGAGGAGCTAGTTGAGGTCCGCATCTGCAAGTTGGCCACAGGGGTGTGCGACACTCGGAAAGAGATGGTGCAAGTTTACTTAGGGCTAAACCTACAGATTACAGAGCTCCAATTGAGGGCCCAGACTTCAAACCGCCAAAGGTAAAGGAACAATAGGCAACCATTGTCACAGAAGTAGTCACAACAATGGAGAGTGCAGTAGCAGATTGCACACAATTTTTCGAGCAATCGTTTAAGGTCCTGACAAGCTTGCAGGAGGACCCAAACATCCAGAGGCTAGAGATGGAAGCACGTGATCTACAACAACACTGCAATGAAGTTAAAGGCACAATGCGAACTGTCGCGCTGACACAGAGGCTAGCCAAGCTATAGGAGGCCAAGCGGCTAAAGGAACAGGTGGACATAACACTGCACAAGGAAGTAGTGCTGAAGGCGCAGCTAAAGCCCTGGCTAGAGGAAGCTTACGCAGTCATAGGAAACATTGAAGGCAAGCTTGTGACTCTACAAGCGACGCAACAAAACCTTTAGGCTAATAGCGCAGGAGCAATGACCGAGAAGATAGTAGAAGATGTGAAGCAGGTAGCAACTTAGTGCACGACTGAGGTAGCGGTCATACGTGTCGAGCTAGATGGGCTTCGTGCAAAGATTTCTGCACTTACTGAGTGACTCGAGGGCAAGTCACGATGTTTGCGTTGGGGGCTTGTTAGGAGCGGAATCCCCTAAGGGCAGTTTTGGGGCTAAAAGCCCATGTTTAAGTTAATTTTTGTAATATAATTGTAAAGACTCCGCATTTTTTGGTCGTGGAGTGTGAAGGGGTCATGAGTCAAAAAAGGTAGTCCACCCTTAATTTTGTAATGTAAAGTCGGCTGTAAGAGATCTACCCATGGTCCGTGGACCATGGGATTATATAAAAAGAGCTAAGCTCTAAGTTGTTTGAGAGACAAAATTGGATGAGGAATGATGTAATAGAGTAATAGCTTTGGAGAAAGAAGTCTAAGTCTTGGGTTGTAGCATAGGTAGAGGCTTTGTAGTTGAGTGCGTAGAGGCCTAGGGTAGAAGTCTGCAACTGAGTGCGCGGACCCCTGTTGCTATGTGCGCAAGGTGGACAGAGGTTGTAAACACTTAGAAGATATTAATAAAGAGAGATATTATGCAATTTCTATGTCTTTATTTTGTTGATGCATCTGGATGCCTTATTTATGAATTTCCCTTATTATGCTTATATGATGTGCGACTGAATGAAATTACATTGAATAATCTAATGTAATTATGAACATCTGTTTATGCTGTGATTAATTATAACTGTTTGATAAGATAAGCAATTCACTGAGAGTAATTAGGGAATCTGCACAGATCGCTACCATAGCAACGTGAAAGTACCTGAGCAGCAGGTTAGGGCTGCGCAAAGGTCACTTGTATCCTTTCATGGAGGTACATAAGATAGGAATAGAGGGAATCAAATGACATCACAACCATCTCAGGGTGTGGAAACTTGGTTCCATCATCCCCCCATACTGCTTCAGGTGAGACTTCGGTATGTGCTCCATGGGCTGATGCTGAAAGGGCCAGTAGTGTAGGGATTTGTTTGGCTAACTCATGCTGAACCTGGGTTAGGCCCCCTCAAGCCAACACCATGATACAAGCAGTTCAAGTTCTTCAACAAAGGGAGATCGAAATAGCATCAGAACGAGGTAGGTTAGCTCCTTTGCTCTTCTTTTCAATTGTAATCTAGGAAGATGTCTAGTTGATTGTCACTTCAGTTGCTAGACCCACTCAATGGGCTAGAGGGATCATCTCTATCCGCAGAGAGGATCTACCTTCAAGAAACAATGGCAACTCCATTAGGGAGCCTATGATCCTTTCCATTCAATCCTTCACCTTGGTTTTGTGATGAGTTTGAACAACCGTCAATTTTCTAGCTTGTTTGCTTTTCTGTAAGTATTTTCACTTGTTGGTGATTGCTTCAGAACATTGATTTTTGTCTAGTATTGAAGATTTCTTATTTTTTCTTGATTTTTCTCGCCCATCGTGGGTTTACCTCTCACAGTCGTGATAACATCGTGGATGTCTTAATTATAGTCGCGATGAGCGTTTTTTTGCCTATGACAGGTGCGATAATCCTAGAGTATAAGAGAAAATAGGGTTTTTCTTCTTGTTTGAGTCTCTGTGTTCTCTATAAATGATTTTCCAGAGTGTCTATGGTGTTTTTGATTGATTGTCTTTATTAACTTGAAAAAAATCTCTCATTGGATTTGAAGTGAAATCTGGTTGAGTTCTAGGGTTTCTAGTTAATTGGTCATCACTTGCTGCTTGTTGGTGTCATTGAGATGTTTGTTTTGCTAATTGATTGATTGATGATTTCTGTGGAATCATTAAAAACATCATTTTGCATTTGTTTTAGTTTCTATTTCTAAATTTACTTTTTGTAAAAATGCATTAGATTAGTTTCTTTGAAAAGTTATTTTTTGAGATTCATCATTGAAAATAGATTACATTTTTAAGTCCTTGGAAGCTAAAAACTATATTAGGTGCATCAAATCATTCAAAAAAAAAAAAAGAATAATTCATAGAACTGCATCTTTGTAAAGTAAAATCATTTTGTTTTTGAAAAATTTGCATTTAAGATAGTGAAAAGTGGAGATCATTTTTACTTTTGGCATTGCATTTGGAAGACGAAAGTGAAACTTAGTGGAAGGCATTTTGCCTGATGCATTATTGATTGAAATTTCTTCCCTTGGTTGGTATAGCTTTCTGTTGTGGCCAACAACAACCCCCCTTATTATTTAGTATTATTCCAATACTAAATTAGTGGGGACCCTTAGTTAAAAATTAAAAAAATCAAATCAGTGCTTTAATTTCCTTTCCTAATAAAACTTACCATCATAAACTTAGGAAGACCCCCTTGAAAAATCTAAAAATCTAAGTTCTATGATAAGGTAAGACAAAATCTTTCCTTAGGAAATATCACATCGCAAAAATATAACATGATACCTCCTTACAAGCCGAATTCTAACATTGTGAGATTGCGATACGCGATAATAAACAAATATCGCATCGCATACATCAAAGAAAACTTACATTGAAGTAGCTTAAATTTCCGATATGCGATGATGCATATCGCAAATCACATTTCGCAGAAAACTGATTAACGAAGATCGTCATATATGACGTTCCTGCGATATTGCGATATTGCAGTTTTGCGATAAAGCGACAATACGATAATGCGATATAGCGAGCTATCAACTTTGCGATGTTGTGATTCCGCGATGTTGCAATCTGCGATATTGTGAAGCAAATCGCAAAATCGCTTCATCGCAGATCTTTCGGGCTCGTGGTTCAAAAAATTATTTTCCATAAACCGACATCTGGTTATGTGCTTTAATGCTAGTTAATGGGTTAGTTGCCAGTTATTAATGGAATATGGTTTCGTGCTTATCAAAAAATCATTTCATGTAAGGTGGTATATTTTATACGTCTTCGTCATTTAAAACTTTCCCATCACCCTTCCTTATCATTATTTTCACTTCACTTGTGAATTGCAGGAACGGAGAACAAAGAACGATACAAAGCAATACGCAGGATATTATGGGAAAGAAAAGCAAAGCTCCGAGCTCTGAAGAGAGAGAAATGACGCCCTTTTATACAGACACCACTTGTAACAGAGATGCCAGTATTACTACTTGGGAAGGCATGTATAATCTACTTGAAGAGGAGAATCCCAGAGTAATGGAAGTTACTGCTACTGCGGTCTCACATAGTTCTTTTGAGGCATCCATCACAGAGCTAGCTTGTTCATTCTTACACTGGATAGCAGCAGGGCCCAAATTTCTCCCATACATGGACATGGTTAAATGGATACTGGACAATGTTGATATCAGTAATAGACAGTTTAAGACTCAGGGTCAAGAGCTTACGAATTCGTTATTTTCATAAAATTTGAACTTTATATCCGCTAAGAGAAAACGCACAAAAGGCAAAAAATGCACCAAGGAAGCCTGGATCAAGAAACAAAGGCATTTTCCGATGCGCTAATCACACATCGCTGAGAAAAATTTCTTGAAAAGGAAAGCTTATAATTGCTTAGTCACTTGTAAGCCCAAAAAAGTTGTAGGAAAGCGATAATAGAGGTAAAATGGAAAATTTGAATCCGAAAACCAGTGGATGACTCTCAAGTGTATCATCAATTCTGCCAAGAAGATGGCGCCAACTCTTGCCGATTCTGTTTTCTCATCTCAGCTAAAATCGGAAGTCGGTCAGCCGACTCTTCTCAAATAGATGCTGAATGCGTGCGATTTCAAGGAGCATATACAGAAGTAGTTTTAATTTTAGATTCAATTTTAGTTTTAATTTAGTTTTATTTTTTTCTGAAATGAGGACGGTCATTTAAACTGCATCCTATATTTTTGTAATAAGTTATTTTTAGATTTAGTTAATAGTATTTAAACGCTTCTCATGCATTTAGAGAAGGGTCCTGAAATTTGTCAAAAACTTTGTTGGCATTATGATACATATGTTGTACTTGATGGCAACCCACTCATCTCAGATAATAAATTATCATGTAGAGAAAAGTTCACGCACTTTTATGCAGAGAAAAGTTTATTTCATGTAGAGAAAAGTTCACGCACTTTTATGCAGAGAAAAGTTTATTTCATGTAGAGAAAAAGTTCACGCACTTTCATGCAAGGAAAAGCGCGTATATGTTGGAGAACTTACCTTTGGTCCATGGTAGTTAGTCCTTGGTATTTGAACCTATGGTTTTGGACCATGGTACGCACTTTCATGCAAGGAAAAGTGCGTATATGTTGGAGAACTTACCTTTGGTCCATGGTAGTTAGTCCTTGGTATTTGAACCTATGGTTTTGGACCATGGTACCTCGTCAAAAGTGTTGATCTCACGCACTTTCATGGTTGGTTCATGGTATTAGTCCGACAGTTTTTGATCCTATGGTTTTGGCCCGTGGTATTGCATCCAAAAATGTTGATCTCACGCACTTTCATGGTTGGTTCAAGGTATTAGTCCAACAGTTTTTTGATCCTATGGTTTTGGACCGTGGTATTGAGAAAGGACTAAGGCTATAAAAGAGGAAGGAGATCATTTGGCAAGGCATCTTCTGAATTATCGAATATCTGATAAAGTGCTAGATCTGGAATATTGTGATTGGGTTATGGTGCAGATATGGATCTGAATGAAGAAGGAACCTGAGCGTAAGGAGAAGGGTAAGTTCTATTGATGGGTCAAAATCTTAAGGCTGGAATAGTGGTATCTCTATATGATTTTGATCTGTGATATGTGGCATACGCTTGATCTATAAATCTAATAATCTGGGTCCGAATTATTGATGCATGTTTTATTTTACACATGTTATGATCTGGGTATGTCTGATGTAACAACTGCAAAGTTATAAGGAAATATTTGTAGATCTGTATGCGAGTTGGCTTTGGTGAAATCAGAGATTGATGATGCAAGTGTAGTTGATGGGTTTTTGATGTTCTTGGATCCAGTCTCAAAATTAATGAAAAGTGGTCCTTGAAAGAAAAGAAGTAGGGGGTTGTAGCTCCCTTCCAGGAGAGACTGGAAAACGAAAGAGAGAGTTGTATCTCTCTGCAGGTTGTAGCCTGCGTACTGGTAAAGGATTGCACCAGTACAAAATCATTGTAAAAGGAGTTTCTTATTAAAAGAAGATAGATACATATTGCAGCAGGTGGTTTTCACCCACATTGGGTTTCCACCTTATATCTGGTGTTCTTTTGTGTGACTATTTTCTTTTCTTGTTCCTGCTCATTATTTTATGATTCTGACATACAAAGTAATGATCAATATTTGAAGAATTATTCAAAGTATAAATAAGGAAGATATATTGAAAAGAATTTGATAATACTGATTCACCCCCCCTCTCAGTATTATTTCCAACAATTGGTATCAGAGCAGGTCCTTATGAAGAAGCTTGATCGCTTGAAGGAAGATCTAACATCATGAGCAACTACGAGAGGGAAGCATCAATCAGGCCACCGATTTTTGATGGGACAAACTTCGTATATTGGAAGGTAAGAGTTACTGCCTATCTTCAATCTTTGGGTACAGAAGTATGGGACATTATAGAAACAGGGTATACTTTTCCATCAGCTACTCCTACAGATTCAGCTGAGAAGAAGAAATATGAAACAAATGCAAAGGCGGTTAATACTCTTCTAGGATGTCTATCTCAATCTGAATTCGTGAAGGTTATGCAATATAAATCCGCAAAAGAAATATGGGACAAGATTGTTTTGAGATACGAAGGAGATGAACAGGTAAAACGTGCAAAACTTCAAACCCTCAGGATTCAGTATGAGAATCTCAGAATGTATAATGATGAAAGTGTGGCTAACTATTTTCTTCATGTGGATGAGATTGTTAATTGTATGAAAAATTTGGGTGAAGAAATTAAAGAGGCCGTTGTGGTTGAAAAAGTTCTAAGATCTTTGTCACCTACGTTTGAATCTAAAGTTTATGCTATAGAAGAAAAGGAGAATCTACAACATCTTAAAATGTCACAACTACATGGAATTCTAACTGATTATGAAATGAGAAAAGGAGGTCCATCTGACAGGAAAGAAGCTGCCTTCAAGGCTTCAGGTAAAGGAGAGTACTATGAATCAGGACATGGGTCAGAAGAAGAAGAAGAATCAAATTTTGTCAGAAATCTTCAACGGGGTGCTGGACGGTTCAGAGGTAAGTTACCCTTCAAATGATTTTCTTGTGGAAGAGTAGGTCACTATGCTGCCAAATGTCCTCATAAGGATAAGATCAACAAGGGAAAGGAACCTATTAGATGGAACAAGAAACAAAATGCAAATAAGAAAAGCTACTACACTCATGAAGACAGTGATGGTCTAGAGAGAGATTTTTTGGCGAAAATCACATGGAAAATCATTTGTCTACGCGTTTCGAACCAACAAGTGTGGTTCATCGTCAGGACAACTTGTCCTGACGATGAACCACATTTGTTGGTTCGAAACGCATCGACAAATGATTTTCCATGTGATTTTCGCCGAAAAATCTCTCTCTAAACAGTGATGGTCTATCAAATAGTGATGAAGATGAACGAGGTAATGACTATAAACTTTTAATGGCCTTTGAAGATGATGATTACATGGATGCTATAGATGTGGATAGTTTTCATGAAGAGATTTCTAGACTTAAGACATGTATAGAAGAAAAGAATATGATCATTGATACTCTACAATTTGAAATTGATGAAAAAGAAAAATATCTTGAAAAGTTAGAAGGTGAAATTGTTGGCCTTAGAAAAGAAATTGAGAAAACAAAGGCTATTAATCTTAAGTTTGTCAAAGGATCTGAAACTCTGGATGAGATCATCAATGTACAACGTTCTCCGCTAAACAAGACAGGTCTGGGGTATAATGGAGAAACATCTCAAGCATCCACCTCAAAGAGTTATCTTGATGCAGCAAGAAGGAATGAGCAAAAGCACAATGGAGATCACCAGGTAAAGCAGGGACGAATTACATCAAGAACGAATAAAGACTATTAGGTAAACCAGGGGCAATCTGTCTTAAGGATGAACAAAAGCTACAACCAGCCACAGGTAAAATCTTCTCAATTTGCTTCAAGAATGGATGACAATAGAAATTACAATCATTTGGCCGGTAGATTTGATAATCGCAGAAGTTTCTTCAATGGGAAATGTTTCTCTTGCCATAACTTTGGTCACAAAGCAGCTCAATGTGTTGCATATAAAACAATCATGACTAGAGAAGCTCAAAAACAAAGAAGTATGATCGGGATTACATAAAGGACCTATAACAACTTTTCGGCTCTTGAAAATGAAGTTGAATGTTCTATTTGCAATAACTTTGGTCATGAAGATTCTGAATGCAGGAGCAGGTTTCAGCAGACAAAGGAATAAGCCTCAAGCACCAGAACATGGAGAATAAAGGAACCACAAATAGAAAGATGTGGGATAGCCTTTTATGCAGAGGGACAAGAAAATCTATGGTACATCGACAGTGGATGTTCGAAGCATATGACAGGTGATAAAGAAAAACTTGAATCATATTCTTCTTTAGAAAAGGGAAAGAAAGTTTCTTTTGGAAATGATACTCCAACAGCTATAAAAGGAAAAGGCACAGCTCAGTTAAAAGAAAAGGTCAAAGCTGGAAATGTTTTGTATGTTGATGGCTTGAAGCATAACCTTCTAAGTGTCAGTAAGATGTGCGATCAAGGAACCGAGGTAATATTTCGATCAAATGGATGTAGCGTTCGTGATCTTGATACAGGGAAAACAGTGATCAAAGGTAGAAGAACTCCAAATAATCTATACATATTTGAAGAAGGACAACAACAATGCTATTTGAGCAAGGATGATGAGCACTGGTTATGGCACCGGAGGTTGGGGCATCTAAGCTTTTCACAAATAAGGAAAGCATGCAAATATCAGGCAGTTCGTGGTCTTCCAGATATCAAAATTCCAGACAACACCATATGCAAATCATGTCAGTTTGGAAAGCAAACTAGAACTAACTTTCCAGAGAAGGAAGGATCAGCTAGCATGCCTCTTGAGCTAGTCCATACAGATGTATGTGGTCCATTTAGGAAAAGGACACCTCGAGGAGAAGAATACTTGATATTATTCATTGACGATTTCTCCAGGTTTGTTTGGTTAGGACTTATGAAGCACAAAGACGAAGCATTCGAGAAATTCAAATCCTTCAAAGCCTTGGTTGAAAATGAATCAGGTTACAAAATTAAGTGCCTCAGGTCTGACAAAGGTGGGGAGTTTACCTCAAATGAATTTTTCGATTTCTGTGAAGAACATGGGATAAGAAGAGAATTCTCTACAGCTAGAACTCCTCAGCAAAATGGAGTTGTGGAAAGGATGAACAGAACAGTCCAACAAATGGCTCGTGTTATGCTGGATGAGTCTGGAACTCCCGCAACTTTCTGGGGTGAAGCCGCATATGCTGCAGTTGTTATTCTCAACAAAACAAATGTCCGAGTGAACAGCACTCAAACTCCTCATGAGCTCTGGTATGGTGAGACTCCTTCGGTAAAGCACTTCAAAATCTTTGGGAGCAAATGCTATATTAAGAATAATGATGAGCAACTTGGCAAACTTGAACCTAGAGCAGATGAGGGAATTCTTCTTGGTTATTCTCCACACAGAAAAGCATATAAGTTCTACAATAAAAGACTTGGAAGAATTTTTGACAGCATTGATGTAGTGGTTGATGAAAAGGGATACATTCCTAGGCAAGTAAATCATGAAAATATCGAAGAAGATGAAGACTACCCTCAAAGACAGAATGATGAAGAAGAAGAACCTCAAGGAGCACCAGAGGAACATATAAGAATAGAAGAGAAGACTCCATCCCGGTACGTTCAGAAGAATCATCCAAAATCTTAGATTTTGGGGCAGAAAGAAGCAGGTGTACAAACAAGAAGAACAATTGCAGAAGCTTCAAGCTATTTGGCATTACTCTCCTCCACTGAACCACAAAATGTAAAAGAGGCATGCAAAGATGAATGTTGGGTCAAAGAAATGGATGAAGAACTTGAGCAGATTGAAAAGAACAACACTTGGGAGTTGGTTCCTAGACCAAAGGATAAGAATGTTATAGGGACAAAATGGGTCTTCAAAAATAAGTTCAATGAAAATGGGCAAGTAGTTAGAAACAAGGCAAGACTTGTCTGTAAAGGGTATGCGTAGCAAGAAGGAATAGATTTTGAGGAAACTTTTTCTCCCGTTGCAAGAATTGAGGCCATCCGAATGTTACTTGCTCTCTCAAGCTTTGAAAAGTTCAAAGTATTTCAAATGGACGTGAAATCAGCCTTTCTGAATGGAGACTTAGAAGAAGAAGTATACATTGAGCAGCCAGATGGTTTCATTCTTGGAAATGATCCAAATCTTGTATGCAGATTGAAAAAGGCTCTCTATGGTCTTAAACAATCTCCAAGGGCTTGGTACTATCGTTTGGACAAATATCTTCATCAACAAGGTTTTTCAAAAGGATCAGTAGATAGCAATCTTTATATAAAAATTGAAAATGAAAAATTGCTAATACTTGTTGTGTATGTAGATGACATTATCTTTGGCAGCAATGAAGAATCTATGAGTCAAAGCTTTGCCTTGGTGATGCAGAAAGAATTCGAAATGTCCTTGCTTGGAGAATTGACATATTTTCTTGGTTTGCAAATCCAACAAAATGAAGGAGGGATCTTCTTGTCTCAAACCAAGTATCTCAAGCAGATTTTGAAGAAATATGGTATGGAAGAAGCAAAACCAATATGTACACCCATGGTCACAGGATGTAACCTCAATGCAAATGATGAATCAGCAGCAGTGCATCAACCAACTTACAGATCTATGATTGGAAGTCTACTTTATTTGACAGGTACCCGACCAGACATCATGCATGCAGTGGGAATAGTTGGAAGATTTCAGGCAAATCCAAAGGAAACTCATCTTCAGGCAGTAAAGAGAATCTTCAAATATCTTCAAGGGACTCAAAACTATGGCTTATGGTATCCTAGAGATACAGATCTCACACTTCGTGCTTATACAGATGCAGATTGGGTCGGAAGCGTGGATGATAGGAAAAGCACAAGTGGTGGTGCATTCTTTATGGGTTCCAGATTAGTATCTTGGTTCAGCAAGAAACAGAGTTCGATTGCCTTGTCTACAGCTAAAGCAGAATATGTTGCTGCTGCATCTTGCTGCACTCAACTCCTTTGGATGATGCAGACCTTGCAGGATTTTCAAATCACTTGTACACCACCCATCTCCATTTTATGTGATAATACAAGTGCAATCAGCATTTCAAAGAACCCAGTCATGCATTCAAAAACCAAGCACATACCAATCAAGTATCACTTTCTCTGGGAACAAGTGCTTGAACAAAAGGTCAAGTTGGAGTATGTTCCTTCTAAGGAACAGGTTGCTGATATACTCACCAAACCATTGCCTAGGGAGACCTTTGAATACCTCAGGCAAAAGCTGGGGGTTGTTGATGCATCATCTTGTTGTTGAATCTCTTCTGATTGTTGGTTGTACACAAGGTTCATCTAAAGTATATGTGTACATGTGCTGGGTTGCGGATTGGTCAAAGATCGAATGGCACAGGTTCAGGGGGAGCATGTCATGCATTGCTGGCATTATGGAGGAAGTACAGAAGGAGATCATGGATGCTGGTCTAAATATTGCTGCAATACGTCTGTATCTCTTTCATGGTCATGGATTATGGTTCTTCTTTGCAGATCTGGTTTATAGTCAGGGGGAGCATGTTCTTAGGGGGAGCATAACCCTTTGCCCTTGATGTCAAAGGGGGAGAGTGATTGGTTGTTGTTGCCATCAAGTCCAAAGGGGGAGATTGTTGGCATTATGATACATATGTTGTACTTGATGGCAACCCACTCATCTCAGATAATAAATTATCATGTAGAGAAAAGTTCACACACTTTTATGCAGAGAAAAGTTTATTTCATGTAGAGAAAAGTTCACGCACTTTTATGCAGAGAAAAGTTTATTTCATGTAGAGAAAAAGTTCACGCACTTTCATGCAAGGAAAAGCGCGTATATGTTGGAGAACTTACCTTTGGTCCATGGTAGTTAGTCCTTGGTATTTGAACGTATGAGGAAAAGCATGTATATGTTGGAGAACTTACCTTTGGTCCATGGTAGTTAGTCCTTGGTATTTGAACCTATGGTTTTGGACCATGGTACGCACTTTCATGCAAGGAAAAGTGCGTATATGTTGGAGAACTTACCTTTGGTCCATGGTAGTTAGTCCTTGGTATTTGAACCTATGGTTTTGGACCATGGTACCTCGTCAAAAGTGTTGATCTCACGCACTTTCATGGTTGGTTCATGGTATTAGTCTGACAGTTTTTGATCCTATGGTTTTGGCCCGTGGTATTGCATCCAAAAGTGTTGATCTCACGCACTTTCATGGTTGGTTCATGGTATTAGTCCAACAATTTTTTGATCCTATGGTTTTGGACCGTGGTATTGAGAAAGGACTAAGGCTATAAAAGAGGAAGGAGATCATTTGGCAAGGCATCTTCTGAATTATCGAATATCTGATAAAGTGCTAGATCTGGAATATTGTGATTGGGTTATGGTGCAGATCTGGATCTGAATGAAGAAGGAACCTGAGCGTAAGGAGAAGGATAAGTTCTATTGATGGGTCAAAATCTTAAGGCTGGAATAGTGGTATCTCTATATGATTTTCATCTGTGATATGTGGCATACACTTGATCTATAAATCTAATAATCTGGGTCTGAATTATTTATGCATGTTTTATTTTACACATGTTATGATCTGGGTATGTCTGATGTAACAACTGCAAAGTTATAAGGAAATATTTGCAGATCTGTATGCGGGTTGGCTTTGGTGAAATCAGAGATTGATGATGCAAGTGTAGTTGATGGGTTTTTGATGTTCTTGGATCCAGTCTGAAAATTAATGAAAAGTGGTCCTTGAAAGAAAAGAAGTAGGGGGTTGTAGCTCCCTTCCAGGAGAGACTGGAAAACGAAAGAGAGAGTTGTAGCTCTCTGCAAGTTGTAGCCTGCGTACTGGTAAAGGACTGCACCAGTACAAAATCATTGTAAAAGGAGTTTCTTATTAAATGAAGATAGAGACATATTGCAGCAGGTGGTTTTCACCCACATTGGGTTTCCACCTTATATCTGGTGTTCTTTTGTGTGACTATTTGCTTTTCTTGTTCCTGCTCATTATTTTATGATTCTGACATACAAAGTAATGATCAATATTTGAAGAATTATTCAAAGTATAAATAAGGAAGATATATTGAAAAGAATTTGATAATACTGATTCACCCCCCCTCTCAGTATTATTTCCAACAAACTTATCCCCAGAACATGAAATTTTGTACCCTCTGAGGAGGTTTTGATGAATGAATGGAATAAGATTTATTGATATTTGCATTTAATATCTGCTACTAATGTTGCTGTACTCTTAGTGGATGTTAGATCAAGAAGAGATAAATCACTATCGCTTGAAGCTCATGAGTAGGACTAGTTATAAATGGTACTTCTATCTCTTAACTATTTATGCCTTTGTGTTAAAGTGATATTCATGTTCAATTGTTTATATATTGATGCGTAAATGCCTGAGTTATCATTTAGCACTTTTGTACAGTGATAGCTATTTATTTATTCTTAATGTATGAGTAGCTTATTATGCGATATGTTTTTCACAACTGTTTCGTCTAACTTTTTATATGAAGTGGTTCATCCTTATTGAATTCTTTTCTCATAACAGTTGAATGATCTATATTACCAGTTGTTATTTGAAATCATTTTAGATCGCATAATGGAAAAATTACACCCCGGGTTAGTGTAGACCTAGATATTTCTTCTTATTAGAATACAATTTCCATATTATTAGATTAGAGTTAGAATAAAAGTATTCCATTTAGAAACTGCTAGAAAGAGAAATATCAATCCTTCACACACACACATAAATTGGGAAACTGGTCCCATATCCCTAGTCGGACCCACTATACCAAATGGAAAAGGAGCTGCTAACCAAGGTCCAGACCAGGTGGGTATCCCCCTTGTTGTAGACCTGATTTTCGGGGCTTCAACACTTTCATAGAAACGGAAAGGTTTCCTCTTCTCATATAGTTGCATCATAGGTGTTCAGGTGACATCTTTTTGAACCTCAAAACTGAAACATAATTGAAGATTAAGTTAAAATTTATCTCAATTAATCTAAGGAGCATTTGAAACATTAATGTTCATACTTAGTGGTCTAGGCTAGAAACGTGTTCCGGTGCCTATAAAACTTAGCAGTTGTCTTTCGCTCTTGCATTAGACAACACTAGCATAGACTTGTGCTCCCTGTACGATTGAGTATATAAAGGGAGACTGTTATAGGTTGCAAACCTTTATCCATAGGAAACTGAGTCTGCCGCTCTATAAATGTGATAAACTGAACACAACATTCAAGGAGATTGCTTGCATGTACATCAAGTCCTTGGTAAATTTATTTTATGAGCTATATATTGTAGTTCATGGTTACTTGGTACTCTAGAGTTACCTAAGTGCTCATTTTGATCTTTTTTGACTCATTAAATTTGAAAAGATCATCGAGCACTTGTCGTTTCATGCTCGCTAAACCAACGAAAGTGACTAGAGTCACCTTTTTTTCCTTTTCTTGACTCTTAAAACATGAAAAGGAAAATTTTTGTTTCAATTCTAAAATTAATTGACCACGGAACAACATCCTTCCTATGGAAATACTCCTTAGTAGATCTTAGGTTGATACCAATGGCAACATTTCCTGAGTCTACTAGTCAAGGAAATCCTAGTTCTTTTCCTTCCTTTGGAAATACTGGTGCTCCCTATATGGCAACATTGTGCCTTCCTAGATTAACCATTGGTCTGCCAGTTTGGTTACTTTTGACCTTGGTGGTTCTGAGTGTCCCAACTACTTTTCAACCAAGTTCTCCTCCACTTGAACAATATCAACCTCATGTTGATCCTAAAGTTGATCCCTCGCCTTCTTTTCCTATTTATTCACCCCCTTCTTCCTCTTCTCCTAGTGAAAGTCTGGACTCTAGTAACTACGAATCTAAGAAGAAGAAGAAAAGGATGAAGAAGAAGAAGCAAACTAAGCAAGGGGGTAACCAAGCATCCATTTCTACAGATGAAACTAATGAAGAAAAATCTTCCAACCAACCCTAGAAAGTAAAATTCCCTTGCATGTTATATAAGGGTGACCACCTTCTTCAGAATTATCCTGGTATTCCAAAGGTCTTAGAAGTGTGGTCCACAGGTTCACATCGACCTTTATAATCAGCCTCTGGCTGTCATGCTAGTGATAAACCTTCAACTAGTAGTAGTAAAGCCTATGGGAAAAAGGGAAAAGTCAAATTTCCCTATAAGTTGTGTGAAGGTAATCATCCCATTCACCTTTGTCCTCTTATGGATGAAGCTTCCAAAGAGTTGGAAGACCTTACAACTTCTCAACCTTGTCTTCCGACTAGGTATCAAAATATTTCCCCTGATCCTTCACTAGTTGATTCAGTGATTGATCAGATGTCATCTTTGGTCAACCCCACTCTCTATGAAAGTGAGTCTCGTGAGTCCATTCTCAGCCAACCATTGGTTTAGAAACCGTTAGACTTGGCTACAACTTCAATTAACTGTATTTCTCCGGTAGAGAGTGAACCTCATACTACTTAGGTTCTTCTGGTTTCTTTAGTTTCCAATGAAATAGAGGAAAATCCTCCTATTCCCAAGGTGCATGAGAGAATTTCTCCTTTTTCCCATAAAGAAAGGGGGCATCTCTCCTGTTCCTAAAATGCCCCCTCCAAGTAGTTTGGTCACTTCTTTTGATTGGAGTCAACTGGAAAAATATCATCTTCTACCCTATGTTCCTTTCCATATTACAATACAGGCTTACCATATGGCCGTACATAGACTGTCATAGACAAGGGCGCATCTGTTAGTATTCTGTCCTCAACTGCTTTTCGAGCTTTAGGTTCTCATTAGGTTGTCCCCATCACCCAAAATATGTTAGCTTTTAACAGAGGAACCAGTCAACTGTTAGGGATCCTTCCTAAGTTACCTATTACTTTTGGAGGAAAGACTGTCTATATAGACATGATGGTTGTTCAAGGCCCGTTGGATTTTAATCTACTCCTTGGCCATGACTATGTTTATGTCATGGGAGCTCTTGTTTCCTCCCTCTTTCGAGTAATGTGTTTCCCACATGAAGTAATCATTGTGATCATTGATCATCTTACATTCATTGTTCCTGAATCAACTCCCACTCAACCATAATCCCTAAATTTTTCTTATGTGCAAGTAGTATCACCCTTGCCACAGGTTAATTACGTGGCCACTTGTTCCATGCTCACATCTACTGATGATCCAGTAGGTGATGTAGTACATCATGTGTTGGGGGCATTGGAGCCCAAGTTTTCATTCAGATCCCTGGACATGTATCCCTTCTAGAGTGTTGTTCTCCCATCCGATGAGAACCTCTTGGAAGCCATGGCCTCTTTTGGTATGTGATGAAGGACCATGGAGAATAGTTCCTTGTCTTGTGTCAAGCTCCTTAAAAAATGAAACAAGGGCTATGGAGCAGAGTTCCTTTTCTTGTGTCAAGCTCCTTATAAAATGAAACAAGGGATTTGGAGCAGGGTTCCTTGTCTTGGGTCAAGCTCCTTAAAAAAATGAAACAAGGGATATGAGGATAGTTCTTTTACTATGTCAACCTCATTAAAAAATGAAATAGGTATCCACGAGAATGGTTCTTTTCAAGTGTCAAGCTCATTAAAAAATGAAACAAACCCCCTTCCAATTCGAGTCTTTGATTAGATCTTGTAAAATCCTAGTCGAGTCTTTCACTTGATCTCGTAAGTGAACATTATTTCCATCCACTTAGGTGAATGAAATAAAGCTTGGGGGGCATGTACCTTGAATTGAGTCATTATGTTTGGGGCATTCAAAACTTATCTCAAGCATAGTTTATCTTTGTTTCAATCTTGTGTAAAAATGAAACCAAATCCAAGCATAGTTTGTTTCCATTTAAAGCTTGTCTAAAAATGAAACCAAATCTAAGCATAGTTTGTTTCCGTTTCAAGTTTGTGAAAAAATGAAAAAATCCTCAAGTATACTCAAGCATAGTTTCTCATGTTTCAAGCTTGTGCAAAAATGAAACCATTCCCATTTTACATCTCGTGATTGTCATTTTTATCAGCCAATTTTTGCGAGATGAGCCTTGGTTCTTTCATTCCATCATCATCATCTCTTTGGCCGATCATATGATTTCACTTGGTTGTTTTACCCTTGCCTAAGGAACATCTGTGATAAGTGGTCTTATTATCCAGCCTCTTGACCATTACATGTTTTGAGCAGTTCCACCATCACCAAAACCAGTTTCTATCCTTTTTCTACCACTCGTTCCTCTAGGTGGAGTTTCCTTTCAGCGCTTTTCAAACTCCAAAAATATGAAAAGATTATCGAGTACTTGTCTTTTCGAACTTGTTAAAGTAAATGAATCGATGTCACCTCAGTATATGTTTACCCCTTTTTCGAGCTGAGAATGGATATTACAAAAGGTACACCTTGACCGACATGGTCAAGCGGTTCTCTCGGATATTGTTTTCTACCTTTTCAGATTCGAGAGACAAATTATGAAAAGGGACATGATGGAGTTTTCTTTTTCGTTTCTTTTTTAAACTCTCTAAACATGAAAAAGACACCGAGTTTGTCTTAAGTTGGACTCGTTAAATTTTTATGACAAAAGAATCATCACCATGATGAGACCGAGTTTCTCCTTCCTAGGGCTCGTAAAGCTTACTAGGATGGATTCATTCGAAGAATGAATTTATACGACAAGAATATGGTATTCTATTCAAGCTTGTGTAAAAATAAAGAGGTACTCACTAGAAATAGCAGGGAAAAGTGAAGATGAAACATTTTTTTATTGGTAGCATGTCCTTCTTGAACATGACACTCATCTATTTCTTGTGTCGGGTTTGGGACATGCTCACTTAGTCACTTGTCCTTCCAGGTTTGGGTGATCCATTTTTCCTCTCGTTTGACTATTCCACCTCATCATTACAACCCTTGGTCCTATGTTGAGTCTAATGCTGCCACACTCCAGAGTTATGTCGCCAATATGTTCAAGAGCAGTCCAATCTGTAGTTATTTACCTATACACTATTTGAGTCATTGTTACAATCTTCAAACTTATTCCACTTTGTTCCTCGCTTCATGTCGATGATGGGGGAATCATTATGACCCTCCTTCGATGGGTCACTTCCTATCGATTTTAGCTCATTATCCAGGAATATGACTTGGAAACTCCCTTTTAGTACCTTAGCTTGCATGCCTTAATGGAAATTTCTTCACATCCGATGACATGTTTTCATCATTGGTCATCGATCGAATGATTCCATGAGTGTTCAACTTCAACTTCATTATCACATTCATGGATTGTACTATCGTACTTTGAGAGCCATTGTCATTATGGGTGATTCCTCTCGTGCTCGTTAATGGTCTACATCAATGGTCGGTAATAATGTGGTTTTCTAGCATGTTCTACTGCAACACGTTCATTCGCATGTTAGAATTCGTACTTTGATTGGGTCGTGATGGAGCGCAAGACCCTGAGTCCTGTTTGATATGACTCAGGCTACATGGAGTTATATGTTATTCATGATTGTACACATATTTCTTTTATACGGATGGTTGTGCCCATACCATGGGACTTTATATTTATGATGATGATCCTTCTATATTGGATGGCTGCGTCCATACCTTGGATCTTAGATTTACAGATGACCCTTCTTATTTGGATGGTTGCGCCCATGCCATGGATCATTTCATATAGTCCTTATTATCTAGATGGCTATGCCCATGCTGTAGATTCATGTCTTCCTCTCAGATATGTATATGTATATGCATCCTTGATTTGCAAGTCTCTTGACAGTGTGTGTCCTCATCCTTGTAAAATCTCATAAAGCATCTCAACCATCACTCCCCATTTTGACTTCATGCTTTAGGGGGAATTTATTACACATTATTTTGGCACACCTCCTGCACTTCCCCGTGACATACCCTGAAGTGCCTGAAACATGACCATCATGCAGTGTACTTATTCATATATGCAGCTCATATCCTCCCTAGAACATTGCTTAGAAAATGCCTTGAGATTTCCCTTGAAGAAATAGATCTAAAACACTAATTTTGATACTCATCGCTCTTATGAGGTTAAAAACTGTGATGGTCACTTGTTGCATCACTCTTGACCTGTGATGGCATCTCTCTTTTCCCTTGCATACCCGCGATGATCCCCAAAAAGGCAATTTTTCCAAAGAGGATGAGAAGCTTCATGATATAGAAGCTTCCAGAGTGGCGAGATTGAGGTTGTTTGGCATAGATGAGGTCGAGTTGTCCCAACTTGGCCTCTTGATCTTATACCTATGACCTACCTCCTTGAGATGAGAACCTAATCCTATATTTCGAGAGATCCTAACGCCCTTTCCTTGGCTATATATTCATCCTCTCCCATTCCCAAATGGTTAGAGGTTGGGTTGGTCTATGTTTATTTGCACCCTTATGCTAAGATTGTGCCCAGAGGCTATTTATTTTACTTGGAGAAGGATTTCTTGGAGAGTTCTTGGCTTGGAATTTGATTAACACTCAAAGAGATCCTATCAAAATTGAGGCTTTGGTTGTAAGCTTCCCTTTATTTTCTAATAATACACAACTACTGGTTCACCTTCCCAAAATGCATATGTTCATGTATCATTTAGCTTGACATTCCTTGATCAATTAAGTAGGTTGCTATTGGATTTTATATTTTATTTGGCATGCCTTGTTGTGCCTTGATCACTTGTAGGTGCATAAACACTGACAGAAGCAAGAACAAGCTCGTGATACAAGCGGTTCAAGGTCTTCAACAAAGGGAGATTGAAATAAAATCAGAACGAGGTAGGCCATCTCTTTCGTTCTTCTTTTCAATTGTAATCTAGGAAGATGTCTAGTTGATTGTCACTTCAATTGGTAGACCCACTCATTGGGCTAGAGGGATTGTCTCTGTCCATAGAGAGGATCTACCTTCACAACACCCGGTTATAACACAACTTGATAGCCTACTAGTGGTTAAGTTTAACTATATCAAATCTTAACTAGAGTTAAAATATAGAATCTTTGAGAGTATTTTATATCAAAAACACATGGGTAGCCTATTGTCATGCGGAAAGAGTCAATTTTGCAGACAAAATTGACCTCCCTAGCAACCAAAGGTCGTCTAGTGATAAACAAAACAATCAAGCACTATCTTTCCCTAAATATGCATTTAAAATAAAAGTAACCAGGTGTTTAAGGCTTACGTTTAGTCCAACGCTTGTTTGTTGTAGTCCAGCCTCTCTGATCCAAATGAGCTCCTTCTCCTTGAAGCCTGCATTCACTAACAAGCAAACGATTACATAGCACCTAAATAACTCATATAATAAAACATATTCATCATAAAGACCAAGGAGTATATGAAACAAATTATATAGAACAACTTGTTGAGAAAAATGAACTTAATTGTATTAATTGGAAACAAAAGAAACCATTACAACCAGTGCCTTGGTGTTGCGCAGGTCCCTCCCAGGGTCCAGCAAGAGTTCTCCTTTACTTTGATCAGCTCACCCACTTCCAAATGAAGCTAGGAAAGGATTGGAATCTCTCCTCTCAAGCTCTATAAGGGAGTCCTAATTTCAGCAGCATCTACCCTTAGGAATGTACAACTTTCAACCTCCCCTCCCTCTAGCCCAATGCCTGTATTTATAGTGCTTTGGAGGAAGTTAATCAGGTCCACCATGAATGGGATAAGCCCCTCTTTCAATGGGATAGCTCCCCTCTTCATGGGATAAGTTCCTCTTTCATTGGGATGCATGAACCATCTGGAGGCGCTCAATCCACGTCAAACCATCTTCTAGAATGCTCTAGAATCGACCACAAGTAACTTTTTTGAAGTGAAACTTGTGCCTTTTGACCTTTACAGGAGTACGCACCCACCCCTTTACAGACAGAGCGTACAAGTACGCAGGTTTTATGAACTTGAGGTGCGTACACGCAGGTAAGGCTAAGAGAAACTGCGTAACCAGAGTTATATTGACTTTTAAGGACTTTCTCTCTTTTTTGGAGTTTGACATGAGGAGCAGAGGTATAAGACTTGCCAAGGAGGAAAGTATGACTATTGACGGAGCCATACTGACTGCAAATAGTCATGGTGACAAATTTTAGTGTAATAGATTGCCCCCTAAAGTGCGAAGCCTGTAGTAGATTAGGGTTTCATATCATCTAGGAAGGGTGAAGTACTTTATCATTTCAAGGATTATCTTGTGGAGAGCCCAGTTGGAACCTGCAAATATTCAACACAAAATACATGTATGAGATCATATCATTGCTGAGGTAGGCATTCCCATACTCAGATCAAAAACTTTAACTAACAAACTAACTACTGCTCTGATACAGGAATGATTTCACAGTACATCCTGATCATAGACTCATGTAGACACAGTATGGACGCAGCCATCTGTTTATAATTAGTCTACTATATAATGAATACAAAACTCCTCGCAGCCTGGATGGCGGAAACTAGATCCAGGGTCTTCATTCCTACTTCCCGAAATAGTACGATTCTATCCGTGCGAATAAATGAGTTGATGTCGAGCATGGTAGAAACCACTTGATTACTAGTCAATGATGTAAACTGTTAACAAGTGTGAGAGAGACCACCAGTGATGTCAATGGTTCTCAAAGTACCCAGTACAATCCATGAGATGTGAATGAATGTGCTGATGTCGAACATGTCACGGAATCCTTCGATTGAAAGTCAATGATGTAAACTGTTGTCGAAGGCGAGAAACCTGCCATTGATGCATGCAGACTTCAAGGTACTGACGATTTCTAGATCATCTTTCTAGATAATGTGCTGATGTCGATAGAAAGCGATCCGTCGTAGGCAAGCCCACAACACAAAATCATAAATCAAGTTGAAGAAATGTAGCTGTAAGGACTGACTCAGGGAAGGTCAAGATGGATGATAGGTATTTTGCAGATGAATGGTTTATTTGCAGTGACCTCTTGAACACATAACGACACAACAGATGGCTTGGTGACAATTGACCCAAAGTTAATACCTGGCTGAAGACTTTCAATGTGGTTTAATCAACTGTGAGGCAAAGGATTTCCCAACCCAGGTGAATGAAAAGTGTCGTGTTCAAGAGCGGTGATAAGGTTTTGTCTGAGACAAAGGATAACAAATAGGCTCATTTTTCTCTCTTTTCCCCCACCATTTCTGGCAAGTACCTCTTTATTTTTTAACAAGCTTGAGGAGGATAACATTTGCTTGATTATAAGCTCATCCTTCGGATGAGTCCAACTTAGTTTAGATTCGAACCCTAAGAAGGAGTGGTCCGTTCCTGTTTGTAATCGAACAGGTCCTTTACTGTGAAATTTTAACGAGTCCAGTATAGGAGAAACTCGGTGTTTTTCAATTTTAGAGAGTCTGAAAAACTTAAGAAGACTCCAGGGTTGACCTTTTTCGTAAGTTTGTGTCTCCCAAGCCCGAAAATGTATAAAATAATACTTGAGAGAACCGCTTGATCTTTACGACTAAGGAGTACTTTCATGATTAGTGTCTTTGACCTGAAAAGTAAAAAGTGATCAAGGACACATCGTTTTATTTCCAATATCGAATTTGAAACGACAAAAATCCGGCAATCCTTTCATGTTTTTACGGTCAGAAAAGGGCTATATGAGAACCGTCTTTTAATTCCATTTTAACGAGTGTAAAAGAAACGCTCGGCAATCTTTTCATGTTTTAGGAGTCAGAAAAGGGCTTAAAGATGACTCTGATGTTTTTGTTTGTAAAAAATGATAATTTTTCCCCGAAAATCCTTTATCCTGCACAAAAACCAACACATTACTCATACTTGTTTACGATAGATAAAAATACTTTGAAAAATACCTTCTCATGGGGAAAAATAAACAAATTTACCATTTATTTACCCAAAAAACCTATAAAAAGGGCTTTTACCAATTCATTTTTACCATTTTACTGTTGAGGAGAGAAAGAGGGCATTTGGCAAGAAACTTCCCGTGGACATTGCAGAGAATCCAACCGTCGAAATCGAACGCCGTCTCTTTCAGGTATTCTACAACATCCTCCTCTTCATTTTCATCCGTTTGGAATTCATTTTTAGGCCCTAGTTTCATTTTTTGGAGGCTTTGGGGTTTCAAGATCCACCTTTCGGGGTACGCAGGTGCTCCACTGGTGACCTGCGTACCCCGACATTTTCTCAGTTGGGAAAATGCCGGGCGTACGCACCTTGCCTTAAGGGAACCTGCGTACCCACGCTCTGTTCCTAAAGGTGGGGTGCGTACCCCGCAAAACGAGATTTCAAACCCCAATTTCTTCAAAAAGGACCAATTTTTTTTGATTTCATTGAATCTAACAGATGTTTTTTGGTGTGTAGATTGCCCACCATGCTTGATTGGCGTGAGAGAGAGCACGAAGATGTTGATTTGGCTGCCATTAATCATCAACCGTCAATCGATGCTTTGAAGGCATGCAGCCTTTATAAATACTGGGCCATAGCTGGCATGAGGGCCCAAGTGAGATTTCTGGAATGGCTGGTAGAAAGGTGGAATGTTCAGGACCAATGTTTTTATATTGGAGGGCACCAACTCAAGATAGAGCCCTCAGATATTTACTTTCTCACTGGTTTTCCCAAGAGAGGCGAACACTTGACTCTGTTCGGGACTAGGCCGGGTGGCCAATCCATTGCTAGTCTCCGACTAGAGTGGTGTAACACTCAGAACCAGGAGAAGGGGATAGAGATCAAAACTATATCCCGACCTGAACTTATGGTGATTGTCTTTACAGTTACCAGACTTTGCGGGACTGCCGCTTTGCACATTGCCACTGGGTCCCAGATGCAGATGGCGATTGATTGCTATCAAGGAACCATTTTTAACTGGTGTGATGCTGTGTTGGCCAATGTAAAAGGCCAACTAACTAGAGTAAAAAACGGGCAGCTGAAGACTTTTGGTTATGGGCCTTTAGTTGTCAGTTTTTCCCTAGAGAGGGTTCCGATGCTGATCCCACAGCAGCTCACTGTTGGTGTTGGGCTTCCTCGAGAGCCCAAATTGATGCGATGGGTTACGGTTATGGCCCGTCATCCTGATGAGGGAACAAAGGTTGTTCGATTTACTCCGGAGTACTTTCACTGGTTAGAGGACCAGGTCTTTTCGATACAGGATTTTCCTTATGCCGGAGTTGATTTTCGTGGAGATCCGGACATGATTCTTCCACTGGGAGAACAATGGGATGACACAGGTAACTTCATTTTCTACAAGTTTTTAAACTATCTATTTTTTTGTTTTTATATCGTCTCAAAACTGATAGTGACAATTTTCAAAATGTAGATGTAGGCCCACGTCGACCAGCCAATCTCCGGCCTTTCGAGAGGAGACTACCAGTTGCAGCGGCACCGGCCCCACAGGACGAGGCCACAGAGACTTTAGCTGAGTTGGAGCATGACCTAGAGCGTCTTACAACAGACATACCGGAGACTACCATAAATGATATTCCTATCAGGCTTCAGCGCTTTGTAGTCGGGGTCCCAGGACCTTTTAGGAGGTTCTTGTGTAGGGTGGCTCGTGCAGTGGTGTCATATAGAGATCATCACCAGTGATTGGATGGTCGTTTTTGTAGACACATGTGACATTTTGGTTTTTTGTACTTATCATTTTTTCCGATCATAAGGTGTTTTTCAACCTATGATCGAAGACGATGTATTTTTTTGACACACTCCTATCTATATATATCATTATTACCGGCTTATCTTGTAAATCATGTTATGGAATGATTTTAAATTTACATGTATGTTTATTGCAAATGTCTATTCAACATTCGAGAAGCAATTGCATCTGCTAATGTATTTAAAGACCTTGGAATATGTTGATATTCAATGTAATCAAACTCACGTTCCAAGAGACGCACTCTCAAAAATAACCTTAATAACACTGGATTTCTAATGGCATACACTCTATTAAGCTGTAATACAACAAGTTCAGAATCTAACCTCACTATCAAACTCCGAATCCCAAATGAAATAGATTCAGACAATAACTCAATCACTACACTGTATTCAGCAATGTTGTTTGTTGTTTGACCGAGGCTTACCCCATGCATAGAAACTAACTCGTCAGAGGGCGAATAGATAACCCAAGCTGCGGAAGAAATATTCCGTGTACTATGACAAGAACCATCAGCGAAACCAATGTATGTTTGGAGAGGCATCGACATATGCATCATCAAGAGTAAAACCAAGATAAGCCAGAATAACGACGAAAAGACACTTTCTAAGCTAAGCACACTGTCTAAACTAACAAACACACCAGCTAGAAATAAAAACCTAACCTAACTAAAATCTCCATACCCATCTTTTAAGCATAATACCTCTTTAGGTAAAGTCCATTTCTGGGTTTACCCAAAGAGTCCCCGTCAAAGTCTACCAGCTCATAGGCCCCTTTTGCTAGCTTTCGCTTGACAATATAGGGCCCATGCCACATAGGAACGAATTTTCCAGCACCTAATTTATCATTAGCTTGATCATATAATAACACTAGGTATCCTTCCGAAAAATTTCGAGGGGTTACATTTCGATCATACTAAGCTTTCATTCGTTTTGCGTGAGTCTCGATTGCCAATGTGGCATCACGTTGATTCTCATCTAATTGAGCTAAGTATAATAAACGCTTCTCCTCTTCAGAAGTAGCTAGAAGTAACTCGATGGCCATTTGCAGTGACGGGATTTCGCATTCAATGGGTAGCACAGCTTCCAAACCATAAACTAGTTGGAAAGGAGTGAACCCTGTTGATGTTTTCACTGAGGTTCGGTACGCCCAAAGCGCTGAAAATAACATGTTGTGCCAATTCGATCGATGAATACCAATGATTCGTCGGATCATGATAACTAAAACTTTGTTGATAGACTCAACCAGACCATTCGCTTGTGGATAATAAGGAGTTGAACTATCGTGACGCAAACCAAGCTGGCCTGTAAGTTCTGTCATCATAACGTTTCGAAAATGGCGCCCATGGTCAGTGATTATCACTTGTGGGACACCAAACCTAGCAATTATGTGATTCAATACAAAAATTGCAGCTGTCTTGCCGTTTGCCTCAAATGTAGGCATCGACTCGGCCCACTTAGTAAAATAATCAACTGCAAGGATGATATACGCATGCCCCCCGGCCGAGTGAGGGTTACATGTAATAAAATCGATACCCCATTTGGCAAAAGGACCAACGGCAATTATAGGGTGGAGAGGAGCAGGTGGAGCGTGCATATTTCGTTCAAACACTTGACAGTTGTGGCATTTTCGGACCGCAGTAATACAATCTTTAAACAAGGATGGCCAGAAGTAGCCAGCGCACAACACCTTTTGGGCTGTGGCATACCCAGACATATGACTGCCGCACGCTCCAGAGTGACAGTCATTTAGCACCCTTTCTGCCTCTTCATGAGTTAAGCAACGTCGAAAAATAGAGTCTGCCCCACGTCGATAAAGAGTATCTCAAATAATTTTGTATTGTTGGGACTGGAATTGAATTTTCCGACGTTCCGACTTTGAAGCTTCGGGCCGAAAGGATTGGGTCTGGAGATAGATGATGATATCCCCATACCACGGATATAAAGTGCTGATTAGAAACAGAGATTCGTCCACAATGGGCTCCTCTGCCACAGTTTCGGTGTCAGCACGCGGGAAGTCACACATTAACTCTGCAAAAACTAAGGATTTCTTAGACTTAGATTTCTCAAACTCCAAGTCGAACTCCTGCAGGATAACAATCCATTTGGAGTACTTGCCCCCTAGCAATTGTTTAGTCAAAATGTAAATCATAGGGTTGCAATCCGAAATGACTGTAGTTTTACGGAGTAAAATGTAGTGACGAAAACGTTGGACAGCTTGAACGGCTGCCAATGCCAATTTCTCCACATGTGAGTATTTTAGCTCAGTAGGATTTAACGTCCTACTAAGGTAATATATCACATGTTCCGTTCCGAATTCATCTTCCTGAACTAAAACCATTCCAATGGTGGAATGGGAGGCGGCGAGGTACAAAAAGTAGTCCTGGTTGTAGTTGGGAGGATGCAACAACGGTGCATGGGTCAACGCGTGTTTGAGTGCATCAAAATATTTCTGAGCTATCTCATCCCAAGAGAATTGAGCATTCTGTTCCAACAACCGTGTAAAACCTTTTGTAACCTCGGCATAGTTAGGAATGAATCGTCGTAAAAAGTTTGCTTTCCCCTGCAAACTTTGGAGTTGGCGAAGACTCGAAGGAGGAGGCAATTTGATGATGGATTCTACCTTTGAGGGATCGACGCGAATGCCGGCTTTTGAAACTACAAATCCTAGTAATCGTCCCACTTCTATACAGAAGACACATTTGTGTGGGTTCAACCGAATACGATAATGCCTACACCTCATGAAGATTGCTCGTAAATGGACAAGGTGATCAGCTCGATGTAATGAATGAGCGGGCAAGTCATCGAGATACGGTTGCACAATATGTTTGATGTCATGAAACGCATAAGACATCGCCCTTTGAAAAGTTTCTCCGGCGTTCTTAAGCCCAAAAGGTAATTTGCAGTAAGCAAATGTCCCCCATGGACAAATGAAAGCCGTTTTTGGTTGATCTGTAGGTAGAATATTGATTTGATTGTAACCGGAAAAACCGTCCACAAAGGAAAATATTTCACTGCCGGCACAATCATGAATGATTTGATCGATATAGGGCATTGGGTAGTTGTCCTTTGGACAAGCTCGATTAATGTCCCTATAGTCGATGCATATTCTTATTGTTCCCTGTTTTTTGTTAATCGGAACAATATTCGATACCCAATCTGTTAACGGGATCGGATAAATGAAACCCGCTTTCAACAGCTTTTCAACTTCTGCTTTAATTGTAGCAGCTTTTCGTGGGTGAATTTGACGCAAACGTTGCCGGACGGGTTTAGCATCCAGGTAAGTCTTGATCTCATGAACAAAAATTGCAGGATCAATTCCTGGCATTTCCTCATAGGACCAGGCAAACACGTCACGAAATTCTTGAAATAGGGCCTTGTATGTCTGAATTTCGTCATCTGTACACGAGGCACCTATATGAATGTTTTCAACAATTCCGGGCTCTACTGACATGTCAATGGGAAGAGTTCGAGAGATATTTCCCAAATTCAACTCTGAATCAGGATGTTTCGTGGGATTCTGAGCTTCTTTGACATATTTAGTTGTAAAAAATGATGAGAAATCATTTTCAAAACGATCATCCTCAGGTAAAAATGAAGATCTATGATGGAGATCCTCCCATGGTAAATCATCTATACACAGGATTTCGCGAAGTTGTTCATCAGATGACACAACTTCGGGAAACGCTATTAACTCCGAGGTTGATGTGAAAAGTGATTCCTCACGGACCACATCCATTTGGTCGACTTTGGTTGAACACGGGTCGGTAAAAGACTGCACGGCTTCATAGGCAATTTCATATGGACTCAACGGCATAGAATTACCAAACGAGTCTATTTCAGATTCAGAAGGAACGATCCAGGGATCGTCGTAATAAATAGTGTCTGATGTAATCATATGAATGGTTGCAAATGAAGATGACGCATTGAGTGGAGGAAAAGGAAAAGTTCCTAGTAACCCGGCATCTTTAACTAATCCTACCACAACATCCTTATATGGGATAGTCGTTTTACTGACATGCTGGATACTCTCTGAAGAGGTTGGGTCGGATGAAAAATAAGTCAGCTGGTCTATTGTTACGATCTTTCCATTATGCGGAAAATTTATTACTCGGAAGACCGATGAAACGACCGCTGTCATAGCGTAAGTCCAACTTCGACCCAAGAGAAGGTTGTAGTCTAGAGGGGCATCAACCACCTCCACATCTAGACTAACGGTTTTTCCTTCAACCCCTATAGGCAAATCCTGTAGAATGCCAAAAGGACGGAACCCACGACCATCAAAGGCCTTAAGAATCGTCGGGGATTGATTTAGTGAAGGAGAACCAAGCGATATCCAACACTGCATCGACATAATACACGTGGAAGCTCCCTCATCAATTACAATCCGATGAATAGGCCTGTTTTTGACTATCACTGGGATCTGGAAAGCCATTTGATGAGGCAAACGCGGTGTACTATTTTCTAGATCAAAGATTATTAGGTTCGGGTCCTGAACATCAACACCTCCTATAGCCAACAAAAGTAATTTGCGTTGTGCTGGGCATGATTGCAGCACTTCCAAAGCCGACATTGCTGAGGGTGATACCGCTAAGTCCTCAACAATGTTGTAATTCTGGGCCACTCTCGCATGTGGATTGAAAGCAGACCTTCGAAGTACACCCTTGGCAGGCGGTTTGATTACTAAGTCTGGGTTAGGTTTCTCGATCTGTAGTGGATGAGAACTGGGAGCTGAGGTTGATGGATTAGAATGAGAAGATTCTGCTTCTTTCGATCCATCAACAGGACTTTTACTACCATAATCTTGCGATCGAGTCGCAATCCTTACATGAGACATCATCAATATGGGTTCTTCAGTGGCACTCGAGGAAGAACCTATCATTTTGCTATCTTTCGGAAATGGGTCCTTCAAGATAGCAGGAATTTGGGAACCCTTGACGATTTTCGCAACCTCTGCTCGATGAGGGCAGTCTCTTGTAAAGTGTTCTTCTTCACAAATAAGACATGGATAACGAGGCTTGTGCTTTTCATCATTGGATTCTGCCTTTTCAGTTTTCTCCTTTGGAGTTTTGTCTGCTTTATTCTTCTTCTTGCCTTTCTTCTTCCCACCGGATTTTGATTTAGCCGTAGATGACTCTACAGCGTGAATGTCGGCGGAAAGTTTAGCAGAAGAATCTCCAGTCAGGGAGTCTGGTAAGGCTATAATAGGAGAAGAATTCTTTGAGGATTTCTTCTTGCTTTTAGTATTCATCGTACCAATCATGCCATCAGCAGCATGAGATCCCGAAGGAGCAGCAACGATTTGATTTGACTTTGGAAGATCTGGGATCTTTTCGTGTAACGTACCTGACTGAGTGTAAACTAAGTCAAGGTACTGCGCTTGAGCAATCACTTGCTCCTCAGTAACTACTCCAGCCTTAGCTACATCTTCAGTAATCTTCGGTAACAATGATTTAACAAACCATTCAGCTAAGATTTGGTCCGGGATAAAAACTTTCACTATGATCCGGATTTAAACAGGAATGCAATAAAATACAGAGATAACCATAAAGACAGATATGCAGCGGAAATAATACCTCAATTCATTACTGTAAAATACTGAAATATGCTTACAAACAGAAATGGAAATAAACCAGCTAGGGCGATGGTAGCTTATCTCTGAGAAGAGATGTGGTGGCTACATGCCTCTGAACTGTCTTACAATGAGGCTCGAAGGCCTATTTATTGTTGAGAAACAATGGAAAACCCTTCACATTCCAAAACCTAACCCTAGAAGATGAAACACCAAATTGTGGGCCCCGTTTTTGGGTAAGTTGGTACATCAACTTCCCGGGGTCGTGAATTGGTCGTACTATCTCCGTTTGACGTGCATGATAGCCCGTTGGAAATATCTCTCCGAGGACTACGACGGAAAAGACGATTTTTATCAGAAAAATCGACGGCGGTGGATTTCCCAAAAAACGTCGTTTAGGGCCTCAAAACGGCTCTGGAAGTTTAGGACCCGAAAAACTGTTAAAAATAGTAAATTGTGCTATAATTAAGGAAACTGAAAAAAAATATAAGAAGCACTAGAGGGGATCCAAGTGGAATTAGCGGGTGGCCACCAATATCTTCCTGGATCATTCCTCCCCCCTTAGGAAGCAATGGTCCCCATTGCGTTGAGTTCCTCCATGAGATGAGGGAACTTCTGCTGCACTTGGTCCTTGGTGAGCCACTTGCCCTGGTGAAGGAGTTGTCTTGCTTTGACAACTCGATACAGTTGGATATTCTGCTGGCGAGTGTGCTTGATCTGTGTGTCCATGATCCGATCAGTTGCAGCTTGTTCCATGCAAGCTGGATTTAACTTTGTGGGTGTGAGTTGTTCTGCAATGTCGGACGTGTCTAGTAATGGTGGAAAGTATGGCCGAAGGCGGTTGACATTGAACACCGGGTGCAGGCCAAGGAATGGGGGAATGCTGAGCTCAAATGCATTGTCTCCTACAGCCTTGGTAATGGTGTAAGGGCCATATCGGAGTGGTCTGAGTTTCCGATAGGCTCCGGAAGGCGTTCCTTTTGCAAATGCAACCAGACTTTGTCGCCCACTCGAAACTTGTGTAGCACCCGATGTTGATCATGTCGCTGCTTGTACTTGGCATTTGATTTCTCCAGAATGTCATGGACCTGCTGGCGAATATGTTGGATGTGCTCAATGAAGCTGTTTGCCTTATCTGTTTCAGACTGGACATGAGCAGAATCTGCGTGAGTAGCTGCAAATGACATGGCCACATCGATGGGACATAGTGGCTGGAATCCCAATCCCACCTGAAAAGGGCTGTGGCCAGTCGAGCTGTGGAGAGCCCGGTTGTAGCTGTGCTGAACATAGGGGAGGCTCTCGTCCCATGTGCGTGGATGCTTTGAGTTGTACATGCGTAGAATGTGTACGATCATCCTGTTGACGACCTCAGTCTGGCGATCAGTTTGAGGATGGAAGGCTATGGACTTAGTGAGTTTGGTGTCCAGCATCGACCAGAGGCTAGACCAAAATGTACTGAGGAACCTGCTGTCCCGATTCGAAATGATAGATTGTGGGATCCCAAAGTGTACCCATACTCGTTCAAAGAAGAGTTTAGCAGTGGCTTCTGCTGTGATATTCTTCTTGTAGGCCGCCATAATGGCCATCTTCGAGAACCTGTCGACGACCACAAAAACACAGTCATTTCCATGCCTAGTGGAAGGGAGGCCTGACATGTAATCCATGGAGATGGATTCCCAAGGTCGACTAGGGGTAGGCAGCAGGGTATAGAGGCCTTGCTTCTTGATGGTCGGTTTGGCAATGGCGCAAGCAGTGCATGATCTGATGTACTTCCCGACATCCTATCGAAAATTCGGCCAATAGAAATATTTCTGCAGTACAGCCACCATTTTTTCAACCCCAAAATGCCCAACGGCCTGACTGTAGTGTGCTTCCCAGATCATCTTGGCACACTCGCTTGAAGGAACACAAAGGTGACCCAGGTGGCATAATAGGTCGTCCTGGAGGTGAAAATCAGGAACATGTTGACCCTCCAAGAGTGTCTGGTATGTGTGGCCAAATTCTGGGTCGCTTTTGTAGAGAAGTGGCCAATCAGAAGTCTCGTGCCCACAAGAGTTGAGCATGGTGGTTAATGCCATGATCGGTGGTCGACTGAGGAAATCTGCAACATTATTGGTGCTGCCCTTCTTATACTTGATATTCAAATGGAACTGTTGCAGGTATGTGGACCACTTCTGATGGCGATCATTCTGCAATTTCCCTTGGGTCTGTATGAACTGCAGGGGTCGGTGGTCTGTGTGGATGACCATTTCCTTCCCCAAAATGTAATGCTTCCATTGTTGACAGGCCTGCACAATGGAATACATCTCTTTGTCATAAGTGGGATACTTCCGGACTGTTTTTGAAAGTGTCTCACTGTGATATGCCACTGGATGCCCATGTTGAGTATGGACTGCCCTAATAGCATAGTTAGAGGCATCTGTCTTGACCTCAAATGGTTGTTGCAAGTCTGGTAATGCAAGAACTGGTGCTGTGCAGAGTCGATCTTTTAACTCTATGAATGCCTTCTGTTGAGATTCAGACCAAATTTTTTTTGCTTTCGCTCCTCCCTTGGTGACCTGACTCAAGGGCTAAGTGATATGAGAAAATCCCAACACGAACCTGCGGTAGAAGTTGGCAAGGCCTAGAAAGCTGGGAAGCTCTGTCAGAGTTGTTGGAGATGGCCAATCCTGAATGACTTGGATCTTGGCTGGATCCACATGCACCCCCTGTTCATCAATAATGTATCCCAGATACTGAACCTGGGTCATGCCAAAAGTGCATTTCTCCAAATTGGCACATAACTTATGTTGTCGCAGTGTTTGGAGAACCTGTCGGATGTGGTGGAGGTGCTCTTCCCAAGTCTTGCTAAAGATCAAGATGTCATCCAAGTATACCACTACAAATGAGTTGGTGAATAGCCGCAATATGTCGTCCATTAGCCTCATGAGGGTTGCAGGAGCATTCGTCAATCCGAAAGGCATAACCAACCATTCGAAAAGGCCCTCCTTGGCTTTGAAGGCAGTCTTCCACACATTAGAGGGTTCGATTGGTACCTGGTGATATCCTGACTTCAAATCGATCTTGCTGAAATATTTTGCCCCCTTTAGTTGGTCCAGGAGGTCATCAATCCACGGGATTGGGTACCTATTACGGACAGTGATCTTGTTCAGCACCCGATAGTCAATACAGAGTCTCCAAGTCCCATCCTTCTTTTGTACCAGCACGATCGGGCTCCCACAGGGCGATGAACTCAGACGGATGTGACCTTTTTGCAGTAGCTCCTGAATCTGCCTCTTGATTTCATCGTTCTCCAGAACAGAGCGCCGATAGATTGGCCCATTGGGCAGCGATGAACTTGGGGTTAGATCAATGGAGTGCTTGACCTAACAGTGCAGAGGAACCCCTGCGGGGGAGGTGAAGATCTCGTCATACTCCTCCACGACCTTGTCCATCTGTAGTTGTTGTGCGGAGGGGCCCTGTCTAGAGGTCGTGGCCACCGTCTTCTTCTTTTCTTGAGGGCGTATCATCAGGAAAAAAAACTTCCTGGTTTTGGAAATGAGCTTACTACATTGTTTTGCAGTAACCAAAGAGATGGCGGTAGGTGGTGCTACCTCTGGTATCCTGTACAACTTATTTCCCAAAGTAACAATAATAGCACGGGGCCTTGACTCATACACAGCATGTCGCTTCCACAAGTATGGTTGTCCTAATAACACATCACAAACTTCAAGGGATGCAATGTCATACAATACCTCATCTGTGAAGGGTTTGATGTTGTATGGAAGGCGACATCGTTGGCTCACGTGAAGATCCCGTCCTTGGTGCAGCCACCCAATGGTGTATGGTTGTGGATGTGCTGTGGTCGGTAAGCCCAGCCGTTTCACGACCTCTGCCGAAATGAGGTTCTTTTGGCTCCCGTTGTTGACAATGAACTGTAGCGGGGAGCCCTTTACCCACATTTGGGAGTGGAAGAGACGCTCCTCCTCCTCTGGATCTTCAGGTTCCTCCTTCTGGATCTTCGTGGTGGCAACAGTGGCGTTGGGCTCCGCATCGATAATCTGCTTCCCTTTGTCATTCCCCTTATCGAGTTCTGACTCAGAGTCAGAACATGCATCTGATTCTGAAACCTTTAGCTCGGCCACCAGTGACTGCTTGGCCCGACACTCACTTGTGTTGTGAGTGGAGCTCTTATGGAACTCACACCACTTTCCGTTGTCCTTTTTCAGCTTCACAGCGCTGTTCTTTGCTTGCAGCTTTGGCGGGTTGTCTTGGGCCGCCCCGCCTTGGCTTTGTCCTTTGTTTTGCGGTTTGGGGGCACCTTTCCCTTATTTCGGATTCGCAGACCCAAACTCTCGCTTCTTCTGTTTAAACTTTTGCTCGACCTTGACGGCATATCGGTATGCCATGCCGAGTGAGGAGATGTTCAGGAATTCTATTTCTTCTTGGATGTACTTGTGCAGGCAGCCACGGTATTTTAGTACCAAATGCTGCTCTGTATCCTTGATACCCAACTTTGTGCGAAGGGTATGGAAAATATTGGTAAACTCTGGTACGTCTTGGTCCCTTCCCTGCTGTAGCGTGGTCCACTTTATGTATTGATCCTCATAGCTTCCGACAGGGTAGTACTGCTCCTTGATGGCATCTCGGAATGAATCCCAAGTTGGTGCAACTAAAAATAGTGAGCCTGTACTTTCATCTTTCTGTTCGCAGTAGGTTTCCCACCAATCCTTGACGTGGGGGGCTGCTTTGAGAAGAGCGAAAATAATCTTTTCTCGACTGGAAAAATCATGAATAGAAAAATAACCCTCTAGCACATTTAGACATTTATCGACGGCATCTGCGTCTATCTGACCCTCGAATATGGGGATTTCAAAATTAACTTGTACCTTAAATGGTGTGGCGTTTCCAGAGTTACTGTTGGAAGCCGATGCGTCGCCCCTGGGTAGCCGCTGAAGGATTTGGGCAAAGTTGTCCATCATCACGTTCCTTTGTCGCTTGAGGGCTTCTTCGAGCAAGATTTTGATAGGATCTCCTGCCCCCTCGTCTTTCTTTTCATACGCCATGGGAGGCCGTCGAGATTTGCGAGGCTGGTCTTGCAAAGGTTCGACCAGTTCAAGCCCTAACTCCTTATATCCCGACCTCGTTGGGGACATGCAAAGAAAAACAGAGAAGAAAAGCAGACCGCTCTGATACCACTGATCCGGATTTAAGCAGGAACGCAATAAAATACAGAGATAACCATAAAGACAGATATGCAGCAAAAATAATACCTCAATTCATTACTGTAAAATACTGAAATATGCTTACAAACAGAAATGGAAATAAACCAGCTAGGGCGATGGTAGCTTATCTTTGAGAAGAGATGTGGTGGCTACATGCCTCTGAACTATCTTACAATGAGGCTCGAATGCCTATTTATTGTTGAGAAATAATGGAAAACCCTTCACATTCCAAAACCTAACCCTAGAAGATGAAACGCCAAATTGTGGGCCCCGTTTTTGGGTAAGTTGGTACATCAACTTCCCGGGGTCGCGAATTGGTCGTACTATTTCCGTTTGACATGCATGATAGCCCGTTGGAAAGATCTCTCTGAGGACTACGACGGAAAAGATGATTTTTATCAAAAAAATCGCCTGCGGTGGATTTCCCAAAAAACGTCGTTTAGGGCCTCAAAACGGATCCGGAAGTTTAGGACCCGAAAAACTGCTAAAAATAGTAAACTGTGCTATAATTAAGGAAACTGAAAAAAACTGTAAGAAGCACTAGAGGGGATCCAAGTGGAATTAGTGGGTGGCCACCAATATCCTCCTGGATCACACTAACCGCCTTCGACGTCTCCATTCATGAATATGATCGGAAATATAAGTGGACGTCGATTGTTTTAATGAAGTTAGTAACTCCGTGCCATTATCATATCTGACCGGCAATTGAAAATGAGTTAGGAACGAGGTAGCTAACTGGCTAAAATTATAAAAGGAGGCCTGTGGTAACTCAATGTACCACTTGGCTGTGAGACCAATGAGAGTGCGCTGGAAAAGACGTAAACGGATCGAATCATCCGAGATGGAATTAGAGGCACACTAGAGGTGGTAAGTCATCACATGATTCGACGGGTCCTCTCCAGACTTACCCTCGAACTTGGGAATGTCACTGGGCAACTTATTCGGCATTGGCGGCCAAAACAGAAGATAATTGATTGGATCGTTCGTTAGGCGCGACAAGTCTGGTAAGTCTAAAGTTGCGATAAATGGTAGCTGCCGATTAAGATCCCTAAAACTCTGGGTCACAATACCAGCTCCAGGAGGAGGATATCCAGGATAACTAGGAATAGGAATCGTATTCGGGATATTGTATCCTCCTGGAAAACCAGGATTAACCGGACCGTACTGGGGTTGTTGTGGTTGTTGATAAGTGTACCCAGGATACGGTTGATACTAGTAAACTGACTGTTAGATAGCAGGACTGAATTGGTACTGTCCCTGGTACGGTTGATAAGTGAATTGTGGTTGACTTGTGACAACCGTACTTAAACCAGGTTGTCCTACAGGCATCTGAACCGTAGTTTGAATTGTGGATCCAGACGATGGTAAAGATGTCTGAGGAGTAGTTACAGGGACAGTAGAAACCGGAGCTGTCGATACTCCATAAGTAAGTGTGGTAGATGGAACAGATGTGGTGGTAGTTGCAGCAGTCGTTTGATATGGAGTACGAGGCGAAATAGGCCCAGACTGAGAAACCATCGAAGGTACAGAAGTTTGAATATTAGATTGGAATGGTTGCTAGGGTGGACCAGAAACTAAGGGTTGTCCAGTTTGAGATGACAACTGTACACTTGGCTGCAACACCTGTTGAACTTGTGATGGATCCCACACTATATTTATTTCGGGGTATTGACCCATAACAGGTTGAGGATATTGAGATCCATAACCGGGTTGAGGGTAGGATTAATAATTTAAAGGCACATTTCCCGTACCTTGAACATAAGATTGACCTTGAGGTGGTTGGAAACCTTGACTCGAGTACTGACCTTGGGGCAGATACCCTTGAGGCATGTACTGATACTGGGGTTGACCTTGAAGTGTAAATTGATACTAGGGTTGACCTTGGGGTACATATTGAGTCTAGGGTTGACCTTGAGGAATGTATTGTACCATAGGCACGTACTGTCCTTGAGGTTGCCCCCCAGATGCAAATTATGTACCTTGAGGTTGCCCCCCAGGCGTTAATTGAGGCTGCCCCCCAGGCGATAACTGGCCACCTTGAGGTTGAGAAGCGGGAATAGAACCTGACATCATAAGAATGTATTCTACACTCAACGACTTTGCACCATTGCTTCCAGTGAACATCCTTTGTTCAATGGGTTGAGGAGATGCTCTCGAAAAAGTACCGGACAAAGACTGATACCCAGCAGGAACAGAAGGACCGCCGTACAAAAAAGATTCAGGCGATTGAGTAAACACGGACGACTGACCTGACATATTTACGGGAGTATAAATACCCCTAGGTGGATAAGAAACACGAGGTGGTGAAAAAATCGACACTGAGTTGTCCAAATAGTTAGTTAAAGAAAGATACCAAGTAGTACTTCTAGGTGGACTGTAAAAAATGGATTCACGCTCCCTTAGATCAATAGTAGGTTGATTCTCAGGGATAGGGATGCCTATTTCTTCTTCCGGAGCAAGCTCTTCAATAGCTATCAAACCAGAAGGAAGATTTTCGGTGATGACTCTTTCTACCCTAGGTGAATTAGGAGCACTAGAAGTTGGAGAGACTAACCCCGATGTTGGAGTAACAGGTTCAGATATCTCAGGTTCTTCGCCTATATCACTAGTAGATGAAAAACTACCAACAAGCTCGGAAACCGAAACAGCTTCAGGATTATAACCTGTTTCTAGACTTTGGTAATTAGGATGAACAACCAATGAAGACTCTCCTTCTTCAGGTGACCCTACTTTACTGCCACTAGGAGTTACAAGGACTTTCAAACCTTCGTAATGGCCCGGGACGTCTTCAGGAGGTTGGCCCCGAAGTCTACGGGACTTCCTCAACAAATCAGCCACGGTTACAACCTCAGGAGACTGGCCCCGAAGTCTACGGGACTGTCTTGGTAATTCAGCCACAGCTAAAACTTTTAACTACTGCACACGCAAACAAAGTAAAATTTCAAAGCAAACCGCCTAAAGTCTCTAAATAACCAAACAAATTCGAATCGCACGCCTAAAGAATCTAGGGTGTCAAACCAAACACAAACAGTAACCTTCCGGACCAAAAACACTAGTTGGTGATGAAATCCAACCTCGCCGAATTCAGTACAGAAGTGGCGGGTGGAACAGTTACCCCGGCAACCTGCTTAATGAATAGACTGGACCAAGTTCCTCCACTTTAACCGTCTCGAGTGAAGTGAACCTCCCAGAAAATCCAAGTGAGTCTAGCCAACGTTTGCTCCAGGTACAGTGGGATCTTCCCTCCACCGTCACCTTGGGTAGAATCCTAAAGATAATAGTCACTAAGGTTACCAACAACAACAAATATACCTGGGGGAATAGTCTACGACCCAATAGCACGCAAGGGCAGAGTAACAAGCTCAATCCCCTTGCCGGCTCCTTGACAATAATCCAAGGTTTACCGACAAGTGACCCCAGGCTCCTCGACAATGGTTAATCCGAGGTTTACTGTTTGTAGTACGTGCGTATCTGGCGTCTTTCCCAATGAAGGAGGATTGATTCCCTCAGTGGTTCAGACACGGTCTCGTGCTTCTCCTTTAAGAGGAGCTTTCCCAGAGTACAAATGAAACAGTTGGATTTATCCTACAACAAGATAAGCTACTTGTTTGGTTTTACTGTCTTGGAGAGTTAATTACTCTCCTACTCCAAGACACTAGCTTGATCTATATTGGTGTTTCAGAGCCCTAGTAAATAAAAAGTTACTAAGTTGATTTTACTTTAAGCGTTAATTTTTATGGCTTTTCTTTAGGACAAAAGGTAGCGGAGATGAAACTGATGGTGTGTAGACTCGACTCAAATCCACTAAAAAGATGCACCTAGGATGAAACAAAACAATCTTTCATTTTTCAATGAATTCCCTAGCTAAGAGAGTTGGAGAATGCAAAATTTATAAAGACAACTTTCTTGGCAATGAAAATCAAAGAAACAAGCTCTTTATCTTTTCCAAAGCACACAACACATGACCACTAATTATTCACGAAAACTTCCTTTCTCTTTTCAAAGACTTCAAACGCTACTAAAACAAACTTTCCTCAAAAGAGATTTTGTATTTTCCTATTTAACAAAACATGCAAAACTACTTAACAAAAACCAATCTTAAGATCTATGATAATCAAATCAATCTAAGATTTATGAAAACGAAAATCAATTTTAAGATCTATGCAAATCTAAGAGAAATTCACCTAAAAGCAAATCTAATGAGGTAAAAGCCTACAAAATATAATTCCAGGATGTTTTACTCAGTTACAATCCAACCAAGGACTAATTCATGCAGAATCATAAACTAGTCAAAAACAAAATAAAAGTTTTTGTTCTTTTTCTTAAGAATGAAATTCACAGCTTAACCAACAAGCCTTCTCGAAATTCCGCAAAGAGACAACACAAAGGTAGGTTTCTCACAAAGGTGGATTTTACGAAAGGTCTGACTTCTAAGAAGACTGAAAAGACTAGGGAGATCCAAGGTTTTTACAACTTCTAAAGCCAAAGTCACTACAAGACCAATGCAAAAATCAACCCTAGGGCTAGAATTTCTATGAACTTCACTAAAACCCTTGACGCTAATGAAACAAGCTTAGATGAAAACTTTTGATAGGTGAACAGTGGATCTGGGTGGCAAAAACAAGCTATAAACAAAATCTAAAAGATAAAAAGGAAAAAATGGAAATTTTCTAAGCTTTTGACAGGGGTACGCAGGCAGCCTGTTTGTACAGGTGCAGCCACGCTCTGTGTACACAACAAAAGTGTGTACAGGTACGCACTGTGCTTAACGCAGAGGGTGCGTACTGCTCTCAAAATCAAGAAAAATAAAAACTAACTTAACCCTAAGCTATTCCACCCAAATTCACAGTCAATCAGTCAAAAACTAGAAAGAAATCAAATTTTCTCAAATCAAAGTATCAATCAAAAGAGAAGTCAATCAAATCCATGGATTCCCCAGTGGAGTCGCCATTTTGTCATGCGGAAAGAGTCAATTTTGCGGACAAAACCGACCTCCCTAGCAACCAAAGGTCGTCTAGTGACAAACAAAACAATCAAGCACTATCTTTCCCTAAATATGCATTTAAAATAAAAGCAACCAGGTGTTTAAGGCTTACCTTTAGTCCAACGCTTGTTTGTTGTAGTCCAGCCTCTCTGATCCAGATGAGCTCCTTCTCCTTGAAGCCTGCATTCACTAACAAGCAAACGATTACATAGCACCTGAATAACTCATATAATAAAACATATTCATCATAAAGACCAAGGAGTATATGAAACAAATTATATAGAACAACTTGTTGAGAAAAATGAACTTAATTGTATTAATTGGAAACAAAAGAAACCATTACAACCAGTGCCTTGGTGTTGCACAGGTCCCTCCCAGGGTCCAGCAAGAGTTATCCTTTACTTTGATAAGCTCACCCACTTCCAAATGAAGCTAGGAAAGGATTGGAATCTCTCCTCTCAAGCTCTATAAGGGAGTCCTAATTTCAGCAGCATCTACCCTTAGGAATGTTCAGCTTTCAACCTCCCCTCCCTCTAGCCCAATGCCTGTATTTATAGTGCTTTGGAGGAAGTTAATCAGGTCCACCATGAATGGGAGAAGCCACTCTTTCAATGGGATAGCTCCCCTCTTCATGGGATAAGTTCCTCTTTCATTGGGATGCATGAACCATCTGGAGGCGCTCAATCCACGTCAAACCATCTTCTAGAATGCTCTAGAATCGACCACAAGTAACTTTTTTGAAGTGAAACTTGTGCCTTTTGACCTTTACAGGAGTACGCACCCACCCCTTTACAGACAGAGCGTACAAGTACGCAGGTTTTATGAACTTGAGGTGCGTACACGCAGGTAAGGCTAAGAGAAACTGCGTAACCAGAGTTATATTGACTTTTAAGGACTTTCTCTCTTTTTTGGAGTTTGACATGAGGAGCAGAGGTATAAGACTTGCCAAAGAGGACAGTATGACTATTGACGGAGCCATACTGACTGCAAATAGTCATGGTGACAAATTTTAGTGTAACACTTATTTTCCATGAATAACAGGGGTTGACGTGACATACTCCCGAACTATAGGTGTGAAAACAGGAAGGTCAACTTCAAGGTGGAATAACTTTTGCATACAAGCTTTGATTGACGCACTTCTTGTGATGTTGGAAATATATTTGTGTGTAGAACAACGTGAAAAGGTGATATGCTAAAGAGGAAAATTTTACCCCCAAAAAATTTCATTTGATGCCTCAAAATTCTAGCGAAAGAATTCAAACCCCATTTTTCCAAACTGGGTCACGCTGTAAAAATAGTTTTGTTAGTTGATTCCTCCAGTTTTTCCACTCTTAATGCATCGACATGGATGAAAAACAATATAATGATACAATCTGGATCACACCTCCCCATTTTGGGAGGCTTCTGGTCCCCAAAATAATTTACTGAATGAGGTGAGGAAACTTTTCCTCCGCTTTCTCTTTGGTGTACCATTTAACTTTGCTTGGAAGTTGTCCCTTCAACCCAATTTTCCAAAGGACATGTTGCCCCTATCTTGTATTTTTGGACCTCTTCTACAAAGCAATATCTTTTGTCAACTCTGCTTGAGCATCTGGTGCAATTCCTCAAAAGAAGGTAGGCCCTGTTTCTCTTCTCTATCTAGCATGGAAGACTTGTAGAATTTCAAATTCTATACATTGACTAAGTAAATGCATATATATGGTGGTAAACTGAGTCGATAGGCATTATCACTCACTTTTTCCAGTATCTCAAAGAGACCATACCTTGGAGCCTTGATTTTTTTACCAGGCCCTTGCAACTTCTCCTTATTCAACTGTAGCCATACTCTGTCTCCCACCTTGAATGATTTCTATATTATGTGCTGATCATTCTTGGAATTATACTTCTCCTGTGACATCTGTAGTGTTTCTTGTACCTATAGATGGATCTGCTGATCTTCTCTATAACTTTCTCAACCATCAAAGCATATCTTGTAAGATCTTCCCTCACTCCTCCTTGTTGCCCATATGCAATGTCCCATGGTGAAGGTGGAAAATTACAAAACAAGTTTCAAATGGGGACTTTTCTGTAGAAGTATGGATTGCTCTATTGTAAGAATGTTATATATATACCATATTTTCATCCCATGTCTTCAGGGGCTTTGGGTTGTATCCCCTAAGGAGCTGCACTAGAGTCTCCTTGACTAGTTTTTTCTGCCCATCTATCTGTAGATGGAATGTTGTAGATCTCTTCAACTTTATGTCCATCTTCTCCCACAATGTACTCCAGAATGCACTGAGAAATATTGTATCCCTGTCTAAAGCAATTATCCTTGGTATCCCAAAGTGCACCCGAACTTGTCCAAAGAATATTTTTTTTTCTTCTTGCTCGCTGATGATCTTTTTATAGGGCATCAAAACACACATCTTGCTGAACCTGTCAACCACCATGAACTGGTAGTCATGTCCCTTCCTAGTTGCCAGTAACCCTCCCATAAAGTCCATGGAAATGTTTTCCCAATGACGAGTAGGTACATGTAAGGGATGATATAGACCCTGTTTCCTATCTCTAGGCTTGCCGATATAACAAAGCACACATCCTCTTATGAACCTAGCTACCCACTCTTGCATATTGGGCCAATACACATACCTTTGTGTCTATTCCAAAGTTACCTGTAATCTTGGAGGAGTGATCCTCTCTAATAAGTTGTAGTTGCTCAACTTTAGGAACACTTTATCCAAATTGTAGAGTAACCCATCCTAGAGATGGCAGTCAACGATGTTGTCGCCATCGTGCACATAAACTTGACTCTGTAACTGCTAATACACCTCCTTGAAGTCCTCATCCTTTGAATATGCCTCTTTGTATCCATCATGGGCGAATGGATCCATGTGCATAAGAGTCCCCAAAGTTGTGATATTTGATGTGGGTGGCCTTGAAAGCATGTTGGAACTTGTTTGTGTTTCCCTTCTTATATTTGATCACCAAATGATGTTGTAACAACACCATCCACTTGTAATGCCTTGTCTGCTTTAGTATACTATGGGTATGAAAGTACTGTAATGACTGGTGATCTATGTGGATTACTGTCTCCTTTCCCATCAGATAGTGCTTCCACTTCTTCACTGCTTGTCGTAGGTAGGGTAGTTAAGAACTGCGCCATGAAATACTTGAGAATGATAGCATACAAGCCTTCCTCCTTGCATCAAGACAACTCCTATTGCATACCCACTCACATATGTATCCACTTCAAAGGGTCACTACAAGTTTGGTAATGTGAGAACTAGTGCTTGATTGATATTATTCTTTAACTCCTCGAGAGCCTTCTGTTGAGCTTTTCTCCATTGGAAACTCTTGCCACTTGATGCTATGGCATGGAATGGTGCTACTACTGTTGAAATTGAGGCTATGAATTTCCTTAGGTACTATGTTGTCCCAATGAAACTCCTGACCTCAAAAACATTAGTAGGCACCGACCATTTCATCATGGCCTCCATATTGGAAGGATCTATATTTAGTTCTCCTCAACCGATCACGTACCCCAAATACACCAAAGGTTTTTGTGCAAACTCACACTTCTTGAGATTTTCTAGCAGTGAGTGCTTCTTTAATGTTTCGAGCATCTGGATCAAATGTGAAATATGCTCCTCCTAGGTATCACTATATAGCAATATATCATCCAAATAGAAAATAACAAATGAATCTATAAAAGGGAACAATACATCATTCATTAATCTCATAAATGTAGCTAGTGCATTACATAGACCAAATTGCATGATTAACCACTCATAAAAACTTTGCCTAGTTTTGAAGGTGGTATTCCAATTATCTTCTTCTTTGACTCGAACCTCGTGATATCCAGACTTAAAGTCTAGCTTGGTGAAGTATTTTTCTTGATGCAACTAATCCAAAAAATCATCTATCCTAGGCAAGGGGTATCTGTTCTTGAGCGTGATTTTATTCAACGCCTTATAGTCTATAAACATCCACCAAGTCCCATCCTTCTTTGACAAAATAATGATGGGTGACCCACATGGTGATGTACTCAGTCGAATGACACCTTGTTCAAGCAGTTTTTGCAACTATTTCTTCACTTCAGTTGCTTCTATAAAAATATTCATGTACAACCCAATATTCGACAATGGGGAGTCGGGCAATAGCTGGATCTCGTTCTCCACTTCTCTCTTAGGTGGTAACCCTTTAGGTTCTCGGAACACATCCCTGTATGCCTGTAACAAATCCTCCAATTGCTTTTTTGTTTCTTAGTACACCGCTCCAGCGATAACTTGCCTCTTCTCAACTCCTCTTCATACCAAATTTTTCTTAGAAACAATAAAAAAAACTTCTTGCTAGATCTGATCAATATCTTGGCTTGGTTGGCACTTACTAGTGAAATTTTCGACTTTCCTTTGTGCATTTTGATGATGAATGATTGTACATCCTCGACGAGGCAATACTGGTTGGATCTCCTCATGAATATTTCATCATGCATGTACATGTATGGACTCCTAAACATGACTCCACATACATCAAGGGGAACCACGTCTAGATCTACTTCATCAATAAAATCAACGCTGATAGCAAATCTAGTTTTGTACTGTTTAGTTACCTTAAGATCTACATCCTTATTTACCCATCCTAGTGGATATTGGTTTGGATGATCACAAACTTCCAGCTCCAACTTCTCGATCATCTCTACTGGAATGAGATTTGCTTGTGATCCTGAGTCAAATAGAGCATCAATATTTGTCTTCTTGGCATGTATCTTTATATGCCAGAGTTTGGTCATTTATTTTTCTTCCTATTGTTGAAGGCTACTCATATTGATCTCCTTCTACAGTGATGTCCATACGATCTTCTCATCCATGTTTGAACTGCTTTCAACTTGGTTGCTTGAATTCATGGACATGAGATTCTTCTCCTTATTACCTTTTTCTAGTTCTTCGAGTTTAGCTCTAGATGAAACTTCCATCACTTCTCCTTTGTATGGCCATTAATTTTGTAGTGGTTGCTAGGATCTTTGCATTGGTGTGTTTTGGCTATCATATTTTTATCGTTTCCCTTGTTTTTCTTCTTATTTCCCTAATTAGAATCATCATGTTGCTCCTTTTGCTTTGATCCACTTGATTTCACTCTCATCAGGCTTATGTTCTCCAAGTATTGTGCCTATACACAAGCCTCATCCACCGATTTTGGCTTGAGTAACATCATTTGCTCACATAGATGGCGGTGCAAACCCAAAAAATACTTGAGGAGTACATTTGGGTTCTTTGGAGAGATACCTAACATTATAGCCATCTTTTTGAATTCCATGGTGTACTCTGCACAATTTGGCCTGGATTTTTTCCTGAGGTAATGCCACTCGATCCATTGATCCTCCACATACAAAATTATGACTTAATGAGGGTTTTAAAATGCTCCCACTTAGTCACTCGAGGTTCTCCCTCCAACCTCATGGTTTCCATGCATCTCTCAAGCCAAGTCAATGCATGACCCTCTAATTTCAGCTGCACGAATGAGATCTTTTGTCCTTCCTCAATCTGGTGGAGTTGAAATAAACTTCCAGTTGCTACAGCTAGTGATTTAGCCTTAGAGCGTCGATCTCATCGTGGTACGATTTGATATTGATTTTTGATTCCATTTTAAAGAAGGATTGATTCACGGCACTCGAACTGGGTTGATATTTTTCGGGTTCTTTCTTTGACTGGCTATCCATTTCTCCCTGATCTTCTGATCCCCGTTTTGATTTATACTCTGCATTCGAAACCCATCTTCTCCACATATCCCCAACTTGTTATTCAAGGCCGCCATGGGGAGGTTTACATTGTGGTTGATATCTACGACTTGTTGATCCAACCGTGTAAACCTCACCTCTACAACATCACATAGTTCGTTTACGGATTCGTCAGCCATGATTAGGGTTTTACATTTTTCGGCCCCGCTAATCTAGATCTTTACTGATATAGGAGGATCCTAAAAGGCCAAATTTTCAAAGTCCTCAAAACATAGTGAAATCATTCTCAAATTTAATAGATCATTGTTCTGAATCCAACAGTTTGAACGACATTTCAAACCGACATCGTATGAAGAAGTTATGGCCTGTTGAAGTTTTCCCAAAACAACTAAAATTTTTGCAAGCATGAGCCAAAGTGCCACTTGCCATGCCGACATTAGTAGTATGGATGTTGACGTCATCTATATGGCTATTGACATCAACTAGTGACATGAACCTATGGTTATAGGACAACCAATCAAAGGGTGACATGTGTTAGTTGAGTTAGCATGACGTCAACAACTTAGTCATCTGCCCAGTCAACGGTATGGGGCAATCAAAATGCGCCATGTGTCAAGCCTAGCTAGCATGTCGTAAATTGCTAAGGATATCAAATTTAGGATTGGTCCAGTGGTCAGCGAAGGTGAATTTGTTGCCTACTTAAAATGTCTAATATCCCCTAAAAAACCGACGAGAAAATAGGCTATTATAATATAATAATATTATTTTTCTCTATCTGGAAAATAAGGCTGCAAGTACAAAAAGTAATGTTTGTGGCTCGTGGGCTGCTACAATGGACACAGCCTCTCTATGTGCTTTATCTTCTGTCTCTCTCTGCTATCTTTTCTCAGCTATGGAACAAAATACTCTTGAAAGAATGGAATGCCTCTTCCTCCTAGTGGCCCCGTTATAACACAGTCTGATAACCTACTAGTGGTTAAGTTTGACTACATCAACTCTTAACTAGAGTTACAATATAGACTCTTCTAGAGTATTTATATCAAAAACACGTGTCTATCCCCTTTTCCATGAATAATGGGGGCTGACATGGCATCCTCTCGAACTATAGGTGTGTAAAGAGGAAGGTCAACTTCTAAGTGGAATAAATTTTGCATACAGACTTTGGTTGACGTGATTCTTGCATCGTTGGAAATATCTATATGTGTAAAACAACATGAAAAGGTTTGGTTCTAAATTGACCAAGTTTTAACCCCAAAAAATTTTGTTTGATGCCTCAAAACGCTCCTAGAAGGTTTCAGACCTTTTTTTTCCAATCTGGGTCACGCTGGAGAAAATGGTCCCATGAGCTGATTCCTCCACTTTTTCCACTCTGAATGCATCGATATGGATGGCAAACAATATATAATCTAATCTGGATCACATACTACCAAAATTTCCATGGTTTTTTCTATGATTTCATCATAACAATATAACTCAACTAGTTTCTTAGCATTTTAGGTTATGTTCTTCCCTTCCCTCCATCATTCATATCCAACAATCTTCTCAATTTGTTGCATCCGTTTGGATAGACTCATAAGAAACTCAACCCAAATATTTGATATAGGTGCGTAAAAACTTTCAATTCCTAAACCATTGTTATGTTAATCAAATCAAGGGAACATTTTATCTAGTGAAGAGGCTGATATTTTCATCAAACTAGTATTAGAGATCTTCCTTTATAATCTACTCCATTGTACAATCATGATCTCCCAACTTTCATGGTGGTATGCTAGCAACATATGTTGACTTTAATTAGTAGGCCATAATCCATAAGGTTGTTTAACAAAGGGGTTTTCTAGATCATTTAAAGTCAATGCATAGGAGATGGGGAAGGTCTCACATGAAGTGCATTGCCAAGACTTAAAGATAGCAGAGAAATATAACATGTGATAGACACAACCATCATTATAATCATAATCGACAAGTAGAACATAGGAAATATGTTATCCATCAAACCAACACTATATCATGTAACTAAACTATATTAGATACATAACCATTCATAATAACATGTAAATAGACACTATGATAAAAGAGTACAAAACTAAAAAGAACAAATAAATGGAATAAACCACCAACACCATAAGAATGATTTGAACGAGAGGATGCATTCCATCCATATTCAATACAATCTAGAATATCATTACAATGTTTTCAATATATATAGATGTAATAGTACCATACTCCTAAAACAAAATATCCATACTCAATAATAACGTTTGACCTCATCCCCATACAATATCTCTAAATTCTAAGAGTTCAAAAGCATTACATTCATATAGTTGCGCCCTTGGGAATGGAGGTTCATTCATGACATTGGAATATTGCTAGTGTACTAAATCCTATATATTAATTTTTTTTATGCATCTGTAGTGCATCATAGTGTTCTTTGAAGATGCTGTTCATATTCTAGAATTTTTGGCATAATATATTTTCTTGTACTTCACACAATCTTTAATCTTGCCTATTTTTATCCACTATCCTTATTCAGTGGCAGAACTAGAATTCTACGATCTACTGAGTTGGAAACACCATGCCTTCAATCAAAATAAAAGGGCCAATAGGAAACATAGCCTATATTAGAAATACAAGGCTTTGAAAGGCCCCACTCCTTAATGGTGCTCACTTTCATTTGTTATCTAATAAAAAATTCAAATACAAAGCTTTGATGGAAAACCTATATACATACCCCAAATGCATTATCATCCTTCTTCTCCCTTTTAGAAAGTTTGTTAAAACCCTTAAAGTAAAAAAAAAAACATAAAATTTGAGTTCAGAACCCCCACTATTAAAATAATACTAGTAGAATAAAATGAAAATGATTGTAACAAAATATTGGTCACAAAAGATCCACTTCCTCAAGAGCAAAGTAGTGGGCTAGTTCGTGGGGAACAACTGAATTGACAATTCTCGTGTTGTGAAGTATAATGTAAATGATGAAATTTAAGAATCAAATATCTTATGGATCAAGCTAAAAAAACAAAAAATAGGCCAAGGCAAGTATTGAACTTATAAAATTCTATTAACATCTTTGTACTATTAAAAACAAAAACTCAACTCTCTCAATACCTCTAGCACATGAAGCTAGATATATCCCCCAATATTTGACCATTCCTTAAGGCAATGCAGTATATGCGCAATAATAGCGAAAAAGCTAGAAAACAAGATGTTTATGCAATGTATGCACAATAATAGTGAGTAAACTAGAAAACAAGATGTTCTCCATACATACATCAATAAGATTAGGATGTTTTTTGGTACTTAATTTTCATTGAAAATCAAATAAAAACATATATATGTGATTAATTTAAAACTTAGTTAATTTTTATTCAAATGATAAATTTGAATGTTAAATTTTATTCAAATGATAAATTTGAATTATTAAAATTATATATATTAAATATTTTGAAAATTTTCAATCTTATATGATTGATATCTTTAAAAACATCTCAATCAATCAACAATATTTTATAATCAAAATCTTTAATAAAATAAAATACCATTAGAATTCACCTAATTTCCGTTTAAGTTAAATATAATTGCCACGTCAGTGTAAATAATCTCCAACGAAACACGGCCGACAAACCGCTGAAAGATCAAAATTTTAAAAAGAATGCTCGTCTAAAATTTAACAGACACTCGGCTGTATTAATATATATTTTAGCTGAAACTAATTTCCACTTCCCTCGCAGCATCGGAAGCGATTGGATTTTGTCTTTCTTGAAATTTCTAGCTCTGCGATACTCTTCATCTAGTATATATAGAGTGTTTATATATAATTTTATATCGTGAATTAATGGCGATGGATTCTTCAATGAACATTTCGACTCGTTCCAGCGAGAGGAAGGCCGGGGGGCTTTTAAACAACCAGCTTGAGCTAGTGACGAGGGCGGATTGTGATCGATACGAAGTTGCAAGAATTCCGGACACTTTCTCTTTTGAGAAGGGTGTCTACATTTTTATCAGGGCGTGCCAGCTTCTGACGCAAAAGAATGAAGGGGTCACATTGGTGGGATTGGCCGGACCCTCTGGTGCAGGGAAAACAATTTTCTGTGAGAAGGTCGTGAATTTATTGCCGAGCATCGTTTCTATTTCTATGGATAATTACTACGATTCCAGCCGAGTAATCGATGGAAACTATGATGATCCCAGGCTGACAGACTATGATACTCTTCTCCAAAATATTAATGACTTAAAAGAAGGAAAATCTGTGAAGGTTCCCATATATGATTTTAAGCTCAGCAAACGCACTGGGTACAGTGATGTTGACGTTCCACCATCTGGAATTGTTATAATTGAAGGTATCTATGCTTTGAGCGAACGGTTACGTTCGTTGTTGGATCTCCGGGTGTCTATTACTGGTGGTGTTCACTTCGATCTTGTCAAGAGAGTTCTGAGAGATATCAATCGCTCGGGTAAGGCACCCGCTGATACCATTCAACAAATATCTGAGACAGTTTACCCTATGTATAAGGTTTACATCGAACCTGACTTGGAGACTGCCCATATTAAAATTGTGAACAAATTCGATCCCTTCTCTGGATTTCAAACGCCTAAATACATTTTAAAGTCTACCCGTATTGCCACAGTTGAAAAAATCAAGGAAATATTATCTATGGATCATACAGAAAAATTTGAAGAAATCTGTGACATTTATCTCTTGCCCCCGGGGGAAGATCCCGAGACATCTCAGTCTTACTTGAGAATGCGGAATAGGGATGGGAAATATAGCCTTATGTTTGAGGAATGGGTTGCCGATAATCCATTTATCATATCACCAAGTATTACATTTGAAGTTAATGTTCGTTTGCTTGGAGGATTGATGGCTCTAGGATACACAAAAAAAACCGTATTGAAGAGAACAACCCGCATGTTCTTTGATGACGCGGTTGTTGTGAAAATTGATAAACCTGATCAGTTGCATCGGAAGTACATGCAGGTGCAAGGTAAGGACAGAGTTCGAGTCGCAGAGGTTGCCAGTAAATTAGGGCTTGATGGTTCTTATGTGCCTTACTCTTATATTGAACAGATTGAGCTTGAAAAGCTAACAGCTGAAGTTCTGATATTGCCCGATGACATGAAGTCCAAGCTAGATTACCCTCTTCCTGCAAAAGACCTGCCCATTTTTTCCTGGATTTCTAATGATGTCAGGACTCTTGATTCTCGACATGGATTTGAAGACCGCGGTTATTATCGCCTTTTAGAACAAATGACGAGCATCAATGAGAGGTTCGATGAGATCTTGTCTCACGTTGCAAAGCTAGGAAATAGGATTCCTGATTCTGGTAGTGAAGGACAGCTTCTGAGACAGGGTTCAGCTGTTGATTCTTTTGGAAACAATCCTATTGATGTGTGCCCCATTGGAAAAGCCAATGGATTTGGCATGTCTTGTATAGTAGCTGCTTCAAATATTTCAGGAACAGGGTCAGATCGTGGCATAATTGACGAGGTGAAATGTTTGGGTCAAAGGCAGAGGCATTTAACTGAACAGTTGGACGAAGTCAATAATCTTCTACGGGAGAACATTGCCCATAAACATCGGAATAAGATAAACAGCAGAAGGACAGGGAAAGGCATTCTGGGAAGTAGAGGCTCAAGATTTTCTGACCTTGCAATTGCAGTGTCTCTGGTAGGTTTCGGAGTTGGAAGTGTGGTCGGTATGCTTTTACTACGAACATGGAGAATATCATAGCCATGAAAGATTAATTGCCCACGAAAGATCCACTTCATTTGCTCACGAAAGATTAATTTGTAGTTTAGCTATGATTATAGTTCTCAGATCGTAGTTTGAAAAATACTCACGGCTCCTGTTTAGCTATGATTTCAAATGTATTATTACAAGTTTAGTGGCAAATCTATGTCCATAACTAAATAGTAGAAATGAAGACACGAGCAAACAAAATATAGTATGATTTGGGAAACTTAAAATGAGAGAACTAAGCTACAAATTGATTTTTATGTTTTGTTCTCTTTCTTTCGATCAAAAAATTATAACTGCAAGTATACAAATTCTCATACCTCCTTTATTATGCTCTGAAATCCCATTTCTAGATGCTGTACTTGAATTGGGAACAATAACAATGTTAAAATATTAGAGTCTATTTTATTTTTATTGAGCTAGTTCAGTCCATAGACTCATTCTACAATCTAGTAAGATGTTTAAATCTTATATTTTCAAGAGATATTTCAACAAAATATATTTTATTGATTTGAGGCTTCTATGCTTTGTGTAATGTTATTTTAGGAGTCAAGAAGAATGATAATGCTTTAACACAATTTTTAATTTTGTTTTTTATTTTTATTTTAGATTATTTAATTTAATGTTTTTCTTTTAAAGTATTAAAAAATTTCTTTTAAATTTTTGTATTTCTTTGTTACTTGTTTCTAATATTTATTAATGTTGATAAATTAACATATTATTTTTCTTCCCTTTCTTGTATAAATAGTTAATTTTATTAATTTCATATTAAAATGAATATAATTATTTTTATTTAATAAGTTGTATAAAGTTATATTTTTGTTTCAATGGAATAAATAAAATAATGAATATTTAATACATAATGTTTATTAACCTATTATTTTTCCTTACTTTCCTCTATAGATAATTAATTTATTAATTTTAAGATTAAAATAAATTTAATTATTTTTATTTCTAATAATTTGTATAAAATAATTTTTGGTTTCATTAATACATAATATTTATAAAACTATTATTTTCGCAAGAATTATTTAATTGAAATTTGAAGTTTAAATTGAATATTTTTTTTATTAATCTTTAATCTTGTTTAAATAAATTGAGAATTATAAAAAATTTATAATCTTTATTACTAATAATGCTTAAAATGTTAGTGCTAGTGTTGTTACAAAGTTTAGTGCTTATTAAATTTATTATATTATTGTTGATAATTATTAATTAATTTGTAAAGTTTCAAATTAGAATGGAATGTGGTGATTGATAATGAGTTAAAATAAAGTTTTGGTTAAAATTTTTAGATTAATTAATTCATTTCCAACCCTACTCTCACCATTATTTATTTAAGCTACTCATGAAGATAACATGGCACACAATATATTTTAAAAGATATTTAGTATGAATTAATATTTTAATTTGAGTAATAAAATGTCTCAATGTACATGTTATGTAAAATATTGTAATGTCAATTATGTGTATCTTATTCAAAAGATTATGTATATAACATGAAATATTTAAGTTTTTATGGTTAAAAATCTTATTTGATCATATATATACTCTATTTAGCATTCATAATGCAATTTAAATAATGAAAAATAACATTGTATTTTGCACTCTAAAAAGTTTTCATGTTAAGAAATTTGATCCCTCTCAGCTCATGTTAGATTTGTACTTAAGATGGATCTATGCTAGTACATATTGATAGCCATGTAGGGTTACAGTTAAGATTTTTGCATGCCTTAACATTCAAGTAATGTTACTCTTTTAAATCCTCTAGACCCTACTGAAATACTCTTTTCATATTCTTAATTTTGAATGTATTATCAACTATAAGTGAATTCTTCCATATGGCTCTTCATCTTTAAGGTTAATGTATAAATGACTTTAAGTTAATGTATAGATGGCTTTACTAAAACAATGATTCAATCCAAGGAGGACTTACGTAATCATTTTCATTTTAGATAGATTTAGGAAAGGTCTCACCAAGGCTGATAGTTTCTGCACTTGGTGTACTTTAAATCTCGTCTATAAAAAGAGAAAGGTTAAGTAAGCCACTCATGATCAACACAAACCCGCATATGTGAAGGATAGCTAACCAACTAACCCCAACTTGACCCCATCCCCAAACCTTGAGTAGGATCCAATTGGCCCAATAGGGCGTCAAAGAGGTTAGGGGAGTAGGGGGGAATATGGAAAGAAAAGCGTAGACCCCTAACTTTAATGTGGGATCCCTTGGGTTGGGCCCTAGTTTTATTCAAGCCATATGCTTTGACTTTTGTGGAGTGAGGTCAGTCAAAGAGTTTTTCGAGCTCAATTGGTAGCTCAATTGTTGCGGAGAAGCTAGTTCTGTGGGCCCATAACGCACAGGATTCCAGAGGTGAGTGCTCAGGCTCACAAAATTTGAGAGCCATCAAAGGTAAAAATATGAAGACTCTGGAATTGGTTTGCATCAAGTGGTATCAAAGTAGGAAAATATTTTTTGCAGGAGAACAATTTACAACTATGGTTGGGTAGAATCCATGTGGCAATTCCATAGTTTTGGTTGTCATAGAATTTTCAAAAGAGGTGAGAAAGTGTGCAATAGCCAAGTGAGCAATGGAATCTCGAGAGGTTCTATAGGAGGTGAAACGAGATACCAAAAGTTTGAGTGAGAGGAGGAGTGTCAATGAAATGTCCGTGGAGGCTATGGTTGTAGCTCACTCAGTGATACATGTAGCGAAGGAAGACCGAGATGAAGAAGAATGAGATGCAACAATGAAGCACATGATCAGGAGACACTACAAGGAAATAACCTTCTAACAAAGGTTTTTGAAAAATCCTGAATAAAAATAGCCAAAAAATATGTTTGTAGCAGAGGTTACCAGCGAAAGTGGGCGGGTGGATGTTTTAGCAAATGTTCTTTTGATGGTGTATCTATAATATACAAGTGCACTAATGCTTAATAAATATAGAATCGATGTGTATACTACCTAATAACACCATAAAATGGTTAAATTTGTAAAAATGTTGGTCGTAAAATTCGTTTTGCCCACCATCGTGCTTTACTGTGACCATGACTCGGTGCTAAACTAGTTCTATAATTCCCTGGCACATGCACATTATAGCATGCGCCGACGCTTACAATAATCCATAACACTGATAAATGTTAAATTTTAAAAATTATCGATGCTATATCCATGTGCAACACCAATGCCCTTCTACTTTAATTTTTTAGCAGATTAGAATTGTAAAATAGGTGGGTTCGAAAAGTTTTGCAGTGCTTTTCGTCAAATAAAATTCACTAGGAAAAGCTATAAATTGTACGTCAGTGCCTACATTTTTAGGTTATGCCCGGGGCATTTATATTTACCAAATGCATCGCAAACATAATACTAAGAAATACAGTTTGATGCGTTTGATAATGTGAATGTTCTATACTAGTGTGAAAAGGCTATAAGTGTGCATGGATACATAAGTTTGATACACACCACAATGAAAATTTATATATGTGAACCAAAAGCAATGCATCATATGTATGTACATTATTATGTGATTGTGTTTGATAGCGCACTAGATCCGGTGCATTACTGTCTTTTGGGTGCTCCAAGGATTTTTATTTATAATTGAAAGTTATGTTTCCATATTTATAAATACATTTTTCATTTAATAAAAATAATGTATTTTTTATGTATGAGGTTGAGGTATTTTATATGTCAATCATGTAGCAGAGATGTCAACAAAGGGTGCAATAGCAGGAGAAAGAGAAAATGGCGAACTGATACAATGTGTTCCGACCATGGGAGGCGCGAGAGAGGGAGAGGGATTTATACCTTTGCCCTATTAGCACAGTAACTCAAGTGCTCTTGAGGAATGTATGCCACCTTAAGTACTATGAGGTGACTACATCCCCAAAGGCACACTTTATCTTGTTGGTACATTTGATCCACCAGTGGAGTGTCTAGGAGTAGGATTTTCATGTCATTCCTTGGATGTGGTATAGGCCCTCTAAGAAGAACATATATTTTATCATCAGCTTATCCAGAAGAGGGGAGGATTTTCCCCAGTTCCTTGATGTCCCCCATAGGGTTGCAACAGAGAGTTAACTTGTCTACTCTCAGAGATATGTTGGGGCTCATGTAGTTTTTCCATCATATTTTCAGGTGCGTGATGGACAACTACGAATTGATTCTTTTGTTGCACAAGAGCTTAGGTGCCTCTCATTATTAGCGACCACCATTGCACACTATACTAGTGATGGGTAGCACATTAGTTTCCATTTTATGTATTATGTCGATTATTTGATTCAGGCATTGCGTTGTATCAGATGGTCTGCCATTTTTTGAGGCACGATAATAACTCAAAGAAATCACAGGTAATTATCAAGAGAAAATCTTTCCGCCTTTCTGATTTTACAACATGGTATCAGAGATAAGGTGAAGAAGAAGAAAAAGGCAGCCTGAATATCTATTGAAGGGAAAAAGGAGATTGAAGGAAGATCATTAAAAGGATCATATAAGGGGATAAGCCTACTATCTAGAAGAACTATGTTTAACTCAACGAAAGGAGAAAACAAACTAGAAGGAACTTCCAACTATATGGCATGGAAAAAGAGGATATATCTCATTCTCGAGAAGAATAAAGTTTTGGATTTAGCTCGAAGAAAAGTCAAGAATCCTACAAATGAATCCAGTGAAGCAGAGAAAGAAAAGTTCAGCGAAATCGAAATATTGGCCATGAACCTAACAATGGATGGAGTAAAGGAAAAAATCATTCCATATATATCCAACATAGTTTCTGCTCAAGAAATTTATGAGCCTTTATCCAAATTATTCACAATCAAGAACACTGGTCAAATTGCAAGGCTCAAGAATGAATTAAGAACTATTAAGATGATCAAGGATGATACTGTGGTATCCTTCTTTATAACGATATCTAGAATCATATATGAACTTCAAGCAATAGATGAAATTGTACTAGAAAAAGAGCTTGTGATTACTTCCCTTCTAGAACTACCAAAATCACAATAAAAATGGAATCTTCAAGAAGTACAAAGTATCAAAAAATAAATTATACCTATTGTCACTTTTCTAGCACCTATAGCACAAATGCTCCAGGAGATATAGAAATCTTCCTAGAGACAACCTCTGGGTTGATTGTAGACAAGTGAATAAGACATCTTAAAGAGAGGAGTTCTTTGGAAGATTATCATTGAGGCTTTCTGCTGCACTCCAATTGTCACGTAGTTTGAAAATATAATAAAGGGGGCTTCGTTCAATAGGCCTTCATCAAGATAAACTCAAGCCAATACATGGATCCAAATGCTTAGGGGGTAAAACAGGCCAATCTCAAAGAGAAATGTTTGGATCTGGTGGCTAACACACAACAATACAAAGGTTAATATTGGAGTTGTCATAAAATTAAGAGGATGAGAGAAAGGAAGGAATCTGATATATAGGGCTAGGAATAATATAAAATCCTAAGCAACAATATTCCAGCAGAAGTATGGAAGACTGAAGAAATGGTCAATATTTAGATTCTTTTCCATTTGTAGGCCCAACAGAAGTGCTTCATATTCTACCACATTGTTGGTGGACTCAAACTACAATTTGAAATAAAGAGGAATTAACTTACCTTCTGGGGATATCAATAATACCCCTACCCCATTTCCTTCTTTTCGATTTTCCCCATCAAAATACAACTTCCATACCTTGCTACATTCTTTGATCTATCGGTCCTATTGGACTGTAGGTTATATATGTGTTTCTTCTAGAATGAATTCATCTTATTTCATCATAAAGTAGGAGATGTCCCTTTCTATCCTATACATAGGTGCATTGTGAGAACAATCAACTCTCATGATTGTTTTGATGAATTTGGATTTTCTATAGAGTCTCGTTTCCTCTCCACCAAAGATAGGAATGGTGGCATAAGTCAGATCTAGCTTGATATACCCCCCAATCATAGATCTCCAGGACCTAGACAACATCATACCAAACCTTGCTAGGATGTGAGCAACTACGATATCCATTACCACACTTTTCGTTGGGATTTGGGCCAAATTTACAACCAGGTCTTTGATCATACCCAAGCATTTGACCCCGTTAGAGTAAAAAGAATAGAGATCCTTATAGGGTCTAGTTATCTCTAGACCTAGATGCTCCATTACAGATAATGACATCAAATTATGAGAAGATCTATAATATAACATGTAATTATGAAGGAGGAGGCCATGTATTACAAGAGTAACATAGAAAGGTGGGGTGGAAGGATCTTGCTCATCAACATGTGGTCCAAAGACTACCATGGGCCTTTATTCCTGTAACTTTAGACTGTCAAGGGGTTGGACTAAAGTGGATGGAAACAAAAACTAAGAGAATTGGGCCTTATAAGTGGGTTGTTTCAAGAGCTCAAACCATGGGACTAGGATCTTGACCTTTTCAAGTTCTTTGTGGACGTTAAAGAGTGCATGGCTTTTTTATCCTGTGCTAGTTTCTGTAGGCTCCTTTTCTCTTTTAGGGACAGGTTTAGTAGGTGGAGTTGAATTAAATTTTTTAATGACTTTAGGCTAACATATTTTTGGGTTGGAGAACTCTTCCTTTCTTGAGATAGATGGGTCTATATGGCTCTTTCCCTTGTCAGCAGACTTAGGTTTCTCCTAGGAATAATTACCTTCATTATGATATGGTATCCTTGATCTCTTTCTAGATGATCGTAGATTATACTTCTTGTGCGGTTGAGCCTACATGAAGTCAGTGAACTTCTTGTAGTAGTCATCGATCTCCACATCGTCCAATGTGGCATGAAGCTCTTAAGAATTCCTCCTCTTCATATCTCCTGAGTTCTTGTTCCTCATCGGATAAAGAGGAGTACAAGTTTCCCTAAAAATTGCTTGTATCCTGTGATGGTTCCTCTGTATCATCTTCTATGTACAATGGAGGATGAATATGATCTTGTTTCTCTTTCCTCTCACTTTGCATTAAATATAGGGGAGGCATTTTTTATTGGGGATTGTATATGTGATTTGCAGATAGGAAGTTCTTTCTCTGAAGTATTTTATTCTCCATCTCCATCCTTGTTAGTTTGCTGGATAGGTTCTTTATCACTTATCCATTTCCTCTATCCTCTACTCTTGGAATTCTTTTCCCCTTAAGGAAGTTATCTCCTCCTTCCCCTTTTTATTCTCTCCCAGATCAGATCTACCTCTAGAATTTCCGATCAAGGTATAATTCACTTCTACCTTGAGAGAATTAGTTTGATTTTGATCTAAGGAAGGAGACTTCCTCTCTCTCAGTGTGAAACCAAATTCTAAATCGAAAGCCCCAACAAAGAATACTTTGTAGTGACTTGTGGGGGTTTAATTTCAGAAGGCAGATTGTTATAATTTTTATTAAATCGTTTAATAAAATCAGAGATATCCTCATCATATTTCTTCTTGATAGAATTAAACTCTTTGAGGATGTATCATTGGTCTCTCTTCTCTCCCCACTTCTGCAGAAAGGAATTCTCCATCTCCTCCCAAGTGTTAATAGAATTTATGGGAAAGGATTTGAACCACTTCCTCACTTCTCCATCCAAGGACTGGACGACGAGTCTCGGTAGTAGATAATGTTGCTCTACATTTTGATTTTCTGAAAAGGAACCAAATATCTCTATGTATCTCTATGATGTGATGTCGGTCTCTTCATTATACCTGAGCAGGAGCCTGAGATAGTCCTGTGGCATTGCATTTAGGGGTTGAGGAAGATTTAAGGGGGCATACTTATTTAACAAGAAGCCTGAGACAACCATTTGGACTAAAGGTGGAGGTGTTGCTTAAATTACTGGAGGAGCTTGAGGGATAAACAATAGTAAGACAATAGACTGAGAGTGGAATGAGGAAATATTCATACTGTACATGAGGCTTCTTTGGAGTGTGTATTTTATTTCCTCAGCTTCTTTTTTGACCTCTATGGATGCAATACTAAAAAAATGACTACCTTCTGGAGGATATACTAGAATTCTAGGAGGAAGTTCAAAACAATGAATTACTTCCCTTTGTGAACTGGATGAAGGTGTTTCAGGAAATGAAGAGATAGTCACATCAGTACTTGGAGCCTTTTCTTTCCAAATTCTTCTGGAGATTATTCTTCTTGGGTCAGATACGGAGTGAGTACATTGCTATGAGGTATCTGAGCGAGTATGTGGTCTCTGATAAGCCAGAATGATATGCTAGAATTTCAGACAGTGGGGTCGCCAAGGTATTTATCATAATATTGAAACAGTGGAGTCTCCAAGGTGAGATATCTTCAACCCAGACCTCTCTCACTGACTTGACAGAGGGAATGTAAATATTTGTCATACCCAGGGAAAAATATTTCACAATTTCGTTCCCCGACAATTTCTCTAGAAAGAAGTTGTCTCTTTTTTTAGCACCTGTAGCACAAGTGCTTCAGGAGATACAGAAAGATTCCTAGAGACAAACTCTAGGTTGATTGTAGACTAGTCCTAAGACATCTTAACAAGAGGATTGCTTTGGAAGATTATCAATGGGGAGTTTTGCTACACACCAATTGTTACATAGTTTGAAAAGATAATAAAGGATCCTTGGTTCAATAGGCCTTCATCAAGGTAAAGTCAAGCCAATACATGGATCCAAATGCTCAGGGGGTAAAATGGGTCAATTTCAAAGAGAAATGTCTGGTCCTGGTCGCTGACACACAACGATTGGCAGATTAATATTGGAGTTATAGTAAAATGAAAAGGAGGAGTGAAAGGAAGGAATCTGATGCATAGGGTTGGGAATAATATAGAATATTAAGCAACAATATTCTGATAGAAGTATGGAAGACTAAAGAGGTGGAATGGCCGAAACAATGTTGTGTTAATTAAGATCCCAAGATCTATACATCATGAATACATTTGTTACTAATTAGCATATGTAAATATGTGCTCATACAGGTACTGTAGGCTATTGAATAACACAAGTAAATATGTAATTACCATAGGTATTGTTACTACTTAGCAGCAAAATATACAACCATGAATAAGAGTGAAACTAGTAGCTTCATTACACTATTTCAGAGGGAGAAAAACATACATGAAGTGATAAACAAAGGGGAAACATACTGCACATTTCTTTGATTGGAATCACCAAAGAGTTTCATTCATCCTTCAAAATGAGTCCAATTCACCAGTCCATTTACATTTAACAATACATAGCTCAAGTCCCTCCTGAACAGGTAGATAGAACCAAAAATGGAATCAAAGAATTTGGACCCCTTGGGTGCAGAATTCTAGAATCTTTCTTAATTGTTTCTTTTGCCTATTTATAAGGAGAGGGGGAGCTTTGAATCAGTTAAAAAATATCTCAGCCTAGATCCAGCTGTCTGATAGACTAGTTGTCTAGGTGTGTGATAGCTCTGCTGCCTAAAATGATTACTAAGGATTTGATTCATTTTTTGAAAATACATAGAAATTATAAAATAAACAGAAATAAGCAAAGCTGAAAGATGACTAAGGAAAATTTATTTCTGTCATTCCTATGAAGTCCCTTGATTAGGCCACGTCTCTGCCACAATGTGTCCCTCTATCTTCTCGGTAAGTTCTTGTCACTTTCCCCTTAACTTCTTGAATTCACCACTCTCTACAGTTGGTAGCGATCAACTGTGGTGGCTTGTCACAGAGAAGAAGTGGATATTTTCCTGACAGTCCTTCATTGTATGACTGAGTGGAGCTCCACGCTAAGCCATTAAGTCTTCTTGAGTCCTAATATCTCCATTTAATACCTTGGTTGTCAACCCATTACATATTTAAAGCCATGTACCACGCTATCAAAATGTAACATGCCTCATAAAACAACCACAATGTAATATCAGGTGTTATACCTATCACAATCTTTACACGCAATAATCTCTGTGAAACAACAACTCCAATCCCTTTAGGCCCCTTTTTTTTTGATCTCTTTCAGTACTTCTTCATCATATGATCAGGGGCTATGACTAGGTTCTTAGCCTTAAGGCGCTAGGGCCTTTAGGCTCCTATTCGGGGACTATTTTCCTTTGTAAATGGTTACACACCCTTCATCCTTTAAGTTTTTCTAGACCATGCGCTATCACGAGACCAGATCCCCCTTATCGAAAGATCACAATTGGAGGTCTCACTATGGAGTGATGCATTATTTCGCTGATCACCCTCTGCACTAACCCTGGGATCTTTGGCACGGGCCAGGCCCGATGTCAGAGCCCCTTTATTGATGGATCACAATCAGAGTTTTCACTAGAAGTGACAATGCTCATCCTCCAATCATCGATCATCGATGTGATGTCATCCCCTGCTGCATGTCACCTTTTGAGTGGTGACACATGTCGCCATCTTTTGGCCCCTTAAGACCCCTCAAAATGTCAAATTTTATTGTGACGTGTCCACTGTACCGCGCTTCATGCTGACGTTAGCTGCCCCATGTCCCTTATCGGAACCAACCATATGCTTTCAAGTATCATGTATCAGAACCAATCATGTGTAGCCACATTTCATTTATCAGATCCAATGATGCTCAACCACGTGGCCCCCTCAAGGAGAGAGAAAATTTTAACCCTCTTCTTGTTTTGCGACTGATTTCCTTTACTAAATGTTTCAAGGAATTCCTGGTGCTTTAATGTTAGAGGCTCAAATCCCAAGGAATTTAATCGTAATCAGAACTCTATTTGATATTGAAACTTTTAAAGGGTATCACTTGTTTGATCGTCGATTGTGACATGTCGATCTCTTAATGTTTTTATTCCTTGGACCTCCGATGTGCAGGATCGATAATCACATATCGGTGAGATTCTTCCGCTATTGTGCTACACCATGGACCTTTGATCGCCAATATGTGCGATCGCCGATATGCTGGGACCCATGATTTTACCCTTATGCAATTTCTTGTTGTCTTTTAATTTATCAAGGGTAACTTCAATTTGCTCTAACATTTGATTCCATAATCCATTTGAGGAGTTCCATATAGCTAATCAAAGCTAATTCTGAACACTATCCATTGGAGGGGGTTTGATTAAGATTTGAGTGCTTATGTGGCTTAGAATATGGATGCTATCCTCTCTACTCTTTTTCCCTCTTTTAACAGCTAAAAACACATTTTGTAGAGGGTGATAACATTGGCTCCACCTCGGGACAATGCCTTATTGGAAAGGTGTTGAGAACATGTACACTAGTAGCCTTCACCATTGGGAATGGAGTTAAATTTATAATGCACTTATACAACCAAAAAATCTCCATGAACCTTTATTTGTAGGGAGTCATTTCCTCATCAAACTAAAATGTAGAAAAGTAAATTCTAACAACTAGAAAATAAATGCTCAGCTAATAAGCTTATTTATATATAAATCCTTCTTATGTATTGGACATCAATTCACCAAAGTGAGTTCATCCCTCCAATGATACTAGGTCATAATTTAGGTGTTGGACCTAATTCCTTCATGTTGTAGAACTTTGTGTCTGATGATACTTTCCTCCCATGCATTTGTTTGTTCTTCAGTCATTTCTTCCCCCTCTTAATCAATCACCAAGTTTGAGAATTCCCCAATGACCTCCATGAATCGGTTAATTTGCTCATTGTCTTCAAACACTTTCCATTGTTTCACATTTTTAGGCACTGAGGGTTTATTTCTAACATCAATTTCATATCTGAGCAGAGGTTTTTGGGGTGGCTTGAAGTTGCTGGCAACTATAGCTAAAGAATCAATCATTCTGTTTCCTTCTCTTGGCAAGAATAGGACATTAAATTCCAAGAATAAGTTTTCAATAGAGTTGTAAACTTCATTTTTGTAGGCCCTCAGCCGAGGGTACTTGGTTTTCCATTGGTCTTTGATCTGCTTGACTACCAATTCATATTCTCCAAATACGGTGAGGCAGCCAATATTTTAATTCTTTGCCACTTGCAGGCCAAGCAGCAGCACTTCATATTTTTCCACATTATTGGTGGCCCCAAACTCCAATTTGAAAGAAAGAGGAATTAAGTTACCTTTTAGGGATATCAATAATGCCCCTGCCCCATTTCCCTCTTTTTAATTTTCCCCATGAAAATAAAACTTCCATACCTTGCTACTTTCTTTGAGTTGTCAGTCTGATTGGACTGCAGGCTGTATCTATGCTTATTCTAGAATGAATTCATATTATTTCATCATAAAGTAGGAGATGTCTCTTTATGTCCCATACATAGGTGAATTGTCAAAACAATCAACTATGGTGACTTTTTTGATGAATCTGGATTCTCTTTAGAGTCTCCTTTCCTCTCCACCGAAGATATGAATGGTGGCATAAGTCAGATCCATCTTGATAGAACCTCCAATCTTAGATCCACAGGACCTGAAAAACAACATACCAAACCTTGTTGGGATGTCACATCCATTACCTCAATTTTCATTGGGATCTGGGCCAAATTTACCGCTAGGTGTTTGATCATCCACAAGAATTTGACCCTCTTAGAGTCAAAAGAATAGAGTTCCTTATAGGACCTTGTTATCTCTAGACCTAGTTGCTCCATTACAGATAATGGAATCAAGTTATGAGAAGATTTAGAGTCTAACGTGTAATTGTGAGGAAGGAGGTCATGTATGACCAGAGTGACATAAAAAAGTGAGGTGGAAGGATATTTCTCCTCAACATGTGGTCCAAAGAATAACATAGGCATTTCTTCCTGCAGGTTTAGATTATCAAGGGGTTGAACTAAAGTAGAAGAAAGCAAAAACTGAGAGACTTGGGCCTTATTAGTGGGTTGTTTCAAGATCTCAAACAATGAGACTGGGAACTTGACCTTTCCAAGTTCTTTTTGGAGGTTAAAGAGATGCATGGTATTTTTGTCATGTGCTAGTTTCTAGAGGCTCCTTTTCTCTTTCAGGAATAGGTTTAGGGGGAGGAGATGACTTACCTTCTTTAATGACTTTAGGCTAACAATTGTTTAGGTTGGAGGACTCTTCCTTTCTTGAGATAGTTTGGTCTATATGTCTATTTCCCTTGTCAGCAAACTTAGGGGGATCTTGTGAAGAATTACCTTCATTCTAATCTGGTGTTCTTGATCTATTTCTAGATGATCATAGATCATACTTCTTGTGTAGTTGAACCTGCATGAGTTCAGGGAACTGCTTACGCTAGTCATCAATCTCCTCATCATCTAGTGTGGCATGAAGCTCTTTAGACTTTCTCCTCTTCATATGTCTTGAGTTCTTGTTCCTCATCATAGAAAGAGGAGTACAAGTATCCCTGAAAATTGCTTGCATCTTGTGATGGTTCCTCTGTATCATATTCTATGTACAATGGAGGATTAATATGATCTTGTTTCTCTTTTCTCTCCCTTTGCATTAACTTTAGGGGAGGCCTTCTGTATTGGGGATTGTATCCCTGATTGGCAGCTGGGAATTTTCATCTCTAAAGGTTTTTATTCTCCAACTCCATCCTTGTCAGTTTGCTAGATAAGTTCTTTATCAACTTATCCATTTCCTCTATCCAATGTTCTTGGAATTCTCTTCAACTTGAGGAAGGTGTCTCCTCCTCCCCATTTTTCTTCTCTCCTAGATCGAATCTTCCTCTAGACTTTTGAGTCGAGGTATAATTCTCTTCTACCCCGAGAGTGTCATTTTGAATTTAATCTAAGGAAAGAGACTTCCTCTCTCTCAGTGTGAAACCAAATTTTGAATCAAAACTCCTAACAAAGACTACTTTAGTAGCAGCTTGTGGGGCTTTAATTTTAGCAGGAAGATTGTTATAGAGTTTATTAAATCTTTTAATAAAATCAGAGATATCCCCACCATATTTCTTCTTGATAGCATTAAACTTTGTGAGGATGTATCTGTGGTCTCTCTTATCTCCCCATTTCTACAGAAAGGAATTCTCCATATGCTCCAAAGTGGTAATAGAATTGTTGGGAAAGGATTTGAACCACTTTCGTTTGAAAAATTTTCGTAGTAATTGATTTATTTCTCCTACTTATTTACAATAGTTTATTCACCAATGCTTAAGTAAATATCAAAATAGTTTCAACTATAGACTTCACAAATTAAGAACTGAAAATTAAAAGGAAAGAGAAACATCAACATATGAACAATCAAATTGACACACTTGTTTTTGGACAATCGTCCCCGGGGAAAAACAATGTGGGAAAACTGGTGCAACAGATTGATCTGAAAATCACTCGTATGTGATCCCAGTTAATTAATTAATGAATGAAGGTATTACAGACTCATGTGCTGGTGTGTGTCTATGTTATCTTAAGCAACGAATCGATAAGATTGCAAAATACATAGACACTAGAAAATAGTAAGAGAAACACAACAAGCAAAATAGAACACAACAAAATTTAATGAGTTCACCCAATCCTCCTGGGCTACGTCTCCGGTCTAGCTTTCAGTGGTGGCCTTCTTTTATTGTGTCTTTGAGCAGAGTTTTTACAATGAGGAGCTCGAATTGTGTCTCCTGGAGCATATGATGCTTAGTAGGGTGGTTCTTGGATTCCCCAAGCCACTAGAGTGCACAAACTCCCCCTTACCAAATCTCGACCTTAACTGGTCTTAATGGGATGAGTCCAACTTGGTACTCCATTCCCGACAGATATCCTCACAAGGATTGCTTGAACCTCTCAAGCTTGGTTCTGTCTGCTTGATGTTGCCTTAACTCTGCAGGTCAGCTCGACTCTCTGTTCTTTGCTTCTATTTCTCTCTCGACTGTCTTCTCTTTTTCCACCGTCTTCGCTTTTCGCTTCCCCCGTCTTTTGTTCTCCGTCTGTTCATGGCTTAAAGCCAATCTGTATCATGATTGTTCACTTCCTCTTCCATCTCTTTGGATCGCCTGCTGCTATTCGCTTGGAGTTCCCTACCTCTACATCATCGCCACTGTGTAACATCTTATAGGGAAGTGGCCACTTGTCCTCTTACGAACTGCGCCAGCTCTTTCCTCAAATGGTTCAGTATTTTGGTTACTCTGTGTAATGATTCATCCACCAACTCAGCGGTCAAATCGGACTTCAATCTTTTATATGCTGCAGCTTAATTCTCCCTCCAGATCCGGTCATACATCGGGTGCAATCTCCGCTGTTAGATCTAGAGCCCCCAGATCCTATGTGTTCACTCTTATCGCGCGGTTGACTTGCTCGAACGCTAGCCCGCAATGAGAGGCGGTTTTCTCTCTCATCTGCTAGACACGTGTCATTCACTGTATGGCATCGCTTCGTCTCCTGACAATTCCGCTTACCGCTCAAAACGCCTCTAATATTCTGTCGGTTTTGGAGTGCGGGACCCACCTGTCATTTCAACACTTTTCCCATGGTTTTCAGCTTTCCTTGTGACCAAGCACTCAGGGCTATTTCATTCTTGAGGGGTTTTGCCCAGCGATGCATGATTAGGACTCAGGCGCATCAGAAACGGCCTCTGTTTTTTGATTTGGACTTTGTAACTACTAGTTTGCATCCCGCGCGGTCTCCATGGGCCTCAGTTAGCGCGCTTTGACCGAGGTCCTCATCATTTTTTTCTGGCTACAAACTGCCACCATCCAGAGGTCTTCCTGATGGCTCATTGTTCACAAGTTTCTTGAAGTCTATCATGATTTGATACAGTCATAGAACTCTGATAATATTTCTTGGATCCAATTCGGATCACGGCCTTCCCACTGAAAAAGATTTTGGACCACCAAAAGTTGGTTTTCAAGCATTGACTAAGTGAGGGTACAATTGTCTCACTTGTCCAATCTCTATCCATTTTTCACTGCTCGACTTTGAACCCTTGAGCCCCACTCTGAGGTACTCAACATCTCCCCTGCGCGTCGTTCTCACCTTCCTGTCTAGAACTGTGTCTTCATGCAATTCATTAAGATATTCAGGTAACAGGTCATCAATAGAAGGCAATTGACTCTGCTCTTTGGGATCCTCAATTAATGAAGGTTCAAATAGTCTCAAGTTGTTTGCATTTACAACTGAGTAGATGTGCATGTAAGATGGTAAATCAAGGCAAAAAGCATTCTCACCAATTTTCTCAAGTATCTTGAAAGGTCCATACCTGATAGGTTTTAGCTTTTTACCTCCACCTTACATTTTGTCCATCTTTTGTATTGGTAGCATGTCGCTCTTAAACATGACACTCATCTATTTCTTGTGTCGGGTTTGGGATATCCTCACTTAGTCACTTGTCCTTCGAGGTTTGGGTGATCCATTTTTCCTCTCATTTTACTATTCCACCTTGTCATTATGACCCTTGGTCCTATGTTGAGTCTAATGCTGCCACACTCCGGAGTCATGTCGCCAATATGTTCAAGAACAGTCCAATCTGTGGTTATTTACCTATACACTATTTGAGTCATAGTTACAGTCTTCAAAATTATTCCACTTTGTTCCTCATTTCATGTCGATGATGGGGGAATCATTATGACCCTCCTTCGATGGGTCAGTTCCTATCGATTTCAACTCATTATCCAAGAAGATGACTTAGAAACTCCCTTTCAGTACCTTAGAGCTTGCATGCCTTAATGGAAATTTCTTCACATCCAATGACATGTTTTCTTCATTGGTCGTCGATCAGATGATTCCATGAGTGTTCAACTTCAACTTCGTTATCACATTCATGGATTGTCCTGTCGTACTTTGAGAGCCATTGTCATTATGGGTGGTTCCTCTCGTGCTTTTTAATGGTCTACATCAATGGTCGGTAATAAGGTGGTTTTCTAGCATGTTCGACTGTGACATGTTCATTCGCATGTTAGAATTCATACTTTGATTGGGTCATGATGGAGCGCAAGACCCTGAGTCTTATCTGATATGACTCAGGCTACGTGGAGTTATATGTTATTCATGATTGTACACATGTTTCTTTTATACAGATGGTTGTGACCATACCATGGGACTTTATATTTATGATGATGATCCTTCTATATTGGATGGCTACGTCCATGCCTTGGATATTAGATTTACAGATGATCCTTCTTATTTGGATGGATGCGCCCATGCCATGGATCCTTTCATATAGTCCTTATTATCCAGATGGCTATGCCCATGCCGTAGATTCATGTCTTGCTCTCAGATATGTATATGTATATGCATCCTTGATTTGTAGGTCTCCTGATAGTGTGTCTCCTTGTCCTTGCAAAAGCTCGTAAAGCATCTTAGCCATCACTCCCCATTCTGCCTTCATGCTTTAGGGGGGATCTATTACACAATATTTTGTCACACCTCGTGCACTTCCCCGTGACATACCCTGAAGTGCCCAAAACATGACCATCATGTAGTGTACTTATTCAAATATGCAGCTCATATCCTCCCTAGAACATTGATTAGAAAATTTCTTGAGATTTCCCTTGAAGAAATAGCTCTAAAACACTAATTTTGATACTCATCGCTCGTATGAGGTTAAAAACTGTGATGGTCACTTGTCGCATCACTCTTGACCCATGACGGCATCGCTCTTTTCCCTTGTATACCCGCGATGATTCCCAAAAAGGCAATTTTTCCAAAGAGGATGAGAAGCTTCCAGAGTGGCGAGCTGGAGGTTGTTTGGCATAGATGAGGTCGAATTCTCCCAACTTGGCCTCCTGGTATTATACCTATGACCTACCTCCTTGAGATGAGAACATAATCCTATATTTGGACAGATCCTAACTCCCTTTCCTTGCCTATATATTCATCCTCTCCCATTCCCAAATTGTTAGAGGTTGGGTTGGTCTATGTCTATTTGCACCCTTATGCTAAGATTGTGCCTATAGGCTATTCATTTGACTTGGAGAAGGAGTGCTTGGAGAGTTCTTGGCTTTGAATTCGATTAACACTCAAGGAGATCCTATCAAAATTGAGCCTTTGGTTGTAATCTTCCCTTTATTTTCTAATAATACACAACTACTGGTTCACCTTCCCAAAATGCATATGTTCATGTATCATTTAGCTTGACATTCCTTGATCAGTTAAGTAGGTTGCTATTGGATTTTATATTTGTTTTGGCATGCCTTGCTGTGCCTTGATCACTTGTAGGTGCATAAACACTGACAGAAGTAGGAACAAGCTCGTGATACAAGCGATTCAAGGTCTTCAACAAAGGGAGATCGAAATAAAATAAAAACGAGGTAGGCCATCTCTTTCATTCTTCTTTTCAATTGTAATCTAGGAAGATGTCTAGTTGATTGTCACTTCAGTTGGTAGACCCACTCATTGGGCTAGAGGGATTGTCTCCGTCCACAGAGAGGATCTACCTTCACAACACCCGGTTATAACACAACCTAATAACGGGGGTTGACGTGACATACTCCCGAACTATAGGTGTGAAAACAGGAAGGTCAACTTCAAAGTGGAATAAATTTTGCATCCAGACTTTAATTGACACATTTCTTGTGACGTTGGAAATATATTTGTGTGTAGAACAAAGTGAAAAGGTTCTATGCCAAAGTGGAAAAATTTACCCCAAAAAAATTTCATTTGATGCCTCAAAATGCTAGCAGAGGAACTCAAACCCCATTTTTCCAAACTGTGTCCTGTCGTAAAAATAGTTCTGTTAGTTGGTTCCTCCAGTTTTTCCACTCTTAATGCATCGAGATGGATGAAAAACAATATAATGATACAATCTAGATCTCACCTCCCCATTTTGGGAGGCTTTTTGTCCCCAAAATAATTTACTGAATAAGGTGAGAAAACTTTTCCTCCATCTTCTCTTTGGTGTACCATTTAGCTTTCCTTGGAAGTTGTCCCTTGAACCCAATTTTCCAAAGGTCATGTTGCCCCTATCTTGTATTTTTGGACCTCTTTTGCAAAGCAATATCTTCTGTCAACTCTGTTTGAGCATCTGGTGCAAATCCTCAAAAGAAGGTAGGAGCTGTTTCTCTTCTCGATCTAGCATGGAGGACTCGTAGAGTTTCAAATTCTATACATTCACAACTGAGTAAATGCACATATATGGTGGTAAACTGAGTCGATAGGCATTATCACTCACTTTTTACAGTATCTCAAAGGGACCATACCTCGGAGCCTTGATTTTCTTACCAGGCCCCTGCAACCTCTCCTTGTTCAACTATATCCATACTCTGTCTCCCACCTTGAATGATTTCTCTATTATGTGCTGATCATTCTTGGAATTATACTTCTCTTGTGACATCTATAGTGTTTCTTGTACCTATAGATGGATCTGCTGATATCCTCTATAACTTTCTCAACCATCAAAGAATCTCCTGTAAGATCTTCCCTCACTCCTCCTTGCTACCCATATGCAATGTCCATTGGTGAAGGTGGAAAATTACAAAACAAGTTTCAAATGGGGACTTTTCTGTAGAAGTATGGACTACTCTATTGTAAGAATGTTATATATATACCATATTTTCATCCCATGTCTTCAGATGCTTTGGGTTGTATCCCCTATAGAGCTGCACCAAAGTCTCCTTGACTAGTTTTTTCTGCCCATCTATCTGTAGATGGAATGTTGTAGATCTCTTCAACTTTGTGTCCATCTTCTCCCACAATGTACTCCATAATGCACTGAGAAATATTGTATCCTTGTCTGAAGCAATTATCCTTGGTATCCCAAAGTGCACCCGAACTTGTCCAAAGAAAAAGTTTTTTGCTTCTTGCTCATTGATGGTCTTTCTACAGGGCATCAAAACACACATCTTACTGAACCTGTCAACCACCACGAACAGGTAGTCATGTCCCTTCCTAGTTATCAGTAAACCTCCCATAAAGTCCATGGAAATGTTTTCCCAAGGATGAGTAGGTACATGAAAGGGATGATATATACCTTGTTTCCTATCTCTAGGCTTGCTGGTATAACAAAGCACACATCCTCTTATGAACCTAGCTACCCGCTCTTGCATATTGGACCAATACACATACCTTTGGAAGTTAGCCATGGTCCTCCCTACACTAAAGTTCCTTGCAATCTTGGAGGTGTGATCCTCTCTAATAAGTTGCAGTTGCTCAACTTTAGGAACACTTTATCCAAATTGTAGAGTAACCCATCCTAGAGATGGTAGTCAATGATTTTGTCACCATCATGCACATAAATTTGACTCTGCAACTGCTAATAGACCTCCTTGAAGTCCTCATCTTTTGAATATGCCTCTTTGCTTCCATCATGGGTGAATTGATCCATGTGCATAAGAGTCCCCAAAGTTGTGATATTTGATGTGGGTGGCCTTGAAAGCATGTCAGAACTTGTTTGTGTTTCCCTTCTTATATTTGATCACCAAATGATGTTGTAACAACCCCATCCACTTGTAATGCCTAGTCTTCTTTAGCATACTATGGGTATGAACGTACTGTAATGACTGGTGATCTGTGTGGATTACTGTCTCCTTTCCCATCAGATAGTGCTTCCATTTCTTCACTGCTTGTCGTAGGTTGGTAGTTAAGAACTGTCCCATGAAATACTTGAGAATGATAGCATACAGGCCTTCCTCCCTGCATCAAGACAACTCCTATTTCATGCGCACTCACATATGTATCAACTTCAAAAGGCCACTACAAGTTTGGTAACATGAGAGCTGGTACTTGATTGATATTATTATTTAGCTCCTCAAAAGCCTTTTGTTGACCTTTCCCCCATTGGAAACTCTTGCCACTTGATGTTATGGCATGGAACGGTGCTACTACTACTGAAATTGAGGCTATGAATTTCCTTAGGTACTATGTTCTCCCAATAAAACTCCTGACCTCAAAAACATTAGTAGGCACCAAGCATTTCATGATGGACTCCATATTGGAAGGATATAGCTTCAGTTCTCCTCAACCAATCACATACCCCAAATACACCAAATGTTTTTGTGCAAACTCACACTTCTTGAGATTTACTAGCAGTCAGTGCTTCTTTAGTGTTTCCAGCATCTGCATCAAATGTGAAATATGCTCCTCCTAGGTAGCACTATATACGAATATATCATCCAAATAGAAAATAACAAATGAATCTATAAAAGGGAATAATACATCATTCATTAATCTCATAAATGTAGCTGGTGCATTACACAGGCCAAATTGCATGATTAACCACTCATAAAAACCTTGCCTAGTTTTGAAGGTGGTATTCCAATTATCTTCTTCTTTGACTCGAACCTGGTGATATCCAGACTTAAAGTCTAGCTTGGTGAAGTATTTTTCTTGATGCAACTAATCCAAAAAATCATCTATCCTAGGAAAGGGGTATCTGTTCTTGAGTGTGATTTTATTCAACACCCTATAGTCTATAAACATCCACCAAGTCCCATCCTTCTTCGACAAAATAATGATGGGTGACCCACATGGTGATGTACTAAGTCGAATGACACCTTGTTCAAGAAATTGTTGCAACTATTTCTTCACTTCACTTGCTTCTACAAAAATATTCATGTACAACCCAATATTCGACAATGGGGAGTCAGGCAATAGCTAGATCTCGTGCTCCACTTCTCTCTTAGGTGGTAATTCTTTAGGTTCTCAGAACACATCCCTGTATACCTGTAACAAATCCTCCTATTATTATTTTTTTTGTTTCTTAGTACACCCCTCCAGGGATAACTTGCCTCTTCTTGACTCCTCTTCATACCAACGTTTTCTTAGAAACAATAAAAAAAACTTCTTGCTAGATCTGATCAATATCTTGGCCTGGTTGGCACTTACTAGTGAAATTTTCGACTTTCCTTTGTGCATTTTGATGATGAATGATTGTACATCCTTGACAAGTTGATACTGGTTGGCTCTCGTCATGAATATTGCATCATGCATGTACATGTATGGACTCCTAAACATGACTCCACATACATCAAGGGGAACCACGTCTAGATCTACTTCATCAATAAAATCGATGTCGATAGCAAATCTAATTTTGTATTGTTTAGTTACCTTAAGATATACATCCTTATTTACCCATCCTAGTGGATATGGGTTTGGATGATCACAAACTTCCAGCCCCAACTTCTTGATCATCTCTACTGGAATGAGATTCGCTTGCAATCTTGAGTCAAATAGAGCATCAATATTTGTCTTCTTGGCATGTATCTTTATATGCCAAAGTTTGGTCATTTATTTTTCTTCCTGTTGTTGAAGGCTACTCATATTCACCTCCTTCTACAGTGATGTACATACCATCTTCTCATCCATATCCAAACTACTTTCAACTTGGTTGCTTGAATTCGTGGCCATGAGATTCTTCTCCTTATTACATTTCTTCTAGTTCTTCCAGTTTAGCTCTAGATGAAACTTCCATCACTTCTCCTTTGTATGGCCATTAATGTTGCAATGGTTGCTAGGATCTTTGCATTGGTGTGTTGTGGCTATCATATTTTTATCGTTTCCCTTGTTTTTCTTCTTATTTCCCTACTTAGAATCATCATGTTGCTCCTTTTGCTTTGATCCACTTGATTTCACTCTCATCAGGCCTATGTTATCCAAGTATTGTGCCTATACACAAGCCTCATCCACTGATTTTGGCTTGAGTAACATCACTTGCTCACATAGATGGTGGTGCAAACCCAAAAATACTTGAGGAGTACATTTGGGTTCTTTGGAGAGATACCTAACATTATAGCCATCTTTCTGAATTCCATGGTGTACTCCTGCACGGTTTGGCCTGGATTTTGCCTGAGGTAATGGCACTCGATCCATTGATCCTCCATGTACAAAAATGTGACTTAATGAGGGTTTTAAAATCCTCCCACTTAGTCACTCGAGGTTCTCCCTCCAACCTCACAATTTCCATGTGTCTCTCAAACCAAGTCAATGCATGACCCTCTAATTTCAGCTGCACGAATGAGATCTTCTGTCCTTCCTCAATCTGGTGGAGCTGAAATAAACTTCTAGTTGCTATAACCAGTGATTCACCATCAAAGCGTTGATCTCGCTATGGTATGATTTGATATTGATTTTTGATTCCATTTTAAATAAGGATTGATTCACGGCAGTTGAACTGGGTTGATATTTTTTGGGTTCTTTCTTTGATTGGTTATCCATTTCTCCCCAATCTTCTGATCCTCGTTCTGATTTATACTCTGCATACGAAACCTATCTTCTCCACATATCCCCAACTTGTTATTCAAGGCCGCCATGGGGAGGTTTACATTGTGGTTGATATCTGCGACTTGTTGTTCCAACCGTGTAAACCTCACCTTTACAACATCATACAGTTCATTTACAGATTCGTCAGCCATGATTAGGGTTTTACATTTTTCGGCCCCACTGATCTAAATCCTTACTGATCTAGGAGGATCCTGAAAGGCCAAATTTTCAAAGTCCTCAAAACATAGTTAAACCATTCTCAAATCTAATAGATCATTGTTCTGAATCCAATAGTTTGAATGACATTTCAAACCAACATCATATGAATAAGTTATGGCCTACTGAAGTTTTTCCAAAACAACTAAACTTTTTACAGGCACGAGCCAAAGTGCCACTTGCCATGCTGACATCAGCAGTACAGATGTTGACGTCATCTATATGGCTGCCGACATCAACAAGTGACATGAACCTATGGTTAGAGGACAACCAATCAAAGGGCGACATGTGTTAGCTGAGTTACCATGATGTCAACAACTTAGTCATCTTCCTAGTCAACCGTATGGGGCAATCAAAATGCGCCATGTGTCAGGCCTAGTTAGCATGTCGTAAATAGCTAAGGATATGAAATTTAGGACTGGTCCGATGGTTAACGAAGGTGAAATTGTTACCTACTTAAAATGTCTAATATCCCCTAAAAAACTGATGGGAAAATAGGCTAGTATAATATAATAATATTATTTTTCTTTGTCTAGAAAATAAGGCTGCAGGTACAAAAAGTAATGTTTTTGGCCCATGGGCTGCTATAATGGACACAACCTCTCTATGTGCTCTACCTCCTATCTCTCTCAGCTATCTTTTCTCAGCTATGGAACAAAATGCTCTTGAAAGAATGGAATGCCTCTTCCTCCTAATGGCTCCGTTATAATAGAGTCTGATAACCTAATAGTGGTTAAGTTTGACTACATCAATTCTTAACTAGAGTTACAATATAGACTCTTCTAGAGTATTTTACATCAAAAACATGTGTCTATCCCCTTTTCCATGAATAATGGGGGCTGATATGGCATCCTCCTGAACTATAGGTGTGTAAAGAGGAAGGTCAACTTCTAAGTGGAATAAATTTTGCATACAGACTTTGGTTGACGTGATTCTTGCGTCGTTGGAAATATCTCTGTGTGTAAAACAACATGAAAAGGTGTGGTTCTAGAGTGACCAAGTTTTACCCTCAAAAAATTTTGTTTGATGCCTCAAAACACTCCTAGAAGGTTTCACACCCTATTTTGCCAATCTGAGTCCCACTGGGAAAAATGGTCCCGTGAGCTGATTCCTCCACTTTTCCACTCTGAATGCATCGATATGGATGGAAAACAATATAATAATCCAATCTGGACACATACTACCAAAATTTCCATGGTTTTTGCTATGATTTCATCATAACAATATAACTCAACTAGTTTCTTAGCATTTTAGGTTACGTTCTTCCCCTCCCTCTATCATTCATATCCAACAATCTTCTCAATTTTTTGCATCCATTTGGATAGACTCATAAGAAACTCAACCCAAATATTTGATACAGGTGCGTAAAAAATTTCAATTCCTAAACCATTGTTATGTTAATCCAATCAAGGGAACATTTTATCTAGTGAAGTGGCTGATACTTTCATCAAAATAGTATTAGAGATCTTCCTTTATAATCTACTCCATTGTACAATCATGATCTTCCACCTTTCATGGTGGTACGCTAGCAACATATGTTGACTTTAATTAGTAGGCCATAATCCATAAGGTTGTTTAACAAAGTGGTTTTCTAGATCATTTATAGTCAATGCATAGGAGATAGGGAAGGTCTCACATGAATTGCATTACCAAGACTTAAAGATAGCAGAGAAATATAACATGTGATAGACACAACCATCATTATAATCATAATCGACAAGTAGAACATAGGAAATATGTTATCCATCAAACCGACACTATATCATGTAACTAAACTATATTAGATACATAACCATTCATAATAACATGTAAATAGACACTATGATAGAAGAGTACAAATCTAAAAAGAACAAATAATTGGAATAAACCACCAACACCATAAGAATGATTTAAAAGAGAGGATGCATTCCATCCATATTCAATACAATCTAGAATATCATTACAATGTTTTCAATACATATAGATGTAATAGTACCATACTCCTAAAACAAAATATACATACTCAATAATAACGTTTGACCTCATCCCCATACAATATCTCTAACTTCTAAGAATTCAAAAGTATTACATTCATATAGTTGCGCCCTTGGGAATGGAGGTTCATTCATGACATTGGAATATTGCTAGTGTACTAAATCCTATATATTAATTTTTTTTTTATGCATCTCTAGTGCATCATAGTGTTCTTTGAACATGCTCTTCATATTCTAGAATTTTTGGCATAATATATTTTCTTGTACTTCCCACAATCTTTAATCTTGCCTATTTTTATCCACTATCCTTATTCGGTCGCAGAATTAGAATTCTACGATCTACTAAGTTGGAAACACCATGCCTTCATTCAAAATAAAAGGGCCAATAGGAAACATAGCCTATATTAGAAACACAAGGCTTTGAAAGGCCCCACTCCTTAATGGTGCTCACTTTCACTTGTTATCTAATAGAAAATTCAAATACAAAGCTTTGATGGAAAACCTATATACATACCCAAATGCATTATCATCCTTCTTCTCCCTTTTAGAGAGTTTGTTAAAACCCTTAGAGTAAAAAAAAAACATAAAATTTTAGTTTAGATGTTATAGCTCTGATACCACTTGTTGTAGATCTAACCCAGAGATATATGATAATGGAAATAAACGCAGAAACAATAAGAGAGAAATAGATAGAAATGCTTCTTTATTATCAAAACCCTTAAGGTAGGGCAACACCACACATTCACTCCTTAAGCAAGGAGAACACTCCACAAGCCATATGTCTGTTCATACAATAATCCTTGACTATTCCTTCACATGGAGTCTCTAGCCTCTATATAGGCCTCATACATACAATACCATGCGTCATTACCATGGTTCCCTCAAAGCATCAACTAATACCATGGGCCCATTACATTATTATTAACTACTTGTGGTCCCTTACATGATATGGGTTAACCACCTTATTTATTACTATGGCCCATCCTATTATTACATTATTATCTTGAGTACCTCCCTTGGTACCCCATATTATCCGCCCTAGGTATATAACATTCCACCCCCCTTAGCATGTTTCGTCCCCGAAACATGGGAAGAACACAAATAATAAGATCTACTCAAAAGAGTAGTCCACTGGTACCATGCACGTGCATCTAGCCATCTAAGAGAAAGGTGAACCCTCGATCTCGCTGGTGCCTCGCTCGCTTGAGATGGAAGTTGACCATGGCAGCTCTTCTGTGTTGATGTGTAGTAGGTGGATCTTTGCTCCTCGTTATCCGTCATACGGGGGTTGTTGTCCTTGTGGCTAATTGGTTGCCATCTTGTTGGTTGTTTTCTTGCGGGGTGATGTGGGTGATGATATGTTGAAGTTTTAACCCACGGTGTCTTTTTCTTTAATTCACCCTGCTGTGGTGCCTGTTGTGGTGTCTTCTTTTCCAATATGACTTCAACCACTGAGCCCTCCTCTCATGTATCAACACCTGTAACCTTTTCTGCTTCCGCCTCTGTTTGTGTTTTATTGTCTATCATCACTGGCTCATCATCTAATATGTCAGACCCTGGAACATCTTCTGTGTCAACCTCCGTGGACTCTACCTGTTTATTGATGGAAATATCCTGTAATGTAATTTTCTTCTTTTTATACCAGAGCTTCAGAAATTTCTTCTGCACATTAATATTGATAGTACCCACAGATTCCATCCAAGGATATCCCAAAACAACATCCATATTATCCATCTCTGAAGTATAAAAATCACCATGCAACATATACTTATCCATAGAAATCTTCAAATCCTTATACACTTGAACATCCTCATCCTCCACCTGCGTGTTTTTAATGTTTTTTTGCAGGAACTTGCAATTTTTTGCCAAATTAACATAGATGAAATTATGCTTGCAACTAGGATTTATAGAAACAATGATCTTCTCTTTTTGAATCAATCCATGAACCTGCAATAAGGATATACCAGTAGGAAATAGCCCCACATGTTTCTCTTTATCTTGTTTTCTGGCATGAGACCATCTGTCTAAAAGTAATTTTTCAAATTCTTCATCAGGCAGGTTGGAACACTTCTTTTGGTTAAGTAATCCCCACCATGTGGCTGCCTCATCTTCAAAATTAAGCACTACAAAAGTTCTCCAATGATGTGTCCATAATAACTTGTGTGTTTTTATGTATTCTTCAATACTAGGACCCTTATCTTTTCCTGTAAAACATAGAACTGCCATGAAGAGAGCTTTGAAAAAAAATTCACTTACTTGGCGAAAATTTGAAATTGCCACAGTTTAGTCAATATTGCTCAGAATCCCTATTATGATCTGTTTTTGGAAATGGAACAACCATTCTGCATCTGCCCATGTGATAGAAATTTTGATCTAGGCAATGAAATTTCAAATCTGCACTGCAACTCTCCCGCCGTCACCAAAATTTCTGCAAAAAAGAGCAGATTTTAAATCAGTGATATCTCCCTCATCCGGACTCCGATTCGACTGATTTTTTTTTTTGAAATTGGGTAATTTTTATCAAAAAATCCAGATCTACAATTAGATTTTGCAGATCTTACACCAGGACATCCAGATCCGTGCCGCAAATTCGCTGCCCCAAAAATTTTCTGCAACCCCACTGATTTTTAAATCAGCGATATCTCCTTCATCCGGACTCCGATTCGACCGATTTTTTTTTTGAAATCAGGTATCTTTTCACATAGAATCCAGATTTCTAATTAGATTTTGCAGATCTTGCACCAAAACGTACAGATCTGATCTGCAAACTCGCCACCCAAAAATCCCTGCAAAAATATAGAAAAAAAATTCTCCACTTTTGTGCCTAAGAAAGTGCTCCGATACCACTTGTTATAGCTCTGATACCACTTGTTGTAGATCTAACCCAGAGATATATGATAATGGAAATAAACCTATAAACAATAAGAAAGAAATAGATAGAAATGCTTCTTTATTATCAAAACCCTTAAGGTAGGGCAACACCATACATTCACTCCTTAAGGAAGGAGAACACTCCACAAGCCATATACCTGTTCATACAATAATCCTTGACTATTCCTTCACATGGAGTCTCTAGCCTCTATATAGGCCTCATACATACAATACCATGGGTCATTACCATGGTTCCCTCATACCATCAACTAATACCATGGGCCCATTACATTATTATTAACTACTTGTGGTCCCCTACATGATATGGGTTAACCACCTTATTTATTACTATGGCCCATCCCAATATTACAGTATTACTTTGGGTACCTCCCTTGGTACCCCATATTATCCCCCCTAGATATATAACTTTAAAACCTCCACTATAATGAATATGGATGGTGACCGTCTTTGTGACAATAAGAAAAGCATCTTTTATTCTAAAACAAAAAGTATCTCACCAATTTTTAGAGCATGTACATTAAATTAATACTAGTAGAATAAAATGAAAATGATTGTAACAAAATATTGGTCACAAAAAATCCACTTCCTCAAGAGCAAAGCAGTGGGCTAATTCGTGGGGAGCAACTGAATTGACAATTCTCGTGTTATGAAGTATAATGTAAATTATGAAATTTAAGAATCAAATATCTTATGGATCAAGCTAACAAAAAAAAGAAAATAGGCCAAAGTAAGTATTCAACTTATAAAATTCTATTAACATCTTTGTACTATTAAAAACAAAAACTCTCTCCATACCTTTAGCACATGAAGCTCGATATATCCCCCAATATTTGACCATTCCCTAAAGCAATGCAATGTATGCACAATAATAGTGAAAAAACTAGAAAACAAGATGTTTATGCAGTGTATGCACAATAATAGTGAGGAAACTAGAAAACAAGATGTTCTCCATATATACATTCAATAAGATATAGGATGTTTTTTTGGTACTTAATTTTCATTGAAAATCAAATAAAAACATATATATGTGATTAATTTAAAACTTAGTTAAATTTTATTCAAATGATAAATTTGTATTATTAAAATTATATATATTAAATATTTGGAAAATTTTCAATCTTATATGATTGATATATTAAAAACATCTCAATCAATCAACAATATTTTATAATCAAAATCTTTAATAAAATAAAATACAATTAGAATTCACCTAATTTCCTTTTAAATTAAATATAATTGCCACTTCAGTGTAAATAATCTCCAACGAAACACGGCCGACAAACCGCTGAAAGATCAAAATTTTAAAAAGAATGCTCGTCTAAAATTTAACACACACTCGGCTGTATTAATATATCTTTTAGCTGAAACTAATTTCCACTTCCCTCGCAGCATTGGAAGCGATTGGATTTTGTCTTTCTTGAAATTTCTAGCTCTGCGATATTCTTCATCTAATATATATATAGTGTTTATATATAATTTTATATCGTAAATTAATGGCGATGGATTCTTCAATGAACATTTCGACTCGTTCCAGCGAGAGGAAGGCCGGGGGGCTTTTAAACAACCAGCTTGAGCTAGTGACGAGGGCGGATTGTGACAGATACGAAGTTGCAAGGATTCCGGACACTTTCTCTTTTGAGAAGGGTGTCTACATTTTTATCAAGGCGTGCCAGCTTCTGACACAAAAGAATGAAGGGGTCACATTGGTGGGATTGGCCCGACCCTCTGGTGCAGGGAAAACAATTTTCTGTGAGAAGGTCGTGAATTTATTGCCGAGCATCGTTTCTATTTCTATGGATAATTACTACGATTCCAGCCGAGTAATCGATGGAAACTATGATGATCCCAGGCTGACAGACTATGATACTCTTCTCCAAAATATTAATGACTTAAAAGAAGGAAAATCTGTGAAGGTTCCCATATATGATTTTAAGCTCACTGGCACGATGACATGATATTGCCCGATGAAGTTCTGATATTGCCCGATGACATGAAGTCCAAGCTAGATTACCCTCTTGCTGCAAAAGACCTGCCCATTTTTTCCTGGATTTCTAATGATGTCAGGACTCTTGATTCTCCACATGGATTTGAAGACCGCGATTATTATCGCCTTTTAGAACAAATGACGAGCATCAATGAGAGGTTCGAGGAAATCTTGTCTCACGTTGCAAAGCTAGGAAATAGGATTCCTGATTCTGGTAGTGAAGGACAACTTCTGAGACAGGGTTCAGCTGTTGATTCTTTTGGAAACAATCCTATTGATGTGTGCCCCATTGGAAAAGCCAATGGATTTGGCATGTCTTGTATAGTAGCTGCTTCAAATATTTCAGGAACAGGGTCAGATCGTCGCATAATTAACGAGGTGAAATGTTTGGGTCAAAGGCAGAGGCATTTATCTGAACAGTTGATCTTCTACGGGAGAACATTGCCCATAAACATCGGAATAAGATAAACAGCAGACGGACAGGGAAAGGCATTCTGGGAAGTAACTCAAGGTTTTCTGACCTTGCAATTGCAGTGTCTCTGGTAGGTTTCGGAGTTGGAATTGTGGTCGGTATGCTTTTACTACGAACATGGAGAACATCATAGCCATGAAAGATCCACTTCATTTGCCCACGAAAGATTAATTTGTAATTTAGCTATGATTATAGTTCTCAGATCGTAGTTGGAAAAATACTAACGGCTCCTGTTTAGCTATGATTTCAAATGTATTATTACAAGTTTAGTGGCAAATTTATGTCCATAACTAAATCGTAGAAATGAAGACATGAGCAAACAAACATACCATTCATATAAATGGATACAATATGAATTGGGAAACTTAAAATGAGAGAACTAAGCTACAAATTGATGTTTATGTTTTGTTCTCTTTCTTTCGATCACAAAATTATAACTGCAAGTATATAGTTTGTTTGACACTATGTTTTTAATGGCTATTACATATTCTCATACCTCCTCCATTATGCTCTGAAATCCCATTTCTAGATGCTCTACTTGAATTTGGAACAATAACAATGTTAAAATAGTGTAACAATAACAATGTTAAAATATTGTAGTCCATTTTATTTTTATTGAGCTAGTTCAGTCCATAGATTCATTCTACAATCTAGTAAGATATTTAAATCTTATATTTTTAAGAGTAATGATATCTTAGGAGTCGAGAAGAATGATAATGCTTTACCACGATTTTTAATTTTGTTTTTTATTTTTATTTTAGATTATTTAATTTAATGTTTTTCTTTTAAATTTCTGTATTTCTTTATTTTTAATTCAATGATTAAAAATACATAAGTGTTAATTGTTTCTAATATTTGTTAATTTTGATAAATTAACATATTATTTTTCTTCCCTTTCTTGTATAACTAGTTAATCTTATTAATTTCAAGATTAAAATGAATATAATTATTTTTATTTAATAAATATTAGAAACAATGGAATAAATAAAATAATTAATATTTAATACATAATGTTTATTAACCTATTATTTTTGCATGATTAATGAATTAAAAGTTGATTTTTAAATTGAAAATTAATGTTTAATTTTATTTGAAATAAATTTTTATTTTTATTATTGTGTTTCTAAGTTTTAATTGAATGGTATACATGAATAAGTATTAATATTTTCTAATATTTATTAATGTTGATATATAATACATAATATTTATAAAGCTATTATTTTCTCATGAACTATTTAATTGAAATTTGAAGTTTAAATTGAATATTTTTTTATTAATCTTTAATCTTGTTTAAATAAATGGAGAATTATAAAAATTTTATAATCTTTATTACTAATAATGCTTAAAATTTTAGTGTTAGTGTTGTTACAAAGTTTAGTGCTTATTAACTTTATTTTATCATTGCTAATAATTATTAACTAATTTGTAAAGTTTCAAATTAGAATGGAATATGGTGATTGATAATGAGTTAAAACAAAGTTTTGGTTAAAATTTTTAAATTAATTAATTCATTTATTCATTTCCAACCCTACTCTCACCATTATTTATTTAAGCTACTGAGTTCTGATTTATTCACTTATGGATCTATCATGATGATGAACCACATAGGATGGTTCGAAACGTCAATTCCAAAAACATGAATGCAATGACTCATGAAGATAACATCGCACAAAATATATTTTAAAAGATATTTAGTACGAATTAATATTTTAATTTGAGTAATAAAATATCTCAATGTACATGTTATGTAAAATATTGTAATGTCAATTATGTGTATCTTATATATCGTATTCAAAAGATTATGTATATAACATGAAATATTTAAGTTTTTATGGTTAAAAATCTTATTTGATCATATATATACTCTATTTAGCATTCAGAATACAATTTAAATAATGAAAAATAACATTGTATTTTGCACTCTAAAAAGTTTTCATGTTAAGAAATTTGATCCCTCTCAGCTCATGTTAGATTTGTACTTAAGATGGATCTATGCTAGTACGTATTGATAGCCATGTAGGGTTACAGTTAAGATTTTTGCATGTCTTAACATTCAAGTAATGTTACTCTTTTAGATCCTCTAGAACCCTATTGAAATATTCTTTTCATATTCTTAATTTTGAATGTATTATCAACTATAAGTGAATTCTTCCATATGGCTCTTCATCTTTAAGGTTAATGTATAAATGGATTTAAGTTAATGTATAGATGGCTTTACTAAAACAATGATTCAATCCAAGGAGGCCTTATGTAATCATTTTCATTTTTGATAGATTTAGCTTGTGTAATTATTCATGAGTGTGTGTTTTTATCATGTTTTCCTTGTTTTGCTTCTAAACAAGGAATGAGACCCTAGGAGTTTAATATCCTACAAAGGTTGTTATTACATTCCAAAGAAAGGTCTCACCAAGGCTGATAGTTTTTGTACTTGGTGTACTTTAAATCTCGTCTATAAAAACAGAAAGGTTAAGTAAACCTCTCATGAGTAACACAAACCCGCATAAGTGAAGGATAGCTAACAAACTAACCCCAACTTGGCCCCATCCCCCAACCTTGGGCAAGATCCAATTGGCCCAATAGGGCGTCGAAGAGGTTAGGGGAGTAGGGGGGAATATGGAAAGAAAAGCGTAGACCCCTAACTTTAATGTGGGATGCCATGGGTTGGGCCCTAGTTTTATTCAAGCCATATGTTTCGACTTTTGTGGAGTGAGGTTAGTCAAAGAGTTTTTGGAGCTCAATTGGTAGCTCAATTGTTTCATAGAAGCTAGTTATGTGGGCCCATAATGTACAGGATTCCAGAGGTGAGTGCTCAGGCTCACAAAATTTGAGAGCCATCAAAGGTCAAAATATGAAGACTCCAGAATTGGTTTGCATCAAGTGGTATCAAAGTAGGAAAATATTTTTTGTAGGAGAAAAATTTATAGCTATGGTTGGGTAGAAGCCATGTGGCAATTCCATAGTTTTGGTTGTCATAGAATTCTTGAAAGAGGTGAGAAAGTGTGCAATAGCCAAGTGAGCAATGGAATCTCAAGAGGTTCTATAGGAGGTGAAACGAGATACCAAAAGTTTGAGTGAGAGGAGTGTCGATGAGATGTCCGTGGAGGCTATGGTTGTAGCTCACTCATTGATACATGTAGCGAAGGAAGACCGAGATGAAGAAGAATGAGATGCAACAATGAAGCACATGATCGAGAGACACTACAAGGAAATAACCTTATAACAAAGGTTTTTGAAAAATCATGAATAAAAATAGCCAAAAAATATGTTTGTAGTAGAGGTCACCAGCAAAAGTGGGTAGGTGGATGTTTTAGAAAATGTTCTTTTGATGGTGGGTCTATAATATACAAGTGCATTGATGCTTAATAAATATAGCATCGATGTGTATACTACCCGATAACACCATAAAAGGGTTAAATTTGTAAAAATGTTGGTCACAAAATTCATTTTGCCCACCATCATGCTTTAATGTGACCATGACTCGGTGCTAAAATAGTTCTATAATTCCTTGGCACACGCACATTATACCATGCACCGATGCTTACAATAATCGATAACACTGAAAAATGTTAAATTTTAAAAATTATCGATGTTATATCCACTTGCAGCACCAATGCCCTTCTACTTTATTTTTTTAGCAGATTAGAATTGTAAAACAGGTAGGTTCGAAAAGTTTTGCAGTGCTTTTCATCAAATAAAATTCACTAGGAAAAGTTATAAATTGTACGTCAATGCCTACATTTTTAGGTTATGCCTGATGCGTTTATATTTACCAAATGCATCGCACACATAATACTAAGAAATATAGTTTGATGCGTTCGATAATGTGAACGTTCTATACTAGTGTGAAAACGCTATAAGTGTACACGGGTACATAAGTTTGATACACACCACAATGAAAATGTATATATGTGAACCAAAAGCAATGCATCACATGTATATACATTATTGTGTGATTGTATTTGATAGCGCACCAGATCTGGTGCATTACTGTTTTTTGGGTGCTCCGAGGATTTCTATTTATAATTGAAAGTTATGTTTCCATATTTATAAATACATTTTTCATTTAATAAAAAAATGTATTTTTATGTATGAGGCTGAGGTATTTTATATGTCAATCATGTAGCAGAGACATCAACAAAGGGTGCAATAGCGGGAGAAAGAGAAAATGGTGGATTGATACAATGTGTTCCGACCATGGAAGGCTCGAGAGAGGGAGAGGGATTTATACCCTTTCCCTATTAGCATAGTAACCCAAGTGCTCTTGAGGAATGTAGGCCACCTTAAGTACTATGAGGTGACTACATCCTCCAAGGCACACTTTATCTTGTTGGCACATCTGATCCACCAATGGAGTGTCTAGGAGTAGGATTTTCATGTCATTCCTTGGACATGGTATAGGCCCTCTAAGGAGGACATATATTTTATCATCGGCCTATCCAAAAGAGGGGAGGATTTCCCCCAATTCCTTGATGTCCCCCACAGGGTTGCAACAGAGAGTTAACTTGTCTACTCTCAGAGATATGTTGGGGCTCATGTTGTTTGTCCATCATATTTTCAGGTGCGTGATGGACAACTACGAATTGATTCTTTTGTTGCACAAGAGCTTAGGTGCCTCTCATTATTAGTGATCACCATTGCACACTATACTAGTGATGGGTAGCACATTAGTTTCCATTTTATGTATTATGTCGATTATTTGATTCAGGCGTTGCGTTGGATTAGATGGTTTGCCTGTTTTTTGAGGCACGATAATAACTCAAAGAAATCATAGGTAATTATCAATAAGAGAAAATCTTTCTGCCTTTCTGATTTTAGAACATGGTATCAAAGCTAAGGTGAAGAAGAAGAAAAAGGCAGCCTGAATATCTATTGAAGGGAAAAAGGAGATTGAAGAAAGATCATTAAAAGGATCATATAAGGGGATAATCCTACTATCTATAAGAACTATCTTTAACTCAACTAAAGGAGAAAACAAACTAGAAGGAACTTCCAACTATAAGGCATGAAAAAAGAGGATATATCTCATTCTCGAGAAGAATAAAGTTTTGGATTTAGTTCGAAGACAAGTCAAGAAGCCTACAGATGAATCAAGTGAAGCAGAGAAAGAAAAGTCCAGAGAAATCGAAATATTGGCCATGAACCTAACAATGCATTGAGTAAAGGAAAAAATCATTCCATATATATCCAACATAGATTCTACTCAAGAAATGTATGAGCCTTTATCCAAATTATTCACAATCAAGAACAATGGTCAAATTGCAAGCCTCAAGAATGAATTAAGAACTATTAAGATGATCCAGGACGATATTGTGGTATCCTTCTTTATAACAATATCTAGAATCATATATGAACTTCAAGCAATAGATGAAATTGTACTAGAAAAAGAGCTCGTGATTACTTCCCTTCTAGAACTACCAACATCACAATAAAAAGGGAATCTTCAAGAAGTACAAAGTATGAAAAAATAAATTATACCTATTGTCACTTTTCTAGCACCTGTAGCGCAAGTGCTCCAGGAGATATAGAAATCTTCCTAGAGACAACCTCTGGGTTGATTGTAGACAAGTGAATAAGACATGTTAAAGAGAGGAGTTCTTTGGAAGATTATCATTGGGGCTTTCTGCTACACTCCAATTGTCATGTAGTTTGAAAATATAATAAAGGGGGCTTGGTTCAATAGGCCTTCATCAAGATAAACTCAAGCCAATACATGGATCCAAATGCTCAGGGGGTAAAACAGGACAATGTCAAAGAGAAATGTTTGGATTTGGTGGCCAACACACAACAATACGAAGGTTAATATTGGAGTTGTCATAAAATTACGAGGAGGAGAGAAAGGAAGGAATCTGATACATAGGGCTAGGAATAAAATAGAATACTAAGCAACAATATTCCAACAGAAGTATTATACTGAAGAAGTGGAATGGCATAAAGAGTGCTAATTAAGGTCCGAAGATCTATAAATCATGAATACGTTTGTTACTAATTATCATATGTAAATTTGTTCTCATATAGGTATTGTAGGCTATCGAATAACGCAAATAAATATGTGATTACCATATGTATTGTTACTACTTATTAGAAAAATATACAACAATAAATAAGAGTGAAACCGACAACTCCACTACACTATTTCAGAGGGAGAAAAACATACCTGAAGTGATAAACAAAGGGAAAACATAATGCACATTTATCTGATTGGAATCACCAAAGAGTTTCATTCATCCTTCAAAATGAGTCCAATTCACCAATCCATTTATATCTAGAAATACATAGCTCGAGTCCCTCCTAAACAGGCAAATAGAACCAAAAGTGGAATCACATAATTTGGACCCCTCGGTGCAGAATTATGGAACATTTCTTAAGTGTTTCTTCCCCCTATTTATAAGGAGAGGAGGAGATTTGAATCAATTAAAAAATATCTCAGCCCAGGGCTAATTGTCCGATAGACTAGATATCTCTGTGTTCGATAGCTCTGCTACCTAAAATTATTACCAATGATTTGATTCCTTTCTTGAAAATAAACAGAAATTACAAAATAAATAGAAATAAGTGAAACTGAAATATGACTGAGGAAAATATCCTTTTGTTGTACCTGTGAAGGCCATTGATCAGGCCACATCTCTGCTACAATGTTTCCCTCTAGCCACTCGGTCAGTTCTCGTCGCTTTCACCTTAACTACCTGACTTCACCACTCTTTGGAGTTGGTAGCGATCAACTGGGGTGGCTTGTCATAGAACCGAAGTGGAGATTATCCTTACATTCCTTCATTCGATGTCTGAGTGGAGCTCCATTTTGAGCTATTAAGTCTTCTCGAGTCCCCATATCTCCATTAAATACTTTGGTTGTCGACCCATTACGTCTTTAAATCCTTGTACCACGCTATCAGAACCTAACATGCCTCATAAAACAACCATAGTGTAATATTGGGGATTATACCTATCACAATATTTACACACAATAAGCTCTACAAAAAAACTAAATTTGATCCCTTTAGGCCCATTTTGCTTTGATCTTTTTCAGTACTTCTTCATCGTATGACCCTGGGCTATGATTCGGTGCTTAACCTTAAGGTGATAGGGACTTTAGATTCATGTCTGAGGACTACTTTCCTTTTTAAATGGTTAGGTTCCCTTGGTCATTTAAGTTGTTCTAGACCATGTCTTAGCACGAAATCAGAGCACCCTTATTGGAAGATCGCAATTGGAGATTTCACTATGGAGTGATGTGTTGTTTTTCCAATCGTCAATTGTTGATCACCCTCTGTGTTAAGCCCTTGGATGTTTGGCTCTTTATGTGACCACGAGCTAGCCATTGTGTCGAAGCCCCTTTATCGGTGGATCATAATCATAGGTTTCACTAGTAGCAACAATTCTCATCCTTTGATCGTTGATCGTAAATGTGATGTCACCCTCTGCCATGTGTCACCCTGTGAGTGGTGACATGTTTCGCCTTGTTTTTTCCCCTTATGACCCCTCAAAACAATGAATTTAATTGCCACATGTTGACCGTACCATCGTGTCATGCTGATGTTAGCTGCTCCATGTCCCTTATCGGAACTAATCATATGTTTTCAAGTGTCATGTATCAGAACCAATCATGTGTAGCCATGTTTCATTTATCAGATCCAATGATGTTCAACCATGTGCCCCCCTCGAGGAGAGAGAAAAGGTCAACCCTCTTCTTGTTTTACAATTGATTTCCTTCGCTAAATGTTTCAAGGAATTACAAACGGTTTAACACTAGAGGCTCAAATCCCAATAAATTTAATTGCAATCGGAACTCTATGCGATATCGCAACTTCGAAAGGGTGTCACCTTATGATCGACAATTACGATGTGTCGATATCTTGATGCTCTAATGCCTTGGACCTCCAATTTCTGCTATCGCTAATCGCATATCGAAAAAATGTTTCTGCTATTAAGTTGCACCCTAGACCTCTGATCGCCAATATGTGGGATCGCCAATATGCCAGGACCTATGATTTTACCCTTACGCATTTTCTCTTTGTCTTCTGGTTTTTCAAGGGTAATTTTAATCTTCTCTAACTTTTGATTCCAGAGTCCATTTGAGGATTTCCATATAGTAAGCTAATTTCGATCACTATCCATTGGATGGGGTCCAATTTAGCTTTGATTTCTTTTGTGGCTTATAATATGGCTGCAAACTTCTCTTCTCCTTTTCCCTCTTTTAATAGCTAAAAACACATTTTGCAAAGGGTGACATCAATGGCTCTGCCTGAGGATAGTGCCTTGTTGGAAAGTTGTTAAGAACATGTAGACAAGTAGCCTTCACCATTGGGAATGGAGTCAAAATTTATAATGCACGTATACAACCAAAAAATCTCCATGAAACTTTATTTACATGGAGTCCTTTCCTCATTGAACTAAAATGCAGAAAAGTAAATTTTAACAATTGGAGAATAAATGCTTATCTAATGAGCTTATTTATATACAACTCTTACTTATGTACTATAAATAAATTCACCTAAGTCAAATCATCCCTCCAATGGTACCAGGTCAACATTTGGGTGCTGAACCTAATTCCTTCATCATCTAGAACTTTGTGTCCAATGATACTTTCCTCCCATGTAGTTGTCTGTTATTTAGTCACTTCTTCCTCCTCTTCATCAATCACAGAGTTTGAGAATTCCCTGATGACCTCCATGAATCACTTGATTTTCTCATCGTCCTTAAATACCTTCCAATGTTTCACATTCTCAAGAACCGAGGATCTGTGTATAACCTCAATTTCATATCCGAGTAGAGAATTTTGGGGTGGCTTGAAGTTTTTGGCATCTATAGCTAAAGAATCATCCATTTTGTTTCCTTATCTTGGAACAAATTGGACATTAAATACCAAGCATAAGTTGTCGATCAAGTCCCAAAATTCATTTATGTAGGCCCTCAGCTGAGGGTGCTTAGTTTTGCATTGGTCTTTGATCTGCTTGACTACCAAGTCAGAATCTCCAAATACGTTGAGGTGGTCAATATTTAGATTCTTTGCCATTTGTAAGCCCAACATAAGTGCTTCATATTCTGCCACACTGTTGGTGGCCTCAAACTACAATTTGAAATAAAGAGGAATTAACTTACCTTCTGGGGATATCAATAATACCCTTACTCCATTTTCTTCTTTTCAATTTTCCCCATCAAAATACAACTTCCATACCTTGCTACATTCTTTGATCTATCGGTCCTATTGGACTGCAAGTTGTATATGTGTTTCTTCTAGAATGAATTCATCTTCTTTCATCATAAAGCAGGAGATGTCCCTTTCTATCCTATACACAGGTGAATTTTGAGAACAATCAAATCTCATGACTGTTTTGATGAATTTGGATTCTCTATAGAGTCTCGTTTCCTCTCCACCAAATATAGGAATGGTGGCATAAGTTAGATCTAGCTTGATATACCCTCCAATCTTAGATCCCCAGGAACTGGACAACATCATACCAAACTTTGCTAGGATGTGAGCAACTACGATATCCATTACCACACTTTTCATTGGGATCTAGGCCAAATTTACCACCAAGTCTTTGATCATACCCATGCATTTGACCTCGTCAGAGTAAAAAGAATAGAGATCCTTATAGGGTCTAGTTATCTCTAGACCTAGATGCTCCATTATAGATAATGACATCAAATTATGAGAAGATATATAGTCTAACATGTAATTGTGAAGGAGGAGGTCATGTATTACTAGAGTAACATAAGAAGGTTGGGTGAAAGGATCTTGCTCGTCAACATGTGGTCCAAAGACTACCATGGGCCTTTATTCCTGCAAGTTTAGACTGTCAAGGGGTTGGACTAAAGTGGAAGGAAACAAGAACTGAGAGAATTGGGCCTTATAAGTGGGTTGTTTCAAGAGCTCAAACAATGGGACTGGGATCTTGACCTTTTCAAGTTCTTTCTAGAGGTTAAAGAGTGCATGGCCTTTTTCTCCTGTGCTAGTTTCTATAGGCTCCTTCTCTCTTTCAGGGACAGGTTTAGTAGGTGGAGTTGACTTAACTTTTTTAATGACTTTAGGCTAACAAATTTTTGGGCTAGATGACTCTTCCTTTCTTGAGATAGATGGGTCTATATGTCTCTTCCCTTGTCTGCAGACTTAGGGGTCTCTTGCGAAGAATTACCTTCATTATGATATGGTATCCTTGATCTCTTTCTAGATGATCGTAGATCATACTTATTTTGCAGCTAAGCCTACATGAAGTCATCGATCTCCACATTGTCCAGTGTGGAATGAAGCTCTTAAGAATTCCTCCTCTTCATATCTCCTGAGTTCTTGTTCCTCATCGGAGAAAGAGGAGTGCAAGTTTCCATAAACATTGTTTGATTCCTATAATGGTTCCTCCAAATCATCTTCTATGTACAATGGAGGATGAATATGATCTTGTTTCTCTTTCCTCTCACTTTGCATTAACTATAGGGGAGGCCTTTTGTATTGGGGATTGTATATGTGATTTGCAGATATGAAGTTCTTTCTCTGAAGTCTTTTATTCTCCATCTCCATCCTTGTTAGTTTGTTGGAGAGTTTCTTTATCATTTATACATTTCCTCTATCCTCTATTCTTGGAATTCTCTTCCCCTTAAGGAAGTTATCTCCTCCTTCCACTTTTTCTTCTCTCCCAGATCAGATCTACCTCTAGAATTTCTGATCAAGGTATAATTCGCTTCTACCTCAAGAGAATTAGTTTGATTTTGATCTAAGGAAGGAGAATTCCTTTCTCTCAGTGTGAAACCAAATTCTAAATCAAAAGCCCCAACAAAGAATACTTTGCATCGATTTGTGGGGGTTTAATTTCAGAAGGCAGCTTGTTATACATTTTATTAAATCGTTTAATAAAATCAGAGATATTCTTATCATATTTCTTCTTGATAGCATTAAACTCTTTGAGGATGTATCATTGGTCTCTCTTCTCTCCCCACTTCTACAGAAAGGAATTCTCCATCTCCTCCCAAGTGGTAATAGAATTGATGGGAAAGGATTTGAACCACTTCCTCACTTATCCATCCAAGGATTGGACGACGAGTCTCAGTAGTACATCATGAAGCTCTACATTTTGATTTTCTGAAAAGGAACCAAATATCTCTTTGTATCTCTATGATGTGATGTCGGTCTCTTCATTATACCTGGGCAGAAGCTTGAGATAGTCCTATGGCATTGCATTTAGGGGTTGAGGAAGATTTAAGGGGGGCATACTTGTTTAACAAGAAGCCCGAGACAACCATTTGGATTAAAGGTGGAGGTGTTGCTTGAATTACTGGAGGAGCTTGAGGGATAAACAATAGTAAGACAACAAACTAAGAGTGGAATGAGGAACTATTCATATTGTGCATGAGGCTTCTTTGGAGTGTGTCTTTTATTTCCTCAACTTCTTCTTTGTCCTCTATGGATGCAGTATTAAACAAATGACTACCTTCTGGAGGATATACTAGAATTCTAGGAGGAAGTTCAGAACAATGAATTACTTCCCTATGTGAACTAGATGCAGATGTTTCAAGAAATGAAGAGATAGTCACATCAATACTTGGAGCCTTTTCTTTCCAAATTCTTCTAGATATTATTCTTCTTGGGTTAGATACGGAGTGAGTACTTTGCTATGAGGTATCTGAGTGAGTTTGTGGTTTCTAATAAGTCAGAATGATATGCTAGAATTTGAGACAGTGGGGTCACCAAGGTATTTATCATAATATTGAAACAGTGGAGTCTCCAAGGTGAGATATCTTCAACCCAGACCTCCCTCACTGACCTAATAGAGGGAATGTAAATATTTTTCGTACATAGGGAAAAATATTTCACAATTTCGTTCACCGGCAATTGCTCTAGAAAGATGTTGTCTCTTTTTTTAGCACCTGTACACAAGTGCTTCAGGAGATATAGAAATATTCCTAGAGACAAACTCTGGGTTGATTGTAGACTAGTTCCTAAGACATCTTAACGAGAGGATTGCTTTGGAAGATTATCAATGGGGATTTTTGCTACACTCCAATTGTTACATAGTTTGAAAAGATAATAAAGGGGGCTTGGTTCAATAGGCCTTCATCAAGGTAAACTCAAGCCAATACATGGATCCAAATGCTCAAGGGGTAAAATGGGTCAATTTCAAAGAGAAATGTCTGGTCCTGGTCGTCGACACACAACAATAGGCAGCTTAATATTGGAGTTGTAGTAAAATGAAAAGGAGGAGAGAAAGGAAGGAATCTGATGCATAGGGTTGGGAATAATATAGAATCCTAAGCAACAATATTCTGATAGAAGTATGGAAGACTAAAGAGGCGGAATGGCAGAAATAATGTTGCGTTAATTAAGATCCCAAGATCTATACATCATGAATACATTTGTTACTAATTAGGATATGTATGTGCTCATACAAGTATGGTAGGCTATTGAATAACATAAGTAAATATGTTATTACCATAGGTATTGTAACTACTTAGCAGCAAAATATACAACCATGAATAAGAGTGAAACTAGTAGCTTCATTACACTATTTCAGAGGGAGAAAACATACATGAAGTGATAAACAAAGGGGAAACATACTTCACATTTCTTTGATCGGAATCACCAAAGAGTTTCATTCATCGTTCAAAATGAGTCTAATTCAGTAGTCCATTTACATTTAACAATACATAGCTCGAGTCCCTCCTGAACAGGCAGATAGAACCAAAAATGGAATCAAAGAATTTGGACCCCTTGGGTGTAGAATTATAGAACCTTTTTTAAGTGTTTCTTCTACCTATTTATAAGGAGAGGGGGAGCTTTGAATTGGTTAAAAAATATCTCAGCCTAGAGCCAGATGTTTGATAAACTAGTTGTCTAGGTGTGTGATAGCTCTGCTGCCTAAAATGATTACTAAGGATTTGATTTTTTTTTTGAAAATACACAGAAATTATAAAATAAAAAGAAATAAGAAAAACTGAAAAATGACTAAGGAAAATTTATTTCTATCATTCCTATAAAGTCCCTTGATCAAGCCACGTCTCTACCACAACGTGTCCCTCTATCTTCTCGGTAGGTTCCTATCACTTTCCCCTTAACTTCCTGACTTCACCACTCTCTGCAGTTGGTAGTGATCAACTGCGGTGGCTTGTCACAGAGAATAAGTGGATATTTTCCTGATAGTGCTTCATTGTATGATTGAGTGGAGCTCCATGCTGAGCCATTAAGTCTTCTTGAGTCCTAATATCTCCATTTAATACCTTGGTTGTCAACCCATTGCATATTTAAAGCCATGTACCACGCTATCAGAACGTAACATGCCTCATAAAACAACCACAATGTAGTATCAGGTGTTATACCTATCACAATGTTTATACACAATAAGCTCTGTGAAACAACAAACTCCAATCCCTTTAGGCCCCTTTTTCTTTGATCTCTTTCAGTACTTCTTCATCATATGATTAGGGGCTATGACCAGGTTCTTAGCCTTAAGGTGCTAGGGCCTTTAGGCTCCTATTCGGGGACTATTTTCCTTTGTAAATGGTCAGGCATCCTTCATTCTTTAAGTTTTTCTAGACCATGCGCTATCACAAAATCGAAGCCCCCATATCAGAAGATCGCAATCGGAGGTCTCACTATGGAGTGATGCATTATTTCACTAATCACCCTCTGCGCTAACCCTAGGATCTTTGGCTCTTCATGCAACCGCGGGCCAAGCCCCATGTCAGATCCCCTTTATCGATGGATCACAATTAGAGTTTTCACTAGGAGCGACAATGCTCATCCTCCACTCATCGATCATCGATGTGATGTCATCCTTTGCTGCATGTCACCTTTTGAGTGGTGACACATATCGCCATATTTTGGCCCCTTAATACCCCTCAAAATGTCAAATTTTCCTGCAATATGTCCACTATACCATGCTTCATGCTAATGTTAGCTACCCCATGTCCCTTATCGGAACCAACCATATGCTTTCAAGTATCATGTATTATCAGATCCAATGATTTTCAACCACGTGGTCCCCTCAAGGAGAGAGAAAATTTCAACCCTCTTCTTGTTTTGCGACTAATTTCCTTTACCAGATGTTTCAAGGAATTCCTGGTGTTTTAATGTTAGAGGCTAAAATCCTAGCGAATTCAATCGTGATCAGAACTCTGTGATATTGCAACTTTGAAAGGGTATCACTTGTTTGATCGTCGATTGTTACGCGTCGATCTCTTAATGTTTTTATTTCTTGGACCTCCGATGTGCAGGATCGATAATCACATATCGGCGAGATTCTTTTGCTATTGTGCTACACCATGGACCTTTGATCACCAATATGTGGGATCGCCGATATGCTGGGACTTGAGATTTTACCCTTATGCAATTTCTCTTTGTCTTCTATTTTTTCAAGGGTAACTTCAATCTTCTCTAACATTTGATTCCAAAATAATTTTAGGAGTTCCATATAGCGTTTGAAAGCTAATTCCGAACACTATTCATTGGAGGAGGTTTGATTAAGATTTGAGTGCTTATGTGGCTTAGAATATGGATGCTAACCTCTTTGACCTTTTTCCCTCTTTTAATAGCTGAAAACACATTTTGTAGAGGGTGATAACATTGGCTCCACCTAGGGACAATGCCTTATTGGAAAGGTGCTAAGAACATGTACACTAGTAGCCTTCACCATTAGGAATGGAGTCAAAATTTATAATGCACTTATACAACCAAAAAATATCCATGAACCTTTATTTGCAGGGATTCCTTTCCTCATCAAACTAAAATCTAGAAAAGTAAATTCTAACAACTAGAAAATAAATGCTTAGCTAATAAGCTTATTTATATATAAATCCTTTTTATTTATTGGACATCAATTCACCAAAGTGAGTTCATCCTCCAATGATACTAGGTCATAATTTAGGTTTTGGACCTAATGGCTTCATGTTGTAGAACTTTGTGTCCAATGATACTTTCCTCCCATGCATTTGTTTGTTCTTCAGTCACTTCTTCCCCCTCTTGATCAATCACCGAGTTTGAGAATTCCCCGATGACCTCCATGAATCACTTAATTTTCTCATTATCTTCAAACACTTTCAATTGTTTCACATTTTTAGGCACTGAGGGTTTATGTCTAACATCAATTTCATATCTGAGTAGAGGTTTTTGGGGTGGCTTGAAGTTGCTGGCAAATACAGTTAAAGAATCAACCATTCTGTTTCCAAGAATAGGACATTAAATTCCAAGAATAAGTTATCAATCAAGTCCTAAAATTCATTTTTGTAGGCCCTCAGCCGAGGGTAATTGGTTTTCCATTGGTCTTTGATCTTCTTGACTACCAATTCATATTCTCCAAATATAGTGAGGAATCCAATATTTTGATTCTTTGCCACTTGTAGGCCCAACAACAACACTTCATATTTTGCCACATTGTTGGTGGCCCCAAAATCCAATTTGAAAGAAAGAGGAATTAAGTTACCTTCTAGGGATATCAATAATACCCCTACCCCATTTCCCTCTTTTTAATTTGCCCCATGAAAATACCACTTCCATACCTTACTACATTCTTTGAGTTGTTGGTCTGATTGGATTGTAGGTTGTATCTATGCTTATTCTAGAGTGAATTCATATTATTCCATCATAAAGTAGGAGATGTCCCTTTATGTCCCATACACAGGTGAATTGTCAGAACAATCAACTATGGTGACTTTTTTGACGAATCTAGATTCTCTATAGAGTCTCCTTTCCTCTCCACCAAAGATAGGAATGGTGGCATAAGTTAGATCCATCTTGATAGAAAATCCAATCTTAGATCCTCGGGACCTGGAAAACAACATACCAAACCTTGTTGGGATGTCATATCCATTACCACACTTTTCACTGGGATCTGGGCCAAATTTACCACCAAGTCTTTGATCATCCACAAGAATTTGACCCTCTTAGAGTCAAAAGAATAGAGATCCTTATAGGACCTGGTTATCTCTAGACCTAGTTGCTCCATTACAGATAATGGAATCAAGTTATGAGAAGATTTAGAGTCTAATGTGTAATTGTGAGGCAGGAGGTCATGTATGACCAGAGTGACATAAAAAGGTGAGGTGGAAGGATATTTCTCCTTAACATGTGGTCCAAAGAATAACATAGGCCTTTCTTCCTGCCGGTTTAGACTGTCAAGGGGTTGGACTGAAGTGGAAGGAAACAAAAACTGAGAGACTGGGGCCTTATTAGTGGGTTGTTTCAAGATCTCAGACAATGAGACTGGGATCTTGACCTTTTCAAGTTCTTTTTGGAGGTTAAAGAGATGCATGGTATTTTTCTCATGTACTAGTTTCTAGAGGCTCCTTTTCCCTTTCAGGAACAGGTTTAGGGGGAGGAGATGACTTACATTCTTTAATGACTTCAGGCTAACAATTTTTTGGGTTGGAGGACTCTTCCTTTCTTGAGATAGTTGGGTCTATATGTCTATTTCCCTTGTCATCAAACTTAGGGGGATCCTAGGAAGAATTACCTTCATTCTGATTTGGTGTCCTTGATCTATTTCTAGATGATCATAGATCATACTTCTTATGCAGTTGAGCCCACATGAGGTTAGCGAACTACTTGCAGTAGTCATCAATCTCCTCATCATCTAGTGTGGCATGAAGCTCTTCATACTTCCTCCTCTTCATATGTCTTGAGTTCTTGTTCCTCATCATAAAAAGAGGAGCAAGTATCCCTGAAAATTGCTTGCATCCTGTGATGGTTCCTCTGTATCATCTTCTATGTACAATGGAGGATGAATATGATCTTGTTTCTCTTTCCTCTCCCTTTGCATTAACTTTAGGGGAGGCCTTCTGTATTGGGGATTGTATCCCTGATTGGCAGCTGGGAATTTTTGTCTCTAAAGGATTTTATTCTCCAACTCCATCCTTGTCAATTTTCTAGATTGGTTCTTTATCAACTTACCCATTTCCTCTATCCAATGTTCTTGGAATTCTCTTCAACTTGAGGAAGGTGTCTCCTCCTTCCCATTTTCTTCTCTCCCAGATTGAATATTCCTCTAGACTTTCCGGCTGAGGTATAATTCTCTTCTACCCCAAGAGTGTCATTTTGAATTTAATCTAAGAAAAGAGACTTCCTCTCTCTCAGTGTGAAACAAAATTTTGAATCAAAACTCCAAACAAAGACTACTTTAGTAGCAGCTTGTGGGGGTTTAATTTTAGCAGGAATATTATTATAGAGTTTATTAAATCTTTTAATAAAATCAGAGATATCCCCACCATATTTCTTCTTGATAGCATTAAAATTTGTGAGGATGTATATGTGGTCTCTCTTATCTCCCCACTTCTACATAAAGGAATTCTCCATATGCTCCCAAGTGGTAATAGAATTGTTGGGAAAGGATTTGAACCACTTCCGTATGAAAAATTTTCGTAGTAATTGATTTATTTCTCGTACTTATTTACAATAGTTTATTCACCAATGCTTAAGTAAATATCAAAATAATTTTAGCTACAGACTTCTCAAATTAAGAACTAAAAATTGAAAGGAAAGAGAAACATCAGCATATGAACAATCACCTTGACACACTTGTTTTTGGACAATCGTCCCCGGGGAAAAACAATGTGGGAAAACCGGCGCAACAGATTGATCTGAAAATCACTCATGAGTGATCCCAGTTAATTAATTAATGAATGAAGGTATTATAGAGTCATGTGTTGGTGTGTGTCTATGTTATCTTAGGCAACTGATCATAAGATTGCAAAATACATAGACACTAGAAAACAGTAAGAGAAACATAGAAAGCAAAATAGAACACAACAAAATTTAATAAGGAGTTCACCCAATCCTCCTGGGCTATGTCTCTGGTCTAGCTTTCAGTGGTGGCCTTCTTTTATAGTGTCTTTGAGAATTTTTTACAATGAGGAGCTCGAATTGAGTCTCTTGGAATAGATGATGCTTAGTAGGGTGGTTCTTGGAATCCCCAAGCCACTAGAGTGCACAGACTCCCCCTTACCAAGTCTCAACCTCAACTGGTCTTAATGGGATGAGTCCAACTTGGTACTTCGTTCCCAACAGATATCCTCACAGGGATTGCTTGAACCTCTCAAGCCTAGTTTTTTCTGCTCGATGCTGCCTTAACTCTACAGGTTAGCTCGACTCTCTGTTCTCTGCTTCTGTTTCTCTCTCGACTGTCTTCTCTTTTTCCACCATCTTTTTTTCTCCGTCTTTTCATGGCTTAAAGCCAATCTGTATCATAAATATTCTCTTCCTCTTCTGTCTCTTCGGATCACCTATTGTTGTTCGCTTGGAGCTCCCTGCCTCTGTGTCATCACCATTGTGTAACGTCTTACAAAGAAGTGGCCACTTGTCCTCTTACGAAATGCACAACTCTTTCCTCATATGGTTCGGTATTTTGGTTACTGTGTGTAATGATTCATCCGCCAACTCAGCAGTCAAATCAGACTTCAATCTTTTAAATGCCACAGCTTAACTCTCCCTCCATATCTGGTCATACATCAGGTGCAGTCTCCGCCGTTAGATCTGGAGCCCCCAGATCCTACGGTTTTTGCTCTTATCACGTGGTTGACTTGCTCATATGTTAGCCCGCAATGAGAGGCGGTTTTCTCTCTCATCCACTGAACATGAGTTGTTTTTTGTATGGCATCGTTGGGTCTCTTGACAATTCCGCTTACTGCTCAAAACGCCTCCAATATTTCACCGGTTTTGGAGCGCGGGACCCGCTTGTCATTTAGCAATTTTCCCACAGTTTTCCACTTTCCTTGTGACTGAGAACTTAGGGCTATTTCCTTCTCGAGGGGTTTTTCCCAGCGATGCGTGATAATCACACATTAGAAATGACCTCCGTTTTCTAATTTGGACTTCCTAACCGCTAGTTTGTGTCCTGCGCGGTCTCCACGAGCCTCGGTCAGTGCGCTTTGACTGAGGTCCTCATCGTTCCTTGCTGGCTACAAACTGCCACTGTCCAGAGGTCTTCCTGATGGCTCATTGCTCACAAGTTTCTTGAAGTCTGTCATGATTTGATAGAGTCATAGAACTCTGATAATCTTTCTTGGATCCAATTCGGATCACAACCTTCCCACTGAAAAAGCTTTTGGACAACCAAAAGTTGGTTTTCAAGCATCGATTAAGTGAGGGTACAATTGTATCACTTGTCCAATCCCTATCCATTTTGCACTTCTTGGCTTTGAACCCTTGAGCCCCACTCTGAGGTAATCAACATCTCCCCTACGCGTCGTTCTCACCTTCATGTCCAGAACTGTGTCTTCCTATAATTCATTAAGATATTCATGTAACATGTCATCAATAGAAGGCAATTGACTCTACTCTTCAAGGTCCTCAATTAATGAAGGTTCAAATAGTCTCAAGCTGTCTACATATACGATTGAGTAGATGTGCATGTAAGCTGGTAAATCAAGGCAAAAAGCATTCTCACCAATTTTCTCAAGTATCTTGAAAGGTACATACCTGATAGGTTTTAGCTTTTTACCTTCACCTTACATTCTGTCCTTGCTGATATACAACCAGACTTGATCACCAACTTGGAAACTATGCTCCATTCAATGCTTGTCATGCCTTGCCTTGTATTTGGCTTGGCTCTTTTCCAGATGTTCCTCTACTGCTTGGTGGATCTCTTGGATTTTTTCAATGAACCTAGTTGCCTTGTCCACATCACTATGTCCATAAACTATTGTGTCCATACCAAAGACAAAATCTAAAGGAGACCTTGGTGTGAAACCAAAACAGGTCTCAAAAGGAGATCTCTGTGTAGAAGAATGTTTTTCTCGGTTGTAAGCATACTGCAAATAACACAAATGTTCATCCCAATGCGTAGGATGCTTGCTGCAATATCCTTTGAGTAACTGGATTACTGTCCTATTTACCAATTCTGTCTGGCCATCAGTTTGTGGATGGAAAGCTGTGATTTTCTTCAATTTGGTGTCCATTAGTTCCCACAAAATTGACCAAAACTTCCCCACAAATCAGTTGTCTCGATCAGATATAATGGAAGTGGGTAATCCAAAATGAACCCATACATGTTGAAAGAACAGTTTTACAATTTGTTCAGCTATAATCTGTTTAATACAAGGTATCAAAATACACATTTTGGCAAACCTATCCACAACAACATACAGATAATCATGACCTTTCCTAGATTTTTGTAGTCCTCCAACAAAATCCATGGAAACACTTTCCCAAGGATGAGAAGGTACTAGTAATGGAGTGTACAAGCCTAGTTTTCTGTTGTTGGGCTTGCTTTTAGCACACATAGTACACCCTTCTACATATCTAGAAACTGTCTCGTTTATTTTTTGCCAATAACAAAATCTTTGCAGCTGTGCAACTGCTTTACTTATCCCAAAGTGACCTGATATTAGAGAAGTGTTTGCTTCTCAAATTATCTTTAATCTTTCAGTTTGTGGAATGCACAGATTCCCACAATGATATAGGAGTCGGTCCTTTACATGATAGTCCAATTATTCTATTCATTTACCTTGACTTAAAGTTGCATATACATCTTTGAAATCTATATCTTGAGCATATTGTTCAATGTAGCTTTCATGTAACACAAAATTATGCTTAAGTATAGTAGATGCATTTATAATGGGTCTAGATAACATATCTGCAACTTTATTGTGTGTGCCCTTTTTACATCTGATGACTAAATGAAACTGTTGTAGAAAACCCATCCATCTGTAGTGTCTTGACTGCTGCAACTTATTTTGGGAGTGTAGATATTGAAGTGGTTGATGATAAATATGTATTACTATCTCTTTGCCCATTAAGTAATGTTTCCACTTTTTCACACTCTGTACTAATGCATACAGTTCTTTACCATATGTAGGACAGTTAACTACTACAGAATTAAATGTCTTAGAATGATAACATATGGGTTTTGATGTGTCAACACTGCTCCCATGGCATAGTCACTGGCATCTATTTGTATCTCAAATGGTCTTTGAAGATCAAGCTGTGCTAGTACTGGTGCTATACTAATCTTTTCTTTCAAGGTGTCAAAGACTTTCTGCTGTTTTCCTCCCCATTGAAACACCTTGTTCAATCCTGTTAAAGCATGTAAGGGAGCTGCAATTAAGGAAAAGTTAGAATTGAACTTTCTCCAATATTGTGCTACTCCTAAGAAGCTCCTAACTTTTGTAGCAGATTTGGGTTTAGGCCAGTTTACAGTGACTGAAACCTTAGAGGGATCGATCTTCAATTCACCACCCCCTACTATATGTCCGAAATAATTCAAATGTTTTGCCAAATTAACATTTTGAGAGTTTAACATAAAGTTTTTCTCTTTTCAAAACATCTAGTGTCTTCTTAACATGCTTTAAATGTTATTCCCATGTTTTGCTAAATATCAGAATGTCATCCAGATACACAATAAAAAAATCATCAAAAGAAGGTCTGAGTACATCATTCATTATTCTCATGAAAGTAGCAGGAGCATTATTTAAGCCAAAAGGCATAACCAACCACTCATACAATCCCTGCTTTGTTTTGAAAGTAGTCTTCCATGCATCTTGTTCTGCAACTCTAACCTGATGATATCCACTATGCAAGTCTAACTTGGAAAAATAAACAACTTCTTTCAATTGATCCAACAGATCATCTATGCAAGGGAGGGGAAAATGATTTTTGATGGTTATCTTATTCAGTGCTCGGTAATCAATGCACATTCTCCACGAGCCATCTTTCTTTCTCACCAAAATGATTGGAGATCCACATGGTGATGTGATAGGTTTGATGAACCCCTTCTCGAGCAACTCCTGCACCTGCTTCTTGATTTCAACATTATCTAAAGCGGACAACCTTTTATATCTGTGGCTGCAATAGTTGTTTCATCTCCTAAGTCTGACCCCAAATCTTTCTGAATAGCTGCAACAGTCTTCTTCTTCTTTCCCTCGAACTTCTTAGGCCTCAGCTCCAGATGCAGAATCCAATAGTGCTCATCATCATGCCCATCCTTCTTATAGTGAGTGCATGAAGACTTGCTCTTTTGTGAAGTGTTAGCCTTCCTTGCTTTCCATTTTTGTTTTCCTTTCTCCTTATTTTTTCTTGCAATGGGTTGGGATGATCCCCCAACTTCTAGATTTCCATTATTTCCTCTAGCTTCTAGATGAGTAGCTTGTACAGATACCTCATCTATATTAGTGGGATTAAACATGAGGATAGTGTTATCACAAAATCAAGCACTGAAGGCTGCCAATCAGCAAGACTCTGTGTAACTATTTCAAACCAGGCTTTTGACTAAGGCTTAGCCTCCTTAGTCTGAGAGGGCTCTCTCAAAGGTTATGAATGTAGACTAATGACAAGATGGCTAACTATTATAAGACACATAAACAAGTATACTGGCTGGACAACATTGAATTGATTCCCATTGGGCTTATGGAGTCACTCATATCTCAGTAAACAACAACACTATCTTTCATAGAAGTCAGGGCACTTTACATCTAAATGTTCAAACATAACTTACATGAAACCATAGTTTGCAAAGGCATACAGGAAGTTAGAGCATGATCCATGAGTTCTGAGTGATTATGCATTTACCAAACTGTAAAAGAACATTAAAGAAACTATAGCATCACACATTTGAACAAGAAGATCCATTGTGAATCCTGAGAAGAAAAACAGTCCTCTGTATTACTAAAACTCTGTTTACACACAAGCCAAAACAGTCTTCAAAATATCCCACCCCTATTACCTCACTCTCTTGGCTATTTATAGAGTGCTTATTCTATCTCATTCGAGCTTCCTCCTCCAGCATGAGGGGAGCTCGATTACCACTACCTATGATGACACCTACTAACTTTTAAACTAACTAGTAATTACAGCTGACCACTAATTGACAGCGCTGGAATCCTAAATCAAATAAGATTCTAATTCTACATCATGCTGGACATATCATTTATTACAATCAAGACTCGTTTTCTGCCAAGTGGATTACTACAGCGGTAGCTTTGATGGCTTTAATTACAATGAACTTCATTCTTTGACATCTGCTCTTTTTTTGGAAGCGGCTGTGATAGCATGAGATGAGGATTCAATGTTCCAGGTTAGCATTGGATGCTGAATGCGTTGATGGTTCAATAATATTAGGATAGAACCCCTGTTTTTCCGGTCCTTGTCTTCCACCACTATTCGAAAATGTAGCAGCATGTTCCCAGCTCTTTAATAACCCAAGGTATGGAACGCTGCTACCAAACACCATGTCTCCAGATGAGCTGTAGGCTGTATTGATGAACAGGTGTCTCCCTTTTAAAATTCCCGGTCAAACTGTTTATTCTGCATTGAAAACATCACCTACAGCAGTTTCGTAGCGCGCTACGAAACTGCTGTGTAATTTCAAAACACAGTCTTTCTTTTTTGACCCATTTCAATGCATGCAAGGCTAGTAGCAAGAAGAGATTTAGTGCTTGGTTGCCATTTGAACTCCTTAAGAACAGTAAACAAGGAAGCTAATGAAGGAGTAATCTCAGTTTCTTTTAATGTTATTGCAGGAGACAACTCATAACCTCTTAAGATCTTTCAAACCAAGAAGAACAGTCTATAAAACTACAGTAGACAGCAAGGAGACCCTCCTGCGGTTTATAGTAAGCTTTAAAAGACTTCATCATCTAAGCTCCAACAATCTTGAAACTTAAGCTTTTTAATAGCTGCACAAACCAGAAATAAAAGCAGCAAACCCAACCTTTGTCTTGTCCAGCTTTGATGGGGTTGTACATCCTCTCGCACAATGACATGTTCACTTCTGTTTCTATCTTTGCATAAGATTGCATCTCTTTGACTATGATTTGAGTCACTACGTGCTCTTTTAATGTTTTGATGCTGTGGTGCAACCTCAAATTGGATTTCTGCAACCTGAGAAGTTGACTGAACCAATAACACTGTATTAACATTATAGAGTGTTCCTTTTGTAGCAGATTCATTGTGCAATGAAAATCTTTGGGGGATTAGACTGCTTAAGTACTTTTCAATGACATCCAAAACTCTATTCCAGCCACCAGCTTTATCACGCAAATCCTGCAGAGATAATAATATACTGAGAGCAAACTTTCTTTGATTGTTGTGATAGTGATGTTCCTTTCCACGGACAGAATCTAACCCAACATGTGAATTACTTTGCTTCAAAACAGAAAAGTCATATCCCATATCCAAAATCCTAAGGAGGCAACACCCAATATGTTGGAAAGTAACACTTGACGGCCTTCTTAACCCTTCATAGAACACAGCAAGAGCAGCCTTCCCTAAATGTTTGGAGATGCTGCGGGTACACTTCAGTATACTATGAAGTATTTCAGAATCAATTATATTGTCCGCCCAGACAGAAGAAAGGCTTGAAAAATCCCCATTAACAATAGGCATCCCATGTACGAGCTGTTCAAACTCATCCAATGACTAAAGCTTTAGTGCCACATGGACCAGCAATTAGAAACTAAATGGTTAGAAAAATGAGGCATGAGAATTTCAGATTGTGATCCAGCGTTTGGCAGTACTTAGCAATACATGCAAAACCAATCTCTGTATTGGGGAATCCAACCTTTTTCTCTTCTGCAGATTGTTTCAACCCAGTTAAATTCAAAATCCCTTTCACTATGTTTGTGCAAGGAGTCTGACTCGAAAACAGTGAGCTCAATACCTCATTTCAAACTGGCTCAACGCAGCAGTGACTTTGTGGGAGAAAACATGCATTTTCCTATGCTGAATAATGTGGTGACAGCAAGAGGGTACGTTGTTGCAGATTAGATACCCAATCAAAGCCACGCATGATAAAAAGTGACTGAAACGCAGGACCATGATTATCGAACAGTATAAGGCTTTGGAGAAGCAGAGCCAGGCTTCACTATCTCTGATGATGCATTAAGTTTCCCTTCACTAGTTTTGCCTTTCAATGGATTCTTTAATTTGACAACATTTTCTGACCTGTCCAATTCAGAGGCCTCATTAGATATTGATGGTATGTTTTCATTGCCTTCCCTTGCTTCAATGATGTTGATTTCGTGACCATTTAAGTTCTCCCTTGAAACAACTTTCGAGCCTGTTTCTTTTTCCGAGCTATTTGCCCCAGCATCACCGACTTTGAGAACTTCATCTTTTCCATCAATTTGTTTCCAGAGCACAGTTTTCCTTGGGCACGCTTTGCTGGAAACAATCTATCAAATCCGTCCACGAAGAAACATCTTTTGCATTTTCTTGTAGTCTGCGCTTCTTTAGAGAACCAGGATCACCATCACTGGAATCTTCTGTAACCAATTATCATTTGGAGCTTTCAGAGCCAATTGCTTCAGGTCCCAAAAAGTTGTCCCTTGGAGTAGTAGCAGAAGACACTGAGCTTATAGATTGTACATCGGTAACGTCTTTGGTAACACTTTCTGGTACTGGAGAATCATCGTCTTCATCTTCATAATAAACCAAAGCAATGGGCCCATCCCTGAAAGCTGAAAAACAAGCACTTCCATTCACCACAGCAACATGTCCCAATTCGACCCTGATGTTGATACGATTGATATATATGGCGCAACTCGGCATCACCACAAAAAAGGAAAATCAAGAAATTTCACCCAATTTTAGCTGTTTGGCATGCATAAAGCTGAACGAAGAAAACAAATTTTGTCGGTGACAATAGATGTCACCAAAATCTGATTGCGTTAGAGGAAAAGGCAGGGCGATCTCTCATCCTCAGGAACGGCCATTTGAAGAAGAAGACCCAAGGGCCAACAGTAAGTGACACAAGTGAGGAGGGAGCTGCATTTTTGCCATTTCTTTTGATAGCAAGCATTACATATGTCAAAATCAGGACATGTTTCACAATGCCATCCCTGCCCTGTTTCAATATCATGGTGACAGGTATTGTATGTGGTTACAAATGCAGGTGCTGTAGGATTATGTAAATGATAAAGAACCATCATGGAAGAATGCTTGGCACGTGGCAAAGTATCATATTGGTAGTGATCTCCTGGACAAAAGCTAAGAAAGCCCTGACGGGTATCAAAGAATTCACTCTCCACAATTTCATCTTTATCCCTAGTATTTGCAGGAACATCTGTCACTTCAACTGAATTAAATAAATGCTTTTTCCCTACTGTTGACAGGAGGCCACTCCCTTTCATCAAGCTTTTGTTGTGCCTCGTATATAATTGTCAACTCTTACATTGGCTGCAAGCCCAGCGTTTGCCAGAAACAATGAAGTGACAACAATGAGAATATGCATATTGCAAACGAACCATATAATCCTCTTCCTTCAATGGAGTACAGGCCCACATATAACAGCTTGACAAACCTCGTTTCCTGCAGTATTTCCATCAATTCACCTTAAATATCTGTCATTTCCCAATTTCGTAGCGCAGCAAGTGCAAAGTCGGTGTTTTTCGCTACGAAATCACTAAAACAGGTGGCGCTGCGAAACTGCTAACGGATTTATGCGTTGCGAAAACACTTTGTCCTTAAGCTAGTCTGAGCAATTTTGGCAAAAAAAATTTTAGTGATAACTGTGGCTCCACTTGGGATAGTGTGCCCTTGTGGTACACTAAGAACTCGCAGGTCCAGTGCCTTATAAAATTTATTTGACAAACAGAAATTTGCTTGACAAGCATGACTGTAGGAGAAAGAAAGCTACTTCTACTGAAAAATGCTCAGTTGACCTTGAGCTTATTTGCATTTACCTACCTACCTACCCTAACAAGAACAACTTCTTTCTGCTCAATCAATATGAAATTTCCAATGTAGCCAATCCTCTGTTTTATCTGATATTTGAGTTTTTTGACTGCATCGGAGTTCAGAGCCACAATCATATTGTGATGACCACTGCCACTGAAATTGCCTTTGATCTTTATAGAAAAACTGAAAAACTTGAGAGTAAAACTCTTCCATGTAGTCAGCTACAGGATCCCAGAATACATGATCAGCTAGATTTTTCTTGTAACTTTCCGGCTGTGCAAACTGATCTTCAACAACAGTGTGCATTTCCTCAAGCGTAAAAGAGAAAGGAAGTAGCACTCTCTCCTTGTGTTCTGCCATAGAAAGCTTCTGAAAATAATGATCATGATAACCCCCTTCATTTTCAGGCCACTGATTCTCAACCACACAAGACCCCTTTGATGTGCTATCCAATTTGCTATTTGACAAGCTATCCAACTGCTTTTCTGAATCATTCCAACAAACAATGGAATTTTCCTCATTATTATCATCATTCTTTGGTGTAAGCTGCTGCAAGAAATTACAAAAATGAACAATCTTTTCCTCTGCCTGAGGGTCGTAGAAGCTGTCTTCCAGCACTTCTTCTTGCTGTGTGCAATCGATTTCATACTCATGATGATCTGAAGCCTGACAAATCTGCTGCATCTCTACATCAATATCAAGGGATGAAACATGGTTTTCACAAATAAACCCCTGCTGATCTTCATGTTGTGTTTCATGGGATGTTATATCTCCTCCTTGGTGCTGGAATGCATTGTTATGAAGAGCCTCTAAAATTTCTTCATCTGTGAATTCATCATCATCATAACCATCCTCTAAATACTTAATAAGACTTAAAGAATGTCTACAGCAGTCTTTGAGCAGCAATAAGGAAGGATAACATTCTTTATACATTTCACAGAATTCATCATGAAAACTAGCAAGTGAATATATTGAACCATTTTCCAGACTTTTATACCAAGACCATGCTTTTCCTTCTAAAGTGGTCATGAACATTTTCATGAGACAATCTTCAGGGAAATGAACCTTAAAACTGCGTACATGCATATGGAATTTAACCAAATGAAGAGCAGCATTATCCTTCTTTTCATCTTTGAATATTGGAAGATCCTCTAACCAATCAACCTTTGGCATAGGATTTGGAAAACCAGGGATATGAGACCGATTCATAGGATCATACCTGGCATTCATTCTTGCAGTGGAATTCATTTTGAAACTTCATCAAGCTACTGATCTTCTAGCAGTGGAGTCACCTTCCAATTTCTTATTTGATGTGTGGAGTCGCCAAGGTAGTTTTGCAGCCTCAAAAACCTTCTGAGCTCCTGCTACCTTCAGAAGTTCAGCTTCATGATTTCGGGAAAGAATAATCTTCAGGCTCCCGGCAGACGCACCAAAATGTTATCACAAAATCAAGCACTGAAGGCTGCCAATCAGCAAGACTCTGTGTAACTATTTCAAACCAGGCTTTTGACTAAGGCTTAGCCTCCTTAGTCTGAGAGGGCTCTCTCAAAGGTTATGAATGTAGACTAATGACAAGATGGCTAACTCTTATAAGACACATAAACAAGTATACTGGCTGGACAACATTGAATTGATTCCCATTGGGCTTATGGAGTCACTCATATCTCAGTAAACAACAACACTATCTTTCATAGAAGTCAGGGCACTTTACATCTAAATGTTCAAACATAACTTACATGAAACCACAGTTTGCAAAGGCATACAGGAAGTCAGAGCATGATCCATGAGTTCTGAGTGATTATGCATTTACCAAACTGTAAAAGAACATTAAAGAAACTATACCATCACACATTTGAATAAGAAGATCCATTGTGAATCCTGAGAAGAAAAACAGTCCTCTGTATTACTAAAACTCTGTTTACACACAAGCCAAAACAGTCTTCAAAATATCCCACCCCTATTACCTCACTCTCTTGGCTATTTATAGAGTGCTTATTCTATCTCATTCGAGCTTCCTCCTCCAGCATGAGGGGAGCTCGATTACCACTACCTATGATGACACCTACTAACTTTTAAACTAACTAATAATTACAGCTGACCACTAATTGACAGCGCTGGAATCCTAAAGCAAATAAGATTCTAATTCTACATCATGCTGGACATAGCATTTATTACAATCAAGACTCGTTCTCTGCCAAGTGGATTACTACAGCGGTAGCTTTGATGGCTTTAATTACAATGAACTTCATTCTTTGACATCTGCTCTCTTTTTGGAAGCGGCTGTGATAGCATGAGATGAGGATTCAATGTTCCAGGTTAGCATTGGATGCTGAATGCGTTGATGGTTCAATAATATTAGGATAGAACCCCTGTTTTTCCGGTCCTTGTCTTCCACCACTATTCGAAAATGTAGCAGCATGTTCCCAGCTCTTTAATAACCCAAGGTATGGAACGCTGCTACCAAACACCATGTCTCCAGATGAGCTGTAGGCTGTATTGATGGACAGGTGTCTCCCTTTTAAAATTCCCGGTCAAACTGTTTATTCTGCATTGAAAACATCACCTACAGCAGTTTCGTAGCGCGCTACGAAACTGCTGTGTAATTTCAAAACACAGTCTTTCTTTTTTGACCCATTTCAATGCATGCAAGGCTAGTAGCAAGAAGAGATTTAGTGCTTGGTTGTCATTTGAACTCCTTAAGAGCAGTAAACAAGGAAGCTAATGAAGGAGTAATCTCAGTTTCTTTTAATGTTATTGCAGGAGACAACTCATAACCTCTTAAGATCTTTCAAACCAAGAAGAACAGTGTATAAAACTACAGTAGACAGCAAGGAGACCCTCCTGCGGTTTATAGTAAGCTTTAAAAGACTTCATCATCTAAGCTCCAACAATCTTGAAACTTAAGCTTTTTAATAGCTGCACAAACCAGAAATAAAAGGAGCAAACCCAACCTTTGTCTTGTCCAGCTTTGATGGGGTTGTACATCCTCTCGCACAATGACATGTTCACTTCTGTTTCTATCTTTGCATAAGATTGCATCTCTTTCACTATGATTTGAGTCACTACGTGCTCTTTTAATGTTTTGATGCTGTGGTGCAACCTCAAATTGGATTTCTGCAACCTGAGAAGTTGACTGAACCAATAACACTGTATTAACATTATAGAGTATTCCTTTTGTAGCAGATTCATTGTGCAATGAAAATCTTTGGGGGATTAGACTGCTTAAGTACTTTTCAATGACATTCAAAACTCTATTCCAGCCACCAGCTTTATCACGCAAATCCTGCAAAGATAATAATATACTGAGAGCAAACTTTCTTTGATTGTTGTGATAGTGATGTTCCTTTCCACGGACAGAATCTAACCCGACATGTGAATTACTTTGCTTCAAAACAGAAAAGTCATATCCCATATCCAAAATCCTAAGGAGGCAACACCCAATATGTTGGAAAGTAACACTTGACGGCCTTCTTAACCCTTCATAGAACACAGCAAGAGCAGCCTTCCCTAAATGTTTGGAGATGCTGCAGGTACACTTCAGTATACTATGAAGTATTTCAGAATCAATTATATTGTCCGCCCAGACAGAAGAAAGGCTTGAAAAATCCCCATTAACAATAGGCATCCCATGTACGAGCTATTCAAACTCATCCAATGACTAAAGCTTTAGTGCCACATGGACCAGCAATTAGAAACTAAATGGTTAGAAAAATGAGGCATGAGAATTTCAAATTGTGATCCAGCGTTTGGCAGTACTTAGCAATACATGCAAAACCAATCTCTGTATTGGGGAATCCAACCTTTTTCTCTTCTGCAGATTGTTTCAACCCAGTTAAATTCAAAATCCCTTTCACTATGTTTGTGCAAGGAGCCTGACTCGAAAACAGTGAGCTCAATACCTCATTTCAAACTGGCTCAACACAGCAGTGACTTTGTGGGAGAAAACATGCATTTTCCTATGCTGAATAATGTGGTGACAGCAAGAGGGTACGTTGTTGCAGATTAGATACCCAATCAAAGCCACGCATGATAAAGAGTGATTGAAACGAAGGACCATGATTATCGAACAGTATAAGGCTCTGGAGAAGCAGAGCCAGGCTTCACTATCTCTGATGATGCATTAAGTTTCCCTTCACTAGTTTTTCCTTTCAATGGATTCTTTAATTTGACAACATTTTCTGACCTGTCCAATTCAGAGGCCTCATTAGATATTGATGGTATGTTTTCATTGCCTTCCCTTGCTTCAATGATGTTGATTTCGTGACCATTTAAGTTCTCCCTTGAAACAACTTTCGAGCCTGTTTCTTTTTCCGAGCTATTTGCCCCAGCATCACCGACTTTGAGAATTTCATCTTTTCCATCAATTTGTTTCCAGAGCACAGTTTTCCTTGGGCACGCTTTGCTGGAAACAATCTATCAAATCCGTCCATGAAGAAACATCTTTTGCATTTTCTTGTAGTCTGCGCTTTTTTAGAGAACCATGATCACCATCACTGGAATCTTCTGTAACCAATTATCATTTGGAGCTTTCAGAGCCAATTGCTTCAGGTCCCAAAAAGTTGTCCCTTGGAGTAGTAGCAGAAGACACTGAGCTTATAGATTGTACATCGGTAACGTCTTTGATAACACTTTCTGGTACTGGAGAATCATCGTCTTCATCTTCATAATAAACCAAAGCAATGGGCCCATCCCTGAAAGCTGAAAAACAAGCACTTCCATTCACCACAGCAGCATGTCCCAATTCGACCCTGATGTTGATACGATTGATATATATGGCGCAACTCGGCATCACCACAAAAAAGGAAAATCAAGAAATTTCACCCACTTTTAGCTGTTTGGCATGCATAAAGCTGAACGAAGAAAACAATTTTTGTCGGTGACAATAGATGTCACTAAAATCTGATTGCGTTAGAGGAAAAGGCAGGGCGATCTCTCGTCCTCAGGAACGGCCATTTGAAGAAGAAGACCCAAGGGCCAACAGTAAGTGACACAAGTGAGGAGGGAGCTGCATTTTTGCCATTTCTTTTGATAGCAAGCATTACATATGTCAAAATCAGGACATGTTTCACAACGCCATCCCTGCCCTGTTTCAATATCATGGTGACAGGTATTGTATGTGGTTACAAATGCAGGTGTTGTAGGATTATGTAAATGATAAAGAACCATCATGGAAGAATGCTTGGCACGTGGCAAAGTATCATATTGGTAGTGATCTCCTTGACAAAAGCTAAGAATGCCCTGACGGGTATCAAAGAATTCACTCTCCACAATTTCATCTTTATCCCTAGTATCTGCAGGAACATCTGTCACTTCAATTGAATTAAATAAATGCTTTTTCCCTACTGTTGACAGGAGGCCACTCCCTTTCATCAAGCTTTTGTTGTGCCTCGTATATAATTGTCAACTCTTACATTGGCTGCAAGCCCAGCTTTTTCCAGAAACAATGAAGTGACAATAATGAGAATATGCATATTGCAAACGAACCATATAATCCTCTTCCTGCAATGGAGTACAGGCCCACATATAACAGCTTGACAAACCTCGTTTCCTGCAGTATTTCCATCAATTCACCTTAAATATCTGTCATTTCCCAATTTCGTAGCGCAGCCAGTGCAAATTCGGTGTTTTTCGCTACGAAATCACTAAAACAGGTGGCGCTGCGAAACTGCTAACGGATTTATGCGCTGCGAAAACACTTTGTCCTTAAGCTAGTCTGAGCAATTTTGGCAACAAAATTTTTAGTGATAACAGATAGTATGCCTCATGTAGTTGTGTAGACCACCGATGTACTTCAACAGAGTCTTAGATGAGTCTAATGAGATTCCTAGAATCAATGCTCTCTTCCTAAATTCTTGGTTGTATCCTTGTACACTTTGCCCTTTCAACTGTCGAAGATTTTTCCAGCTCATCATGGCTTTCTGCATGTACGCCAATGGATAGAATTGTTTTTTGATTGCAGAAACAAATTCACTCCAAACAGAAATAGTCTTACCATGTCTCTTCATGTCAGCTTGGGTCCTGCCTTCCCACCAAACCAAGGCAGTGCCTCCAAGGCGTAGGCTTTCCAACTGAATCTTGCTCTTGTATGAATCGATACTCTGCACTCCGCAATAAACATCAATTTGCCTGATCCAATTGTCCAACTTTTTCGCATTCAACTCTCTATCATATATAGGTAAATCAAATTTAACATCTAGCTTAATCAAAGATGCCTTCTTTTTATATTCAGGGCTATTAGGAGGTGTGAGAAAGCTTTCTTCTTTCCCTTTGCCTTTGGAGTGGTCATGGAGGAAAGACTCATCTTCTCCTTTGTCTTGTTTGGAGCCTGATGCATCTTCATCCTTGTGTTTTCTAAAATCCTTATACATTTCCTCTACCATGGACCTTATGGCTAGGAAACTGTCTATGAATTGAGGGCTTGGCCCCACAGAACCTTCTTCTGACATTGTCTTCTGAGGATAGTCTCTCCTAATTTCAGGATTAGTTTCAACCAACTCTCCTTCTCCTAATTTGAGCTTTGATCTAGTTAGCATTCAACAGCTAAATCCAGCACAAGCTTATCTAACCTTAACAACCAAGAGCTCTGATACCACTTGATCTGAAAATCACTCGTGAGTGATCCCAATTAATTAATTAATGAATGAAGGTATTACAGATTCATGTGCTAGTGTGTGTCTATGTTGTCTTAGGCAACGGATCGATAAGATTGAAAAAAACAGAGACACTAGAAAACAATAAGAGAAACACAGCAAGAAAAACATAACACAACGAAATTTAATAAGGAGTTCACCCAATCCTCTTAGGCTGTGTCTCTGGTCCAGCTTTCAATGGTGGCTTTCTTTTATTGTGTCTTTGAGAAGAGTTTTTACAATGAGGAGCTCAAATTTAGTCTCCTGGAATAGATGATGCTTAGTAGGGTGGTTCTTGGATTCCCTAAGCCACTAGAGTGAATGACTCCCCCTTACCAAGTCTCGACCTCAACTGGTCTTAATGGGACGAGTCCAACTTGGTACTCCATTCTTGACAGATATCCTCACAGGGATTGCTTGAGCCTCTCAAGCCTGGTTCTGTCTGCTCGATGCTGCCTTAACTCTGCAGGTCAGCTCGACTCTCTGTTCTTTGCTTCTGTTTCTCTCTCAACTGTCTTCTCTTTCTCCACCATCTTCGTCTTTCACTTCCCCCGTCTTTTGTTCTCCATCTGTTCATGGCTTAAATCCAATCTGTATCATGACTGTTCACTTCCTCTTCTGTCTCTTTAGATCACCTGCTATTGTTCACTTGAGGCTCCCTACCTTTGCGTCATTGCCACTATGTAACGTCTTACAGGGAAGTGGCCACTTGTCCTCTTACAAACTGCGCCAACTCTTTCCTCAAATGGTTTGGTATTTTGGTTACTCTGTGTAATGATTCATTCACCAAATCAGTGGTGAAATTAGACTTCAATATTTTATATGTCGTAGCTTAATTCTCCCTCCAGATCCGGTCATACATCGGGTCTAATCTCTGCCGTTAGATCTGGAGCCCCCAGATTCTACGGTGTTCGCTCTTATCGTGTGGTTGAATTGCTTGGACGTTAGCCCACGATGAGAGGCAGTTTTCTCTCTCATCTGCCAGACATGTGTCATTCACTGTATGGCATCACTGGGTCTCCTATCAATTCTGCTTACTGCTCAAAACGCCTCTGATATTCCGCTGGTTTTGGAGCACGGGACCCGTCTGTCATTTCAGAGCTTTTCCCATGGTTTTTGGCTTTCCTTGTGCCGAGTGCTCGAGGCTATTTCCTTCTCAAGGGCTTTTGCCCAGCGATGCATGATAATCGCGCATAAGAAATGACCTCCGTTTTCTGATCCAAACTTCCTAACTGCTAGTTTGTGTCCTACGTAGTCTCGACGGGCCTCGGTCAATGCACTTTGACCAAGGTCCTTGGTGTTCCTTGCTGGCTACAAACTGCCACCGTCTAGAGGTTTTCTTGTTGGCTGATTGTTCACAATTTTCTTGAAGTCTGTCATGATTTGATACAGTCATAGAATTATGATAATCTTTCTTGGATGCAATTTGGATCACAGATCTGAGGGTTTTTATTATTGGCAGTAAAAATATTAATACAATCTGGATGCCCGAGAGAAAATGGTAATCCACTTAGAGAAGATAATAGAGAATTTTCTCACACTGATTCTGGAAATTTTATCTTGTCCCCAAATCTTGGATGACCCACTACATAATCATTGTGTGATCCTACACATCCTCTACATGAATTCTGCATGGAGACTCCCTTTGACCATGTCAACCTGGGTTGTTGCTTCTTCTGCTACTGAGAAATCGAGATTTATCTTGACAATCACCCGTAATGATTCTTGGCACTAGTATTTTCTTATCCCCCAACTTTCTTCATCAACCTCTTCCAGTTTCTGCGTTGTCCCTTTGCGTCAGTCTCTAATAAATGGCTAAGATTAAAACTTGACTTGATCTACCTTCTAGATCATTCTCACCAATATTTCTATTAACACCCGTTAATACTTTAATTTTCATAAGTTTAGACTTAGGAACCCCATTAAAAATATTAATTATTTTAATAAAATACGATCTGGGTGGAATTTCACCAAATGGTTTCTAGGTTCTTTAGAACTCATGTTCCTTAGCATCTCCACCAAATTTCAAGGCTAGAGCACTTCCGATACTACCAGAAACTAACACTCCCTCTTGGTGAGGAATGTTCTCTAGGAACAATATCCAACTGCATATTGCTCTATCTTTGAAGCACTTCCTTTCTGTACTATTGCTTCCACCAACACTGTGTTGCTACTGAAATTGTACTACTACCCATGACACTGCCACTGCCACTACTACATTTGTACTACAACTCCCTCTCGAATGTTGCATCACGCTATTGAAATGGATTTTCCAACATACCCATATGTTCCCAAAATTGAACAAAATTTATTCTTTCTAGAGCCTTGGTGGGTACATATTCTACCTGATTTATTGTCCAACTATGCTGCCCCACGTTGAACACATTCCTTGATAAAGTGACACTGAATATCGATGTGTTTGGAGCGATAATGAAACACTGGATTTTCAGATATCTTGATACAACTCTGATTATCACAGCAAATCTTTTTCACTTCCATCCTTTTCTTGAATATATTTACAAGCAGTTTTCTGAGTCATATAGCTTCATATGTTGCTTTGCTAGCTGCCATATACTTAGCTTCAACAAAGATTAGTGCTACATATTTTTGCTTCTTACTACACCAAGAGGTCATCTCATATCCAATACAAAAGCGATACCTAGTGGTACTTTTCCTGTCTACTGAAATTCCTACCCAATCTACATCAGTGAATCCACTCAATTCGATATCATCACCCTTGGTGTATCTTAATCCAAAATTGACTGTTCGTCGCAAATACCTGAGAATGTGCTTTGTTTCTTCCCTGTGCACCCTTTTTGGTTTCGCCATGAACTGACTAAGGGTGTTGACAACATAACATATGTATGGCGTGGTGTTGACCAAATACATAAGCGACCCAATGAGCTATTTGTATAAGGTGGGGTCCACTTCCTTGTCTCCAAAAGCATCTATTTTCTTCCAGTTGGTAATCATAAGAGTAGCCATAAGTTGACAATCCTGATTTCTGAATCTTTTCATATTTTCTAATGCATATCTACCTTGGCCAAGGAAGATCTCACCATCCCACTGCCAAAATTCCAATCCCAAAAAATAGCGCATTAGCCCCAAATCCTTCATGTCAAATTCTATTTCTAGGTTCTTCTTGCAATCCTCTATGAGTCTGGTTGATCCTGTCCAAAAGAGACCATCCATGTACAATACCAGAATTAGCGTCTCACCTTCTACCAATAGATAATAAAGATTGGGATCAACATTGCTCTTAATGAATCCCAACTATTGTAAGTAGCTGTCAATTCGACCATACCAAGATTTCGGTGCTTGTTTTAGCGCATACAATGATTTCTTCAACCTACACACATGATTTCTATTTCCATGTGGTTCGAAACATTCTAGTTGTTTGATATATACCTCTTCTTCTATCAGCCCATTCAAGAACATTGTCTTGACATCCATTTGGTGAATCTACCATCTCATCTATGCTGCAAGGGATATAATGGATTTGATATAGGTATACTGAGCTACTGGGGAAAAGGTTTCCTCATAATCTATTCCTTCCTTTTGAGCATATCATTTTGCGACAAACATAGCCTTGTACTTGTCTACGCTGCCATCTGCAGCATACTTGACCTTGTAGATCCATATCGAACCCACAATTGATCTGTTCTCTAGTATTGGTACAATTTCTGAGACATCATTTGTCATGATGTAACTGTACTCTTCTACCATGGCATCCACCCATACCTGGTGTTGTACAGCTTCTTGAAAACTAGAAGTTTCTTCGACCTGAGCAACCAATGCTTGGTATCTATCAGGTTGTCTACGCTGCCTTTTCTCGACTCTAGGAGCTCCAATGAATTCCTCTGCATCCCTCAAAATCTGTCGTACTTCTCAGCTAGTCTTTCCACTGGTGATGGGAGGTTCTATCTGTTACTCTTCTTGTCATTTAAACTTCTTTGACATTCCTAGCTCCTCTTCACTTGAGGAGATGCTAGTACCGATTACCGTGCTTGAACCAGATACCTGTCTTCCTGCTAGATTTGATCCCTGTTGCTAGACCAGAGGAGCATCCTCAGCCTGTTCTTCAAATGAAATGTCTCGAGATTCCTTAAAAGCTATATCTTCCATGAAATTTTCATCTCACCTTATTACAATCTTCCTACTACTCAGGATGTAGATTCGATATGCCTTTGAAGTCTCGTTGTAACCCACGAGATACCCAACTTTGGGAGTCTACTCTAACTTGCTCCACTTCTTTTCTAGAATATGTAAGCAAGCCATAGTCTGAATATCCTAAGATGACTAACTTCTATCTTCTTTTCTGTGAAAACACCCTCTTGTGTCTTCTTTCTTAAATCCCTGTGAGGATTCCTATTTTGAATGTATACAACAGTGTTGCATTCTTCTACCCATAAAAACTTTGGTATATTCTGATCATATAACATCGCCTTTGTTGCTCCAACAATAGTTATATTCTTCCTTTCGGCGACTCCATTTTTCTCTGGATTATAAGGTGATGTCCATTCTCTTCGGATCCCTTCTCTTGTGAAAAAATTTGTGAAGTCCTTATTTTTGTATTCTCTACCATTATCTGAGCGCAATATCTTGATCTTCCTTCCTATCAACTTTTCCACTAGAGCCTTAAACTCCTTAATCCGATCAAAGACCTCATCCTTGGTTCTCAAAAATAGATCCAAGTTTTCCTGGAATGGTCATCTATGAAGGTGAAAAAATACTTAGCACCACTTATGGCTCTTGTAGACATTGGACTGCAGGTGTTTGAGTGTATTAAGCGTAATAAACTCTTAGCTCTATTATTGCTTCTAGAATAAGCTGCTTTGGCATACTTGCCTAGTATGCGGCCTCTACATGTATCATCATGCTTGGTAGTAAGCACTGGAACCCCCGTAACAGTTTCCTTGAGCATCCATAACGCCCCATGATGTAAGTGTCCTATCGTTCTATGCCATAGTTCATTTAATTCTTTTTCTCCACTGAAATTACTTCTTATTAGTTCCATATGAGACTCGAGTTGCAACTTGTATAACCTGTTACTTTGAGTTCCAATTTGGGCCCTCTTTTTCCACTGAGGATGCTTGACATATACTCTATTACTGATGAAGTACACATCATATCCCTTATCTTGTAATTGAGATACAAAAATCAAATTTATTCCCATACCTGGCACATGCAATACGTTCATGGCCTGAAGATTATCTCCTACTACTCTCTGGAACATAACAGTTCCCTTTCCTATTGGGGTGCATTTCGTCCTATTATCCATTGTGATCTGGAAGTTCATATGTTCCTCCTGATAGCTTGAGAAATAATCTCTCTCTCTAGTCATATGAGCTGAATCGCCGCTATCAATGTATCAATCGTCGGTTGAAGCTGAACTTGATAAGCAAGCAAATGCCTCTTCCAATTTGGAAGCTAATTAGGAAATATTTTGATTTGTACTGTTCTCCATGCTCTTTTTCTTTGCTTCCATCTTGCATGGACCTTCCTTTGATACCATGTGAAAATTTACTGCAGTAATTGATTTATTTCTCGTACTTATTTACAATAATTTATTCACCAAAGCTTCAGTAACTATCAAAATAAATTCAGCTGCAGACTTCACAAATTAAGAACTGAAAATTAAAAGGCAATAGAAAAATCAGAATATGAACAATCACATTCACACACTTGTTTTTGGACAATCGTCCCTGGGAAAATCCAATGTGGGAAAACCAGTGAAGAAAATCTGAGGGTTTCTACTATTGGCAGTAAATATATGAACACAATCTAGATTCTAGATGCCCCAGAGAAAATTTCAATCCACTCAGAGAAGATAACTGAGAATTTTCTCACACTCATTATGGAGATTTTATCGTGTCCCCAGCTCCTGGATGACCCACTGCGCAGTCTCTGTGTGAGACTACACAACCTCTACATGACCTCTACATGGAGACTCCCTCTGACTGCATCAACCTCGGAGGTTGTTACTTTTGCTGCTGAGAAATCGAGATTTCTCCTACCAATCACCCACAGTGATTTATAGCACTCACCTCTACTTATCCCCAACACTTCCGTGTCAACATATTCCAGTTTCAATGTTATCCCTCTACGTCAATCTCCTTCAGTTGTTGCGTTGTCCCTCCTTGCTCAACTTTGTCTCTATTACTCTTCATTATCTTCTCTGATGTATATTCATTAGAACCAGAAATCATTGCCTTCTAGTACTGCCTTTGGTCCTCACTACATGATCACTAGTTTGAATTCCTTAGCAAACCCTTTCCTAGGAAAATCGAATTGACTGATCAACTCTCTATGTTTCTCTAACTGAACCCCAAGCATCCTTCTTATACTTTTCTCATTGAGACTTCAACGACCGATATTAAGTCTCTAATCAATGCCTAAGATTAAAACTTAACCTGATTCACCTTCTAGATCATTCCCACCCATATTTTGATTAATACCCATTAATACTTTAATTTTCCTAAGTTTAGACTTAGGAATCCAATTAAAAATATTAATTATTTTAATAAAATACAATCCATGTGGAGTTTCCCCAAACGGTTTCTGGGTTCTTTAGAACTCATGCGCCTTAGCCTCTCCAACAAATTTCAAGGCTAGAGCACTTCCAATGCTACCAAACACTAACATTCCTGACTTCTCCATCTAAGGATTGGACGAAGGGTCTCAACACTACATCATAATGCTCTACATTTTGATTTTCTGCAAAGGCACCGAATATCTCTATGTGTCTCTGTGTTGTGATGTTGGTCTCTTCATTATACCTTGGCAGGATCTTGAAATATTCTTGTGAAATTTCATTTAGTGGTTGAGGAAGATTTAAGGGGCATACTTGTTTAACAAGAATCCCGAGACAAACATTTTGATTAGAGGTGGAGGTGTTGGTTGAAATAATGGAGGAGCTTGAGGGATAAACAATGATAAGACAATGGAATGAGAGTGGAATGAGGAATTGTTCACACTGTGGGTGAGGCTGCTTTAGAGTGTGTCTTTTATAACCTCAACTTCTTCTTTGACCTCTATGGACACAATACTAAACAGATGACCACCTTCTAGAGGATACTAGAATTCTAGGAGGAAGTTAAATACAATGGTTGTTGCCCTCTATGAACTAAATGGAGATGCTTCAGGAAATGAAGAGATAGTCCCATCAATATTTGGAGTCTTTTCTTTCCAAATTATTCTAGAGTTTATTCTTTCTGGTTCAGATACAGAGGGATTGATTTATTGTGAGGTATCTAAGCGAGTATGGGGTCTCCGATAAGCCAGAATCACAAGCTATAATTTCAGGCATTGGGGTCACCAAGGTATTTATAATAATATTGGAACAATGTATTTTCCAAGGTGGGAGATCTTCAACCCACACGTCCCTTTTTCACCTAATAGAGGGAATGTAAATATTTTTCGTACTCAGGAGATATAGAAATCTTCCTAGAGACCACCTTTGGGTTGACTGTAGACCAGTTCCTAAGACACCTTAAATAGAGGAGTGCTTTGGAAGATTATCAATGGGGCTTTCTATTGCACTCCAATTGTCACGTAGTTTGAAAAGATAATAAAGGGGGCTTGGTTCAATAGGCCTTCATCAAGGTAAACGCAAGCCAATACATGGATCCAAATGCTCAGGGGCGAAAACAAGCCAATCTTAAAGACAAATGTCTGGTTCTGGTGGCCAAAACACAACAATAGGAAACTTAAAATTAGAGTTGTAGTAAAATGAAGAGGAGGAGAGAAAGGAAGGAATCTGATACATAGGGCTGGGAATAATACAAAATACTAAGCAACAGTATTCTGATAGAAGTATGGAAGACTGAAGATGTGGAATGGAAGAAACAATGTAGTGCTAATTAAGGTCCCAAGATCTATACATCATGAATACTTTTGTTACTAATTAGCATATGTAAATCTGTGCTCATACAGGTACTGTAGCCTATTGAATAACACAAGTAAATTTGTAATTACCACAGGTATTGTTACTACTTAGCAACAAAATATAAAACCATGAATAAGAGTGAAACTGGTAGCTTCATTACATTATTCCAAGCAGAGAAAAACATACATAAAGTGATAAATAAAGGGGAAACATACTGCACATTTCTCTGATTTGAATCACCAAAGGGTTTCATTCATCCTTCATAATGAGTCCAATTCACCAGTCGATTTACATTTACCAATACATATATCAAGTATTTCCTGAATAGGTAGATATAACCAAAAGTGGAATCATAAAATTTAGATCCCTCGAGTGCAGAATTCTGGAACCTTTCTTAAGTGTCTCTTCCCCTATTTATAAGGAGAGGCAGAGCTTTGAAATAGTTAAAAAATATCTCATCCTAGGTCTAGTTGTCCAATAGACTAGCTGTCTCAGTGTGCGATAGCTCTACTACCTAAAATGATTACCAAGGATTTGATTCCTTTCTTGAAAATACACAAAAATTACAAAATAAACAGAAATAAGAAAAACTGAAAGATGATTAAGGAAAATATTCTTCCGTTGTTCCTATGAAGGCCCTTGATCAGGCCATGTCTCTGCCACAATGTGTCCCTCTACTTTCTCGACCACTTCTCATTGCTTTGACCTTAACTGCCCAATTCACCACTCTCTGGAGTTGGTAGCGAACAGTTGTGGTGGCTTGTCATAGAGTAGAAGCAGAGATTGTCATGATAGTCCTTCATTGTATGACTGATTGGAGCTCCATGCTGAGCCATTAAGTCTTGTTAAGTCCCCACATCTACATTAAATACCTTGGTTGCTAACCCATTACATATGTAAAGCCCTATACCACACTATCGGAATGTAACATGCCTCAGAGAACAACCAGACTGTAATATCAAACATTATAACTATCACAATTTTACACAGAATAACCTCTACGAAATAACAAACTCTAGTCCCTTTAGGCCCCTCTTGCCTTGATCCCTTTCAGTACTTCTTCATCATATGACCGGGGGCTATGACCCGGTGTTTAGCCTTAAGGCGTTAGGGCCTTTAGACTCCTGTCCGAGGACTATTTTCCTTTGTAAATGGTTAGGCACCCCTAGTCCTTTAAGTTTCTCTAGACCATGCACTAGCATGAAATCAAAGATCCCTTATCGAAATATCACAATCGAAGGTTTCACTATGGAGTGATGCATTTTTTCGTCGATTGTCGATTATCAATTATATGTGCTAAGCCCTTGGATCTTTGGCTCTTTATGTGATCGCGGGCTAGCAACTATGTTGGAGCCCCTTTATCCATGGATCACAATTAGAGGTTTCATTAGGAGTGATAATGTTCATCCTTCAATCGTTAATCATTGATGTGACATGATCCTCTCCCATGTGTCACCTTGTGATTGGTGACATGTGTTGCCCTATTTTGGCCCCTTATGACCCCTCAAAATATCAAATTTTCCTGCCACCTGTCCATTGTACCGTCGTGTCATGATGACATTAGGTGCCTCGTGTCCCTTATCGGAACCAACCATATTCTGCCAAGTGTCATGTATCGGAACCAATCACGTGTAACCACATTTTATTATAGGATCTAGTGATGTTTAGCCTTTTGGCCCCCTTGAGGAGAGAAAAGAGGTCATCCCTCTTCTTGTTTTGCGCCTGATTTCTTCTGCTAAATGTTTCAAGGAATTCTCAGCACTTTAATTCTAGATGCTCAAATCCTAATGAATTTAATCACATTCAGAACTCTATGCAATGTCACAACTTTGAAAGGGTGTCACCTATTTGATCGTTGATTTTGATGCATTGATATCTTGATGCTTTGATGCCTTGGACCTCTGATGTGTGAGATCGTTAATCACATATCGATGAAATTCTTCCATTTTTTTGTTGCACCCTGGACCTTTGATCACCAATATGTAGGGTCGTCGATATTATAGGACCCAGGTTTTTACCCTTAGGAATTTTCTCTTTGTCTTCTCGTTTTTCAAGGGTAACTTCAATATTCTCTAACCTTTGATTCTAGAGTCCATTTGAGAAGTTCTATATACCGTTGGAAAGCTAATTCCAAGAACTATCCATTGGAGGGGCTTCAATTTAGCATTGGTGCTTATATGACATGAAATATGGCTGAAAAAATCTCTTCTCTTGACCTCTTTTAATAGTTGAAAACACATTTTGTAGAGGGTGACAACAATACATATCAAAGATAAAATTTTACAGTTGTCACAAGATGGGTTACTATAAAATACATTGTCTAGAGAGTCCAAAGAATAAGAATAGAGATAGGGATCAAGAAAATATTGTCGATGAAGCTCCACCAAAGAAGAACAACATGGAAGAATCTGAAGTCAAATACTTATTTGCTAGGGACTGTAAGGGACTCTATCCCTTACATATCCTTCTATTCTAAGTTTTGAATTTTTTTCTTTTATGTTTTGATTTCTAGAAATTGTAGGTATAACATGTCTTGTTAGAACACCTTTTATTTTTTATAGTTGTAGGTTTCCCTCAAGATTGGATTAAGAGGGAATATACACCAATTGACCAAAAGATAATTATGGAGGAGACTTAAAAGGATAAGCTAGAAGCATGGAAGAAGTTATGACCTTCAAGAATTGATGTCATACAAGGTTTGTAAATAAAAACTTGAAGTATGCCTTAAACTATAATATTTGTTATAAAGTTCCCTTCATGCAAAAGGTATGGTCATTCTTTCTTTTAAAATTTTCTTTACATTACTAACATTGATATGTCTAGGGTTTTGAATCACAAATATTATTGTTAGGGTGATTAATAATTAGATTGAATCTACCCTCATTATATTATCATTCTTGTGGAACCCTAAAAAGGTTCACCGTAAAACCCTAACGTAAGGGTATGTCAATGCTAATATAGAAAACCTAGTCTACTTAGGGTTGTTGATGAAATACAGAACTCCTATTCTTTTGATGTTTCGGTATTGTTATGATAATCCCTAGTCCTTTAGGGTTTTCTATCTAAAGTTATGTATTTAATCCCTAAATCTTTATGGTTTAATGGATTAGGGTTTATGTGCAAAACCATTATAATATCTATAGCAAGATCCTAGGAATGAATCCCTAGGTGTATGTTCGTGTGTCTGACCGAAACCCTAGCTGGGTCAGAATTGTTGTATGTCTAACTTTAATGTATTAATATTTCTGTCTTAGGTTTACCAAGTATATATTATTTCATGCTTGTGCATGCTTATGAAATCATATATATATATATATATATATATATATATATATATATATATATATATATATATATATATGCCAACCTAATTGTTAATGCTCATAGTTTATAAATTGTAGGGTATATAACAAAGCCCTAGCATAAGTTTGGTATTCTAGGATATGATGATATTGTTTCTTATATGATGATTAAATCTAGGGTTTGCAACAAACCCTAACAGAGTCTAGAATGTATAGTAGAATTCTTATTTGATTGAATTGCTGATATCTAAGGATATGTGTCTCTAAGATAGAATCTAGTGTTTGTAATGAATCATAGTAGAATTTCTCATATATCTCTGAAAATAATATTGAGGCCCTAGATAGAACGAGATTGATTTCTTGATTAAGTCGATTTATGTTGTAGTTGTTGAGATTGCAACAAGATGATGGAGCTTAGTGAAAAGAGTCGCCTTCACTAAGTGGGCCCGCAGGCTATTTTTGGCGCAAGTCTATTTTTAGACTATGTCTATTTTTAGACATATGGATCATGTCTATGTTTATGGATGATTGATCAAGTTGGGAAAATAGATGGACTTCTATTTTTGATGAAAGTGTGAGTGATCACAGTGTGAGTGATTAAGTCTATTTTTAGACTGGCTGTCAAAAATAGAAAAGTCAAATATTATTATCTCACAATAATATTTGGACTATAAACTTAATCTTATTCTCTTGGAGCACTTCAGTTTGAGCTACGGAAGTGGCACATGCAGCTGTCAGAAGGAAATTCGTTTTTCTTATGAGTCAGTTGAGTTGTTGCATGCATGACTTCAGTTAGAACTCAAGTGAGTTGAGTTTAGTGGACTGGAGGTACAGTTGATGGAGTTGTGTTCAGTTTAACTTAGTTAAACTGGTTGTAGTTAGTCTAACTGCAGATAGACTAATGATGAGTTGTTAAACTAATTATTAACTCATAATACAACTAAAGAATACATCAGTTAACTCAGTTGCATGTCAGTGCATGTTCAGTTCAACAGGGACAGGTGGTAGAGAATCAGATTGCTATCAGTTGTGACTATAGTTGTGCACCAGATCTTGCACAATCAAAGGATTGAGTATGCCAATGAGTTTGCTCACGTATTTGGCCTGCATTTTAGCCTTTGCTCACGTCCACAAAGAGTGAGTGACTATTTTGCAGGTGAAAATTGAGTTTGGGAAGCCATTCTCATCAGTTCTTGAGCAGCTATTGAGCAATGGAGGCAGGCAAGCAGTGGAAGAGATTTGGAGATCAGATCTGAGCTGTATTGTGTGTAACAGAGGTGGAGATACTTGTGAGAAGTATTATGCTGTGTAATGTTACATGACTCAATCATTAATATACAGATAGTGTGGGGTTTTTAGCGAGATGCTTTCCCCGTGATACATACTGTGTTAATGTGTGAATGCTCTTGATGTTTTATTGTTATTGATGCTGCTATATTCTTGATCAACGTAGAGGAGCTTATGTATTGTGTATGTTTTCCGCATTAGTACATGATCAGGATAATCTCCATTGAATATGTGTTAAATTATTCAAAATTTCTACAGTAGTCTAGGGTTTGTAAGAAAACCCTAGCAAAAAGTTGTAATTTAGAAGTATGTGTCTCTTGTTGATTATGAACCTAACTAAGTTTAGGTATTTTATGTCTCAAGTCTAATGCTTCCATTATTGTATTGACATCATTTTGATATAGTTATCTTCATGCTTTTTGTATTTTGTTGTACTTGTTGTTTAATTTGTGCAGGTACATAATTGTCAATATGTTGGAGATATTCGTAAGTAAAGTTGACTTGATAATATTGGTAAACATGATAAAGAATTAAGATGATTAAGATGACCTTGATGTTGTAAAAAGGAATGAAGCCATGATATGTTCTCTGATGTTGATCTCCCCAAATCAAGAGGGAGGGCATATTATGATAGTCATGATGGATACCTTGAAGAATAAAATAGAGAATGAATGAAAGTACTACAATGTATTGAGGATGTCTTGGTGTTGTTGAAGAAATGAAAGAAGAAAAGCCTCTGACTAGTTACATATGAATAACTTGATATAAGTGGCATCAGGATGATTGAAGACCCTAAAAGTTTGCTTTTACTTGTATGTACATTTGAAAGTTTATTACTAATTAGGTTTTGTGCTTGTCTCTCCATAAACAGGTTAAACACTCTGGGAGCATGCTTGGACAAAGAGATATATCTAGTTTATTAGTGAGGGATGAATCATCTAATGGAATATGCTTGGGAGGACATCTAGCTGGCCTATGTGTGTTTGTTGTACAGATCCCGAAGAGGGAAGGTGGCATTGGTTTTGGAGCCTTGGGCTCGGATATACAACTAGATCCCTGGGTTGATGGTTAGTTAGTAAGCCTGATGGTATCTAGTCTGACTAAAAGCTTTAGACCATCTTAGTCCCACCCAGACAGATTACCCTAGTTAGGAATCTAGTCCACAACACTAAGTGTGTTTAACTCTTCATAGTTCATTTTGGAGATCTTCCATGTACCTCTATAGATACAGGTAATTATGAATACCTCCCTAGTTAAGAGGGAGTGTTGAAGAATATAAGTATTGTTGGTCTTCATAATTATATTTGAAATATATTTATCAAAAGAAAGAAAACAATTTTTTTTATTAAAGAAATTGGCTTATTAAAGCATGGATTTCATGATTGGGTCAATTGTTTTTAGGTCAAAGTCTCCATTGAAGACTTCTAGGGTTTATGTTAAGTGTCCTTGTCCATATCACAATGTAAATATCCCTTCTTGGGAATTATTTGTCAAGAAATAAAATTATTTTTAATGTCAATTAGGTCAATTAGGCCTCCTCCACCAATTTGACCTCAAGGAAGGACAAGTTGGCCTCAATAGAAGAATTCGATCACCTAAGATGACTATATATAAGCATAAACTTGACTCATTTCGAGGAAATCTCACACAAGTTCGAATTGAAGTAGGTAGGAAGCATAAAAGGTGTGAAGTTCAAGAAAGAAGATCGAATCAAATTTTTTGGGTCTCTCTCTATCTCATGTGCAACAAAATTATGAAGATGCATCAAGGTCGAAGCTATGAAGTTCTTGCATCAAGGTCAAATTTATGAAGCTACTGCATCAAGGTTGAAGTTGTGAAGATGCTAGGTTGAATCTATTGAAATTACAAGATCAAAATTGTAGTCCTGAAGTTGGGTCGAAGTTTTGTTACTAAGAAACCAAAATTTCTGGATTGTTGTTGGGTTGAAGCTAAATCATCTTGGAAGGTTGACTTGGTGGAGGAGGAAGGTCTGTTGGTCTTGGTTCTTGGTCTATCTCATTTGAATTACTAAAGGCGGATTTCTTGACTGGTTTTCCCCCTATATAGGGGGTTTTCCTTGGTTGTATGCCTACATCTAGTGTCCTTTATATTCGTATTTTGGTTTTGGTAATTGCATGATGAATTAAGATAAAAGAAGAACATAAGAAAAAACAATAATAACCCAAATAAATCACAAGTAGTTATCAACAAGAGAAACCCTTTTTCTCTTTTTAGTTTCCAATAGGTTTAAGGTTGATATAGGTTTACTAGGTTGATCTATGTTTACTAGATTTTCTAGGTAAGACATAGTCAAACATGGTCAACTAGTCAACCATAATCAATGATGGTAATCTATAGTCAACCATTATCACATGGTCGGTTCTTGTAAACATTGGTTGATTGCTTTCAACATGATCAAACATGAACAACCATGATGAACTATAGTCAGTCATAATCTATCATAGACAACTAAAGTTCAATGTAGATAAGCATGGTCATCCATAGTCAACTAGTTGTTTTCCATAGTAAACCATCCTCAAGAATAACTTGAACATATTTAGCCATAGTCAACCATGTCATACTAATCCTCCTCACACACTGTTTTTATTAACTAGCCAAACCACGTTAATAAATCCATTGAAATACATTGATTGATGTCATTTTCCGCCTTCAATACACTTATCGATAGAATTAAAAGGTTGCCTATTAGCGTATTTCAACCACTTTATTAATGTGGTTGTGATAATTTTATTGATATCTAAATCTCAAAAGACCTAAAATTTCAAAACCTATCTAATTGACCTCTAAATTTGAGATATCCATATTTGATTTTTAATAATTTAAATGTTATAAATTTTTTAGCTCTTATTACTGAAAAATAATTACCGTATGAAATAATCATCACCATAAGAATAACAATAAAATGATAATCAAGTTCATCTAACTATTCATCATTGTAGTGTTTGGATCAATGGTTATTGAAATGATTAGGATAGATTTTTTCAACTATGGTTTCCCATCCTTTGTAAGTTTGCTCAGGTTTTTAGCTGAAAACAACACACAAAGGGTGACAACATGAGCAGATTTGCCTAAAAATTTGTAACAAGAGAATTACTCATTAGGCTATTTCGTTGTTGCAACAGTGACACCGATTCACTGCAATAGTGACAAATGAGTTTCCACAATAATGACACAACGAGTTGTCACAACAGGTGAACCAATTGGTTCACCCATTATGGAAACTTCTTGTATCTCCATTGTGGAAACTCACTTATCACTGTTGCAACAGTTCGTTCGTCACCGTTACAACAAATCACTAAGTCAGTGTTGTTGTGACATGAAAATGAAAATTTCTAACCAGACTGAGCAATGTACCAAAATTTTGTAGCAATTTATCTCTGCTCACTGGATTTCGACAATATTATGCTCTGCAGATTAACCTAGCGTAGTGTAACGAGTCTAGAGGGTTTTGTTAACCCGAAACCTGAAAATTTGTAACAGCAATGGGAAAATTTGTTAGAAACTTTGTAAGAAGCGCATGATTTATTAGAAAATTGTAACAAGAGAAAAAAATACAGAAATTTTATAAAAGGAACATGGCAGCAACATTTCACCTTTGCGACCTGGCCTGAAAAATGCCCATGTTGCTCCCATTGCTTGGTTTCCATAACTCAGTCTAAGGCGCAAAAACTAGGCAAAGGAGAAAGGCGTAGAGGAGAAATGAGAGGCACATTCTCGAGTTTGAATTTTAAGGGAGAAAATGACCTAGAGAAAATTCTAATTTTCACATGCCACATTAATCTGCCATGAGCAAAATTGTCGACTTGTACAAGCCAAATAGTCAAATGAGTCCACGAGTTCATTGGTGGATTAATTTTTTGCTGTCTCGGCAAGGTCCGTGCGATCGTCAAACATTATTCGGGTGAAGGGTAAAGGGTGTAGGCGTAGTCTGATTTCAAAATTTGGTTGGGGCCTCTCCCAAATTTCAAAATCGACCATTAGTTCAGCTGCTCTGTGGTAGGAAAAACATCCCATCAAATCGCCTGCCTGCAAACGAAGCACGGAGCTTGTGAATGGTAATAGAAATGGAGACGTTTGCACGGAGCTTGTGAATGGTAATAGAAATGGAGAGGATGAAGGGGAGACGGAGAAGGAGGGTAGACCAAGACGGAGAGGGATGGGGCTCATAGAAAGGGCAAGGGTTGGTCGAAGTCGTCTCGCTGGCAACGAGTCGACATGAAACCCAAAGGATAGATCATAGACTCGTTATAATAATCCCTAATTTTCCCCTTAAGAATGTCAATATTAGTTTATTGAATATAATTTTCTTCACACTCCACATAGCCTCACATAATTAATAATATTTCTTAGTATTACCATCACCTTTTCTTGAGAGCTTAATTAGATGCAACATGGATCCCACTTGGATTATAACCATTCTTCTTAGAAGTATTGATAAATTCAAACACTCTCTCTCCTATTCAAATTACAAGGCTTTGACTTTCATTTGAACACAAACTATAACTATTGATATTTAAATTCTTACTCCAACCCAACAAAAATCCACTATTACTTCCATTATTTCGTGCTAGTCCTTAACTACTAATGCGAAATGAAATTTGGAATAACATGATTCATAATAGTTACATCGCTATGATCAAAATGGGTAAGGAATAGATGCTTAATTAAATTCACTACCTCCTACGGTACCATGTATGTCAATTCTATGATCTCTTTCTTGCCAAATAATGAGAACATATTAAAAAACACATCGTAATCTCCATATGTAAATTCTTGTTAGCTGATTTGTCAAAGTTGTCATTGAGCATATCCCATTTATATAGTGTCTTGAAACCATTAGTGTATACCTTCTACATCCACTCACATGGAACCACAATTTTTTCCATTGTATCACGTGGGTGTCCCCCCACTCTCCCTTTGCTTAGAGTGGTCTTCCTCCATCAACAACCCCCTTTGTTTTCACCATTAATTGAACTTTTTCCTACTTTTCGCTACTTTTCTAACTCATTAATTCATGACTCTTATCTACTTTTATTGCCTATCTCCTTATTCAATGCTTCCTTGCATTCATGAATTGATCTCATTTGATTTAGCCACAAATAATTGATTATCTCTGCATGTTGTTGGTATTTTTTTCATTTTCCATGGTTCTTACTCCCATAAGGCTATCAATTGTACCAACACCATCCCATTACACCCCTTAATACAATATTTTACACTGCAATAGCTTTGAAAACCAAGCGTAATATTTCTTTCTCTACCAAAAATGTTTTTACCAATGTGGGGAATTCTTTTACCAGTGTTCCATATGTTTCCTTTACCCATGAAATAAGAGTTACACTATTGTGATGTAAAAACTATAACATATTGATCCATAAAATTCCATAGATATTCCACTGGACATTTCGTCACAATAGATCTAATAATATTGTATTAAAAATCTTAGATTCTACACTATTACAGTTTTATTAAACTTTAAGATATGTAGATTTAACTATAATTAGTGCATGCATGCGAATGGAAATTATGAAAAATATAGGATGAAAAAATAACTGCACATGCACACATAAGACACAAAATATTCTTTAAGAAACCCTTTTGGGAGAAAACCCAGCTGGAATTTTAGGCGGCTTCACTCTCTTTCTCTGACTGGAAAATAAGGCTGCAGGTACAAAGAAGTAATGCTTGTGGCTTGTGGGCTGCTACAGTGCCAAAAACCTCTCTATGTGCTCTACCTCCTATTTGTCTTGGCTATATTTTATCAACTATGGAACAAAATTCTCTTGAAATAATGGAATACATCTTTCTCCTAACAGCCCGGTTATAACACAACCCGATGGCCTACTAGTGGTTAGGTTTGACTACAACAACTCTTAACTAGAGTAACAATATGGACTCTTCTACAGTCTTTTACATCAGAAAACATGTGGCTAGCCCATTTTCCATGAATAATGTGGGAGGACGCAACATCCTCTCGAACTATAGGTGTGAAAATAGGAAGGTTAACTTATGAGTGGCATAACATTTGCATATGGACTCTAATTGACATGTTTTTTGTGCTATTGGAAATATCTATATGTGTACAACAACATGAAAAGGTGCCACACTGTAGCGGAATTTTTTTGCCCCCAAAAAACATCATTTGATGCCTCAAAATGCTCTCAAAAGGTTTGAGACCTTGTTCTTCCAAACTTGGTCATGCTGGTAAAAACACTCTCATGAGATGATCCATCCCCTTTTTCCACTCTGAATGCATCGATATGGATGAAAAAAAATATGATGATCCAATCCAGATATCATACGCATTCAAGGTATTCTTTACCAATTCTTGCTATGATTTCATCATAGCATTATAACTTAACTAGTTTCTTAGCATTTTAGGTCACGTTCTTCCCCTCCCTCCATCATTCGTATCCAACAATATTTTCAATTCGTTGCATCCATTTAGATAGACTCATAATAACTCAACCCAAATATTTCATACTGGTCAGTAAAAATTTCAATTCCTAAACCATTATTATGTTGATCCAATGAAGGGAACATTTTATCTAGTGAAGAGGATGGTCTCTTCATCAAACTAGTACTATAGATCTTCCTTTATAATCTGCTCCATCGTACGATCATGATCTCCCATCTTTCATGGTGGTGTGCTAGCAACATAATTATATGTTGACTTCAATTAGCAGGCCATAATCAATAAGATTGTTTAACAAAGGGTTTTCTAGATCATTTACATTCAATCCATAGGAGATAAGGAAGGTCTCACATGAAGTGCATTTCCAAGACTTAAAGATAACATATAAAGCTAACGTGTGATAGAAACAACCATCATTATAATCATAATGTACAAGTAGAACATATAGGAAATATGTTATCCATCAAACCAATACTATATCATGTAACTAAACTATATTTGATACAAACCTATTTGTAATAACATGTAAATAGAAACTATGATAGAAGAGTAGAAAACTAAAAAAAACAAATCTTCGGAATAAACCATTAACACCATAAGAATGATTTAAAACAGAAGTTACATTCCATCCATATTCAACATAATCTATAATATTATTACAATGTTTTCAATACATATAGATGTAATAGTACCATACTCCAAAATATCAATACTCAATAATAAAATTTAATCTCATCCCCATACAATATCTCTAACTTCTAAGAGTTCAAAATAATTACATGCATATAGTTGCACCCTTGGGCAAGGAGGTTCATTCTGTAGGAATTTACAGGGTAAGTTCCTCAGACAGAACACCAAAAGGACACCGCTCACAACCAGATCACAGATCAATACACCAGTATTTTGACATGGTTAAAACCCTCAAAGAGGGAAACAGTCCACGGCCTGAGCCAACGCGGCCACTTCAGGCAATTTATTAATAAATGAATGAAAATTTACATATGTTTCTCTCATGCACAGATTACCCTACAAATGACCAAGTTGTACGTAACTATTTCCTATGTGTCGGAATATCCTAACACATTCATGACATTAGCATATTGCTAGTGTACTAAATGCTATATACTAACTGTTTTCTTTTATGCATCTCTAGCTCATCATAGTGTTCTCTGAACATGCCCTTCATATTCTCGAATCTTTAGCATAATATATTTTCTTGTACTTCCCATAATCTTTAATCTTGTTTATTTCTATCCACTATCCTTATTCTCGGTGGTAGAACTAGAATTCTACAATATACTACATTGGAAACACCATGTCTTCAATCAAAATAAAAGAGTGAATAGGAAACATATCCTATATTAGAAATATAAGGCTTTGAAAGGCCTTACTCCTTAATGGTGCTCACTTTCACTTGTTATTAGACACTTTGAAGATAGAGAACCTTAAAAATAAATTGGAAGTTCTAAAGCCTTAATAGAAAATCCAAATACAATTTAATGGAAAACCTATATACATACCCAAACGCATTATCATCCTTCTTCTCCCTTTCAAAGAGTTTGTTAAAACCCTTGTCGTAAAACAAAATACATAAAATTTGAGATGAGAACCCCCACTATAATGAATATGGAAGGTGGTTGTCCTTGTGACAATAAGAAAATCATATTGTATTCTAAAAGAAAAGTATATAACCAAATTTTAGAGAATATACATTAAAATAATACTAGTAGAATAAAATGAAAATGATTGTATCAAAATATTGGTCACAAAATATCCACTTCCTCAAGAGAGAAGTAGTGGGCTAGTTTGTGGGAGTAACTGAATTGACAACTATCATGTTATGAAGTATGATGTAAATCATGAGATTCAAGATTCAAATCCCTCATAGATCAAGCAAAAAAAAAACGAAAAAAACAAATAATGAGCCAAAGAAAGCATCCAACCTACGAAATTCTATTGACATCTTTGTAAATTTTGAGAATGAAAGCTCTCTAAATACCTCTACCATATGAAGCTAGATATATCCCCAATATTTGACTATTCCCTCTTAAGGCAATGCAATGTATGCACAATAATAATGAGAAGGCTAGAAAACAGGATATTCTCCATACATATATTTAGTAAGATATAAGATATTTTTGGTACTTAATTTTCATTGAAAATCAAATAAAAATATATATGTGCTTAATTTAAAACTTAGTTAAATTTGATTAAAATAATAAATTTGAGTGGTTAAAGTTGTATAAATTAAATATTTTGAAAAATTTATTCTTATAAATTTATTATTGATATCTTTAAAAACATCTCAATTAATCAACAACATTTTACTAGTATAACCACATTAAAAATATTAATGTGGTTGATATAGCCTAAAGCATCATAAATATAACAAAAAAGCTATTGAAACAAGAAGAATGCCTTACCAATGTACAAATTTACCTGATTAACCAGGTATAAAAAGGTTATGGGTCAACTTTAACATGAGAAAAAAAAAGAATTACACATCTTATTGTAAAATGAACAATTTTGCTAAATAAAATTTATTTATATATAAATGAATGTTATAAATAATAATGAGGAACTTATCATGGAGGAACTTATTAGAATTGGAATAATCTCAAATCCCTAGGAAATTGGTGGGCTGGGGAGCCACTTGGCACAAACCTAATTTAAAAGTAATAGAACATTTTTCTAAATAAATTTTGCCTATATATATATATATATGAATGTTATAAATAATAATGAGGAGTTTATTAGAATTGAAATAATCTCAAATCCCTAGGAAATTGTTGAGCGGGGAGCCCCTTGGCACGAATCTAATTTTTAAAATTTACTAAAAATCAATGCAACCTAACAAAATTTATAACACACTATAGGTCTTGGTAAGAATTAATACTAAACATATGCTAAACATATTCCATTGAGAATTAATCTAGATGGTCAATTCAAAAAAAAAATCAAAAAATCCTCATCCACCATAAAATAATGGAAATCTTTAATAAAATATAAACAATTAAAATTCACTAAATTAGTAATATATTTAATTTCCTTTTTAATTAAATATAATTGCCACGTCAGCGTAAATAATCTCCAACTAACACATCCGACAAACCGCTGAAAGATCAAAATTTTAAGAAGAATGCTCGTCTAAAATTTAACACACACGCACACACTCGGCTATACTAATATAGCTTTTAGCTAAAACTAATTTCCATTTCCCTTGCAACATCGAAAGCAATTGTATTTTGTCTTTCTTGAAATTTCTAGCTCTACAATATTCTTCATTAGTATATATATATCGTAGTCCTTACATGAAACATTAGAGAAACTTGGGGCTTCGGTAAGTCCTTTTCCTACCTTTTCTAAGTTCCTCATTTCAATTCTACTTGTTTCTTTGACCTGTAGCCCTGTTATTGCTTCAATTCCTTCGATGGGCCCTCACTCTCATTCTGAACCCACAATACTGAATATACAACCTCTTACCACTAAACCACCATCAATCCCCATGAAAAAGGTTAAAACCACCTTTAACCAAGTTGTTCACCTTACCAATGAAGAACCCCAATCTCACACCAACACACCCATCACCAAATAGAATCCACCTTCCACTTCCACCATATCCCCAAGGTCACGCAATCCCTCACCTCGAACAACCTCCACCTCTGCCACCATCTCAAACATACTTCCATCTAGAAATCTGCTCAGTACTGAAAAATAAATGGAGGTAGACTCTATTATCTACTCAGTTACCGAAACTACAAGTGGGGCACTTACAGCTCACCTTTCAGGCACAGATTCTATTCATATGTCTCTATTATCTTTATCACTTGAATCAGGCCGAAAAGCGGTCATCGGTCACTTTATTTCCCCTGAGAATCTGAATCTAGAAACCATCCACTGTCCTCACACTGTCAAACCCTCATAGAGAGAAGCATCACCCCAAAGGAAATTTGATAAGTTAGTTGCTGATAGAAATCCATTGCAGATTCGGTTCCCTAAACCCTCTACTATGACCCCTAATGACCTCCAAGGTTGGTCCTCAGCTCAACTACTTAATTTCATTCAATTGGCTACATTCCAAGTAGAGGTGTTGCATAATGCTCTGGAAGCTGAACATGAACAAAAACAACAAAATTTTCTTTCCCTTGCTACAAAACAATATAACAACCTCCAAGAAACAAAATCTACAAAATTAGGTGAGCGAAATTACTACAAAGTTCTAGGATATATGGCCTTCGGTTGCAGACATAGTCACAGATGCCCTTGAAGACTTATTGGCCTACACCGTTTTGGAATGTTATGATCATATCAAAGCATCCTACAATGAACTCATCTTGACCAATAGACAACTCAAACAAAGTATTTCTATTACCTAGAGGGTGTTACTAGATCCCTCTTCCCAGTGTACTAGCGAGACTAAGCAGAAAATCACAGAAGTGGTTTGTATTAAAGCCTTTATCATTTAGGCTACGGAGGAAGCCAAGGGATTCTTAACACAAGTTCGCGACTGTTCTGGTTTCCTTGCACGAAGAAATCAACCGATTTACCCCCTTGCATCAATAGTCCAATCATTTTTTCAACCAAACCATGGCCTCTAAGGATAAGGCCCAACAGAAGGAGCTTTTGGCATAGGTGGATGCCCTCGAAACTCAAATCCAAGAAATTAAGGAAGAGTTGAGAAAGGTGAAGCACCTGCTCTATGACCTTAAGCTTCCAACACAGACTCAGCTAGAGACACTATAGAAGATCAGTGAGGACACAAAAAATCAATGGAATATCCTCTTAATAACCCTGCCTTGACCATCCTACTATCGACATCATAGCGCAATTACTCGATCAAGCAAGCACTCTCACAATATCATGGTAGGTGGCTTTTGATGAGTTCATAAGGTTCAAAAATGTGGCCATTAAGTTTGTCCCAAAGTTGGGTCCTTTGTTTGAAGGAACCAGTGAAGGAGGAGAAGCATAGGAGGATGCATCACAACAATAGGAAGCATCACCAACACCACCAACATCGGAAAATTATTGACCCTAGGATGATTCAATGGACTGTGGTCGGGGACTATTGGTTCCTTCGTTTTGAGAGCTAAGTTGGGACATGTTTTGAAGATTGACCACATTTTAACCCAAGGTAACGATTGGGAGGTCATGGAGAAGACAACCAAAGAAGTGGAAGGGACCCACCAAAGACTAGTAGTTGTGGAGAACCGGCGAGAGAAATCGGGACTCAAGTAGTTATAGTCAAGCTAAAAGGAATGTTGACAACTAAGGAAGTAGACACAACCGAGAAACAAAGGCCACTGAAAGAGGAAAAAGGCAGAGCGTCTAAGGGAGAAGTAATAGTCCAAATAAGCGCAGAGTTTAAGAATACTAAGGGGGAAAATGAAAAGGGAGAGAAGCAAGGAGTACACCGAAATGTTTTTGCAGAGCTTATGGATCTCGCACAATTATATCTTATCTTGCTCATGTAATATCTTATTATGTTAGGTTAAGTTCTATCACCAAGGCCTTTAAGCTCGATGTGTACTGTAATGTTGTTGAATCTAATGGAAGGAGGAGTTGCAGGGTCCTATGAGAATCTTGTTATGTGATTTAATGTAGCCTTTTTAAAAAATTTATTATGACTGCACATGCACAATATATTTTCTTCTTGAATTCTTAATTTGTCGTGATTTCACCTTTTATGTTCTAGTTTTGGGTTTACTCAGTGTTGATAGTCTCCATGTGGTTTCTCCCAATACTGGATTTGAGCTCCTTAACTAAGTAAGTGATCTAGGTGGATGTTGTTGGTCACCCACCGATCCCACTTGGACCTCGACAACTGTCTCTTTTAGTTTTCTGGTTTCCTTATTTGTAGCACAATTTACTATTTTTGGCAATTTTTGGGGTCTTGAACTTTTGGAGCCATTTTGACGCCCTAAACGACGTGTTTTGGGAAAACTTGGACCAACATGGGTCAATAACTAATGTTGGTCACCCAAAAGTTGTAGTCCTCCAATAGATCTTTCTAACTAGGTATTGTGCCCGTCAAACAGAGATCGTATGCCAAAGTTACGACCCCAGGAAGTTGATGTACTACTTTACCCAAACGGGGCCCATAGTTTGGCGCTTATCTCATATGGTTAGGTTTTCAGATGTTTAGGGTTTTCCGTTGTTTCTCAACAATAAATAGGCCTTCGAGCCTCATTGTAACACAGTTCAAAGGCATGTAGCCGCCACATCTCTTCTCAGAGATAAGCTACCATCGCCCGAGCTAGTCCTATTTCCATTATGTTTGTAAGCATATTTCAGTATTTGATATTAATGAAATGAAGTATTATTTTTTCTTCATCTCTGTATTTGTGTTTATTTCTATACTTTATTTTGTTCCTACATAAATTTGGATCAGCAAGGTCACGACACACCTCGGTTGAGATGCCTTATTATTCCTAAATAGGGTGAAAATGTTGGCATTACGCTAGACTACGATGGAACGTTTATTGGCCCTTGTGCATGAACCCATGGTCTCAACCCACCCATCATTTTTCCACCAACACTCAGTCATCACATTCTATCTCAAATCTTAATACCTATTTTATGTCATTTATGTGGGATACATCAAGGCCCTCCTATGATGGGTCGCTTCCTATCAACATCGGCACATTAAGTCCTTCCAACGACGGGTCACTTAATTTTAGTTCCTTGGAACTTGCATGCCTCAATGGAAGGTTTCCCTGCTTTTGGCATCAATTTCTCGTCATTGGCCTTTAGCCAAAAAATATTTTGTGAGGTGTTCAACATCTAATCATTTGTTCACACCTCATGGATTGCACTTCGTACCTTGAGGGCCATTATCATTATCATTGGTTCGTCTCACGTTTGTTAATGAATTTCATCATTGGTTTTTAATCAAATGGTGTCTACCATGTTCAACTCTAGCACATCTATTCACATGGTTAGACTTGTACTATCGAGTGACAATGCAGAGACCCCAAATCTAGTTTTATCCATCCAGCTGCGATTTTAGGATTCATACAAGATCTACAAGGTATGATGGCTATGACTTTACAAAGAGTCATCCAATCATGGGTCCACAATGTGTATCAGTGGAGGTGACTTTGATCATTGTACATGTAAAATGGCTTATATGTTAAATATCAGTATGCCTACCTCAACAATGATATCGTGATGATAATGTATTATACTAGTAAATTGTTGATCTCAACTAGTCGATTCTTAATCCAAATTTTTCATATGGTAAAGCACTTCAGTCCTCAGCCATAACTTTTGAATTTGTGCTTTATGGGGAAATTTTTTACAACTGATTTTTTTCTCATTCAAACAAATGGCCTGGAACTCGATTTTGTCATTATCCATTTACACCTTGTAATCATCCCTATAAAGCAAAAAGTATTCTCTCTCCAGAAGTTATAAGAATCGAAGTTTACATTAGATAAAAACCGTAATTTAAGACCTCATCATACTTAATCTCTTGAAAAACTATGATGGTGCATGCCCCACACATGGAACTTGCGTTGGCCAACATAGTTTGATTTTATAGAAAGTGTGATGACACTTGGAAATGAGTAAAAATAAAAAAATACTTTTGAAGTTTCTTTCTCTAGAAGCTTCGGGAGTGGATTTAACTATTTACTATTGGATCTAATCTCAAACTCCTACAAATATGGTCTTATCTCTTATTACCTAGAACTTATCTCCTTCTAAAGTAAATTTAAGCCCTAGAATGGTAAATCCAAAACTACCTCATTTCCCTTATAAATGTAGCACCTTCCTTAGAATCTGGGTTGGCTTTTGGAGACTCTAATTATGCACTGATGCTTCTCATTTTTGTTTAGAGGTCCATGATCCATCCATGTACTTTAAGTGTGATTGAAGTCTTGCCATTGTGGAAAAGGAAGGACAAGATAGATGGGAGAGATTTACAAATTCAAGGCCTACAATGGTTGTAATATTTTCCTACCATTATTAATACAAAATGCATTGTTTCTTCTATATATTATGTCTTGTATATTTTATTATCTTTCTTAATATTTTGGAGGATTTTCAAGTTTCACATTTAGAAATTGGAGTTGGAGCTAGAGCTAAGAAGTAAGGAGAAGAAGGAAGCTTGCATTAGATTCCAAGTAGGTTTTCCTTTGATATTTCAAACAAATCTAAGGAAAAACATTGTAGTTTTGTCTTGGTTGTTTCTATGCTAAGCAATTAGGTCTAGGGATATTGCTTCTGTCCATAGAAGGAATTTATCCACAAAACACATCCAACAACTTTTTTCCTCTCCTCTTTACTAATTGTACAATGTTTCCTCACTTTCTAGTCACAAACACATATTTTTTACACACATATTCTTGCCACCTTTATATGCCATTTGTATGTATGCACTTATGCATAATCGGAAAATTGTTATCTTTCTATACTAACCATGGTGAACAAGGCATATGAGAATATAGGAACCTATTGGAAGTTGTTGAAGCTAATAACTATTTTTGCAACTCTTATCGATGCAACTCCATATGTGCTATAGTCACAACTTCAACTCACAACCAATTCTATAACTCCCATTTGTGTTATTGCTATAACTACTACTCTGGCCCATTTATGCAACCCCTACTATGGATAATTCCTACAAATCTTGCTTAAATTGGCCCCTTGTTGCAACTCCCACTAGCATTTGTGGCTCCAACTCCTCTATAGTTTTGCCAGCTTAACAGTCAAATGAATAGTTGTTACTGTTGGCATTTATGTGTGTTGCAGTGTTTCATATGTGTTGGTTGGCATTGATGTTAACCTGATTACTTGGGTTGCAGGTGTGTTGGATATGCATGTGTATAGGTGGCTATAGGCAGCTTGTGTAAGGTTAAGGTGTAGATGGTCCTTGGCATGTCTGTTAGCCTGGACTAGCTCGAAGATGTGATGGATGGTCCTTAGCATGTCTACTATCTTGGACTAGCTTGGAGATGATGATGATCTCCTCGATCATGTTGCTACATACACATGTTAGTGGTTGCTATAGGAGTTATATTTGAGGAGCCTTATTGACTGGTCTCCATGTTCCAGTTAAGTGTCTATTGTTGATGATGTCATACTTTTGGTTTGGAGAGGATCTACATGTGTCATTGGATTCTTGAGATTGTTGTGTAGGTGTTGGAGGATGTCTGACATGTTCGGGAGTTGCATATTGTTGGCAGACATGTTGCGGAGAAGTTTGATGGCTCAAATGTTTAGTTTGGATGTTAGTTGGCATCAAGTCAACCTAGTTTGACTTGTGATGATGTTGGTGATAGTTCACTGACTTGATCAAGTGTTGCAGAGGTGTCAGAGACTTCCATATGTCCCACAAAGGCTTGTCAATCTCTAGAAGAAGTTTGAGCAGTTTCCAAGTAGAATTGACTGAATTTTTGACCATCCTTAGTTATCTAGGGGATCCATTTAGTACTCAAAATTAAAAATGTTCAAACGTACTCGCAACCTATACCAGTGTGTAGATATCAGTGATCTAAATCCAACACAATTTGAATCATTAAAAGCCGATATTGTATGATCTTGATATCACGTTCTAATCAAATTCCTAAACATGAAAAATTTTAAAGTTGGGTTGCAGGTATTCCCAATCAGCAGTCTGTACACTGACTAGGCATGTGACTGGGCAGGATGATTGTATTTTTATTGGCCAATGGATTTTTTCCATGTGTCTCAATCTGGTTGGTCAAATTTTCTTGAGTTTTTAGTGGTTGTGGGTCCGTTGAGGTGGTCCAGTGATGGAGAGCCATGTGGGCTAATACTTGGCAGCCACGTGGCCTCTAGACTATGCAGTAAAATTTTGTTTGTGGCCCGAACGATCCAGGTGGGATTTGAATGGGTGACCTTCAGGGTGGCAGCATAATGCTCCACCACTATGCCACTGGTGTTCCTTGTAAATTATGGGTGCACACATATATTTAATCTTTATGTGGTGCACATATGGGGAAAGGGCCATGGTTAAGTTGTAGCCCATGTCCACACCCCACACCACAGGACTGTGGTGAAGGGAGCCTAGGGCTAAGGCTTAGCCCTACTCCACAATCTCGCCACCACACATAAAACCACATTGGAGCCAAAACTCAGAACTTCGGGTAGAGAGTGGAGGGGGCCAGCCCTTGGCCAAATGCGGCCAATACGACCACCAATGTGAAGTAGAAGGGGGCCAGGCCCTAGGTGCTTGTAGCAGGGGCTAGCCCCAGGGCCTATGGCCTGCAATATGACCAACCCTCCAACAGTGAGCATACACATGAATATTTTTGCACCCAACACGATCGCATGTGCTGTGAATTCACCCATGTGCCAATAAAATTTGGGGCGAGGCCGACGAGTGTGGGTGGATAGCCCCAGCCATTGGGCACGTGGCCCCCATATAGCCGTAAATTTCAGAATTGGGGGTTTAATGGAAATTTTAGCTACTTGACCAATTCTCCCTTTGGGCGTGATTGTAGGCTAGGTTTTCGCGTCAGTTCTAGGTTTGGGGTGCTCAAGCTAGATTTGGATCGAATTGTAGGATGACTAACTATGGTAATTGGAAAAATCTTGTAACTAGCATAACTTTCTCAATTTTTCACCAAATGAGGTGCAGAAAAAACACAGATGGGGGTTTTTAACAATTCTAGATCCATTCGAGACATTTTTTTTTTTATACATTTTTAACATTTTAAAGCGTTGAAAAAAAAAAATTAGCACTTGATGAAAGAGGCTCTGCATTGGAATTTGGACTAGGAGATGTAGCCCAGAAGAGGGGTGAAATCCTTTATCATGTTTGTTGTTATGTGTTTCTGATATGGTATTTTTCTTTGTTTTGGCTGTTAAATAAGTTTAAAAATCATTTGTTTATGTGTTTTGTAACTTGATCCATTACCCAAAATACATAAAAATTTCACTTGCAATTTGTATATCACCTTCAAGTTTCATAAACATATCATTTTGGTATCAGAGAATCAAGTTATTGTGAAGGTCTGATTTTGGTTTGCAATTGTTTTTCTTATGCTTACAAGGTTGAAGCTTAAAAGAGAAGGAGAACTTGTGGAGCCAAGATCTTAATTTTTTTAAGGAGAACAAACACACCTCAAGCTTCAATAGTCATGCCACATGAAGAAGGTCCTGAAGGGATGTCTAAAGATGAAATAACTTTCATAAAATATTTCTTTGAGATTTCTGAAATGGTAAAGGCTTTTTATGAAGAGAGGAATTGAAGGTTGTATGGAGAGATCTCAAAACCCCCAAAAGGAGATGGAGGAAAAGGGAAAAAGCCTCCAAAAGGGAATGGAGGGAATGGTGAAAAACCACCACGTTCACCTGCATCCTCATCCTAATCTTCATCCTCATCTTCTACCTCTTCTACCCTTTCACAAACACCTCCAAATTCTCCAAAGGGTCATGGTAAAACTCCTTTGTTGAAGCTTGATATAATGTTTGAATTGGCTATGTATGATGGAGATGTAGATGTTGATAAATTAGATAATTGGAATCATCAGATTGAAGTGTATTTCAGGATACAATGAATCACGGATGATGAGACCAAAATTTAGCTTGCTTCTCTTAGATTGGAATATGCAACACTTACTTGGTGGGAAGCCAAAACTCAGGAGGACATGAAGAAACATGGTAAGGTTTTATCCTCTTGGAATGATTTTGTTGTTGCAATAAGAAGGTAGTTTTATCCATTAGTATGCAAAAATATATCATGGATTGGCAAAACTTTAGACAAGATAAGGGGGGAAATGTGCAAAGCTATACTCAAGAATTTAGGAAAAGGGCTTTGATTTTGGGTATAGATTTTTCCTCTAAATATACTTTTCTCAAATACATTGGAGGACTACATAGTTACTTGTGACATACAATTCTGATGTTTAACCCTACAAAACTAGATGAAGTTTGTGTACAAGCAACTCATTAAGAGGCAAGAAGGAAGAATGTTTTTGAAAAAACTATTGAGAAGTCATTCAAGTCTGGAGAAAAAAGAAAAGGGAAGTTTAAAGACAAGGAGAAAATATCATATGTAAACATTGTTCTAACGAAGGCCATGATAAAGACCACTATTAGAAAATTCATCCTGAGATGAGACCCAAAATGTTTAATAACAAGGAGAAAGAAAAGGTTGTTGCAACTACACAACAAGATCTAGGATTTGATTTCAAAGATGCAACAAAAATCATAGCCATATCATTGAAAGGTAAGGATTCAATTGCAAGTAAGTGTTATTCTAGAAAACCATTGAAACTCAAAATGAAAGAAGGAGAAAATATCACATGTAAACATTGTTCTAACGAAGGCCATGATGAAGACAACTATTGGAAAATGCATCCTCAGATGAGACCCAAAATGTTTAATAACAAGGAGAAAGAAAAGGTTGCAACTGCACAACAAGATCTAGGATTTGATTTTGAAGATGAAACAAAAATCATAGCCATAGGATTGAAAGGTAAGGATTCAATCACAAGTACTATCTATTCTAGCAAACCCATTGAAACTCAAAACGAAAGAGAAAGAATAGAGTTTTTCCATATTAGAATCATCACAAAACATAACAAGGTAGATATTTTGTTTGATAGTGGTTCACAAGAAAACCTCATTTCAGAAGACATTGTCAAGAAACTAAATTTGGAAACCATTCCTCATCTTAAACCTTATCCTTTCGGTTGGGTATGTGACAATTCCAAGCTGCAAGTGACAAGAAAATGCATACTTTCCATCACTGCAAATTTTATTGATGAGGGAGAACTTGATGAGGTAGAACTTGATGTGGTACCACTTGAGATTTGTGGGATTGTTTTGGGAAGCCCATATTTATATGATAGGGAAACCATTTTTCATCCCCATGAGAACAAGTGTCACTTGTTTAAATATGGGATTGAATAATTTGTTAGAGAACATATCAAGAAGTTGAATTTATATCTTGTCAATGGTGGACAAATGAAGAGGTTTGTAAATGCTAGTCAAAATTTTACATTGTTGATGATTAAACATAAATATGTTGATGAAATTAAAGTGTTTCAAGGATATGAATCAAGTTTGAAATATAACTTCATTAAGGTTTCTAATCCGTGTGATAAGATGTTTTATGAGTCTATCATGTTGCCTCCTAAAAGAGGAAAACGACATGAAGTGCAATTGCAGTAGGATGCATCATTGTTGAACATTGGTATGAACAAGATGCCAGTGTTAAAGAATGCAGGGATCAAAAAGAAGATGCAAACTCTATTTGACAAAGAGGACATTGGTTCTAAAATATCTTCTTGTGGGTTTCATAATGTTTTGGCATTGAGGAAGAATGACGCATGGGGATGTCGATCATATTTGGTAAAGAGTCAAGCCAAGTGCAAGGCTAGACATGCTAAGCATGGTTATCACTATAGTGTTCAAGGTGAAGTGAACTTGAAATCGAATAAGCCTCCTTTCATTGAAGGCATAGGAGAGAATGTTCATATTTCTTTAAAAGAACTTTACTCTTCTAAAAATCTTGAAGATGTGCAGCAAGGTCCTATCCTTGACAAGAGAACAAGAACTTCAAAATGAGGGAATCTAGAGTTCCTTCATGTTGGTATCAAAGGTACAAATCCAAGAAAAGTTAAATGGATTGAGGTTGGAAGGGTGAGGGAACAATACCCTCATTTATTTGTTGATTGAAAATGAGCTTTTGGAGGCCAAAAATCTTCCATTGGGGAGGAGTGATCTAGGGGATCAGTTTAGTGCTCAAAATTCAAAGTATTCAAAAGTGCTCCAAACATGTACCAATTCGTAGATCTCAGCGATCTAAATTTAAATCAACTTGAATCGTTCAAAATTGATTTTCTATGTCCCCGATATTGTGCTTGATCAAATTCGTAAACATGCAAAATTTTAAAGTTGGGTTTGAGGTAAGCCCAATCATTATTCTATATGTTGATTAGGCATGTGACTGTGTAGGGTGATTGTATATTGGCCAATAGATTTTTTCCATGTGTCTCAATCTAGTTGGTCGAATTTTCTTGAGTCTTGATTGGTCGTGGGTTCATTGAGGTGATAAAATGGTGGAGAGCCACATGGGATAATGGTTGGATGCCACGTGGCCTCCAAACTATGCAATAAGATTTTGTTTATGGGTCGATTAGGTCGATGGGATTCGAATAGGCTACCCCATGGGTGGAAACACAGTGCTCTGCCACTATGCCACCGATGTTCCTTGTAAATTATGGGTGCGCACATATATTTAAGCTTTATGTGGAACAAATATGACGAAAGTGCCAAGGTTAAGCCCTAGCCCATGGCCACACCCCACACCACAAGATTGTGTCAGAGGGAGCCTAGGGCTAGTGCTTAGTCCCGTCCCATAGTCTGGACACAACACAGAAAACCACACCAGAGCAATAACTCAAAACCGCAGGTAGAGAGCGGAGGGGGCCAGCCCGGGTCACATACGGCCAATACAACCACCGACATGGAGTAGAAGGGGGGCTAATCCCTAGGCGCTTGTATTGTGGGCTAGCCCCAAGGCCTATGGCTCGCAATATGACTAATGATATGAAAATTGGTGCACACATAAAGATTTTAAGAATATACACGATCATATGCGCCAAGTGCCAAGACAGTTGGGGGCCCCACTCGTGGGGGCGGGCGGTTAGCCCCAACCCCTAGGCACGTGGCCCCCATATGACCATAAATTTAGGAACTAAGGGTTAATGGAAAGTTTAATTGTCTAACAAATTCACCCATCAATCGGGATTGTAGGTCAAGTTTGCGTGCCAATTCCGGGTTTGTGGTGCTCAACCCAAATTTGGGTCGAATTATAGGATGACTAGCTATGGGAATTTGAAAAACCTTGTAGCTAGCATAACTTTCTTAGTTTTTAGCCAAATGAGGTGCAGAAAGAACCTAGAAGGGGGTTTTTTGATAGTTATGGATCCATTGGAGACATATTTTTTTTCATTTTGAGCATTGTAAAGCCATCAAAACCCAAATTTGAGCACTTAATGAAAGAGGCCTTGCATTGGAAGTTGGACTAGGAGATGTAGCCCAGAAGAGGGGTGAAATCCTTTATCTTGTTTGTTGTTATGCGTTTCTGGTATGGTATTTTGTCCATGTTTTGGCTACTGACTAAATTTAAAAACCATTTGTTTATGTGTTTTGTAACTTGATCCATTACCCAAAATACATTAAAAAATTCACTTGCAATTTCTCTATCACCTTCAAGTTTCATAAACAGGTCACTTAGCACCAGTCGCACACATGTTGAGCGATGGGAGCAGCTAAAAATCTCCAGTCGCATGGAGCCAAGCCTGTGGGAGCGAATGAGGACTTATAATCTCATGTAGGATGTGTTTTTGGAGTGACTGAGGTTTTTCACATGTTTTGCTCTGCATTCCTGGCACTGATCAACTAATTTTGGTTTTGTGGCGATGTTATTGATCAAATTTTTTTGCATATGGTCGAAAAATTTCGTAGGCCCTCTAGAAGTTGATCAAGGTTGAAGATATCAAAGAGCTAGCAGAGTTAGTAGATGATTTGGTCAAAAAGCCTATCTCAACCAAATCTGAACTGTGTGAATAGAATTGTTGAGTGATCCATAACCTGTAACATTTACCAAGTGACTCAACATAGAAAAATTATATATACAATAAATATTTGAGTCTATTTGGTTGGTTGTTGTGAGAGTGTGAGAGTATGCTATTGTGGGGCCATTATGAGTGAGTATATACTGTTGAAGCTACTCACATTGTATTATAGAGGGTGTGTGTGTGTGAAAAATTCAGGTTTTATGTGTTGCAGAGTGGAGAATAATTGGTAGCTTGTAGTGTGTTTGAGAGAAAATTATTTGGGTGATAAGAAGTGAAGAAAAATCCCTCTCTGGACAAAGTTTTTGATTTAGAATTGTTGTGCAGAATGATGGTGTTGTTGGGCCACTCATGATGAGTGAATTGAGAATCCAGTACGAAACACATATGAAATGTGGTTTTCATGGAGGAAGTGAAGGCATGGAGGCTTCATAATAGATAATGATTTGGCGAATTCAACAGTAGGAAAAGTTTTATCCATCCAATAGGAGTTGGAAAATCCAATGGTAGTTGGGCGAGGATCGTTGGTCATGGGAGCTTCCAATGGACATATTTCCATAGATCCCTGAGAGAAACAAATTTTTGAATTAATAGATGTTAACATACTGTAGAGAAAGCCAAGTCTTCCAGCGTATGGGTGAAAGCTAATCCATGTACAATTTGTTCAATAGATTAATACAAGAATTGAGTAGTGCAACAATAGAGAGGTGGTTTTCTCTCAAAAGGGTTTCCACCAAAAATACTTGTGTTCTTATGTGTGCATGCTTGTGTTTCCCATGGTTATTTCTCATTATTGTTATGATTTTAGTTTACTGCTGCTTATATATTTTGATGAACTAATGTTGTGGATGTGCATGGATATTTAAGTTTGTGCAAAATGTTTAAATTGGTGAAAAATTATATAAAGGAAATCACTATTGATTCACTCCCCCCTCTCAATAGTGATCATTGTTTCCAATAGTTACCACCATTGGATTGGTCATATGTATAACAACTAGTTATCTCATGAAGGAAATTCCATTTGATTCACTTTATCACGATTGTATTATTTTTACTTTGTTGCAACTCACATGTTTGTATTTCATTGTAATTTGGCACTAACCTTCAATACTTTATTTTAATGATTCAATTAAATTTTTTAATGGTTTAATTCAACAACTGAGTTATGTTTTGTTTCTTTCATAAGCAAAGGATTGATAAGTTTATATTTCATTGCATTTCATCATCACTACAATTGGAAATTTGTTACAAAATATCGGATTACTTTATCACTTCAACAAGTCACCTTCTAGTTTATGTGTGATTTATTTTCCGTAAAGAGTGAATATACTTTTCTGTTATTTAGGTTGCAAGCGCGAACTTTACATTTATGAAAAGTGTGGATTGTAATGTGAGCTTGGTGTGAAATTAGCTGGTGACTTGATGATGCATTATAAATCTTGAACTCTGACAAACATATAGATTACTAGAACTCCATTTACATAAACAAAATTGTTCTAAGCATATATGGTGCACGGAAGTTAATAATTTCAATATGAATTCCACATTGTAAATTAAATGAACATCCCTTCCATTTTCTGACATGCAATTCAAGCATAATCAAAAGGTATGTGAGCTAACCCCACATATGTAAGTAATGGGGGTGATGTGGAATGCACTTGGTACCATGGTAGTCAGCTTATCGAAGGCATATATAACTTTCACATATGACCTCCCATTAAGGTTATTTTTACACCATTGGGAAGGTCTTGGTGTATAGAAAAATATTGATGGGTTGAGAGATGTACTCATAAGGTTTTGATCCCAAAAAATCCATTTGATGCTTGAAAGTGGCTCTGGAAGGTTCTAAACCCAAAATTTTTAAACTATGACTTACTACTAAAATGAGCCATGCAAGCCAATTCCGATCATTTTTCCACCCAAAAATTAGCAAGATAGATGAAAAATTATATAGTTGTCCATTCCAAATCACTAAGTAGAAAATACAAAAATAGATAAAGAAACTATAAGAGCATTATGAGAAGGCATAAAAGGATGACATCTTGTGAAATATTCTAAATGACAATATGGAAGAGGTGCAAGGCATAATCGTAAGGCAAGGTGCTCTTGAAGATGAAAAGAATTAACTAAGGAATTTAGCAAGAGAACCCATAAAAAAGGCACAATCCCAATGTATGGGAACCAAAAATAATGAAATAAAAAGAAGATCTGAAGATGGAATGTTGTTGTAGGCAGTAATAACTACAAAATATTTGAAAAATATTTCAGTAGCAAAGTATGACCAAAAATATAGGAATCGAGCAAATGTTGGAATAATATTTTTACTAACTTGAATATATTTAAATTGAAACCATAAGAGGACTCCCAAAACCTAGAGCCCGTTTTTGAAGAATAGGACATATAACACAACTAAGGAGTGATTTTGAAGGTGTTCTTGAATATTTTATAAGTCTTAGTTTTGACTATATCCTTAAGCAAGGAAGTTCTAAGTAGAAGGATAATATGCAAAACCTTGATTATGTTGTTGCACTAAAATTTTGGTACACAAAGTCCAAATAGTCATCTTATTCATCCTCCACACCCTCTAACCCTTTGTGCATGTATTTAGAGGAACGAGACCTTTTTCTTGAGTAGGTTATAGTTGTGATATTCTCTAATATATTCAGTAATCTTTTGTAATTTCTCTAGTCACTTATATAAATCATACTATGCAGTAGTTCTAGCCAAAAAAGATGAGGGATCTAAGTTATTTTATCTATCATGAGTTATGATGTATTCTTTTATTGCTATAATGGGAACATGCTCTGCTGATATGTTTGTATTTGTGATATATCGTGATGACTTTTACATTGTTATAATTGATATGCATGTTGTTATGTTAGTTAGGTTGAATGAATATGATTAAAAGACAAGTAATTGAATGCACACTTCCACTAAATATTTAACGCTCTGCACCTTAATAATATGGAAACTACCATCTGCACCTTGAGCGAGACATCCTTCCTTTTGGAAGGATGTGTTGAAAATAACAACAAGAAATGCTAAAAATACCACTGTTATAAATAGCAGTTTAGCCAGTGTTGAACTTAGCAACAATGGATGAAAAAAATGGAAGTTCTAAAAATAGAATTCTATAAATAGCATTTCGAGATACCTTCCTATTTTAGTCAGTCCCTAAACTAAAATAGTGAAGTAAAATTCGAATTTGATCTTAGTAGTTGTTTGTAAAATAATTAATTAATTCATCTTGAGTTAATTAGTTAAGGAAAATCAAACATGAAGTCTATGTGGGGACATGCAACAGTTTCTCCATTAATTGAGGAATTTATCCATCAGTTAAAGAGATAAGGATGAGTTGTAATATTGAATTGTAATTAGTTGGCTCAGTTAACTGAGTCAAGTCCAGTTATATTAATTCAAACGGTTTGTTGAATTAATGTAAGTTCAGTTAGTTAATGCTTGCATGCATGTAACTGCTGCACTTCAGATAACTGAAGATTCTCTCATAAATAACTCATGCATGTCAGTTTAGACAGAGACTCAGTTGAGATCAGATGGAAGGGCAGTGTACTATCAGTTGCTAGAATATTCCATTGTGAATATTCGTTGCATGCAGTAGGAATTATTTCCTTGAGGAGTGCGCAGTTACTTCTTCAGGTTTAGTGAGTGTGATGAGGCCAATTCACACATGTGGCTTCACTGGACCCCAAGAAAAACTGCGCAAGGAAATAGGAGGCTTGGAGGGCTTGAGGAGGACATATACTATGTCTATTCAGTCTGTGAGCTGTATTGTTTGATTGCAGAGAGAGCAGGATAGCTTGAGAGCTGATTCTTTTTGTAACTTGAACAATATTTCCACTTGTATGATAATACAAAGATTGGGGTTTTAGGCTGAGGCTTTCCTCGGGTTATTTCTTCTGTGTTATGTGTGATTGATTTCTTATTCTCAGTTATATGTGTTCTCTTGATCTTGCTCAATTCGATTAAGCTTCCACAAAGTGTTGTAGAAGTAGATCTTGTATTGTGTTTTAGGAGATTGCATAATCTATTGATCTATAGTGGGAATTTCTACATGGTATTAGACCAAAGGTGATCAAGGCGAAGAACAATATACAAGAAGGATAAGTTCAAAGTTTGTGGTTCCTGAATATAGAAGTCAAGTTCTTATCACATCTCAATTTCACTAATGGCATTCAATGGTTTAAGACTCAAGTATGCGCTTGGTGGTAGCTCGAATTATATAGCCTGGAAGGATCTCATGGAGGCAGTATTAGAGGATAATGGTCTAAAGGAATTCATTGATAAAGAAGTCCCCAAGCCGACTGATGCTACTCAACTGGCGGAATGGAAGAAATGTGTGGCTAGAGGAAGGAGAATCCTCCTGGAGGGAGTTCGAGACCACATTGTCTCGAGCCTCCATGGGAAGGAGGCACCATTTTCGATGTGGAAAAAATTGAAAGATCTATATTAGAATAGAAGTGATCAGAGGAAGCTAGCACTGAAAGACAAGCTTTGTAAGATCAAGTGTGAAAAGGGCGACACGATCTTTACATATCTGAAAAAGCTCACCACTTGCAAGGATGAGCTTGGAAGTGTAGGGATCACGACCGCTAATGATGACATGGTGAGTCTTGCACTCCTCAGACTTCCTAAGAGCTAACATAGCTACCAAGACTTTATTAATGGAAGAGAAAAACTGCCAGATTGGGAACGACTTTTGTTGGATTTGATGCAGGAGGAGATAAGAAGAAGCACCAAATATGGATGCTCATCGAAGCAAGATGATGAGGAAAATATAGCCTTAGCGAGTAAGGCGAGGAAAGGGAAAGGGAAGGTATCCCATCCCAAATCCGGTTCTTCCCATGGTGGGAAGAAGATTGACAAATCGAAAGTGCGATGCTTTCATTGTCATGAAGTTGGCCATTATGCTATGAATTTTCCACAGAAAAATCCAAGAAGGGTTCCTCGAAGGGATCTGATGGCGATGCACTGGCCTCACAGTTTGAGCTGGATTTCTCACTTATCGCATGCATGGTTTCATCCATGGTGGGATGTGTGTGGTATGTGGATAGTGGAGCTTCATTCGACATTTCAGGTGACAAGAATTTTTTTAGTACCTTGGAGGAGGAGGATATCCAGATGCGGATCGAGATGAGTAATGATGGAAAGTACCGTGTTTCAGGTGAAGGTACGGTTTTGTTTCAGAGGGAGCATGGAGATCCCCTCACACTGACTGATGTAAAGTATGTACCAGGTCTGAAGAAGAATCTTGTGTCTATCGCTATGCTAGAAGATAAAGGCTATGGTGTAGTCTTTAGTAAAGAAAAGGTATTCCTAGGGCATATCATTACTGGATAGACAAAGTGAATAGGGATGAAAGTTAAGAATCTCTACAAGCTGGAGGTAGATGATTGTGCTGCTTTGAGTTCCAAAGCTGAGATGGTGCAAAGCCAAGATATTTGCAAGCTATGGCATAGAAGAATGGGCAACTTGCACCATGGAGCCCTGAAGATCATGCAGCAGATTTCTACCGGATTACCCCAGGGAAAACTTGAGAAGACGACTACATGCAAAGGTTGTACCTTGGGTAAGTACGTGAAATCTTCCTTTCCGGATCGAGAGAGTAGAGTTGGAGCAATCTTGGAGCGAGTTCACTCAGATGTTTGTGGACCCTTCTCTATAGCCTCCACCGCTAAACAAAGGTACTAGGTTATTTTTATTGATGATTTTTCTCATAGATGCTGGATCTACTTTATGAAAAATAAAGATCAGACCTTCTTGAGGTTTTGTGAGTTTAAATCCTTGGAAGAGAAAGAATCTAGAAAGAAAACAAAAGCCTTGCGTAGTGACAATGGTGGAGAGTATGTCTCCCAACAGTTTAAATACTTCTGCGCTGCAGAAGGAATTAAACGGGAATTGATGGCACCCCATAACCCACAACAGAATGGGGTGGCCAAAAGGAAGAACAGATCGACTATGGGAGCAGATCGAGCAATCTTGCATGACCAAAGCCTACCACTGCATTTGTGGGCTGAGGCTTGCAACACAACAGTATACTTGCAGAAAACAAGCCCACACCGTATACTGGGAATGAAGACACCTATGGAGGCCTATTCCAGGAAGCGACCTGATGTAAGTCACTTCCGAATCTTTGGATCATCAGTTTACTGTCATGTGACCAAATATGCCAGGAAGAAGCTAGACCCAACAACTGAGTTGGGAATACTTGTGGGGTACACGGATACACCCCAAAACTATTAGGTGTACTTGCCTTCCACTCAAAGGATAGTGGTACGTAGGGATCTGAATTTCGACGAGCAGAAAGCCATGCAACTATCACTTGAGAGGGAGCTCAAGTTGCATGCAGAGGAGGAACCTTCAGTTCCTAAGCAGGAGGAGCCTTAGATTGATGTGGAGTAGCTGCATGTAGAGGATCTGGGAGTGAATACATCCACTCATGCTGAGACTTCCAGAGATGGGCGAAAATGCTCAAGGGAAGCTGAAAAGTTGATTCTGGATGTGCGAGAGAATGTGGGACAACCATCTTCTCAGTGCAGATAGAGGAGGTCGCCTGAGTGGTACACTGGGTACATGGCCTTGGTTGGGGAGTGTGTAGATACCAAACCTTCTTCATTCGAGGAGGCAGTGCAACAACTAGTCTAGGTTGATGTAATGGTAGAGAAGTATGACTCTATCATTCAGAACAGTGTGTGGGATGTTGTCCCAAGGCCTCAGGGAAAGTCAGTGGTGAGTTCCAGATGGCTTTACAAGGTAAAGCAGGTAGCTGATGGCAGTGTTGAGAAACATAAGGCAAGGCTTGTTGCCTGGGGTTTCTCACAGGTTGAGGGGATCGACTACGATGAGACTTTTGCTCTCATAGCAAGGTACTCATTGATTAGATCGATATTGGCACTATCAGCTCAGATGGGGTGGAAGATCCACCAGATGGATGTGAAGACAACATTCCTCAGTGTGAAGATTGAGGGGGAGGTGTACATTGAGCATCCAAAAGATTTCGAGACCTTCGATTGTGAGTCACATGTGTGCAGACTCAAGAGGGCTTTGTATGGGCTAAAGCAAGCACCCTGTGCTTGGTACACCAAGATTAACAGTTATTTCACCGGTTTGGGCTTCACCAAGAGTGAAGAAGATGCGAACCTTTACCACATCATGGTAGAAGGTAAACCATTGATCATTGTTCTTTATGTTGATGATCTGATTTTGATAGGTGATGATCAGCTGATACAGTCTTGCAAGGAGGACCTTGCAAGAGAGTTTGAGATGAAGGACATGGGCCTTATGCACTACTTTATAGGCATGGAGGTGTGGCAAAAAGATGGGGAAGTTTTTGTGTCTCAAGGCAAGTATGCCAATGAGATACTCAGGTACTTTCACATGGAGAAGTGCAAGCCCATGCAGACTCCTCTAGTTGGGAATTGGAGGAAGGAGGATGCTACTTCAAGTGAGGTAGTAGTTTCTACTATTTATCAGCAGCTGGTGGGTTCACTTATGTATCTCGTGAACACGCTAACTAACTTATGCTTTGCGGTGAACCAACTAAGTCAACCTATGGTTCAGCCTACCAAGTTGTTTTGGAAGGCAGTGAAGCATGTGCTGAGATACCTCAGAGGCACATCTCAGTTAGGATTGTGGTACAGACAAATAGAGGGAGTGAATGTTATAGACATTTTTGTGCCTCGCATCATGGAGCATGAGATGTCAATAATCACAGGGATCCTCAGTCCCTAAACATGTTGTTCTTACCCCTAAAAGAACAAGGTCATCAAACAACAGCACTTCCAATCAGTTCTCCACCTGAAAACACTTCAAAACAGGCTTATTTTGGATCATGTCAGCTGCTCCACTGAGCTTCTGCGCTGGAATGCAACTATCCCTCCTTGTACCTGCGCTGGAAGTCAAATTTAATGAAGGCTACCTGCGCTGGGCGAGATTGGCCAAGTGGCACAGTCATTCTGCAAGGTGTCAACTGCCCAGGAAGCTTCCAAACTGACACTTGGTTCATGAGATTCGCCCTGTGATGAGTAAGAGGTACTTGATCACCATGTGTAAGCAAGGATCTCCAAGTGGACTCAAGAACTGAAGATTAACTGAAGAGGGAGAGGACACAAGGCAGCTTCATGTCAGTCTCAAGCTGACTCATCCTCTCTTCTTCTCTCCTATATATAGAGCTCTTCTATGAGGTCTAAGGGGGCTGGAATTTTGTGTAAAGCAAGGAGGTGCTGTTGGTTTACAGTTAGAGCTATTGGGTGATTGTTTTACTAGAGGTGAAGAGGAGAGTTCTTGCTGCTGGGGAGGTGCTGCTGGATTGGAGCCATCATTGGTTGTAACCTTCTCAGAACCCTGTTACTTCTATCAATAAAGTTTTGCATGTTCTCCTATATACTTGTATTGCATTGATGTATTGTATTTACATGTATATTTGATTCATCCTAATCCATGCTTCAGTTATGAGTACATGTATCTTGTAGTTTGCTCTCTCGTTTTGTGCAGGATCTGTGTGTAGCTGGACCGGCAAAGAGAGCAAAGAGCTGGGAACAAGAGACAAAGAGAGAGGACAAGGATCGACTAAGCGAAAGACACCAGGTTGGTTAATCCTTCTTCATTCTCTCTGTACTTTCATAAAGGAAATCATCAAAACTTTACTTTCAGTTGTTGCTAAAGACTGTCACCTTTAGAGTAGGGATAGGGTCATCCGCATCGGATACTTTTCCCCACAACAAACTGGCGACTCCACTGGGGAACCTAGTATCTTGTTGGTGTTTGTAGTATTTTGCTATTCATTTCTTGAAGAAAAGAGTACCAAATCGAAAAGCTTTTGACTATATCAAAAACGAAGTAGAGGGACTGCTACTCTTGCTCATTTGCTGAGCAAATTCAAGATTTAAAGAGCTAATCTACAAAAGACTCTTTACTCTTTGTGATAGATCTTCATCCTCTTGATCATCCCTTAGCCTGTACTTGACCTATAGTTTTTTATTTCAGCAAAAACAGTGCATTTTTGAGCTTTTTATGACCCGGAATTCTTTGTAGACGAAACTCTCGTGAGTCAGTGCAGGCTGTCCACAGGCAGTCTGCATTACAACGCAGGTACTCCCTTCGGGAACTGCGCTGAGAGTCAAACTGGCAGACTAGAACCTGCGCTGGTCCAGTTAGCCATTGTCTTGCTCAGCTTTCCCTTTGTGTCTTGGCCCTGTTTTCACTGAGTTTTAGCTGATTGCTTGCTGGTCATTGTACTTGCTGTAGACCACTTCTCCTTGACATTATTCCGCCTCAGTTGTGTGATGAAACTGTGAATGTTCTTTCAGTATTTCTTGTTTCAGTTACAGTTTCCCATTGTGAAAAAGCGAACCAGTATAGCTGTGACCTCTTAGATCCTGAACTGTAAAAGTGTCTGTGTGATCTTAAGAGCTAGTTTTATTACTGTTCATGGCTGTTTGAGTTTGTTTGTTTTTCACTTTATGGTTCGGATTCATATATTTTGAGTGTTGAAACAAGTACTTGTAAAGCGTCTTTTCATTTAGACAAAGCTTGTTTGTTTACGCTTCAAATTGGATTCGAAAGTCATACAACAGTTTTCCTTTTGTCTACATCAACATTAAAGGAAAAGAAAAGAAATACATGCATCTTGCATTTGCATTTTTGATAAGTTTGTGTGTCTGATCTAGGAGAAAGTGCATTAGTTTGTGCTTTGTGCTCTGTGTGGAAAGATATTGTTTTTCTCTCCCCTCAGTAGTTAGGATTTTCAAAGCTAAAAAGATTATGAAAGCTTGCTTATCATTTTAGCTGCATTTAGGAATTTGTACCAATACATCTCGTGGTGATCCTGAAAGACAAACTGATAAACAAGATCAACTTAAAATATATTGAATGAATCTAAAAACGCATTGTAACATAACGCTCACAGTAGAGGTCTAGGTAGAGACGTGTTCCGGCGTCGTTAAACGTAGTGACTGTCGATCTCTACGAAGGTGGGTGATTCCTCCTGAGGGACGATAGCACTAATACGGACTTGAGCTCCCGCGTACCGTCGCGTATATTGGGAGACCCCTATAGGCTTTTATCCTTTATCCTTAGGAAGCCGTGTCGACCGCCCTACTGATCGCGATGCAGTGAACACAGCATTCACGAAGATCGACCACCCGTACCGTAAAACGTATTCTGTGGTTTCGCGAAAGGTTTGGCACACCCTCTGCCTAGATCTCCAGAGCAGTTTCTTTTGGCCCTTTTCAAACTCTATAACTGAAAAGGTCCAACCGAGCATTTGTCACTTCGGGCTCGTTAATACATCGAAGGCGACTAGAGTCATCTTTAGCTTTTTCTCGACTCTTAAAACATGAAAAAGCAAAGTTGTGTCTAAAAGCGTCTAATAAAATTCATTCAATACGGAAACATAATTCCCCTTTTTGTATTTTAGTTGATCAAGTAATCCGCAACCGTGGAGGAAAGTCAATTAAAACCCCGTCGTTCAGGGAGGCTTGCGAGTCAACCGCCTTTGTCTCCGGAACCGAGAGTAGTACGGACAAAGCGAACTCGCTTGACCAGGTCAAAATCTCCTTTTAAAGTTAGAACGGAAGTTCCAACAACATCTGAGATTCTGGTCACTCCCAATATTTCTGGAATCCCTGCCTCTATTGAAGAAGTTCAACAGCAACAGAAGGACAGTGGTACTGATCCTAGTCTGAAGACAAGTACTTGCATAACTGAACCAGTTCCATCTGAAACCGGTCCACAGAGTCTTGTTGTTCAAACGACTGTCGCTGTCGAAGCAACCCCTTCTTCGGCACCAGAAATCTTTTACGGACCTGACGGTCTTCCTCTTCCTCCTGGTCTGATTGCAATAGAGGAAATCGTAGAGGACCAGCAAGCAAATACTCCAATTCATTTTGGAGTAGGTACCCCTCTTTTTCCTTCTGCATCAGAAGTTTGTCTATCGCCACCAGAAGTTCCTGAAGAATCGTTAGGAAGTTTATTGGATAGACTTAAAATGTCTGAACAACCGTCGACATCTAGGACTGTGCCAAATGACACAGCGATAGCAGAAGCTCCTGCTGCCACTCCAACGATGTTTGCCGGCATACCATCTGTCCCAACTAGTTCTCATCAACTAGAAGGAGTCCACCCAGGGACTATTATGACAACTTGGTCTGTTCCAGTTTGTTCTTCCGGTATAATACCCGGTAATTCTTATGTTGAAACAAGACAAATTGATCCCTTTGGGAATCAGTTTGGGCCATCCAGTCCTCAAAGGCCATCTATACCCTTGAGCTCCGGATTGTTACCGTATGGGGGGCAATATGCCCTTTCACTTCCCCTTTCGGGGGGATACCCATACGGCAGTTTTCAACCACATTCAGGTTTGACTGAAGTAACGACGAGTGGTTGGGTACCTATGTTACCCCAACAACCAAGAGTTGTATATTCCATGCAACAATGTGTACCTATGTCTAGTATCCCAACGACGCCAGCAATTGTAACTGTGTCGCAAGTTCAATCGATGCCTGTTGTATGTCAACCCCAAGTTGTAATGCAACAACCTATTGACCCTGCAACACAACCACAATCGCCAACTGCCGGGACGACACAGATACAAACGGGAACCATAACCCCGCATCTTGGTCCGTCGGTTCGTGTCGCACAACAAAACATGGCTTCACAACCATGGATGGTGCAATACCAACAACCTCAGTTTCAACAGGTGTACCAGGGGTCTGAGCAACAGATCTTTGCAAATAATGGGCAACCCTATATTCAGAACGGGTTAAACCAACCACTTTACAGTGGCCAAGCCCACCAACCATATCAGTCATATCAACATCAGTTGCATTATGCTGGTGTGCAAAGGCCTACTGCTCAGGCGATTCCATCGCCCTCGCCAAACCTGAATCAGCAGTTGCCATTCGTGGCGACCTTAGAATTACCAGATTTACATCGATTAACGAACGATCCAATCGCCTATGCCCATTGGTGGCCAGCGATTCCTCACAAACTTCCCTCGGACATTCCTAAATTCAATGGAAATCCGGGCGAAGACCCGTCGAATCATGTGATGACATTCCATCTGTGGTGTTCGTCGAATACCTTGAATGATGATTCGATAAGGCTTCGTCTTTTCCAGAGGACATTGACTGGTCCGGCGGCCAAATGGTATATTGAATTACCTAGAGCCTCTTTCGACAATTTTAGTTCCCTAGCCACGACTTTCTTAACACACTTTCAGTTACCTATAAGGTACGAAACTGGGACAGAGATCTTGACCAATTTCAAGCAGACAACAGCCACACATATATCTGATCATATACATGAGTGGCGTCGTCGTCGCAGAATGGTAAAAACCTATGTTCCAGATCAGCTATTAGCTGAGTGGTTTATAAAGTCGCTTCTGCCGGCAATAACAGAAGATGTGGCCAAGGGAGGTGTCGTAACAGAAGAGCAAGTGATTGCTCGTGCTCAATATTTGGACTTAGTGTATACTCAGTCGGGCACGCTCTATGATAAGATACCTGATGCCCCCAGACCAGAATTTTCAATCCCTCCTCCTCCCGGATCGAATAGTGACTCTCATGCCGGTGATGGCGTGATTGGAACTGCGAACGCTAAGTCGACAAGGGATTCAAATAAGAAAGCCCGTAAGACTTCGAATCAAAAAGCAAATCAAGAGATTCTTGCTTCGGAGGTAAATGTTGTATCTACGGATAAAGACAAAAACTCCAATCAACCAGGAAGCAAGAAGAAACAAAACAAAGGGAAGAAGAAGAAACAAGGTGGGTCATCCCCTAAAAAAACTTCTTCAAACCCTCCTGGGCAAGGGAAACAATTTCCTCCATGTCAAATATGCGATGAAAATCATTCAACAAAGAACTGTCCGTTCAAAGCTGAGTTAAAGAGGTTCTTTAAAAGTTCCCAAACTTCAGCTGTGTTGACTGATCCATTTCCCACCCCAGGTCAAAATATGGTTGATAGTGGAAATGCTTCTCCGTCTCAAGTGCTTATGTTGTCGGTTTCTAAGCAAAATGATGCTTTGATCTCGACTAGGAACAAAGATTATGGGAATCCGCCGGTGTCGAACGACAAAGGGAAAGATCAACCCAGTAGTTCGACAACAACTTCGGCAGAAGTTGTACCCCCCCTCACGCATGAATTAACAATAAAGCCGCCTAAGGGAGTAGTCCACAAGTCGACATTCAATCCTCGCGCCAGAGCGGCGCAACACTATAATATAGTGGAGGATTTGGCCCAATCGCCTTCTGCTATGTCGACTCTTGAGGTACTACAAAATTGCCCATCCCAAAGACAGGCATTGTTATCAGCAATTGGTGGAGTGGATCCTAAAGATTCCAATCTTGTATCCTTTGATCACAAAGGATATGATCCTCAGTTACCAGCACAATTAGCTTTCCTTATTCAAGTGAAAGCACTCAACAAAACTGTTCATAGAACGATTATTGATGAGGGCGCATCAACATGTATCATGTCGATGAGTTGCTGGAAAACTCTTGGATCTCCAACCTTGTCGCGATCTTCGACGACATTGAAAGCATTTGACGGTAGGTCGTACACTCCGTACGGTATCCTAAATAACTTTAAGGTTGAACTAGGAGGAAAAACAGTGGAGATTGATGTTGAAGTCATTGATGGCAATCTTGACTATAACATCCTACTGGGAAGACCATGGATATATGCCATGGCAGCTGTAGTGTCGACATATTTTAGGAAGATCGCATTCCCGTTTGAAGGAGGGATTACGATCGTCGACCAACAGAATTTCCTCCCTAATGGTTCACAAGTTACTGGAAGCATTCCCCTGATCCATGGGAGCGACCATTCAATAAAAGATATAGGAGTAGGCTTGCTAAAAGATCCCACAATGATGGGAACTTTCACGTTGCCACCTCCTTTCCATGAAGGGAATATCCCGTTTGTAGCAACATGCAACATGGTATCTTCATCGAAGGTCGCAGAAGACAAAGTCATCATGGATCATCAAGTGGTATTGCCACCTAGCCCTATTGAAATATTGTAGCAATCAATGTTTCAGGCATGGGAGGCGAGCCCAAATGAACGCTCGTCAAGCGTTTGGGTAGATAGGTCCGAAGAATATGGTACCCCATTAGATCCATGGTCAAAAGTTCATGGGACTGACGAAGGAATCTTACAATCAATGATGATTGAGGGGGCACCATGGAATGATCACCACCATCGTTCCCTTCTTCCAGAATGTGAAGAAGAAACTCATCACGACCTATACCACCCTTCAGTGTTTGAATTCCTAACAAATACTGTAAATACGGTGGATTCAGAGAGAAACCTATCCAATATTGAAGAAACCATAGCCATAAACATCTCGACAAAATCTGATGTTGTTGAGAATATTCATGTCGGCAAAAGTTGTTCCCCTTCAGAACTGGAAATATATAGTGCTCTCTTTCGCGAATTTAGAGATGTCTTTGCATGGTCATATGATGAAATGCCAGGCATTGACTCGAGCATAGTTGAACATGAGATTAAAATGTATCCTGATGTCAAACCAGTAAGACAACGGCTTCGGCAGGTACATCCGAAGAAAGCCGCTGCCATTAAGGCAGAAGTTGAAAAACTTCTACACGCTGGATTCATCTACCCGGTTCCTCTAACCGATTGGGTATCGAATATTGTCCCTGTTATGAAAAAACAAGGGACGATAAGAGTGTGCGTCGACTATAGGGATGTAAACAAAGCTTGTCCAAAGGACAACTACCCTACACCCTTCATCGACCAGATAATTGATGAATGCGCCGGATGTGAAATCTTTTCCTTTATGGATGGATTTTCCGGGTATAATCAAATAAATATCCGCCCACAGGACCAGTCTAAGACTGCATTCATCTGTCCGTGGGGCACATTCGCTTATCGAAAATTACCCTTTGGTTTAAAGAACGCAGGGGCGACGTTTCAGAGGGCAATGAATTATGCCTTCCATGACATCAAGAACATTGTTCAACCTTACCTCGACGATCTTCCGGCTCATTCGCGGAAGCGGACTGATCATCCGCGTCATTTGAGAGCAATATTTCTACGTTGCCGACATTACAAGATAAGACTCAATCCGCACAAGTGTGTGTTTTGCGTCGGTTCTGGTCGTTTACTTGGCTTTGTAGTCTCTAAGGATGGGATTCGTCTCGACCCCTGTAAGGTTCAGGCAATCATTAATTTGCCTCCACCTTCAAATTTGCTTCAGATTCAGAAACTCCAAGGGAAAGCAAACTTTCTGAGGAGGTTCATTCCAAATTACGCAGAACTTGCCAAAGGTTATACTCGTCTTTTGAAAAAGGATGTACCTTTTGTCTGGGACCAGGTTGCGCAAGCTTCCTTTGACGCTCTGAAAGATTCTCTAGTAAGAGCATCATTAATGTACGCCCCGGACTATCAAAGAGATTTTAACCTGTATCTAGCTGCAGCAGATTCGACCATTGCGATGGTCTTAGTGCAAGAAGTCGATGGAATTGAACATCCTATTTATTATTTAAGTAAAAACTTAAATGACACAGAAAGTAAATATTCCTATGTTGAAAAACTAGCGCTTGCTGCTGTTCAAGCGATTCAAAGGTTTCGACATTATGTCCTCTTTAGGAAAACTACCGTTCTGTCAGATTGCAATCCCATGACATATATACTGTCGCGACAGTTGCTTGGGGGCAAATATTCAAAATGGATAGCCATCCTTCAAGAGTTCGATTTAGATTTTGTAAAATCCAAATCGAAGAAAGCTCTAGTTTTCGCGGAATTATTATGCGATCTCCCATCGTCATCCAACGATGAAACATCAGAAGAGTCAATCGTGGATGAAAATTTGTTTCTGATATCAGTAAGCGATGAGTGGTATGGAGACATAATTGTTTATCTCCAAACCCAAAAATTTAGGCCTAATACCTCACACTCGGAACGGAAACGTATACGATACCAATCTAAAGACTACATGATCATCGGTGATACACTTTACCGTCGTGGCGTCGATACGGTTCTGAGGAGGTGCCTTACCCATGAGGAGGCCGAAAAAGCCCTGAATGATTGTCATTCAGGCGCGTGCGGGGGGCATCAATCTGGATATGCAACAGCACAAAGGATCCTACGAGCAGGATATTTCTGGCCAACTATGTTTAAAGATTGCATAATAGCTGTCAGAAGTTGCCATGCATGTCAGATCTTTGATAGCAAAACCAGAAGACCACCCGCACCCTTACAGCCGATAGTTGCTGTTGGGCCCTTCGCCAAGTGGGGCATCGATTTCATGCAATGTAACCCCACCTCGACCGGGGGGCATGGGTATATAGTCGCTGTTGACTATTTTACCAAATGGGCCGAGGCGATGCCTACATTGGATAACACTGGTGAAACAGCTGCCCTTTTCTTTTTCAATCATGTAGTCGCCAGGTTCGGCGTTCTGCAAGCTATAGTGACAGATCATGGATCGCATTTTCGCAATCACATGATGGTTGAATTAGCTGCCAAACTAGGGCTATCTCACGACAGCTCTACCCCATATTATCCACAAGCCAACGGACAAGTTGAGGCAATCAACAAGGTCCTGAAGCGTATGTTGCAAAGGATGATCGGGGTTCACAAAAGAAGATGGCATCTAATCCTGTACTCAGCATTATGGGCTTACCGAACCTCGGTAAAGAACGCCACTGGGTTCACACCATTCCAATTGGTGTATGGCCTAGAGGCAGTCTTACCGATCCAGTGCGAAATTTCGTCTCTTAAACTCGCAATTGACCTCCTCCCCGGAACCTCAGAAGAAGAGGCTCGTTTCCTGGAATTGATCCAGTTGGATGAAAACCGTCGTGACGCCGCTTTGGCGAACGAGGCCCATAAGAAACGAGTCAAAGCACAGTTTGACAAAAATGTCAAACCTCGCAACTTCTCTGAGGGTGACTTGGTTTTGCTTTACGACCAAGAATCCGACAAATTAGGAGCAGGAAAATTTCAGTCCTTATGGATGGGTCCCTATATTGTTAAAAGGGTGTTAGCAAAAGGAGCCTACGAGTTAATGGATTATGACGGAATACCACTGGCGCAACCCCGTAACGGGTTGTACCTCAAGCGTTACTATGCCTAAATAGTAACCTGAGTGCTTTTGTTGTATTTTGTTTTCGCTAAAATGTTTGTTTCGGTTAAGTAATCCACCTCTCTCGTTTGTTGCAGATGTCGAATTATTCTGATACATATGTGGGATATGCCGACGGAGCGAGTCGTAGTACGCGGAACTTGTCCTCCGCAGCCTGGGCCATTTTTGATCCAAGCGGCGAGTTAGTGAGTTTCAGAGGTGTGTGTATTGGACGATCAACGAACAATATCGCTGAGTATAGTGCGTTGATTGAACTCCTCTCTGATACCATCGCTCATGGTATACGCCGACTAATTGTCAGGCTAGACTCACAACTTGTGATACTACAACTCACTGGTATATATTCAGTCCGCAATCCAGCTATTTATCGTATGTTTCTAAGAGTTAAGATTTTGGAAAGAGAGTTTGATTCAATTCAATACCAACATATTTCCAGAAACTTGAACACATTAACAGATTCATTAGCAAACTATGTATTAGATAGACATTTACAACATATATAAAAAGAGATACATCGGTGCTATGTAAGTGGATCACAAATAAACTGAAATAAACTCCGAAAATCAAAATATATGAAGCTGTTTATAGTTTGTACATAATGTGCTGTAATCAAAACAAAATTGGTCATATGACCTAGAACTCAAAAAGATGCTAGGGGGCACCCTAGCCTAGTGGTGCTCATGAAAGTACGTCACGGTCTGTGCGATCATGCGCAAGAGACGAGTCCATCGTCTAGGCACGCCAATAGTGTGCCGCTGCAACTGTAAAGGTAACTCGTCAATCTGTACATCCGGAAGACCACGAGTAAGGCTCTCAACCTGCTCCTGCACAGCTGCAAGTATCTCAGTATCACCAAGGTCGCGAATAACAACTCTCCTAGCAGGCTCTGCTGCTGGGGCAGCAACTGGCGATCGTGGACGAGCTACTGGACGAACAGGACCAACATCTGCATGCACCCAAGAGTTTGATCAGTTTTGAACAGTAAACATCATGAATAAAAACAATAAACAGTGATATGGTCAGAGATTTTACCAATAGCGCCCCATTGCTCGCCATCCGGAAGCACCAAGTCCGGATCACCTCGGTAGTCCATACCCACATATGGATACTCAGAAAATGCCATCTCCTGACGCTCGAACCACCTAAAGAAGGACTCAGTGAATGTAATATGAGGTTGACCAGCATGCCGGGACATATGGTCAACCCACCTCTGCATGCGTGGCTCGGTCGGAGAAGGCACATCAAGCAAGATGTACTGAGGTTGCATCAATGGGATTTTCTCCAAGACAAAGGCAGTCAGAACAGAACCAAATCCAAAGTTCTTCAGCCCCCCGTCCTTTACTTTGGTCAATTGACTTTTCATCTGAACAAGTACTGCATCGCACCAGTTAAACACTTTCGGTTGGAGACACTCCAAGGCGTGCTGCATATAAGATCTGTTGGCAACATGTAAAGCTGCGCTACCGGCCATCCTACCAATAGTAAACAGAATGGACCTGAGAGACCTGTCAGTGATGTCACGGATGTTGATCTTGCCGTCTTTGCTCGGCTGTGAACCTTCCCGGCAATACTGACGGATATAGTCTCTGGTGGAAGTAGTCCCTCGAGCCGTACCTGACAAAGAAATGGGGGCACCCCGCCTTGACAACCCAGTCAAGAAGTACATGTCCTCTATGGTCAAGGGGAAAGACTTCCCCCTAATCTGGAATACTTGGTTAACAGGATCCCAAGCATCAAGCATATACTGCAGTAAAGAAATCTGTGCTCTCATGCTAGAGATACGGAAGAACTTCAGCAGGCCACAGTTCCGAAGCGCGTTCACCGTGACTGGGTCATGGAGTGCAACCATGTCCTCTGCTTCATGTTCTCGTTCTCGCCATGTAAGGGACATTTTGTTCAAAGTTCCCTGCAAGCAAACAAGAGAAGGAGTAAGTTCCTGATTTTGATGAAAATCTGGCGAAAAAAATCATCAAAAAAAACACATGCAAGGTCAGCTTTTCTAGGCCCAGCGCAGGCAGAGAGGCTTCCCCTTGCGCTGTAAGGCAGTCTGCCTTAAGGCTGCCTGAAATACAGCGCAATTTTCGAAAGGGGAACCTGCGCTGATGCCAGGGCGCCCTAATGAAACCCCTGGGGCTCAGAAACCCTGAAAAACATGCATGAAACTGAAAAAGGAAACCATGAAAGTGAAGGGCTAAGGTTTAGCTCCTACCTGGTCCAAACGGCGCCGAAAATTGTCCACAGAATCTCCCGGAATCAGCTGGTGAAAAATCAAGGAAAAAGAGGCACCTCCAGAGCTCCAACAAGCAAAATGCAAATGAAATGGTAAATGAGAGGTAAAAAACCCTTTTTATGACTTTTACACAGTTTTAAGTTAAATATTAGGGTTATAATCTCGTTTTCATGCAAATATTGTCCATTTCTAACAAAATTTGTTGCAGCAATTGAAGATGAAGTACTACATTTGAAAAGAGAAAAGCTAGTAAAAGTAAAAAATTAAATTTGACCATGAATCGAGCAGTTTTACCACGGAATTTATGCTCGTTAAAAAATAGAAAAGTGTGAGCAGAGTTTTTCCGCCAAAGTTCAAGCTCATTAAAAAATGAACCTATCTCGGTAAATAACCATTGCGATCGTAAATTTATAAGCTTTAAAAGCCTTGGTCGTGTTTTCATCCATCACCTCCATTTCATTTGGCCGATCGTTCACCCCCATATGTGTGTTTACCTATTTTGAGGAACAGCTGCGAAGAGTGATTTCACCTAGCCATCCTTGTGACACTACCGTGATTGGAAATTCCAATTTGTACCTGGAATCAGTTGCTATCCCTGTTTATCACTCGTTCCTCAAAAGACGAGTCTTCTTTGAGCTCTTTTCACTGACTCGTAAAATATGAAAAGTTTGCCGAGTTTTTGGCCTTCTAGCTCGTTAAACGACCGAAAGCTATCCCTCCTCTAGATTTTAATCTTTTTGGACCTGAGGGATTATTGCACAAAAAGATCGAGCGCTTGTCTTGTTCGGCTCGTAAAAGTACCGAACAGCCATCCCTTCTGTATTGTTTTATACTTTTTCGGACTTAAGGGATTAGATGACGAAAAAGGAATCATGGAGTTGACTTTCTGTACCTTTTCAGACTCTCTAAAAATGAAAAGGACCGAGTTTTCCTTGTCGTTAGACTCGTTAAAATGATTAAATAGCGACAAACTTGTCTTTAGACGAGAACGAGTTTCCCTATCGCTAGGCTCGTTAAATCATAGCGATGGGCTTGCCCGAAGGGCAGGTTATAGAACAAGCATATGTTATCCTCCTCAAGCTTGACAAAAATAAAGAGGTACTGGTCAGAAATGACTGGGGAAAAATTGGGAGAACATCAAAGTTTAAAGGTAGCAAGTCACTCTTGAACATGACACTTTTCCTCCGTACCACATCGGGTTGGGTTGTCTCATTCACCGGTCTCATCACCATGGTCCTCGCCAAACCATCCACATTTGGGGTAATGCTACCGATCCATCGCATCAGTGTCGTTATATGTTCAAGAGGGGTCATTCTGAAAGTGTCAACCGTGTCCCATCCACTGCCATACATTATCCTTCATCCATTCATGATCGCCACCCTGAATCATATGTCACAGTTTGTTTTCACCTCCATTAAAGTCATTAGCTCCGTTCCGTGTCATTGCTGTGGGATTCATTAAGGCCCTCCTTTGACGGATCGCTTCTTGTCGACTTCAGCTCATTATCCAAGAAGTTGATCTAGGAACACCCCCATCAGTACTTTGAAGCTTGCATGCCTCAATGGCAAGTTTCTCACTTCCGGCGACAGGTATACATCAATGACCTTCGACCAGAAGATTTTGCGTGGCGTTCGACGCCAAGTCCTTTATTCACGCCACGTGAATTGTACTGCAGTACCTTGAGGATCATCGTCATTATTGGTGATTCCTCTCGCGCTTGTTAACGGTTTTCATTATTGACCGGTAATCAAGCGATGTCTTTCCATGTTCGACTTCAGCGCAATTCTCACATGGATCGACTTGTACTTAGAGTGAAGATCGAACGAGTTTGAAGACCCCGGATCTAGTTTCATCCATCCGGGCTGCGATATATATTCAGGAAATATAAAATCATTTGTCATGTACATCATTGCAGCAGATGATCATCCTACTCAAAGGATGATAATTTCAGCAGAAAATTATCAGTCTACCATCAGACGATCGTCTGTCTTATGTACCAAAATGTATTTATAAAGCTGAGCATGGGAATGCCCGCCTCAGCTAGATCATGAAAGCAGAATGAAAAATAATGTATTGTATTGTATTGTATTACAGGACGCCTCTTCAGCACTGGAATGAACTTCGGACCCTCTAGATAAAGCATTTCACCCGATAAACGGCCTCATACTTTAGGGGGCAACTGTTATAGACATTTTTGTGCCTCGCATCATGGAGCATGAGATGTCAATAATCACAGGGATCCTCAGTCCCTAAACATGTTGTTCTTACCCCTAAAAGAACAAGGTCATCAAACAACAGCACTTCCAATCAGTTCTCCACCTGAAAACACTTCAAAACAGGCTTATTTTGGATCATGTCAGCTGCTCCACTGAGCTTCTGCGCTGGAATGCAACTGTCCCTCCTTGTACCTGCGCTGGAAGTCAAATTTAATGAAGGCTACCTGCGCTGGGCGAGATTGGCCAAGTGGCACAGTCATTCTGCAAGGTGTCAACTGCCCAGGAAGCTTCCAAACTGACACTTGGTTCATGAGATTCGCCCTGTGATGAGTAAGAGGTACTTGATCACCATGTGTAAGCAAGGATCTCCAAGTGGACTCAAGAACTGAAGATTAACTGAAGAGGGAGAGGACACAAGGCAGCTTCATGTCAGTCTCAAGCTGACTCATCCTCTCTTCTTCTCTCCTATATATAGAGCTCTTCTATGAGGTCTAAGGGGCTGGAATTTTGTGTAAAGCAAGGAGGTGCTGTTGGTTTACAGTTAGAGCTATTGGGTGATTGTTTTACTAGAGGTGAAGAGGAGAGTTCTTGCTGCTGGGGAGGTGCTGCTGGATTGGAGCCATCATTGGTTGTAACCTTCTCAGAACCCTGTTACTTCTATCAATAAAGTTTTGCATGTTCTCCTATATACTTGTATTGCATTGATGTATTGTATTTACATGTATATTTGATTCATCCTAATCCATGCTTCAGTTATGAGTACATGTATCTTGTAGTTTGCTCTCTCGTTTTGTGCAGGATCTGTGTGTAGCTGGACCGGCAAAGAGAGCAAAGAGCTGGGAACAAGAGACAAAGAGAGAGGACAAGGATCGACTAAGCGAAAGACACCAGGTTGGTTAATCCTTCTTCATTCTCTCTGTACTTTCATAAAGGAAATCATCAAAACTTTACTTTCAGTTGTTGCTAAAGACTGTCACCTTTAGAGTAGGGATAGGGTCATCCGCATCGGATACTTTTCCCCACAACAGTGAAGCTGCAGGGCTTTACAGATGTGGATTGGGTAGGGAGTCCATCAAACCGGAAGAGCACTTCTGGAGGAATCTTTAACCTTGGTTCAGCTGCAATTTCCTGGTACAACAGGAAACAAAGATCAGTTGCACTTAGCTCAATAGAGGCTGAATACATGGATGCTAGTTAAGCTGCATGTGAGGCCATTTGGATGCGAAGGATTCTAGTGGGATTGTTTGGTTAGATGATGGATCCTACAGTGATCTACTACGATAACTAGAGTTGTATCAAACTCTTTGAGAATCTAGTTTTTCATGACAGGTCCAAGCACATTGATGTCTGATATCACCATCTTTGAGACTGTGTGGTCAAGAGGATCATGTTGTTGTTGTATGTTTTGACCGAGGAATAGGATGCAGATATTTTGATTAAGGCATTTTCAAAATGCAAGTTCAAGTTCCACAGAGACAGGATTGGGTTACTGATAATCCAATTTCTTGCTGAGAGGGAGTGTTGAAAATAGCAATAAGGAATGCTACAAATAGAATTGCTAAAAATAGCACTGCTATAAATAGCTGTTCAGCCAGTGTTGAACTTAGCAACAATGGATGAAAAAATGGAAGTGCTAAAAATATCATTCTATAAATAGCATTTTGAGATACCTTCCTATTTTAGCCAGTCCCTAAACTAAAATAGTGAAGTAAAATTCGAATTTGATCTTAGCAGCTGTTTGTAAAATAATTAATTAATTCATCTTGAGTTAATTAGTTAAGGAAAATCAAACATGAAGTCTATGTGGGGACATGAAACAATTTCTCCATTAATTGAGGAATTTATCCATCAGTTAAAGAGATAAGGATGAGTTGTAATATTGAGATGTAATTAGTTGGCTCAGTTAACTAAGTCAAGTCCAGTTAGATTAATTCAAACAATTTGTGAATTAATGTAAGTTCAGTTAGTTAATGCTTGCATGCATGTAACTGCTGCACTTCAGATAACTGAAGATTCTCTCATAAATAACTCATGCATGTCAATTCAAACAGAGACCCAGTTGAGATCAGATGGAGGGGCAGTGTACTATCAGTTGCTAGAATATTCCATTGTGAATATTCCTTGCATGCAGAAGGAATTATTTCCTTGGGGATTGCGCAGTTGCTTCTTCAGGTTTAGTGAGTGTGATGAGGCCAATTCACACATGTGGCTTCACTGGACCCCAAGAAAAACTACGCAAGGAAATAGGAGGCTTGGAGGGCTTGAGGAGGACATATACTATGTCTATTCAGTCTGTGAGCTGTATTATTTGATTGCAGAGAGAGTAGGATAGCTTGAGAGCTGATTCTTTTTGTAACTTGAACAAGATTTCCACTTGTATGATAATATAGAGATTGGGGTTTTAGGCTGAGGCTTTCCCCGGGTTATTTCTTCTGTGTTATGTGTGATTGATTTCTTATTCTCAATTATATGTGTTCTCTTGATCTTGCTCAATTCGTATAAGCTTCCACAAAGTGTTGTAGAAGTAGATCTTGTATTGTGTTTTAAAATATTACATAATCTGTTGATCTACAATGGGAATTTCTACATGATGAATAAGATAATGCCCAATATGACATCCAACCTATGTTAAACACATTTTAGAGCCCTTGGGTTTATCGTAAAACTATCAATCCATTCAAAAGCATGAATTGTAGTCCATTACCTCCATGGAATAGTCCACCATTATCTTTATAATGGCCACCACCACACTAATATAACTTCTAATTATCCAACCATGAAAGTTACAATAGTGAAGATGGAAATTAGCATAGTAACAACGAAAGCTTCCTTTATGATTCCCCCCCTCTACTTGTCTCAAGGCAAGAGGCAAGAGATTAGTATTTAGTGGAATAATTTTAGGGAGTGATGTCTTTTGTGATATCATGTTTCGGTCCCATTGGCCAAGTGCCTACAGACCCTTCAATCTTGATAGGTGTTACACTTGCATTCTAGCCTTTACCAAATGTTCTAGGTCTTTATAGTAGCTTTAAAAGTTATTCCTTAAGGTGAAGTTTCCAACCATATACAAGATTCATGGGCATAAAATTTAACCGAGAAGAAATGAGCATGTCGTTGTGGTTCACATTTTCTTATTTACAAAGAAAAATCTACATGTTGAGTGTGGAATTGCTTTGTGAATGGCCACTTGGTGGAGATCTATGTTATTGGAGTTGGGGATGGTGTTGTTGTGTGTCCCTATACTCAAATATTATTAAGGGAACTTAAAATGTCCCATAAAAAGTTGTTCATAATCTTATCAAAACATTAGAGGCAATGCTCCATTATAGCTTGATAAGGGGCACTCAAACATGTCCATTTTCAATTAGCTATATCATAATCTATTTAAGCTTCACCTGAAAATTTCTACATGATCCCATTTTCTTTTATGTTTTTAATGTTACACGTCAATTTAGAGAGGGTTAAAACCGCATGGATGGAGTTCCTTTATTAGTAGAACTTGAAGTACATTGAGACCATGAGTTATATTATATTGTCATTGAATTGAGATTAAAACATACCAAAAATAAGTATGATTTGCTTTTTCCTATCCATAGTTGTATAGGTTTGACCTATGAGAAGAAAATGTAGAGTAGATAACCCCTAGAGTTAAGGTGTGTGCTTTAACAAATAAATTTATATATTCCTATTGATGTGTGATCACATTGAGTATGCAAAGGGGTTGTTAAAGCTAATGTGGTGTGACCATCTAATGTGATTACACCTAAATTTTATGTAGTGTTGATGCTTGCTGGTGCTATTGAGATTGTTATGGTTAATTCATGTGTAAGTGGATTCATTAAATTGGCATTATGATCTTCTCAAAGTGAGTGGATTTGGAAACGTAAAGGTTTTGACTAATAAATCATCATATATTATTCAAACTAATTTTCATTGTGCCATAAAACAAAGTTCATCACTTCCCAAGGTTGTTAGTGGATCAACTCTACCAAATCAAAAGAAAATGAGAGCAAGTACAAATTTTCTACCAAATATTTGTTTCTTGGTGTGAAATAGGAAGGTTGGCAAGTTATGGCAACCATGCGAACTATGTGAACTATTTTCCATTATTATGGAGTGATATATTGCGTGGTGACAAACTAACTTTCTAGGTTGATGTGGACGAGCATAGCTCATAAAGAGTCATCCAAAAGGAAGCATTGACCTAGTCATAGTGAGTGTAGATCTACAATCATGGTCACATGAGTGTCGAGATGTGTAAATGGATTATGTAATCAAGTTTCCATTGCCCAATGGTTTGTGTAGTTGAAGTGTGAACCTCTAGCTATGTGAAATGACCAATAACATAAGCATTGATCAATGATTGTTTTGATCTATTATGCCAACTATGTTTAATATGCTGGCATAAAGTGAGAAACTAGCATATAGCTATATGAGAAAGAACTTAGTTATGGAAAGAAATCATTAATGACGAGACCTGGGAAGCTCTATTGATGCATGTAATTGATATAGTGTGGTTTAGTAAGCATGGTGGCCCATCAATAATGAATTATGTTATTTGGTTGAATTTGGGGTGTGATCGTACGTTCCCTTTGGGTCTGTGTTTAAGTGGTGGTAAAAATAATGATGATAGTGTAGTCATCGTCGGAGAAACTCTGTAACCAACTTTACAGTAATAGTTGTTGGTTCTTGTGAAGAATGGTAAGGAATTTGTGTAGTGGGTTCAAGTGTTGAAATATGTTATTGACTTCTAGAGGATGGGAACAACCAACTAACAATGTCAGGTCTAGATCCATGGCATAAAAATCAGTGATAGTAGAAGTGATTGACAGTGCATGCAAAACATGAATGAAAGATTTGGCTGTTAGATGATCCAAAAATAATTTATTATCATAGGTTATAAAATTGAAATAAAATAATTATTAATTTAAGAAATTAAATTAATAATTATTATTCTAGAATGATTAATTATTTAATGGAGACAATTAGAAATTAGTATATTTTTGTAACAAGATATGACTCTCCAAATGTGTCGTATCTTAGGCTCTATTTTAGGAGATTAGTTAGCTATTTGGTTTGAATAGCATTTAATGTAAATGGATACTTGTTATTTAATAAGTGATCCATAATTAGAGGTAGTTAGGACATGGAGCTTATAAATAGCTCATTGCAAGAGTGTTTGGTTGTTCGGGTGTAAACTCTTGCAAATCAATTATGTAATTGTTTTTTTCTGATTAATAAAATTACGTGTCTGAGGACACTTCTGCCATTATTGTGGTATCAGAGCTCCAGTAATATTGCAGTGGATGTGAGGAGGATCTTCCAACTCAACAAAGTCCTGGAAAACTCCATTCAGTTGGCCAACAAATCATTGGTATGGAAATTGTACAGTTTTTCTTAAAAGGAAAATAAATTTTATCATTGATTTTAGATTTTTTAAAATCTAAAATTCATTTTTTTTTATTATAAAAAATTGCCTCTGTATCTTGAACTTTTGTTATTTCTCCTCTTCAACACGCTGTTTGGCCACGACCTTACACTCTGTGCTGAGGAATTGAGGTAACTTATAGTCCAGGAGCCCGCGATTTCGAACTCGAAACCTCTCCAAGAAGGCTGTCTACAAGATTTCGCTTGTATCTGACCGTTTTTTCATTCCGCTGTTGGTAGACGAGCAGTGGTACACGACCACATCTAAAGGGGGCCGAGGGTCAAGGTTTCCGTCGGCGACGAAAGGGATAGGAAACAGTTCTATCGGTTTTCTGCTTTGGAGATTTGACTGCGAGATTCTGACACGGTTGAGGGCTTGACATTCCAAGGAAAAAGTTTCAACAATGAACTAATTCAACACAGTTGTGGGTATTCATGTGTAACATTTTCAAATCATTGGCTTGCGGGAATAATTTTTCCAACAGCTATTCGTGTTGTGGAAAATACTAGTTATAATACAGCAACACAGCGATAGTCTTCCACAAGCTTCATGAGTATTTCTTAGTATTATTTAGAGCTTTTTATTGTTCCATTTTCAGCTGTGATTAGCCACAAATTTGTGTGTGTGGAGATTGCACGCTCTGCTTTGTGTAAACCAAGTCGGTTAAGCGAAAGGAGAGCTTCCAGTACCGGGGCTACAGGATTTTCACGTGCGCCGGAGCGGAAGTTCTGGATCAAGAACTTGTGTCCAGAGAAAAGCTTCTCGTCTTGCGTTGTACAATTTAAGTCGGTCAAGAGAAAAGAGGAGCAGACGAAGGTTCGAGGTGCCAGGCCGCAAGATTTTCACGGCTCGGCAGCGGAAGATATTGGTAAGATCCAAGAACTTGTGTCTCGAGCAAAGCTTCTAGCCCTGCTTTTTATAATTCAGGTCCGCTAAGCGAAGGAAGCAGCAGACAAATGTTTGAGTCGTAAGGCCATAAGATTTGTTTGAGCTTGGTATATACGAAGTCTTTGTGAAGAAAAGCGGTGATGTCCGAAGTAAAGCTCGTCGTCCTGCATTTTGTAGTCCAAATCGGGTAAACCAAATCTGGTAAACGGGGTCCAAAATTGTAGGCCATTATAATAATTTGGTCGGAGAAAAGTGTTGAAAGCGTTTGCCCTGCTGTAGAAGCCTACATTGCAAGCAGTGGCGCTTCCTAGAACTTTTTTTTCGATGTAATCATTTATGGTTGATGGAGTAATAAGGGTGATGTTTTGAAATTTTTTGGAGTAATAAGGAGTTTTATTTGTAATTTGTAAATTGGGGAGATAAGGTGTGTTGGGTAATTTGTTTTTAAGAAGTTTTTTGGGATCATCACATTGTAACTCAAAGTATTTTTATTTTGAGGGGGGGTAATTTTTTTTTTACCATATTGTGTAAAAGCACCATTGTAAAAAGTCAAATTTTGAAAGTTGCCTTGTAAAAATTTGAGATATTGACTAGAGCCAAGTGCAAAGCTCAGTCAATTGTCTCCTGTTTTGACGACTATTCGAGGGTCAAGGCCAAGCCCTTATAGATCGTGTTTTTGCATCTTGTGTTGACTATCTTGTCATTTCTGTTCTGATTCTTGGTGCGACGCTACAACGCTAAAATGTCTAAGTTGATTAATTTGTTTTCTGATTCCGACAAACTAGAAGGCACCAAATCTTATAAAACATGGCATCGACTCATCGAAAGCACACTCATTTACAATGAATTATGGCAGGGAATATGTGATGGAGATGTTAAGCCAAATAAACCCACAGATGCAGCTGCACTAGCAAAATGGGAAATCAAGAATGCTAAAGCCTTAGCTCTTATTAAATCGTCTGTGAATGATGAAATGTATGTCCATATAGAAAATGCTTTAGATGCATGGACTGCCTTGAAAACTTTTAAAGACCTCTTTGATACTTAGCCTGAATCGAAGAAAGTCGATTTACAATTAAAATTGTTGCAACAAAAATTAACTGAAGACGGGGATATTCTTGAATATCTCTCCAGACTTAAGAATATTAGGCAGGAAATTATTAATGCTGGTTTTCCCGCAATTGATGATAGCTTTATGGTCACAATTGTAATTGCTGGACTTCCTTCTTCCTACACACATTTTTTAGAGACTCTACAAGTAACTGGGAAATTAGAGAAACTAAAGTTTGATGAGCTTTGTGAAATGTTGAGTCAACATGATAAAACTTTTGGGAAGAAGAAGAAAGTTGGTGAAGATGTTTTTCTCACAGAAGCCAGCACTAGTAAGTCATCAGCAGATAGTTCTCGAGGAAGAGGCAGATGGAATCAGAATCAAGCAGCACATAATCGAGGTCGAAGCCAAAGCAGAGGAAACAATTTTAATAGAGGAGGAAGAAATAATTTTCAAGGTAGAGGAAACAACCAAGGAAGAGGCAATTTTCAAGGACAAGGATATAATAATCAAGGTAGAGGACAATCTCAAAATAGAGGTCAAAGCAGAGGCAGAGGACAATCTTCAGGAAGAGGAAGAGACTTAAGTCAAATTGTGTGTCGAAGATGTAACAAAGTTGGCCATTATGCTGAAGATTGTCGAACATCACTTAATAAAATTCCCAAGTTTCAGCAGCATTCAACACAATTTGCAAATGATCAAGATGAAGATAACTCAGAATATGTTTTTACTTCCTCACCAGCATCACAAATTTCATCCCATCTTCGAAGTGACTATGAAGATGCCTGGATCTTGGATTCCGGGGCAACTCAACACATGACTTGTTGACGTGATTTTTTTTGGAATTTTCAAGATTGCCAACTTAATTCCATTTTTCTTGCTGATGATACAAATGGAAAAGGAGTAGTAAAATTTTTTCTCCCTGGTATTGGAGAAAAAATGATTTCCAATGTATGGTATGTACCCAGTTTCAAGAAAAAATTTCTCTCTTTAGTCACGATTCGACAAGCAGGACATCAGGTGATTATGGAAGATGGTTTAGTGAAGATTAATTCAGAGAAACAGAACTTGAAAACAGTCATGACAAGTTATGAAGATGGAAAACTATTACGGATGAAAGGGACGGTTATTCCAAGGCATTCTGATTTTGCAGGGGCAGTGACTACAGGTATTTCACCTATGAGACTGTGGCATGTAAGATATGGACATTTGAATTTTGACAGTCTTTCTCAATTGCAAAAACAAGGAATGGTTAAAGGACTTCCCACATTCAAAAGGGAAAATGCAAAATGTGAATCTTGCATTTATGGCAAACAAAATCAAGAAAGTTTTTCAACAAGTTCATGGCATGCAAACAGGCGGCTACAACCAGTTCACAGTGATGTTTATGGTCCACTACAAACTTCATTTGGTGGTTGCAAATATTTCTTACTATTCATTGATGATTTCAGCAGAATGACTTGGTTTTACTTCTTGAAGAACAAGTCAGAAGCATTTGATAAGTTTAAAATTTTTCGCCAACTTGTTGAAAATGAAGTCAAAGAAAAGATAGGTACTCTCAGGACGGATAATGGGGGAGAATTCACTTCAAATGAATTCAAAACTTATTGCAGTGAAAATGGCATAAGATGACATCTCACTAATGTTTACACTCCACAACAAAATGGAGTAGTCGAAAGAATGAATCACACTTTGTTAGGCATGGCGAGATCCATGTTAACATTCAAGAGGTTAAGTCCAACATATTGGGCGGAAGCAATACATACAGCTGTCTACTTAAGAAACAGATCTCCAACTACTTCTTTAGACGGAATCACACCTTATGAAGCTTGGTTTGGTTTCAAACCTCGAGTTAAACATCTTAGAGTTTTTGGGTCAGTGTGTTATGCCTTAGTTCCGAAAGAAAAATGAACTAAGCTTGACTCAAGAAGTTTAAAATGCACAATGATTGGCTATTCTGATGAGAAGAAAGGGTATCATCTTTTGACCAATGGAAAATTCATTGTGAGCAGGGATGTCATTTTTGATGAAACAGAGAGTAAGAGTGCTGAAGAAATTGAAAATCTTCTTCACAAATTAGAAACTAAGGGAAGTAAAAGAAATGGAAAAATGCAAAGTCAACCAACTTCACCAAATTGGTATGAACTTGATTTTCCTTCCTATGAAGATGAGTCCTCCAGTCCATCTACATCAACAACTTCATCTGGGTCTTCTAGCAGTTCATCCGCATCTCCAAGCAGCAGCAGTTCTTCTGACAGTGATTTTCTCCACATTCCTCACCTGAACGATGAACATCAGTTTATATTAATCCTCTTTACAATGATGGGGACTTTACAGAAGCACAAAAAAGTGAGCACCAACTTCCGAAATGGGCAGTTCAACTTTTGAAAGATGTAAAGCCTGATGAACAGAATAAAACTGGCACCAGAAGGGCACATAGAAGTGAAGGCAATTTTTCCTTGATAGAAAATGATTTTACTGAACCTTCCACATACAAAGAAGTAGTAAAACATAAAGAATGGCAACAGGCTATGGTTGAAGAATATCAAGCAGTAATTGATAACAACACTTGGAAACTTGTTGATTGTCCAACAAATGTTAAACCCATAGGATGTAAATGGGTTTACAGAATTAAGTATAATCAGAAGGGTGAACTTGACAAGTATAAAGCACGACTTGTCGCAAAGGGTTTTGCGCAGCATGAAGGCATTGATTATGAAGAAACTTTTGCTCCTACAACTAAATGGAACACCATCTGATTAACACTTGCATTGGCTGCTCAAAAAGGATGGAAAGTTCATCAAATGGATGTCAAAAGTGCTTTTCTCAACGGGGATTTACAGGAGGAAGTGTATATGACCCAACCACCAGGTTTTGAAGTTGAAGGACAAGAACATAAAGTCTGCAAATTGATCAAGGCTTTATATGGATTAAAACAAGCTCCCCGAGCTTGGTATGCTAAGATGGACGAATACCTTAAGAAAGTTGGTTTTCAAAGAAGTGAATCTGATGATACTTTGTATGTGCGACCACAGGGTAAATATTTGGTAATTCTTGTTATGTATGTAGATTATTTGATCATCACTGGCAATCATGATGATCATATTGCATAGGTAAAAAAGGAGTTACATGCAGGTTTTAAGATGACAGATTTGGGATTACTTCACTACTATCTTGGAGTTGAAGTCTTCCAACGTCCACATCATATTTTCATTTCTCAGAGTAAGTATTCCGCAGAGGTTCTTCAGCGATTTGGCATGCAAGATTGCAAGCCTGTTCTCACCCCCATGGATCAAAACTTGAAACTTTCAAAATTTGAAGGGGGGCAAAAGGTGGACAGTACAACTTACAGACAGTTGATTGGCAGCTTGAATTATTTGACAAATACTCGTCCTGATCTATCTTATGCAGTCAGTATCCTTTCACGTTTTATGCAGGAACCACGAGACAGCCACTGGAATGCAGCCAAAAGAGTTCTTCGATATATCCAAGGAACAAAAGATTTTGGTCTTCTTTACACAAAGACATAAAATTTTGTACTTGGTGGATATTCTAATGCCGATTTTACTGGGAGTATTGATGATCGAGCATCAACATCAGGTTATTTAATGAACATGGGATCAGCAGCAGTATCTTGGAGTTGTAAGAAACAAGCTACAGTGGCCACCTCTTCAGCAGAAGCAGAGTACATTTCAGCATGGGAAGCAGCATGTGAAATTGTTTGGTTGCGCCGAATTTTGCAGGACTTGGGCATTTCTCAGGCAGAAGCTACATCATTATTCATTGACAGCCAGTCAGCCATCAAACTTGCCAAGAACCCATTTTTTCATTCAAATACAAAGCATGTGGACACCAAGTATCATCATATCAGATCTCTCATTGCCAAAGATGTCCTCAAACTAGTTTATTGTCCTTCCGAAGATCAGATCTCCGACATTTTCACGAAACCGCTTGGCAGAATAAAATTTACTAAGTTCAGGGATGAACTTGGTATCTGTTGTAATGTATCTTTGGATCATAGGGGGGAATGTTAGATGATCCAAAAATAATTTATTATCATAGGTTATAAAATTGAAATAAAATAATTATTAATTTAAGAAATTAAATTAATAATTATTATTCTAGAATGATTAATTATTTAATGGAGACAATTAGAAATTAGTATATTGTTGTAACAAGATATGACTCTCCAAATGTGTCGTATCTTAAGCTCTATTTTAGGAGATTAGTTAACTAGTTGGTTTGAATAACATTTAATGTAAATGGACACTTGTTATTTAATAAGTGATCCATAATTAGAGGTAGTTAGGACATGGGGCTTATAAATATCTCATTGCAAGAGTGTTTGGTTGTTCAGGTGTAAACTCTTGCAAATCAATTATGTAATTTTTTTTTTTCTGATTAATAAAATTACTTGTCTGAGGACACTTCTGCCATTATTGGCAAACAGATCAACATGCATGTGAGTGAGGGAATTTTCCAGTTGGGCGAACGTCTGTGCAAAAAAGTTTCATGCATGCAACAACAATGAGATAACAACGAAAACTAAAATAGAGCTAGGAAAAACTAGTACACATGTAAATGAAAACAAGTATTCAAAGAAATCAATCAAAAAACACTCACACAAGCAAATACACAAAATGTGATAGAAATGTTGAAAAAGACAAGTTGAGGCCACTTACCCGTGAATAGATGAGTTAGATGTGTCGAAGGGTCCTGGATATGTTATGGGATGTCAGAGCTCCATGATCGATGTGAATGAATGAGATTTGATGTGTCGAATAAATAAGTTTTGTCTCATGGCGTGCATGCCAAAAATCTAGGAAAAAACGACACTTAGAGGGAAACTTCTAAAACAACTTTGCATGTAACTTTTGTCTACTAAAAATAGATCCCCGAATCATGGGACACCTTTTGAATGTTTCCTCTTGCTATTCCAGGAAGAGCAAGTCATGCATGCATGCAAGTCAAGTTTCCTTGGTCCTGGGTGGAATTGGTCAACTAGACTACTCATGCGTGCAGTTGCTCAACTGCTTGGGAGAAATGTGCATTTCTGGTTGGGAGCTGGGTTGACTGCCCAGAAGGTTTGCGCAAGTTCTGGGCAGAGCAGCTGACTGTTTCCCATATTTACGCAAATTTTAGGTTGAGTAGCCCTGTTGGGGAAATTTGTGCAAATCATGCTGGGAGTGCTGACTAGCAAGATTGCGCAATCCTGGAGCCCAGTAGTCTACCAGAGAGGATTTCACAATTTCTAGAGGGAAGGCTAGTTTCCCTCTAGAAATGCGCAATTTTCAAGGGGAAGCCACTCAGCCTACAACTGGACCAAGTCTGGGTGAACAACCTGTGAGGGGAATGGATCAACTGTGATTGACACACTGCCTATGTATGAGGAAAACACTGAAGCTTGAGTACATGACGAAGTAAAACAAAGTGTTGTGTAAGGTTGGTAGGGAGGCTCCAAAATAGGCTAAGACAAAAATTTGGAGGGTGTTTGTAGCCGCTACAACTCTTTCTAAAGTCAAATAAATGTGTGTTCCTAGGATCTTATATCAAGTGGAAGTTTACCAAATTTTTGGTTGCTAAATATTGATATATTATCAATTGATACATTCCCACAACATCTCTTTCTGCAATTAGAAAAGAGATAAATAAACTATTGGGAGAGGGGTGACTAGAATGTCATGATTTGTTTTTTAGAATCTTAAGAGGGTTGCACTCTTGATTATTTCACATTGTGCCATCTCTGCACACTTAGTTCAAGGCATATTCAATACCAAAAACAATTGAGTTTTTCAACGGAGACAGGTTTCCAGCCTATTGGAGTACTCTTTGTTACATGCAAAGTAACATGGTAGATGTTATTTGTCATTATTCTCTTGGGATGGGTTTATATAACATATCTAAAGTATTTTTTAAACACATCAAGGGAACCAATTCATTTCGATTAAATTACAATGACACCTATTATTCACACTTTCTCTGAAACACTTTCTAGAGTTACAATACTTCGAGCTTCTGACTACGAAGAAATATTCAAGTATATTAATGTTGAGTTGTTCAACACATATGTATTCATCATTTTCTATATTATTACTGCCAATGGATGGTTTGACTTCCATATTGAGAGTATTGGTACGATCATTTTATGCTCATCTGAATTGTTTTTGGTTATCCTTCCATAAAGTATCATACAACTTGAAGTTGTGGGGTTATTCCTCTCTATATATGATACTTATAATCTATATTCATGATGTTATAATATAATTTACACTTACCAGTCCTTTTATGCTGCTAACCATATCTTGGATAGGCCAGTGGGAATGTGATTCTGTCACTTAAGCGCTGCACAAGATCTCCCATACAATAACATAAGAAAATTCAAACAAATTGATAACCATATAGTGTTTTATTACACATGAGAAAACACAGGTTATGGATAAATAAACAATCTTTCGATCTACCAAAACACATGGGTTAAAGAAAATTTGTAAATAACCAATTTAGAAAATTTCCATAAGTATCATATTATCAATAGACAACATATGTCTCTTCAAAAAATCTAAACTCAGTTGTATTTGGATAATCTTGCTGATAATTTATATTTATAGGGAATTTGCATGTATAGGCTAGTATCAGAGGGCATTCTTTTGTATAGAACCCTCTTGATGTAGAAGTATCAATGTCAAAATGTTAGACCAATCATTTGTTTTTCTGAAAAGAATGAACTTATACCTTTTCATTCTTAATATAAATTGTTATGAAAATCATTTCAGCTAAAAAGGGAGGTCTGCTAATTAACTAGAACCAAGGGATAAGAATACAAAGATTTTCAAACTCTCATGGAAGTCATTTAATCTAAAAGAGGAGGTCTGGTAATTGGATTGCACTGAGAAAAGACTATAAAGTTTTGTCATGATGCAATCTTTCTTGAGAAATATAGTATTGTAAAGCATACATGTTTGAAACTTGTCAATAATAATAGGAAATCATGAAACAAAAGATCTCAGCAAAAAAAAATATAGCAGAAAAATATATTTGTTTTTTTCTTGAAATAATGCATCTTCTGAATAACATTATTGTGATGATCTTACGAAATTTTGTCATTTTGACCTGAAAGCTAGGACCGACCTTTCATGGCCATTCCCACATGCTAGTAACACAAAAGTTTTGAATGCATTAATCTAGGCAATAGCATTATGTGTGTGCTACTTGTATCCACATTTTCCTACCAACTTCTTGTTCCTTTAAGAGATTCCATCCATTGAGGCAGGGGGGGTATTCCATTGCTAGAATAGCCCATAGTACTAACCAAGGTCTCAAAAGGTCTTTCCAGGGATATTGGAAAAAAATTACCTGAGCAGAGCTACCTGGATAAAAGATTCAGAACCAACCCATCTTCCTAAATATTTCCATATACATTTTCTCAAGCAATGTATCAAGCAATCTCTCTCACTCACACACATGGCATAGACAAGACATGATAAAAGTTCATAAATGTGTAGAAATTGTTAAGCTTTTGTGACCAAATTTTCATTCATGGTTCCATTCAATTAATATTTAAAATAAAAAGAAAACTTTCATGAACATGATCAGCTGATTTCATGCCATTTTTTAGAAATAAAGGGACGCTTAAATGGTAAAAATGCAGATGAAAATGGGCATAGGGGCCAGAAGTAGATAGTTCTGAAGGTCTCTATCTCTGTTAGCCTTTTTTATTATCGAACCAAAATATACAATTAAGGGAAACCCATCATTCTGATTCAGATGCCAACATAGATGTTATTATTAATGGGGATCCTCATCAGTCTGGATGATTGGTCATCCACTACTATAAATGCAGAGAAAGAACAAGCAAGCAATGTTGGGTACATATGATTCCCATAAACTTACTAATTTAACTGAGTAGGTATCGTTTTGGCATGCCTTGTATTGATGATACACTGCTATTTTCCAATTATAGTTGTCTGCAGTGCATCTCATTTGCCCATACCACTAGTCGCTCCACCCCAACAGGTCCTTGATTCTCTAAAGAACACCAGCTTGTCGCGATTGATCCAAAGATCCAAGATAACAATTATCGTTAATTGTTAACCAATTGCATAACCACAAAGATGACAAGGAATCCTGCCAACAACTATTCGATGATGAAAACCCTGATTTCCCCTTCCTCCGTTTATGCTACGATGGGAGCCCTGCCACCCCCCATTCCACACGCCTCTTATTTTCACAGGCATCTTTCTCTCTCAACCTTAACACAATTTTTCTCTTTCTCCTCCCCTAAATAGGTATAGACTAATGCAACAATTACACTGCCATAATCCTCTACATCAAACCCATATCATGGTTAGTATAAATATAAAGTCATAAACAACCAAAAAAACCTTCAGATCTCATACAATATTATTAACAATCTAGGCAGAGACCGAGACAAGAATTTGTCATTGCCAGTTGAGGAGGAGAATTTGTTCCTGCTGCTTCTTCACTACTTCGAAACAAAACCCAAAGCATTGTTTCCTACTCCTACTAAGGGATTTTGCCTGCTCGTGTCTGAAGTTTCTCATCATCATTGGAGTGAAACCTACAACATGGAAATCGGTGAAATGAATTATAAAGAAATGAAGAAATCGAATTGGGCAAATTGTAAAGTATTTCCTCAAAGGGTCACCCGCTTGACCTCCCTCGCAACCTGTCAAGTGCATCACCATAAGGTAAATTAATCAAAATTCGAGGGAGATGGAAATAAAAAACAGAGAAACCTTAGAGAAACCCTAGAGAAACACTCGACTATTGGTGGTCCAAAACCTCTGTAAAATGTGAAAAAGAATTTGAGAACCCTAACCCTCTTCCATTGTTGGATGTTTGTGCTAACGTTTTGAACAATAAATGTTCAATGTTGAGTCATTCCAAACAATGGTTTTTGGATCTCCAGCGACTATGATGATCCAAGAATTGAAATTCTTTTAATCTTGTAACACACAAGATCAATGATACACAATGAGACACAATGGCATGTAGGGAAGTTCTTCCCAATGGTACGCCTTACAGTGTAATTAATGAAAAATATTTAAATTTTAAATCTTATAATTCGCACACACTTCATTTTACTCATATTAATTAAATTTTCTCTCAAAAAATTATTTTGTGATATTTTAACTTTTAATAATATCATATAATTAATTTTCATACCCCTTATTTAAGAATATCATATATTTTTCATATTTTTAAAATAACAAAATAATTAATAATTAGATTAATATAATTATTTTTTATCTATCAAATTTTAATAATATTATATAATTATATTTTTTATGTTTTGGTTTTTAATAATATTATGAGTTTTTTATTATATATATATATATATATATATATATATATATATATATATATATATATATATATCGGCAATATTCATAATTAACTGTTACTTTAAAAATGAATAATTTATTAAAAAATAAATTTCATCAATAACATAGAAAATTTACAAAACCTTTCATATTACTATGTAGAAATAAGAGTTTGATTACATAGAACTTACAACGTTTCAACAAATTTATTGAAGTTTATATCTTAATAATTAAAGCAAACTTATTATAATATCGTTGGGAAATAGATTATATATAAGAGTACAATCTTAATTTTTAAGATAAGCATATTAAATATAAAATTATTTTAAGAGTCAAATTTAATCTTCATTCAATAATTTAAAAGAGAGAGTGATATGTGATCTTTATTCAATCAGGCTAAAACACTGACAGTGAAATGTGATCATTATTTACGAAGAGTTTTGACGTCTTTTTTAAGTGAAGAATTGAATTGTAAAAATTAAGTACAACTACTTTGTAAAACCTTTTAGGATTGAGGATATACCTTGTAATTTTCACATAAAGAACTAACTAATAATGTCGATAATTAAAAAAACTCTAAATTGTTTTATTAGGTGTTGTTTTCATAATCAATATACTTTTGACATCAACTGAATCCAACTTCTTTATTAATTAATAAATAAATGGTTTCAAAAGATGATATGAAAATATAGTATTTATAATTGATAGTAAAATATATTTTTTGTTATTAACACATTTTTGTTGTAGATTTATGATGAGCCCCAATTTTTGGTAACAATTTGGGCTCATTTGGCCTACTTACCTTGCTCAACCTTTCATCTTTTATCACTTATGCATTCATTTCTTGGTATATTCGTGTTATTTGTAGGAAGAAGGGCAAGCATTATATCTATGTGGCTAATACATGATGATTTCAGGTTTTTTGGCATTAAAGGGAGCAAAAACCATGCAGAAGGAGATAAGGAGACATCAAAGGTGGCATTGCAGGTTTATAGGGAGGTTGTCTACAGCTTTAAATAACCTCCCTCGTGATCTCCACCCTAACTCCGAGCTCCAACAGCTCTCCCCACCGAGCTTAAAGGCAGCCAACGGGTTCTACAGGAACAACAGTTTACAGCAGTTTAACTTTCAGTTGGACATCCAAGCTCCACGTATTGAGGAAGCCAGCTGGATCCTCATCATGTATAAATATTAAGGCCGTAGCCTTTGATAGGAGCTTTTTGAACGTTTGAACTACTGTTGCAATTTCTAAGCATGAGCTACAGCTCGGTTTTTTTGCTTTTTGTAAGCCAGTTTTGGCATGATGTTAGATTCATGATTATTCAATAAAGGCAGGCAGCTTTGGATTCAATTCTGAGTTTTTAAGGGAGCTATAGCTCTCAGGTTAGGGCCCAACCTGAGAGCAATAGACCTCCTCTTCCTTGTATTGTTACTTGTCTTTCCTTTTAGCACTTTATTCCTCTGTTTTGACATGCATTTAGAAATTACAGTCTGCTGATTTGATATCCTTTATGTGATTGAGTAGGATTAGTTTACAGTTCAAGTGTTTTAGTTGCTTAGATTAGAGTAGGAGGATCAGCATTCATTAGAGCTCCAAGAAAAGGTTGATAGTACACTCACTGCCATCTCTGTTTAGAGATTGGGGGTGTAGGCCGTACCAACCACCAAAAAAACGCAGTCTTATACTCTCATTCAAGCTGCAACACAGTCATTTCAATTGTAGATCCATCCATGCATTCTAATCTTGAGCAGTACTTCTCCATTCCAACTCCATGCATGATTTTCCTCTGAAGTTTACATTGTTGTTCGTTGATTTAATAACACAGTTAGGATAGGTTGATGAATTCTCGGTTTTGTGCATATTTGTTTCCTTTACACTGCGTTGCATCACTCTGTTATCCTCTTCTTCTTCTCAAACGCGCTAAAGCCACCTACCCAACCTCTGTTCAGCTCGTTTGCCTTCCAACTCTCTACTGTTCACGTAGCTCCATCTTTTTGGACTTTTCATTGCTTCCACCCTTCTATCCACCAACCAACTGTACCCATTCTTTCCTCATCTCATATCTCTGTACCTGAGCCATCATAATCTCCATTTCCATCCTACCTACCTACCCATACAAATCCTCCACTCCTCCATCACCCAAAACTCCAACCACAGAACATCCTGTAGAAGTTAGCAGACTTCCTGTAGAAATCCCGAGCTTCTTGTAGGATCTCCTGCAGACATCCTGTAGAAGCCTGCAAACTCGGTTGCCGAGCACCTGAACGTTGTGGATTTCTGTGGAACGACGTTAGGGATCCCCTGGAACCTCTCCTAGCCCTCCTGACCTTTCCCAAGCTTTCTTTCCCTTCGAACCACCCCTGCACAGTCAAACCCTAATAAGAAACAAAATCATAATAACTCCAACCACTTAAGCAAAAATACAAAAACAATGTTCTTTTCAGTAGAAGTAGCTTAAATTCATGCATATTAGATCACTAGAAGTAATAGCATCATTTCTATAAGTTTGCACTCCCACCATTGCGTCATAGAGATTAGACTAGTCAGATTAGGGTTTACTAGGGTTTCCCTATTTTGTTGGCTTTCAGTTCATTATTGCAAAGTAGGTTAATTTCCATTGAGATAGCCTTCGTCCATCATTTAGAAAGCTTATTCTGAGAGCATATAGAAGTTGGCTTGAGCCCTAGCGGACTTGTGCCAGCTGACCAAGTGACAGCTGCTACAAGAGCTAGTACTTGTGCATACAGCACCGTCGCTTCCAAGTTTGTTACGAACTACCAGGTTGATAAAATTAGAGATAGGGAGCTCCAGAAGTTATAGCATTATTGCTACAATACTGGAGCCCACCATCTTTTTGGCGCCGTTGCCGGGGAAGCGTCAGAGTATTAGTAATTGTTGCTTTTCTTCTATTTTCTTACTCTTGCCTTCTGCTAAGTAGTTTATTTCATTTCCATTCTGCAAAAGTAGCATAGACTTTTCCTGCTTTCATAGATTAGCATTTCCTGCTTTCATAGATTATCATTTCCTTTCTGCAATTTCATTCCTGCAAGCGTAGACTAGCATTTCCATTCCTGCAATTTCATTTAAGCTTAGTAGATTAGTTCTTTCCTGCTTTCAATTTAATTCTGCATCTTTATAGTTAGTTGTAGATCAATCTGTTTCAGTTTTGCAGGTACCACAGAAAAAAACAAAAGCAAAAAAAAAAAAATAGTCTTTCCATTTCATGCCTCGTAGGAATCGAGATAAGACAGGCAAATTCTTACCCAACACCCCCACCACATCACTGAGTCACCCTTCTCTCTTCTTCGGTGACGGTGATCCAGAAGAACCTATAGGTGAACCTCCTGAGATATACGAAGATCCTATAGCAGAAGAAGAATTAGAGACCATCCCATCTGAAGCTATGGCTGACAATAGAAGAGAAGATGAGAGAATAGAAGGTGCATTCCCCATCTGAGAGACCAATGGAGAGATGAAAATGAAGAACATTAGCCCCTCCACTTTACCTCACTTCCATGGACTGACTACTGAAGATCCTGATACCTTCCTGTTTGAGTTTGTTGTCCTTTGTAGAACCTATGACTATACTGAAGATGAGCAGAAGCTGAAACTCTTCCCTTCCACTCTTAAGGATGCAGCATTACGCTGGTTCATGGGCTTACCTGGGAATAGTATCACTACTTGGGCTCAGATGCAGCAAGCTTTCAATACCAAGTACAGGGATTACTGTAGGTCCAAGGAAACCAAGGGGGAAATCTTTCGGATGACCATGGGAAGTGATGAGTCCTTAGAGGATAACAGGAGAGGTTCCAACTTAGCTATAAGCGGGCTAGGTGCACACTTGACCCTGAATCCCTCAAGTTGGTCCTGCTCCGAGGAGTTCCTGAAGACCTCTTAGATACCCTTCACATGTTAGCTGGGGGGGACATTTACCAACTGCCTTATGAGGACATCAAGACTGTGTTTAGAAACCACTCCAGGGCAGCTCAGAAACAAGGTAGAGGAAACCTCCTCTCAACTGGTGTCCCTTTCTCCAAACATGAGTTTGCAAATCAATTGGAAGATCTTAAGAGTGAGGTGAGATAGACCATTGCCATGTAGCTGGACACATTCAGGATCCAGCAGAAGAAGGAAGAAGCTGAGAGAGCCTTGGCTATCTTTTGCCCTAGATGTACCAGGAGACACCCTAAGAACGAATGTCCATTGCATTCGGTTGAAGTGTGTTTCGTTTGTGAGGAGGACCATCCCACAAACCAATGTCCAACCTTACCTAGATTTAAAGCCATGTACCAAGGGACAGAAGCTCCCCCTGAACCTCTCTATTACCTCAACCAAAGGAGGCCACAAGGACCTAGACCTTACCAGCAGGGGATGCAAGGGGCACCTCAAGCTTATTACAACCCCAACCAATCGACTCCTATGCCTTCCTGGGGTCCCCCTGCTCATCCTTCTTGGTCTATGCCTCCTCCATGGTCTTACCCACCTCAGTACCCTACTCAACCCTCTACTCATTCCTATCACTCACATGCCCAGCCACAGCCTCAGTGGAATGCACCTCAGTCGGGGTGGAGGCCCCAGTACAACACTCCTCCTGCCATTTTGCCTCCACCACCAGTTCAATCTCAACCCTTACCTCCTACTCCTCCAAGGAAACCTCAAATACCTGCTCAACCGAACCCGAACCCCAACAATAGACAGGCCCAACAGGTATACACTAGGGAAACATCATGCCCTACTTATGTTGTGGAGATCCAGGAGATCAATCTTCGATCTGGAAAGACTCTTCCGGATCGCCAACCTCCTCCCCCAGAGGATGAGGAAGATAAACAGGAAAGTGAACCAAAGGCTATTCCACCCTTTCCTTAGAAACTAACCGCCACCACACAACCCAACCCAGAGGAGGATGAGCTTCTGGGTGAGCTCAAGCAGTTGTGTGTGAAAATACCACTTCTCCAAGCCATCAAGGATGTGCCAATATACAACAAACTGGTTAAGGAAAAGTGTTTCAAACACCCAGGCAGGCGAAAGAGAGATGCTTCAACCATCAATGTCTTAGGACAACTGTCTGACCTTATGTTAGGACAAGTCATCTACCCAAAGTATCTAGATCCTGGGAGTCCTGTAGTAGATGTCCACATCAATGGCATCATCATACCTCACACTTTGATTGATTTGGGGGCTGCCATTAATGTGATGACCAGGGATACCATGCTCAAACTCAATCTTCAGGGTTCCTTGAGGAAGACCTCGATAGTTCTGCAACTTGCAGATCGCTCCACTGTGACTCCCGAAGGGATTGTGGAGGATGTCTTGGTCTCTGTCGACTCTTGGGAATACCTTGCAGATTTCTTGGTTCTGCAACCCAAGGCAAAGCTTACTGGATATCCTCTTATTTTGGGAAGGCCTTGGTTAGCCACTGCAGATGCTTACATAAGTTGTTGTGTAGGAAACATGACCATGAAAAATGGTCCTATGTCCAAGCAGCTAGTCCTATATCCTCCTGCCCAACCTTCCTTAGAGCATGACTTACCACTTTGGTTGGAGGAAGGAGAAGAGGATGAAGTGTACTCAACACCTTTGTGCACCCTAGATACCACTAGAAGGGACCCCCCAATCGAGGATGACTTGATTGAGACCTTGATCCAGAATCCACCTTCCAGTGCACTATCCTTAGAAAAATTGGTGGAGGATGCCCAAGCCAGCACCTTAGTGGATCTTTGTACGACCAACCCTGTCACTCCCAGAGTCAAGAATGTGGAGTTCGGCCCTGAGAGAACGTTAAAGATCAGCTCCTCCCTATCTCCTTCCCAGGAAAAGGAGCTGTGTAGCCTGTTGGCCAGTCACCTAGATGCTTTTGCTTGGAGCTATAAGGAGATGAAAGGAGTCCATCCCTCGGTCTGTACCCATCACATATACATCAAAGAGGATTGTAAACCGGTGAGGCAACCTCAGAGGAGAATGAATCCAGCCCTTAAGGACATTGTCAAGGAAGAATTGCAAAAACTGTTGGATGCCGGATTCATTTACCCCATCTCAGATAGTGAATGGGTGTCCCCTCTGGTGTTGGTTCCCAAGAAAAATGGGAAATGGAGAATCTGTGTGGACTACTGAGAACTGAACAAAGCTACCAAGAAAGACCATTTCCCTCTACCTTTCATAGATCAAGTGTTGGATGGACTGGCAGGAAAGAAGTTCTTCTCTTTCCTGGATGGGTTTAGCGGGTACAACCAGATTCAAATCAGCCCCGAAGACCAAGATAAGACCACCTTCACTTGTCCTTGGGGTACATTTGCCTACCGAGTTCTTCCCTTTGGGCTATGCAATGCTCCTGCTACCTTCCAGAGAGCTGTCTTGAGCATCTTCTCGGAGCTAGTCCATGATGCAGTGGAAATCTATATGGATGACTTCACTCCTTATGGGGCCAACTTCCAAGAAGCATTGTCCAATCTGGGAAAAGTCCTAACCAAATGCATTGAGATGAACCTGTCCCTTAGTCCTGAAAAATGTGAATTCCTGATGACTGAAGGGACCGTGCTAGGCCATACCATTTCTTGCCAAGGGTTACAGGTGGATCCTAACAAAATTGCTCTCATCAAGAAGGTTCCACCTCCTCAAAAGGTAAGGGATGTTCGGAGTTTCTTAGGATTAGCAGGGTATTACAGGAGATTCATTAAGGACTTCAGCAAGCTAGCCTCGCCATTGTTTGGCTTGTTGGCAAAAGATGTGGAGTTTAAGTGGACTGATGATTGTCAGAGGGCTTTGAATGAATTAAAGGACAAGTTAGTGTCAGCCCCAATCCTGAGAGGTCCAAACTGGGCCCTACCTTTCCACATCCACACTGATGCCTCGAACAAAGCCATAGGTGCAGCTTTAGGACAAGTTGAACAAAAACTTCCATATGCCATTTACTTTGTTAGTAAAAACTTGTCCAAAGCTGAACTGAATTACACTGTAACTGAGAAAGAGTTTTTGGCTGTGGTCCATGCACTGAACAAGTTCCGACACTATATCACTGGCTATCAAACATTTGTACATAAATACCATGCTGCGATTAGATATTTAATGAATAAACCAGAGGTGAATGCTCGTATTATTAGATGGTTACTTTTGTTGCAGCAGTTTGATTTGACCATTGTTGACAAACCAGGTAAAGAAAATGTTGTTGCTGACTTTTTATCTAGATTGGATTTGTCTGCAGATGAGGATGGAACAGTGGATGACCAGATGCTCGATGAACATCTGTTTGCTATCTCAGCACTCTCTCCATGGTTTGCTAATATAGCAAACTACCTTGTTTCAGCACAGTTCCCTCCACACCTATCTTCAAGAGAGCAGAGCAGAATCATCAGAAAAAGTGCCTCGTTTACTTGGATCGGGGGCAATCTGTTCAAGCTTGGCCCTGATCAGATCTTAAGGCATTGTGTAAGGGAGGAGGAAGTCTTTGATATCCTCCTCACTTGTCATGATGGGCCTTGTGGAGGACATTTTGCAGCAAAGAGAACTGCCTTCAAGATCCTGCAGGCAGGCTACTATTGGCCCACACTTCATCAAGGTGTCAGAAGATATATCAGCCAATGTAACCAATGCCAAAGAATGGGGAAAACGACTCAAAGGGATGAGATGCCTCTCCAACCTCAAGTGACTCTTGAGCCATTTGAGAAGTGGGGTATGGACTTTGTGGGTCCAATCAACCCTCCTTCGAGGCAAAGGTCCTACATCATTGTGTGTACTGACTACCTGACAAAGTGGGCAGAGACTAAAGCAATCAAAGCAGCAACAGAAGAAAAGGTGGCCGAGTTCTTAAGAGAAAACATCTTCTACAAGTTTGGCTACCCAAGAGAGCTGGTCACCGATCAAGGGAGCCAGTTCACATCCAACCTAGTTGAAGATCTACTAGCTCATCACAAGATCAAGCATAGGACTTCCACCCCCTATCACCCTCAAGCAAATGGGCAGGTGGAAGTCACCAATAGAGCAGTAGAAGGGATCTTGACTAAAGTGGTGAGTAGCAGCAGAAAAGACTAGGCAGATCACCTGGTTGAGGCCACATGGGCTTACAACACAACCTGGAAGACCACCACCGACTTCACACCCTATGAGCTGGTCTATGGGAAGAAAGCTTTGCTGTCCATTGAGTTCGAGTACAACACTTTGAGGATGGCAGCTTAGCTAGATCTAGATCTCATCCATGCACAACAAGAAAGGTTATTGCAGCTGAATGGACTGGATGAGCACCGAATGCAGGCCCTCCTTCACTCGGAAGTGGTTCAACTTCAGAGAAAGGTGTGGCATAACCAACATCTCCATGACAAGCAATTTCAGCCGAGAGATTGGGCCTTATTGTATGACTCCAGATACAAAGATTTCAAGGGGAAGCTGAGAACCAGATGGCTAGGACCATATGCTGTGGAAAAATGTCATGAGAATGGATCTGTTCTTATTCGGACCATTGATGAGGAAGCCATCCACATGCTTGTCAATGGGCATCGATTGAAAATCTACAGGAAGCCTCTCTCAAGACAAGAGTTCATCAAAACTATGGAGAAATCAGTGTTGGTCATAGAGAAGGGTTCTGCCTCTCCTTTGGGCATACCCTGAAAGATCTAAAGAAAAAAAAGTAATAATAATAATAATAAAGATCCTTGGGTGAAAACCTTTCTGAGGCGCCTAAGGCAGGTGGTAGGGGTGAAAACCTCATTGAGGCGCCCCTATTGTCTTTCATAAAAAAAAAAAAAGAGATTTGAAAAAAGATCCTTGAGTGAAAACCTCTCTGAGGCGCTTAAGGCAGATGGCAAGAATGAAAACCTCATTGAAGCGCCCCTGTTATCTTTCAAAAAAAAAAAAAAAAAAAAACAAGGTCAGCAAAATTCATAATGTAAAGTTGCATGCAGGTTGCAGGTGTTCTATGGAGGAGAGGAAGCCTCTCAACTCAAAGCCAAGGATCCTTATCATGCTGTTAGGAGACCTCACAAGCACCTCCTCCAAGAATACTCATTTTCTCCAAGGTATGTGCAATTTTATCTCGGCTTAAGTCTTCTACAGGAAGACGCAGATTTTCTACAGGAAGGTGCAGACTCTCTACAGGAAACGCAACCTTTCTACAGGAAGCTCTGTATTTCTACAGGAAACTTCCTGTATAAGTTTAGGACGGCCCAGAATCCATCTTATGAGGAGATCTAATGACTAAGGATCGGTTTGGACGCATGCAAGCTATTGTTATCTCCCTTGCACATTGTTGTCACCTCGTCCTGCCATCTTTGTCGACATGCAACGAAGTTACCTGCACCAGCAAAGCAGATCGATAAGTTATCAAGAAAAAGCAATTTTTAAATGAAAACACGTTGAGATCTCATACCATATCCATCCCAGTCATCCAGAAGCCCTGGGAGCGTGATCGGGAGGCCAGATCCTTCGTCGTGCAGCATACACCCAAGGAGGAAGAACTGTTACAAGACATCCCGCGGGAGTCCTGTAACAGTTAAGCCCGCTAGAGTGTATACTATTCACAGCGTTGGCTATATGCAATGAAAGCGGACGCATGCAGCCAAGCATCAACTCCATCGTCGGCAACCTGTAAACGTAAACCTCCGGGCCTGTGAAAATTCACCAGCAGCAGATAGATCCATTCATCATCGTCCAAAACCCGAAAAATCGTGTTGCAGCCGCGCAGGTAAGTGTCTCGACCCTTTCTTCCGTCAGATCGCATGAATTTTACTTTGAATTGTTTGCAAAGTGTAAAGTGAATGGGTTGAGCGGCTGTATGGCCAGTTGACTGGCCACGTCGACCGGTTAATGGTCCAGTCAGATGTTTGGGTGGCGGCCGTGACAAAAGGAATGATCAGCACACACGTGAGAAAAATCCCCGTCGGAAAAAACGGATTTAGCAAAAGAAACGGCGGCGGATCTGCTGGAGGGATGATGCGGTAGTAAGTGAACGCACAGACAAATGATGGAACGACGTCATCCAACGGTCCGGCGGGGACAGCTCACCCCCGCGCCACGAATTCCGCCGATTCAAATCTAATCGGCTAGATTGGCTGCATGCATTTATCATTCGCCGTTTGAACCTCGAGTAAACATTTGGATCCCTCTGCAGTTCGAAACTCCGACCCTTTGGCTATCAGAACGGCTGTGAAGCACCACCGAGAGCACAGACCAACTGCAGTCTTCCCCAGGAATCACGCGCTGCTCCTACAGGAAAGCTGCTCCTACAGGAAAGCTGTTTCTACAGGAAGGCGGGTTCCTCACGTAAAAAGGTGGCAGATAAAAAGGTAACCTTGAACTCTCCATGCAATTGGTTTTTAAAAGTGGCAGAATCGTCGTCTACAGTCTGGTCGTAGAAAGTTGTTGCAAGTGTTGTCTGCTGTGCATAGACTGTCGTTCTATAGGATGTCAGTGAATTAAACTGTGTTAAGGTCCTCAGGGATAAGTTTTGTGGATTATTTGCACGACGGAAGCGTAATTCTACGCTCTGTCCCAATAAGCTAAACTTCCTCCGCATTCGCCACCTCTAGCAATAGTTTTTATCATGCCGGGTGGGTTTATTAGATGGGAACCCACTGATTCATCAAAGTTAAGAGAAAACCAGGAGGTGGTGGAGCTCTTCACACGAGCGCAATGGATATCCTTTTGTGACAAGTTGCAGGGTTATGACGACGAAGTGGCAGAAGAATTTTTACAAGCTTTGAGGCCGAAATCCAAAACATTGGCCACCATGAACTTTAGGGGCCTAAGCCTCAAGCTCACCCCGCAATATATCAGTCGAATTACTGAACTTCCGATGGGTTTGCCATGGGATAAGGAAGAAAGGAAGTTGAGCCAGCAGGCAAAGAAAGAATTCTTTCCACTTGAGGAGGAATTCACGGAGGACAAAAATGGGGTGCGTAGAACCAGTTTGCTGCCACCATGGAATGAGGTTAGCCTACAGATCATGAAGTATATAGCCTGTGAAGGTCGTTTCAGCATTGTGTACGGGTATCACTTCAGGTTGCTCACTGAATTGAGACACCAGATTGATCTTCCTGTAGAAAACAAACTGAGCATTCCTTATTTCCTGCTACAGTCTCTAATTGAGTGTGCCACAAAGTTAAAAGAAGGCATACCAGATCAGGTAGCCCACCATGGATTGATCAAACTTCTCGTGGAGGATGCGCTTCATTCATATAAGGTTCCCCTCTCATGGGAAGCATTCAGAAATTTGACAAGAGATGGAGACATAAGGATGCTGACCGAGGAAAGTGGTTCCTCCAGCAGTGAGGAAAAAGAAGCAGTGGCTGCGGAAAAGAAAGAAATAGGCCAGAAGACGCCGACCACAGTGCATAAGAAAGAACAAAGGAGGAAGCACGAGAAAAAGAATGCTGAGGAAAAAGGTGACACACCCATCTTGTCAGCAAGAGAGAATAGGTTGCAGAGCAGAACGGACAAAGCTGAGAAGGTCCACATCAGCACAAGTACCTCATCAGCACCCGCAACCAAACCAAAAAGCAAAACCCATGCAGCAAAGCAAGCCAAGGTGGCGACACCTGTGTCTACAGGAAAGCAGAAACAGGCTTCTATAGGAAGCCCGAAAACAGAAAAAGGGTCTTCTACAGGAAGCCCAAAAATTATTGAAAAAGGGGCTTCTACAGGAAGCCCGAAAATTACCAAAACAGGGTCTTCTACAGGAAGCCCTGGAAAGGAGAAACCCAAGGAGAAGAAAGCTGATATTCGTGAAAGGGAGGTAGCAGTTGTGTTGGCCGCCTTCAGCACGCCACCTAAGCCAAAAGAAAAGAGAAAGAGGGAGACCCCTCTATACTCTGAAGTTCGAAGAAGTTCGAGAATAAAGACGGGCAAGCCACAGCCCCCATCCAGCAGACAAGTCACTACAGGGGATGCCCCTACTTCACCCAGTGAGAGGTCCCCCTCGAAGATATCGGTCACCTACGAGAAGGGGAGCCCAAAAGCAACTACTTGGAAAAGAAGGATAGACCAATCGGCTTCAAAAGCCCGGCTCAAGGTCAAGGAAACAGAGAAGAGGGAAGGAGCGGCACCCTCATCGCCACCAAGGGAAGAACAGGAAGGAGCGGCACCCTCATCGCCACCAAGGGCAGAACAGGCAGAGCCACCAAGAGTAGGAAAGAAAGAGCGTATTCCGGAGCCTAGTTCTCGGCCAAGGACAAGGAGCTGGGGCAAAATTTCTCAAGGATGAGCAAATATTTTAGCTGGGGGGTGATGATGAGCCCCAATTTTTGGTAACAATTTGGGCTCATTTGGCCTACTTACCTTGCTCAACCCTTCATCTTTTATCACTTATGCATTCATTTCTTGGTATATTCGTGTTATTTGTAGGAAGAAGGGCAGGCATTATATCTATGTGGCTAATACATGATGATTTCAGGTTTTTTGGCATTAAAGGGAGCAAAGACCACGCAGAAGGAGACAATGAGACAGCAAAGGTGGCATTGCAGGTTTATAGGGAGGTTGTCTACAGCCTTAAATAACCTCCCTCGTGATCTCCACCCTAACTCCGAGCTCCAACAGCTCTCCCCACCGAGCTTAAAGGCAGCCAACGGGTTCTACAGGAACAACAGTTTACAGCAGTTTAACTTTCAGTTGGACAGCCAAGCTCCACATATTGAGGAAGCCAGCTGGATCCTCATCATGTATAAATATTAAGGCCATAGCCTTTGATAGGAGCTTTTTGAACGTTTGAACTACTGTTGCAATTTCTAAGCACGAGCTACAACTCGGTTTTTTTTCTTTTTGTAAGCCAGTTTTGGCATGATGTTAGATTCATGATTATTCAATAAGGACAGGCAGCTTTGGATTCAATTCTGAGTTTTTAAGGGAGCTATAGCTCTCAGGTTAGGGCCCAACCTGAGAGCAATAGACCTCCTCTTCCTTGTATTGTTACTTGTCTTTCCTTTCAGCACGTTATTCCTCTGTTTTGACATGCATTTAGAAATTACAGTCTGCTGATTTGATTTCCTTTATGTGATTGAGTAGGATTAGTTTACAGTTCAAGTGTTTTAGTTGCTTAGATTAGAGTAGGAGGATCAGCATTCATTAGAGCTCCAAGAAAAGGTTGACAGTACACTCACTGTCATCTCTGTTTAGAGATTGGGGGTGTAGGCCGTACCAACCACCAAAAAAACGCAGTCTTATACTCTCATTCAAGCTGCAACACAGTCATTTCAATTGTAGATCCATCCATGCATTCTGATCTTGAGCAGTACTTCTCCATTCCAACTCCATGCATGATTTTCCTCTGAAGTTTACATTGTTGTTCGTTGATTTAATAACACAGTTAGGATAGGTTGATGAATTCTCGGTTTTGTGCAGATTTGTTTCCTTTACACTGCGTTGCATCACTCTGTTATCCTCTTCTTCTTCTCAAACGCGCTAAAGCCACCTACCCAACCTCTGTTCAGCTCATTTGCCTTCCAACACTTCTATTGTTCACGTAGCTCCATCTTTTTGGACTTTTCATTGCTTCCACCCTTCTATCCACCAACCAACTGTACCCATTCTTTCCTCATCTCATATCTTTGTACCTGAGACATCATAAGCTCCCTTTCCATCCTACCTACCTACCCATACAACTCCTCCACTCCTCCATCACCCAAAACTCCAACCACAGAACATCTTGTAGAAGTTAGCAGACTTGCTGTAGAAATCCCGAGCTTCCTGTAGGATCCCCTGCAGACATCCTGTAGAAGCCTGCAAACTCGGTTGCCGAGCACCTGAATGTTGTGGACTTCTGTGGAACGACGTTAGGGATCCCCTGGAACCTCTCCTAGCCCTCCTGACCTTTCCCAAGCTTTCTTTCCCTTCGAACCACCCCTACACAGTCAAACCCTAATAAGAAACAAAATCATAATAACTCCAACCACTTAAGCAAAAATACAAAAACAATGTTCTTTTTAGTAGAAGTAGCTTAAATTCATGCATCTTAGATCACTAGAAGTAATGGCATCATTTCTAGAAGTTTGCACTCCCACCATTGCGTCATAGAGATTAGACTAGTCAGATTAGGGTTTACTAGGGTTTCCCTGTTTTGTTGGCTTTCAGTTCATTATTGCAAAGTAGGTTAATTTCCATTGAGATAGCCTTCGTCCATCATTTAGAAAGCTTCTTCTGAGAGCATATGGAAGTTGGCTTGAGCCCTAGCGGACTTGTGCCAGCTGACCAAGTGACAGCTGCGACAAGAGCTAGTACTTGTGCATACAGCACCGTCGCTTCCAAGTTTGTTACGAACTACCGGGTTGATAAAATTAGAGATAGGGAACTCCAGGAGTTGTAGCATTATTGCTACAATACTGGAGCCCACCAATTTACATGTCAACTGAATATAGAATGAATTATCAATACTAGTATTATTATATGTTATTTGTCAACTTCATATTAAATAGTGAAGAAATACATATCTCTCTCGTACTAAAAAGTTAATAAAGAAAATTATATTTTCAATTACTTTATCTTTCTGTATGAAATTTGACATAAAATTAATATAGAAATTGAAGTATTTTATTTATCCTCAACATTAATTGTTTTTTTGTTATTAATATTTTTTTATTTCTTAATAAAAATATTTTTATTATTATTTTTAAATGTAATATTAAGTATCATACTAAATTGTAAAACACCTTTTAACACAATAAATTAAACCAAAATATGAAATATATAAAAGCTTCCTTATTTGATATATTAGATAACAATTAAATGCTAATTGTATAAATTGACTTCTTGAGAAATAGGAATAAGATAAACACCCACACCGGCCAAAATTGTATTCGTTACTCTCCAAATCACAAAGACGCCACTGGTTTGCATTGTCAATCCCACGTACCAATGCACAACCAAACATGTGCAATGCACCACCTTGGAGGAAGAGAGGCCTATAAGGACCTTATGAGGAGATGAGTTCATAACATATAGCATTTGGAATAATAGAGAAAGGCAGATTGTTTTATATATATTATTATTAGTGATTACTATTAGTTTTATCTAGTATTTAGTTTTTAAAAAAGTAGTAATTTAAATTCTTCAACATATTCTTAATCTTATAAATGTACATACTTTTGGTTGAATGAAACACTAGTTTTCATTGTCCATCCCACGTACCAATGCACAACCAACAATGTGCAATGCACCACCTTGAGGAGGAGAGGCCTATAAGGACCTTATGAAGAGATGAGTTCATAACTTATAACATTTGGAATAATGGAGAATTCTAAATTGTTTTAGATATATTATTATGAGTGATTATTATTAATTTTATTTAATCCTTGGCGAGGAAGTTGTTTAAATTATTCAACATATTCCTAATTTTATAAATCTACAGACTTTTGGTTAAATGAATAAAACTTTATGAGTAAACAATCTAAAGTTTAACTAGCCTCACTTGAAAGCTGCACATATCTTCCATATTCGGTCCTTCAATTTTATCTTAGTATCAACACGTCAAGCTTGAGTTATTGGTTGAGGTTGAGGTATGTGGTTGATCGTTGTTGTTTATGCACAGCTCGAAGATTGTTGATGAGAAGAGATTGTTTTTTTTTGTTGAGTGTGTGGTTTGCGGCGCTGTGAAACCCGACGCTGCTATTTGAGCTGAGGGATGAGGGCACTGTGACCTGTGAAACCGTCAGTGTTGTTTGTAGAAGAGTCGATTCTTTTGTGGTGAGTTCTGACGGTGGAGAGTTGTTGTGGTGAGTGCCAACAATGGAGAGTGTGAGTGTGTATGTGGCAGATCAACTCTGCAGATCTGAAATACTTGAGAGCCGATCTGTCACCTAGAGCAACAGAGAAGCGTAGAAGAGTCGATCCGTGTGTCGAGTTTGGAAAGACATCATTTTTAAGAAAACCAGCCCCTACAAGTGAGCCAGCCGAGTCGAATCTGTGAGGAGCGACCAACGTGTGAGAATCCCTACGGATCAAGTTGAATGGTTTGTGTGTGGAGCATTTGAGCATTTTTTGTGAGTTCAAGATCTGGTGTAGGATGAGAGATTGAAGGAAGACTCGTGGACTGGTGCAGAGATTGGTGACCGACGGTGGTGCGCGACCTGCAAGCTGTGATCTTGTCAGCATTCCATTTTTTTACGTTGGCTGCTGATCTAAAAATGAGGCTCTAAAGGCTTCCTGTGAACTTAGAAGAACCTCTCCCACTTCCAAACCTTAAATATTCCCAAGATTCAAATGATTAACCAATGCGGAATTAATAATGTGCTTGAAAATATTTGTATGATTGTGTTTATTTTAAAATTGTTTATGTGTTGTAAGATGATTTGCTTGAACTGATGTAAAACATATAATAGTGGAACAATGCAGCAAATAACAAACACACATAACAATGATATAATATGGATTTCACCCAAAACTCTTGGGCTACATCTCCGTGAGCTCCAGTCAACTCGATTAGGCTCTCCGGGATTATGGTAAAAGTTCTTTTACAAGCTTCACACTTAACTCCACGGTTTTACACAAAACCAATGAGCTTAGAACACCATCTCATCCCTGGCTCTGAAGCTCTCAGGCTTTCTGACTCTGGCTCTCGCTTTGGCTCTCAGCTCTGGCTTTAGCTCTGGCTCATGGCTCTGCCTCTTGCTCTAGCTCTGGCTCTGGCTCTGGCTCTGGGTCTAGCTTCTCTGAGCTCTCTCTCTCGGCCTCTGCATGCCTCGGTAATCTGCTTGACCTCCAAGTGACTCCCTCAGTTGCTCTGCGCATTAGCTCTCATTAGCCTTGCTCTCCTTGCTCTCTCAATTGAGTTCTCTGCCTCCTTTGAGGTACTTTTCTGGCTTTTCGACTACCCCAGCCATTTCTCTGTGTATCATCATCTCTTTGTGTCTTTGCGGCTTCCCTGCTTCTTATCAGTTCGACTGGTCATCTGGCTCTATGGTTTCGTGGCTTCAAAATGCATCATTTCCTATAAAAACGCTCACTTGCAGCATGGCATGAGTATCTCGAGTGGTTGCAAAGGTTTTGGGGCCTTCTCTTAGGCAAAAGCTTGAAAACGGAGAAAATTTCATTACACAGAAATTTATGGAAAATACACTATCGGACATGAAGTTCCATTCAATCACCCCTAAAATCCCTATTAGGTTCGCCATTAGGCAGCATATTGCATTGCATAAGCGTTTTGGGTAAAATCCCAAATACACAGGAAATACGTGAAAAACCTAACAGAACTCTTTCTATCAGACTTGAAAATTTATCACATCCACCCTATAATCATATCAGGTCTGCCTTAGGTCACTTTCACAAGCCCCACCGTCGATTTGGGTGATCTCTGATCCAACGGTCAATATGCGACTTCGGGTGGCTTAAGGGTATGGAGGTTACCAGCCTGAAAAGGTGGTTTTCCTCTCTACTCCGCCAGCCATGCATCGTTCATTGTGTGGGATCGGGCAGAGCCAGCCCAATACCATTTACCACTTGAGGCCCACCCGAAATCCCGCTTACGGAACTCAAATTTTATGAATTGCGCCTATAATTCCCCTTTGAGTCCGGCTTTGTCACTTCGAGCATCTTTCCTTTGTATTTCCGTTTTTACAACGAAACGCACTTATACACAGGAAAGTCCCTTTATGGTGGAACTAAAATGTTATAAAGTCGTGTTTATAAATCCGTCAGGTCCTGCATGTTATCGCCCATTTATATCGTTTCGGCGCAACGTTGCAATGCAATATATCAATCGCAAGTCGCATTGGCCCGAGGGTCCATCTCTTGTCTCATGCCATCATCGATGCTGATCCGCCAATATTGGCAATCGCAATATCGCATCGGCCCGGGGTCCTTACCCTATGTCATGTGCGTGTGCCTGCCTCCGACCCGATATGTCGGGGATCGGTAATCGGGGGTCTCTTCGTTTTTTGCTTAAGTCCGCCTCTTGGACCATCTCCAATGCGATTTCCATTTATAAGGGTTTTCTTGCCATTTTTAGGGGATTTTGCCTCTTTTTCCAAAGAACAAAGGGCAACTTCTTTCTGCGATAACTTCTTCGTTCGAAGTCCGTTTTAGCCCATTCAAGTTGCAGTAGATTTAGAATGAAAAGATCTATGCAATGGGGCTATTTCCAGGAACTTCCTTGGACTTTCAGTTTCCTTTGTGAGAAACACTTAGACATAGAAGTCTATCCAAAATCCATTTTGGATCACGCCTTCCCACGAAAGAACTTTTGGTCTCCAAAACACTGATATACTAATCTGAACAGTAAATGAGAGTAACAACACCCTCTTCTTTCAGCCTCCATACACTTGCCTTGCATAGTGCCTCTAAACCAAAGCCTTTGACCACTCTCATTCCTGGATGTGCTGGTCCTCCTGGGAAGAACTGCCTTCCTCCTTGCCTTCCTATAGAACTCCTACTGAAATGGTCATAGAAGGTAGTTTGAACTTTTCTGCCTTGATCATTGATCCAAGGTGGCTCAAAAAAATGTGAAGTATATCTGCTCCACAAAACTTTCATTTGTACTTGTTTGACAAGATGTCAACAACAACTGTTAACAGCAACAAAAATACAGACAACAACTGGATGGCCTAAACTCCTGCTTCAACAAAAGAAACAGATTTCACATCTTCTGAATACCACCATGTCTTACATCTGCATACAAATGATGGACTAGATAACAAGCCCACAAAACATGCCTTTACAACAAATGACCCTTCAAGTCAAGCATGTAGAAAAAGTCCATTATGACTCCTTTTCAAAAGATGAAGCACTTCATCATTATCTCCATCCTGGAGACCATATCGACTTTTCCCAAGTCAATATTACATGCATGTTACAACAAAGAAATCAACCCTTCAAGTTAATTACACACACATGTTCAAAAACAAGTAAATCATCAGCATCCCTGTGTTCATGCAAATCAAGCTCATGCATGCATTTCATCTTTCAACTTTTTCTTAAGTACATTGTACTTTTGAAGCTGAAATGAAATATGATGTTGCAACAATAAAGTGAGTCTCCTACTCAACTTCTCCATTCACCTTCTTGGTAAAATCGTGCAACTTGCATTCCATTAACAAAGAAATGCATATAGATGCATCAATAGACATGCAATCTTAATTGGATAAGAATTCTAACCATTCCTCACCAATCCCTTTCAAAGGTACTACCTTTATCTGCACATCAACATCAACATGTGAATCATTCTGAGACACATCATCCATGGAAACTTCCTTTCCATTTCTGCCATCTTCTCTTTCCACTTTCTTCAACTTTTGTGGAAGCATTGCTGGATTCAGAATCCAACACTTTTCAGCAAGATGCCCTTGCTTATGGCAGTAAGTGCACTGCATGTGCATCCTCTTGACAGCATGATTTGCCTTGTCCAATGGACCTTTGGATTCTTACTTTCTTTCCTTCAAAATTTTCCTGTATGTGGCTATTCTCTTCCAACATCTAGAAACATTATGGTTATCCAAACCACAAAAAGAACATGCAATTCTTTTCCCATATCTATGTGGAAATTTATCATGCTTTGCACAATCAAAAGGAGAATTTTTAGAACTAGATTTATACCTTTCTCTTTCACCTTTATTGCCTTCATGAGGAGGTGAAGCAAATGAAGAAGTGGCTCCCTTTAGAACACCATCAATCTCTTCAAGGCTGTTAGAATCTCCACAACTCTCTGGTTCAAGTGTGTGCTTCTGAACACCTGCATCCTACAAATGATGTTTCAAGCTATTGCATTCCTCCTGAATAAAATCTTCACACTCTTGAGGTAGAGGACCTGAAATGAAACTCCTACTTGGAATTGTTTCAATGGCCTTCATGGCAGCTTTGGAACTTTCTCCATAAGACTGCCCATAGCCAAGACCCAAATACTTAGGCCTTTCCTCAACCATTATTGACTCAACAATACCTTGTGCATGTTTACCCAAGCCTTTTCCTTCATATCCCATCTTGGACATTAGCTTGGAACCTATGCCTCTAGTATGTTTTTCGAAAGAACCAATATAAGCATTCTTAGAAGAATTTGAAGAAAATCAGGAACTGTTTACCTCTTCTTCAAGTTGATACTTGATTAAGGCTTCTTTGGCAACAAAGAGCTGTGACTCCAACTCATGTATGCTTCTCAGGTTCATATTTGCAATATGAAGTTGCCTCTCCATTTCGTGCAATTTTTCAGAAAGCAACTGCTTCTCTTCCTCCATGGAATTCCACTGCTCTCTAAGTATGTTGCTCTTCCTTCCATCCTCATACATTTCTCTCACCATGTCCATCATGATGAACAAGTCTTGTTTAAAGTCTTCATCAAAGACTCTTGTGATGAAGGAAGAATTTGAGGACTCACTTGTAGAAGTTGCCATTATGCCAATTAACAAAAGAACTTCAAACAAGATTAATAAAGAGCTTATTCAAGAACCTTTTGCAACAAACCTCTTGTGATTCAAGGATTCCTTTGAGGTCATTTGGATAAGAAGAATGCCTTCAACCCTTCTTCCTTCTTGTCCTTCTTGGACTGAGCTATCAATAGCTTTCTCTTCACCTCTACAAACTCAAACAATAGTCAGTCTGCAAACAAGCATACAATCAGCCTCTGACTATTTAAACACTTTTTAGACAAACAATCTTTGCTCTATCAATCAAGCATTCTGATATAACCTTCTTTGAAGGTGTGGTTAATCAATCAAAAGCTCTGCTACCACCTGATCTAAAAATGGGGCTCTAAAGGCTTCTTGTGAACTTACAAGAACCTCTCCCACTTCCAAAGCTTAAATATTCCCAAGATTCAAATGATTTACCAATGTAGAATTAATAATGTGCTTGAAAATATTTGTATGCTTGTGTTTATTTTAAAATTGTTTATGTGTTGTAAGATTATTTGCTTGAACTGATGTAAAACATATAATAGTGGAACAATGCAACAAATAATAAACACACATAACAACAATATAATATGGATTTCACCCAAAACTCTTGGGCTACATCTCTATGAGCTCTAGTCAACTCAACTAGGCTCTATAGGATTATGGTATAAGTTCTTTTACAAGCTCCACACTCAACTCCACTGTTTTACATAGAAACAATGGGCGTAGAACACCATCTCATCCCTGGCTCTGAAGCTCCTAGGCTTTCTGGCTTTGGCTCTAGCTCTAGCTCTCAGCTCTGGCTCTGGCTTTGGCTCGTGGCTCTGGCTCGTGGCTCTATCTCTTGCTCTGGCTCTGGCTCTTAGCTCTCGACTCTGGCTTCTGTGATCTCTCTCTCGGCCTCTGTGTGCCTCAGTAATCCGCTTGACCTCCAAGCGACTCCCTCAGCTGCTCTACGCATTAGCTCTCGTTAACCTTGCTCTCCTTTCTCTATAAATTGAGCTCTCTACCTCCTTTGAGGTACTTTTCCGGCTTTTTTTGCTACCCCAGCTATTTCTCTGCATATCATCATCTCTCTGTGTCTCTACGACTTCCCTACTTCTTGTCAGTTCAACTGGCCATTTGGCTCCGTGGCTTCAAAATGCATCATTTCCTGTAAAAACGCTCACTTGTAGTGTGGCATGAGGATCTAGAGTGGTTACAGAGGTTTCGGGGTCTTCTCTTCGGCAAAAACCCGAAAACGGAGAAAATTTCATTACACAGAGATATCTGGAAAATACCCTATCGGATGTGAAATCTGGACGTGAAGTTCCATTCAATCACCCCTAAAATCTCTATTGGGTCTGCCATTAGGCAGCATATCGCATCGCATAAGAATTTTGGGTAAAATCCCAAATACACAGGAAATATGTGAAAAACCCGACAAAACTGTTTCTATCGGACTTGAAAATTTATCGCATCCACCCTATAATCATATCGGGTCTGCCTCGGGTCACTTTCACAAGCCCCATCGTCAAGCTGAGTGATCTCTAATCCAACGGTCAATATGCGACTTTGGGTGGCTTAAGGGTATAGAGGTTACCGGCCTGAAAAGGTGGTTTTCCTCTCTCCTCTGCCAGTCATGCGCTGTTCATTGTATGGGATCGAGCGGAGCCGGCCCAATACCATTTACCGCTTGAGGCCCGCTCGAAATCCCGCTTATGGAACTCAAATTTTATGAATTGCACCTATAATTCCCCTTCGAGTCCAACTTTATCGCTTTGGGCGTCTTTCCTTTATATTTCAGTTTTTACACCGAAATGCGCTTATACACAGGAAAGTCCCTTTATGGCAGAACTCAAATGTTATAAAGTCATGCTTATAAATCCGTTGGGTCTGGTCAATTTTAATGGAGGAAATGACAGCACATTATGAGGATACAAAGAGCAACACCTTCTTTAGAGCAACAACACAACAATTGGAAAGAGTAAAAGGGTTTTGTTACGTAATGGAAAGTAAAATTATGGCAACAATGAAGTCTACCCCTCACAACTATAAAGATGGAAGTGTTTTTTATTCTAGCCTTCCACAACCTACAAGGGTTACACCACAACAATTGGAAGAAAAAAGAGAAAAGGGGCTTTGTTACAATTGTGATAGCAAATGCACTAAAGGTCATAAGTGTGCTGAGAAGAAATTATTTTACATAGAGTATGAATAGGAGGAAGAAAAGGATCAAGAAACATCAAAAGAAAAGGATATACGCTAGGACCCAACCCCAGAGAAAGAAGAAATGAATTAGACCATATCTTGTAAAGCATTGGCAAGAATTACCACTCCTCAAACTCTCAAGATAGAAGGACATATCAAGAAGAAAAAGGTGCAAGAAGTGAAAGATGACATCAAGAAAGAAGAAATGAATCCAACCATATCTTGTAATTCATTGGTCGGAATTACCACTACTCAAACTATCAAGATAGAAGGGCATATCAAGAAGAAAAATGTTCATGAAGTGAAAGATCACATCGAGCATCAAGAAATGAATCTGACCATATCTTGTAAAGGATTGGAAGAAATTACCACTCAAACTCTAAAGATAGAAGGACATATCAAGAAGAAAAAGGTTCAAGCAGTGAAAGATCACATCGAGCATCAACAACAAGTTCTCCAACTTTTAAACGATAACACCACTTTGGTGCAAAATCGAATGAAACAACAAGTAGATCAACATCGTAGTGAAAAATGTTTTGATGAAGGTGATTGGGTATTTTTACTGTTACATCTCAAGCAAGCTATTTATGAGAAGGAAATGTTGGCAATACTACATGCACTTAAAAAATGGCGAACTTACCAAATGGGAAGACACTTCAAGGTAAAAATGGATCATGATAGTCTTAAATAATTTTTAGAACAACTATTATCTTTATAAGAATAGAAAAAATGTGTCACAAATATCTTGGGTTATGACTTTGACATCATCTATAGAAAATGGAAGCAAAATTTTGTTGTAGATGCACTCTCAAGAAAGGATGAGGATGTGGAAGCATTGTTTTGTGCTATTTCTATTATCCAACCAGATTGGATAAACGAAGCAAGGGATGAATGGAAGAAGGATGAAGAAGTATGGCCATTTATTCAAAAGTTGCAAAAGATCCCAATTCAAACAATATTGCCAGAAATTGAAGAGGAAGGAAAGATCATATTGGAACCTGGAGCAGTCACAGAAACAAGAACTCGACAACTACAAAATCGATCAATTTCAAAGTATCTCATCAAGTGGAAGAACTTACTCACTAAAGATTCCACATGGGTGGACAAGAATTTTATACAGAAGCATCAAGAACTACTCAAGCATTGAGGACAACACTTTTTGAAGGAGAGGGGCATGTTAGGCCCTTATACTACTAGTGTAACCCCTCATTGTTATTAGTATAACCCCTTATTATATTGATGTACCCATGTAGTGCCCATATTGTTACTATTGTGCCCCATAGAAGCCCACTATTGTTATTATTGTGCCCTTACATTATTATTGTTATGTCGGCTCTGATTATATTATGACCCCTTAGACTCCTATATATAGAAAGGAGGTCTTTTCATTTGTATCATCCAAGAATTATTCATTTGTATAATGTAAAGGAGGTTTCCCCCTCGAAGAGGCTAAATTCTAAGGCGTTAATCTCTCTTTTCTATCTTTTTGTGAGCTAGTTTCATAACACAATACCTTTTGCATGCTTACCCAAGCCTTTTCCTTCATAGCCCATCTTGGAGATTAGCTTGGAACCTATGCCTCTAGTATGTTTTTTGAAAGAACTAATATAAACATTCTTAGAAGAATTTGAAGACAAAAAGGAACTATTTACCTCTTCTTCAAGCTAATACTTGATTAAGGATTTTTTGGCAACAAAGAGTTGTGACTCCAACTTATGCATCCTTCTCAGGTTCATATTTGCAATATGAAGTTGCCTCTCCATTTCCTGCAATTTGTCAGAAAGCAACTGCTTCTCTTCCTCCATGGAATTCAACTTCTCTCTAAGTATGCTGCCCTTCCTTCCATCCTCATACATTTCTCTCACCATGTCCATCATGATGAACAAGTCTTGTTTCATGTCTTCATCACTCTTGTGATGAAGGAAGAATTTGAGGATTCACTTGTAGAAGTTGTCATTATGCCAACGAACAAAATAACTTCAAACAAGATTAATAAAGAGCTTGTTTAAGCAACCTTTTGCAACGAACCTCTTGTGCTTCAAGGATTGCTTTGAGGTCCTTTGGGATAAGAAGAATGCCTTCAGCCCTTCTTCCTTCTTGTCCTTCCTGGACTGAGCTATCAATAACTTTCTCTTCACCCCTACAAACTCAAACAATAGTCAGTCTGCAAACAAGCATACAATCAACCTCTGATTGTTTAGACACCTTTCAGACAAGCAATCTTTTCTCTGTCAATCAAGCATTCTGATATAACCTTCCTTGAAGGTGTGGTTAATCAATCAAAATCTCTGATACCACCTGATATGAAAATGGGGCTCTAAAGGCTTCTTGTGAACTTACAAGAACCTCTCCCACTTCCAAAGCTTAAATATTCCCAAGATTCAAATGATTAACCAATGCGGAATTAATAATGTGCTTGAAAATATTTGTATGCTTGTGTTTATTTTAAGACTATTTATGTGTTGTAAGATGATTTTCTTGAACTGATGTAAAACATATAATAGTGGAACAATGCAGCAAATAACAAACACACATAACAACAATATAATATGGAGTTCACCGAAAACTTTTAGGCTACGTCTCCGTGAGCTCTAGTCAACTCAACTAGGCTCTATGGGATTATGGTATAAGTTCTTTTACAAGCTCCACACTCAACTCCACTGCTTTAGAAAGAAACAATGGCTTAGAACACCATATCATCCCTGGCTCTAAAGCTCTCAGGCTTTCTGGCTCTGGCTTTGGCTCTGGCTCTATCTCTAGGCTCTGGCTCTGGCTCTGGCTCGTGGCTCTGGCTCTTCCTCTAGCTCTAGCTCTTGCCTCTCGGCTTTGGGTTCTGTGAGCTCTCTCTCTCGGCCTCTGCATGCCTCGGTAATCCGCTTGACCTCCAAGCGACTCCCTCAGCTGCTCTGCGTATTAGCTCTCGTTAGCCTTGCTCTCCTTGCTCTCTCAATTTAGCTCTCTGCCTCCTTTGAGGTACTTTTCCAGCTGTTCAGCTACCCAGTCGTTTCTCTGGGTATCATCATCTCTTTGTGTCTCTGCAGCTTCCCTGCTCCTTGTCTATTCGACTGGCCATCTAGCTCTATGGCTCTGTGGCTTCAAAATTCATCATTGCCTATAAAAGCACTCGCTTGCAGCATGGCATGAGGATCTGGAGTGGTTACAGAGGTTTTGGGGCCTTCTCTTAAGCAAAAACCCGAAAACGGAGAAAATTTCATTACACAGAGATTTCTGGAGAATACATTATCGGACGTGAAATCCAGATGTGAAGTTCCATTCAATCGCCCCTAAAATCCCTCTCGGGTTTGCCATTAGGTATCATATCGCGTTGCATAAGCGTTTTGGGTAAAATCCCAAATACACGGGAAATACGTGAAAAACCTGATAGAACTCTTTCTATTGGACTTGAAAATTTATCGCATCCACCATATAATCATATCAAGTCCGCCTTGGGTCACTTTCACAAGCCCCACCGTCGATCTGGGTGATCTCCAATCCAATGGTCAATATGCGACTTCGGGTGGCTTAAGGGTACAGAGGTTACGGGCCCAAAAAGGTGGTTTTCCTCTCTCCTCCGCTAGCCATGCATCGTTCATTGTATGGGATCGGACGGAGCCAGCCCAATACCATTTACCGCTTGAGGCTCACCCAAAATCCCGCTTACGGAACTCAAATTTTATGAATTGTACCTATAATTCCCCTTCAGGTCCAACTTTATCGCTTCGAGTGTCTTTCCTTTGTATTTTGGTTTTTAAACCGAAACGCGCTTATACACAGGAAATTCCCTTTATGGCGGAACTCAAATGTTATAAAGTCGTGCTTATAAATCTGTCAGGTCCAGCATGTTATCGCCCCTTTATATCGTTGTGACGCGACGTTGTGATGCGATATATCGCAATGGCAGGTCACATTGGCCCAAGGGTCTGTTCCTTGTCTCATGCCATCATTGATGTCGATCCGCCTATATCGGCGATTGCAATATCGCATCGGCCCTGGGGTCATTACCTTATGTCATGTGCATGTGCCTGCCTTTGACCTGATATGTCAGGGATCGACAATCGGGGGTCTCTTCCCTTTTCGCTTAAGTCCGCCTCTTGGATCATCTCCGATGCAATTTCCCTTTATAAGGGTTTTCTTGCCATTTTTAGGGGATTTTGCCTCTTTTTCCAAAGAATAAAGGGCAACTTCTTTCTGCGATAACTTCTTCGTCCGAAGTTCGTTTTAGCCGATTCAAGTTGCAGTAGATTCATAATGAAAATATCTACACAATGGGGCTATTTCCAGGAACTTCCTTGGACTTTTATTTTCCTCTGTGAGGAACACTTAGACTTAGAAGTCTATCCAAAATCCATTTTGGATCAGTTGCGGATCCGAATATATGTAGGTTGTGGAGAAGGATTGCAAAGCTTGTAGCACAGTGATACTCCAATCGTGCCTTGTATATACCGAATTGCGTTACCATTGAACTACAGTGAATTACATTGAATTGTGTTGCCATTCACCAAAGTGTTATTGTTGTCTGCCACTCGACAAATTATTGATTCTCTCACTTTGAGGCTGAGGGCATGTATGGCGGTGGTGAGGGTGTGTTGTGTAATTCTAATCACAACATACTAATTCTTGAATTGTTTTGCATGGACGTCTGGATTGATCACTGAGATCGATGTAAGGATTGACCATTTATCATTGTCATCGCATTTCTTTTGGTGCCCTTTGTGACTTTGAAAACGGGGATAACGTGAGTTGTGTTCTACTTTAATTTTTAAACTTTTATTAAGTCGCAGATCCTATATCCCTCTTCTTGTTGTTGCCATAGAGAGCTGGGCTCGTATCTCAGAGCATTGTTTGTTGCCTTGTGAGCAGCAGGTATTCATCACGTGAAGGTTTAATTTGGTCATGTGGCTGTTGTTCAATTTTGTTATATTCTGGAGGTAGAGTACATATAAGTAGATGGAAACTGTAGTGGCCAGTGGCTGTTCAGTGGTGCGGTGATTGTGATTATCACAATAGACTTGTGGCCGTTCTCTAGTTGTAAGAGTTGTGTGGGAGCATGGTTAGAACTCCAAAGTGCCTTGTTTGTTGTAGATTTTGCTCTGTGACGGAGGTAAAGTGGTGGATAGGTGATAGATGTTTTTGATTTTTATTTTTTTTTCGATGATGTTTTTTTATGAGGTTATTTGGAAGTATTTTTGATTTGGCTAGTATTTTTGAGTCAAAAGAATTTTTGACAAACAATGTGTTTTTTATTGATGACCAAAAATATCATAGGCTGCAATCTTCTCAACAAGATCTTGCAATTGAAGAGTTATTAGTTGTTCATGAGGAAGGGTGTAAACACTTGAGTCATGAACCTATTTTTGAAGATCCACATGATAATGAGGGAAACACAAAACTAAGAGCACAACAGAGACAATGAGGAAAGAGAAGTGCCTTCAATGAAACTAGTAATTCTTATGAAGCTAATCATCATCTCAAGCTTTTTCATCTCAAAGCTCCAAAGTAATATATCTGGGACAAAACATATCATATATATATCCTTAATAATGAGGAGAATGGGCCTTGATGGGGTGACTCACAAGGAACACATGGAATCAGATAAAACCCTATATAGGTGGAAGGATTCCCAGGCTCACATTGGAAATAATGAGAGGAAAAAATCTTCAAGGAAGCTTGCGCTCCTTGGAGCACTATCTACCACCAATAATCAAGACAAATCATACCATATGGCATATGGACCCTATATAGGTGGAAAGATTCCCATGCTCACATTGGAAATAATGAGAGGAAAAAATCTTCAAGGAAGCTTGCGCTCCTTGGAGCACTATCTACCACCAATAATCAAGACAAATCATACCATATGGCATATGGCGAGTCAAGGAAAAACATGATTTTGGTTGAATTTCTCCATTAAGGGGGAGACTTGGAATAATGGAGAAATGTAGATTGTTCTAGATATATTATTATTAGTTGTTTGTTGTGTCTTGTTGAGATTATGAGTCTTATTTAGTCCTTAGAACCTATTTATGAGGAAGTTGTTTAAACTTCTCAAAAGACTCTTAATCTTATAAATGTACATGCTTTTGGTTGAATGAATTAAACTTTGTGAGTAGGCAGTCTCAGATTGAATTAACCTCACCTGAAAGTTGCACATTTCTTCCACATTCTATTCTTCCTTAATTTTATCTATAGCACCAGGTTAGGTTTGATTTGGGATGTTAACTGTTTCTTTCGAATTAATATTTTTTAACTTTATTAATCCTTTTTATCAGATTTAAAAATTTAATGGTGAATTTGCAATGGCTATATTAGGAAAACCTTTGGGCTGATTTTAGAAATGAGAAAGCCAGAACAAACCTAAATCATTTATATGGTTGGCATTTTTCATTTGCTCACAGTGATAGAAATTTATGTAAACTCAATATAACATAGAAGAATTCTTTGTTAGCATTATTCACTCACTCGGAACCATAAATTAACCTTAAATATGAGTATCATATAAGTCAGATATAAAAAATTCCTATTGCAAATAAAATCAATTATATAATGGATACCAACATTTTATTTTAAAAATTTTAATGAGAAAACAAATTTCAAATGGATATTATTTAACCTAAAATGAGAAAACAAACAAACTTCAAATAGATACTAGTTAAAGACAACTGAGAATAGAAATTTTAAATGGATACTAATTTTTACTTTGACAAACTTTCATTTCAATGTCAATGTACTTCATGGCTCTTTATGCATACTCTGTTCCTTTATCAAAAACTCTTTGGAAGTATAAGTACAAGAAGAAATAGGAAGAGTAAGAAATAAAAAGAGTCATTTTAGCGAGAAAACCAATAAAGTTAATTTTTGATATATATGTATATATATATATATATTCCATTTTTTATTTCATTTCATTTTTTATTTTATTTTATCTATTTTTATATTTACATTACCTTTAATATTTTATATAATCTTATCTATTATCTAATTACATTTAGTAATAAATGTTACAATAAAATCCATTTCAAATCAATTTCTTACTGCAATGTGTGCATCACTTGTTTTATCCAACATATGACTTGCTCATTAGGTTTTTGCAAGACTAATCCTAAATTCTAAACAGTTTGACTACAGAGAGTTCCCTCGGAATGTTTCCAAATAATATAGTCTAGTTATTATAATGAACTTAAACGTATATTTTTTTAATTTTTACTATAAAACTATCCCTACATATATATAGCTAGTTTTAAGCTTTTTATATTTTATAAATAAAAATCTGATTAGTAAGAATTTGTGAAAGTATATAGCTTGTTTTAAGCTTGTTTTTTTTTTTTTTTTTATAAATAAAAATCTGGTTAATAAGAATTTGTACTTTCACATTTGAGAATGCTTCCTCATTTTCTTTAGTAGATAAGATCACTTCAAAGAGTTTTTGGCGCTTCTTCATTTTCTTTGATATAAAAGACCACTTCAAAAAGTTTTTGATAAAATAGTTTTACTCATGAAAAACGTTAAATGGGAAGCTAACTATACATAATTAATGTCCTATGCATGGATCAATGGATACAATTATCTATATGCAGCGATCACCTCCATGAGGCAAGTTGCAGATCCACTTCCACCAATGGCAATATACTATGGAAAAGGGTCATACGGTCTTTAAGTTGTTGTTAAAGCTTACTACAAGAAATTTTTAAAGCTTACTGCAAGAAATTGCCATTAAGCTATGAAAAAAAGGCGATTGAGCTGTCCAAAATGTAGCAAAAAGGAAGGATATTTTAATAATTTGAATGGTTATGTATTAAGGGTTACAAATTGAGTTTTACATTTTCTGATCTGTCTATATGTTGAATAGAATAATTTTTTTTGAATACATTACAAAATGTACAAGTAGACAGTGTGTCAAAGAAAGGGTTATTAAGACAACCAGGTAAATGGAAAATAGACATTCATTTGGGTAATATTATTTACCTGATAGAGGATTTTTCCATCTCCAGAACATAATCTGAATCCGTTATTTTCTCTTCCTGCTTTTTGTTTCTCATTTTTGTTTTTTGGCCATTGGGTTTCTCACAATGTCCTCTGCAAAGCAAGTTTTTTCATCTTTTGCAAGTGATGTTTCTATATCAACAGAGATTTATCCCACTCTTGCTTAACTATTTGGATTGTATGCTGATTTCATACATATATCCTATATTTTGTCGGATATATTTTGTCACACATCTCGATTTTCCCTTCTTATACTGTTTATAGGAGGTAATGTTTTTATGGTGACCCTTTATAGATTTGTTAAGTCTATGGTTTTTGATCTGGTATTTTCAGCCAGAATATATGTAAATTATGCAATTCATTTGCAATACAAAATCATGTTTTTTTGTACCGAAAAAAAGTGTTACAAATTGAGTTGCAATGATCGGAAAACCTTGATGATTATTAGATTCAGTCTACGGTGTGAAAGTCTCTCTGTCAGATAATTGCTCGCTAGACTCGGGGTAAATTCAATGCTTTTGTTTGATGATGTATCTGTTCATATTTTTTTCTTAATAGTCGATAACATGTATGGGTTGAACGAGGGACGAAAGCAAGCGGTTTCTTTGTTAATTAAAATTTGGCGAGTAAGTTTGATAAAGTTTATATATATATATATATAGATTTTGATATCAAGATTTTAACGATTTAATTTTTTTTTGATAATATTAAATTTATTTCTACTCTAAAACATAATTCCACCATTTTTATTCTGCACAAATTTGCGATGTCAGTGAACAAAAAGGTAAAGTTTATTAAACTTCTCTTTCGTATTTTACTCATCATATAACTTTACTTCCACTACACAATTTTTTCCTATTTTATAATATTTTTAATTGCCCCTATATTATAAAAAAGTCCTAATTTACAGAATATCAGTGTGCAAGCAAATAACTCAACAACCATGAACACACAACGGAATCTGCTCACATCTCTACAGTTATTACAGACTGAACAAATCCTACATAGTCATGTGGCCTTTCAATGTGAACCCACTTCCCAGAGCTGTCGAACATGTAACACACCTGTTCACCCGAATTGTAGGTAGAACCACTCACAAATATCTTGTCACACCACACTGTGGCGCAGGTAGCAACATCGTCCATACATTCAGGGAGAGACGCCACCACTTCCCAACAGTTCTCCTTACTGTCATATCGCATCACATGTTGATTATGGAAGAAATACAAATGCCCCAAAGCAGCCACGCACGACCTCGGACATCCCCCAATACTCCACATATTCTCCACTATGCTCCAAACGCCTGTATTGGGATCGAATACTTCCGCACTCCTCTCGAATCGACCCTGCGACTCTGTGGCATACCCGCTTATCACAGTGAATTTCCCATCCATAAAGACTCCATGGCATCGGTCTCGCTCTTGGCTCATGGGAGGCAGAATCTCCCACCTGTCATGTTTAACGTCATAAACCTCTGCGGCTCGCAGAGCGCTTTTATTGTCGCCGTGTCCTCCGGCAACATAGATAAGCCCATCGGGAGAAACAGAGCAAGCGAAGAAGGATCGAACCCTGGGCATTTCAGCTCCCCGCCGCCATGTACGGGACGGGAAGTCATAAATAAAAACAGATTTCAGTGTCTCCCATTGGGAGGGATGCCATCCCCCAATCATAAACAGTTTCTGATTCGCCCAAACGCACTGGCAGAATAGAGGAACCCCATCAGAAAAACAAGGAATTGAAGGGAGGCTATCCCAGGCGTCCTGGATAGGGTAGTATAGAGTTAGACTGTAAATGGGCGATCCTTGCCGCTTATTTTCGGCCGACTTCCCCTGAGGAGTACCCTGAATTAGGCATATGAATTGCTCACTGCTCCCACAGTTCTTTCTGTCCTCATAGAACCGGGGGCTACTCAGCATAGCCTCCCAGTTTCTGCACACAGCTTTGAGGTTATCGTGGGAATTGTAGTCCACCCTGAGCAAACACTCTCGAACGATATCTTGTGGAAGGTTAGGAATAACGACCTCCATTTGAAATCCACTGACCCTGACCTGATGAATCCTGAATATCAAGGTACGCCTGAAACCAATGAACAGTATGACCACATAAACTGAGACAAGTCACCGGAAATTCTCGCACTAAAAGATTTTTTAAATGGCGAGAAGAATGGGAGATGTGCGGAGCGCGGTCAAATGGCGAAGAGAATGGGAAATTCTCGCACTAAAAGATTTCTTAAATGGCGAGAAGAATGGGAAACGTGCAGTCAAAGGGCGAAGAGAATGGGAAACTGCCCAGAAGATATAGCGTGAACAGAAAAGAAATTGGGAAAGAAATCTCGGAAACTGCCCGGAAGATATAACGTGAATAGAAAAGAAATTGGGAAAGAAATCTCGGAAACTGCCCGGAACATATAATGTGAACAGTAAAAAGAAATTGGGAAAGAAATCGAGAGCATGTGCGTGAGTAATATAAATGTGTATGTCGTGAAAATATGTGTGAACAACGTGCGTTTCGCAACGTGCGTTTCGCGCGGCTATAAGATAATAAAAATGAATTCATATACATGATATTTTGACTTTGGATTACGGAACGCGTTGTATACGGAGTTGTTTTAATTGTGATTTTTTCAAAGTTTTTATGGGATTTTTTAACTAATTTTTTTCAAATTTGGCAGGAATTTATTAAAATCACAAGTTTGATGGGTGATTATGTATAATGAAAGTGTCCTAAAGATTCCATATCTATACTCAAAAAACTAATTTAAATAACATAAATAAAAATTTCACTTCAAATTTTTCCACTAAATTCTCACATCTAAAAATCCAAAAAATCACACTAAAACAAGTGTATTTTATATATAATATTTAGACTTTGGATTACGGAACGCGTTTCGAACGCGGCAATCAAACATTACTAGAATTAGACTTGTATATTTATATTTGGACCGTTAAAGATATTTTTTTCGATATTATCACTTCTCAACAATAACATGTGTTTTTCATGGCTATAAATTAATTTATATGTTTACAAAAATTCTTCGGCGAAGATCACATGAGACATCATTTGTCAATTTTAATAATATTATAAAATAAATTTTCTATTCCAGTACCTTTTTTCATTTTTTCTACTCATTGAAAATATTTATTATTAATTATGATTGGTGAATTTTATATATATTCTCGTTTGAATTATATAATTATATATATAGATGATAATATATATATATATATATATATATATATATATATATATAGAAAGAGAGAACTGGAAAAATTATTTTTCATTGTTGAGAGAGGGCGAACAACGAGGGTTTCAGATAGTTGCAGTTGGTGAACCATATGGAGGGCTACAGAGGAGGGAGCTCCACTCCCTCCTATAAGGAGGCCATAGCCAGTAAAGGCAAGAAACCTCTAGAAAATGCTAGAGGCATTGTGGAGGAAGGGAAAAGAAACATGGAAGAGGAGACAAGAGAAGCCATAAATAAGGAAAATAATAGCACAAAAGACAAGGAGGCAGAAGACAAAAAACAGGGAACTAAAGACAAAAACCAAAAGGGACCCTGCAAACCCAAAGCAGAGATAACACCCAGAGTTATTTTAAATGATCTGGCTCTGCAGGCGCACAAGGATCATATGCGAACGTATGCCATCATCTGTAAATTCATGGGATTATGGCCCACTGAAAAAGCTTTACAATCGTGGATCAAATACCACTAGAAACCTAAAGGGAGCATTGACTTGCATCTTGGGTCAAAGGAATTCTTTACTGTGGTGTTCACGAATATTGAAGACAAGAACAGAGTATTTGAAGGAGGGCCTTACTTCTATGCAGCAGCTGGACTCTACATGCGGCCATTGATAATGAATTTTGTTCCAGAACGGGAAACTTTTACTTCAGTACCGGTCTGGGTAAGGCTCTATTATCTACCTCTTGATTACTAGCAAAATGAATTGTTAGCCGCCATAGGCAACAAATTAGGTTGTTTTGTCAAAGCTTCCGAAGCCACAAGAAGGGGAAAATATACTTCCTTTGCCAGAATATGTGTGGAAATGGATCTATCAGGAGCTCTACCGGATGAGGTGATCTTGGAAGTTTTTGATGAAGAATGGGTGCAAACAGTAGACTATGAGCACATTCCGTTCAGATGTCGCAGATGTCATGAACATGGACACCTTTTTAGAGATTGTCCGCTTAGTAAAGTAGTAAACAAGAGAAAAACTAACACAATGAAGGAAACATACAGCTTCCAGAAAGTGGTGAATCGAGGAAAAGGCGGTAAAAGAGGACCAAAACAACATCAAGATGAAGGAAAACAGATCAGTCAGAACAAATTCCAAGTGCTTGAGGAAGATGAAGAGATCACAAAAGAAGATCAAGCAATGGAAGGAAGTCTTGTGGAAAAGGAGAAAGAAGAAAACCGGGAACAAACACTGGATATTGATTATCAGAAAGAAGCTACAATGAGTGATGCAGAACTGGAGATGGATCAGGAAATGACCCAGAATGAGATGGACCTGGAGGACCATGAACTACAGGAAATTCTTGACAAAGAAAACCTAGATCTGGAAGGGTTCTTGATACAGGGAACCACGGAAGGAGTATATTTGTTACCTCAAGAAGAGCCCAATAGAATACAACAGTTGTTTTTATGGAAAATGCAAGCTAAGGCATTGTAAAGAGGAAAAATCATCGATAAGTAGGACAACAGAGGTGTGAAAACGATGAAAATGACTCCGGGATTAGCCACTAGAAACCCAAGCAAGAAGAGAGGCAAGAAAAAGCAGAATGAACTCTTGATGGAGTGTGGAAAGCTAATGATTGATTCAGGTAAGATGAAAGATCTAGCCAGCTACTCCTTTACAAATCTTTAATAATGAAGTTTACATCTTGGAATATTAGAGGTCTAGGGAGTAAGAGAAAGCAAAGAATGCTTAGTAATAGAATGAAACAAGAAACGTTGGATATAATTTTCATCCAAAAAACAAAATGTTCCATTCAAAAATTAAGACAAATTCATAGCAAATGGCTTAATAAATTTGAGTTTCTTGAAGTCAAAGTAGAGAACACAGCAGGGGGCATACTCACTCTTTGGAACCCCCAAAAAATTGGCATTTTAGATGTTGAGGCTTCCAAGAATTATCTATCAGTTGTTATTCAACTGGTAGGAGACATGGATACCTTTCTGGTCACAAACGTTTATGGTCCTCAGAGAATAGATGACAAACTCAGGTTTCTAGATTCCCTTGTGGATCATAGGGATAAACATTCAGATATACCCTGGATCATGGGAGGTGACTTCAACATGATCAAATCTCTTTCAGAGAAAAAAGGGGGAACCAGAGCTCTAAGTAAAGACTCTTTAGCATTTCAAACCTTTTCAAACAATATGAATCTCGTTGATGCTAATAGGAATACTGGCCTCTTTACTTGGAATAATAAAAGAGGAGGAGAGTCCCATGTAGCCTCAAAGTTAGACAGATTCATCATCTCTAAGGATCTTATGCTGACAGATAAAGAAGTAACCGCGAGAGTTCTTCCCTTTGGGGGCTCAGATCACTGGCCAGTTTAATTGGAGATTAAGGGTATTGGTAGTCCTAGGAACAAACCTTTCAGATTTGAGAATATCTGGTTGTCACACCCAGACTTCATCAGCAACATTGAAAAATGGTGGTCAAAAGATTTGCAGATTCAGGGGACAAGAATGTTCCTACTTCACAAAAGACTAAAGCACATCAAGCTCCGACTTAAAGATTGGAACAAGAAGGATTTTGGCAATATTTTTGTGGAGAAAAAAGCTGTTGAAAACAAAATGCAGGTTCTCAACCAAGCTCTGATCATGGAAGGCTTTGATAAAGCCATAAGTGATCAAGTGGATAAACATCATCAAGATTGGGAGAATCTATGTAAACAAGAGGAAATATTTTGGAGACAAAAGTCTAGAGTTCAATGGCTCAAAGAAGGAGAGCATAACACTAAGTTTTTTCACAGAGCCACCATTGCCAATAGAACTCACAACAGAATCTCTTCGATCAAGAATGAGGAGGGGGAGCTTCATATCTCCCATGAAGCTATAGAAGCTGTGTTAGTCCAGCACTTCCAAGGTATAACTCAGGAGAACAATTCAGATAGAGAGCACTTCATCAGGGAGGTAACTAGTAATATACCGAAACTGGTGTCCAGAGAGGATAATTTCAACCTTAATAGGCCAGTAATGGAAGAGGAGGTTAGTGAAGTCCTCAAAGATATGCAGAATGGCAAAGCACCAGGCCCAGATGGTTTCAATGTGGATTTTTTCAAAGCTTGTTGGAATATTGTTAAACAAGATATTTTGCATGTTGTGGAGGACTCCAGGTTGAACAGAACCATTCTGAAAGCGCTCAATACCTCCTTCATCTCCCTGATCCCCAAACAGGACATTGCTCAAACACCGGATAAATATAGACCCATAGCCCTATGCAATGTGGTCTACAAGATAATATCCAAGGTTGTGGCTAACAGACTCAAACCTTTACTTCCTGTTCTAGTTTCAAGGGAATAATCAGGTTATGTGGAAGGCAAACAAATTCTTGACAACCTCATTCAAGCTGAAGAGGTGGTTCACTCATTAACTAGCAAGAGGCAGGCAGGCATGATCATGTAATTGGATATAGCCAAAGCTTATGACAAGGTAAACTGGACCTATATCAAGAAAATTATTATTGCTTTTGGATTTGATCACAACTAGGTCAGATGGGTAATGGCACTGGTGACTTCCTCCAGTTTTTCTATATTAGTTAATGGCTCTCCCTCAGAGATTTTCAGTCCTTCAAGAGGCCTCAGACAGGGAGACCCGCTCTCTCCCTTTCTTTTCATCCTCATGATGGAAGGACTGGGTCGGTCAATAAAGCATGCTAAAGTAACAGGAAATATTAAGGGCCTGCAACTAACTGAGAATGGTCAGGCCCTGACTCACCAACAATTTGTAGATGATACCATGTTACAGGGAATCCCCACAGTCAAAGAAGCTTCAACCTACAAAAAAATACTGAATCTCTTTGCCTTGGCTTTAGGTATGGAAGTTAATCTCTCCAAATCAAAAATCTTTTTCTTCAATACCAATATTGCTATTCAGAAAAATATCTCCAGAATTCTAGGCTTTCAAAGGGATTCCCTTCCCTCAAAATATTTGGGAGTTCCTCTAACTGCTAAACCGATGCTCAAAAGTATTTGGGAACCCTTGATCAATAAGTTGCAGGATAAAGTCAGTAAATGGACCATCAGATCTTTAAATCTTGCTGGCAGGTTGGTACTTACAAAAGCTGTTCTGCAAGCAATCCCTATTTTTATGTTATCAGCCCTCCCAGCTCCAAAAGGAGTCCTACAACAATTCAAAAATATTCAAAGAAACTTCCTTTGGGGTAAGGAGGAGACTAGGAAGAAATGGGCCTTAGTGTCTTGGGAAAAAATTTGTAGGCCCAAGAACCATGGAGGGCTAGGCTTGGATGATCAGGAAATACTCAGCAAAGTTTTAGGGGCCAAACTATGGTGGCGTTGGGTTTAGCATCCAGAGACTCAATGGGAAAATATCTGGAAAGAAAAATATGCAAGCTCCTGGAAAACTAGTGATCTCATAAGAATGTCAGGAAATATAAAGGGCTCTTACATCTGGAACAAAGCCTAGGAGAATAGAAGCCTAGTACAAGAAAATAGTTTCTGGGAAATCAGACAAGGAAATCTTTCTCTTTTTGGGAAGATAAGTGGCAACAAGAACCAATTCTGTTAAAAGAAGACATATTCGACCTTAAGCATGAGACAGATTCCCAAGGATTAATTAAGGTAAAGGAATTCTGGAATCATACTCATCATACGGAAAAGTGGAGAATCTGGAGAAACATTGAGTGTGAAAATAACAATCCCTTGAAAACAAAAGTAGAGGCGCTCATGAAAATGGTGGAGAAAAGGCAGATCTTAGTTGCAGGGGGGAAAGACCAACTAAGATGGGGAAATAACAACGAGGGCACCTTTAATCTTGAGGAAGTAAAAGGCATTCTCCTTGAGCTGGATCCCAGGTTCTGGAAAAAATTTGGCAAAACCTATGGAGGCACCAAGTGTGGATGAAAATCAAAATCTTCATGTGGTTGGTATACCACAAGAAAATCTTGACTTGGGACAACATCAAGAAGAGGGGTGTTCTGGGGCCTTCAAGATGCCAGTTCTGTGAGGCTCAAGAGGAAACAATGGAGCATTTACTCAATAGCTGCATTTTCACCTCCTAGTTATGGGACATATTTGCCACAATCTTTCAGCAATCCGACAGGGACAGAGGGAGCATCATTAGTACCCTCAATAATTGGAGAAGAATTTTTTCGGATTATGAAATTCTCAGCTCAACTTGGGCCCTTACACCAAGCTTCATTATATGGAACTTTTGGAAGGTGAGGAACAAAATAACATTTAAGGATGAAAAGAATCCCCCACACCGCCTATTTGAGATAATCCTGAAACAGCTTAGGGAGATAGTGGGAACCATTGTTCGTAACTACCCTAAAAATCCTCCCTCAGAAGTGGATTTAAAAATTCTCAGGCAGCTGGGGATGCAGGGGCTCACTCCTCAAGGCCTAGATAGGAAGGTTATATCTATGGATATGGAGAAGGATTTCGGGCATCCTCCCCTAGAAGGTTATTTGAAATACAACATTGATGGGGCTTGAAAAGGAAACCCAGGAACTGCTGGGTATGGAGGAGACCCTAGGGAGGCCGAGGGAAGTATTATCTTCATCTTCCATTGCCACCTAAGAATAGCCACCAACAACATGGCTGAACTAATGGCTTTGGAGCAATGCCTGGATTTTCTGAGTCAAGATAATTGTTTCAATGTGATGATAGAGGAAGACACTGAGTTAATCATTAACTTAGTGAGAAAAATAAATAGTGGAACAGTGCCGAAGAAAGTCTCCCAACATTAGAAATTAATCTGATTTTTCCATAGAATTCAGGGTCATCTCCAAGGCCTTCGCACTGTGAGTTTCCACCATGTTCGCAGAAAGGAAAATAAGTTGGCAGATCTTCTTGCCAACTAAGGTGTCAGCTGTACAGATGATAAGGTTTCGATGGAGTGGTAGGAGTTGCGTCTGAGCAGACTGAGAGCTCTTTGTTGCAAGAAAGCAGAAGAAGATATGGAAGTGTTTAGATACAAAGCCATGGAGGCTAGCTTGAATTGATTTGTCCTCTGTATGTGTCATCAGTATCTTGTAAATTATTCTTTGGTGGGGGGTAGACCACGACTGGCCACTGAAAATCCTGGAGTTAGTGAGATGGATATCTCAGTTCATCGGGGTGAGCGAAACGGACATCACAGTTCTTCAATCAGTGGAAAGCCTCTTATCTTTACTTGGTTCTAGGTTCAAGCAAGGAAGAAAAAAGAAATTGGGAAAGAAATCGAGAGCATATACGCGAGTAATATAAATGTGTATGTCGTGAAAATATGTGTGAACAACGTGCGTTTTGTGCGGCTATAAGATAATAAAAATGAATTCATATACATGATATTTTGACTTTGGATTACGGAACGCGTTGTATACGGAGTTGTTTTTATTGTGATTTTTTGAAAGTTTTTATGGGGTTTTTTAGCTAAATTTTTTTAAAATTTGGCAGGAATTTATTAAAATCACAAGTTTGATGGGTGATTGTGTATAATGAAAGTGCCCTAGAGATTCCATATCTATAGTCAAAAAACTAATTTAAATAACACAAATAAAAATTTCACTTCAAATTTTTCCACTAGATTCTCACATCTAAAAATCCAAAAAATCACACTAAAACAACTCTATTTTATATATAATATTTAGACTTTGGAATACGGAACATGTTTTGAACGCGGCAATCAAACATTACTAGAATTAGACTTGTATATTTATACATGGACCGTTAAAGATATTCTTTTTGATATTCACTTCTCAACAATAACATGTGTTTTTCATGGCTATAAATTAATTTATATGTTGAGAATTTTAATAATATTATATAATAAATTTTCTATTCCCGTACCTTTTTTCATTTTTTCTACTCATTGAAAATATTTATTATTAATTATGATTGGTGAATTTTATATATATTCTCGTTTGAATTATATAATTATATATATATATATATATATAGAAAGAGAGAACTGGAAAAATTATTCTTCATTGTTGAGCGAGGGTGAACAACGAGGGTTTCAGATAGTTGCAGTTGGTGAACCATATGGAGGGCTACAGAAGAGGGAGCTCCACTCCCTCCTATAGGAAGGCCATAGCCAGTAAAGGCAAGAAACCTCTAGAAAATGCTAGAGGCACTGTGGAGGAAGGGAAAAGAAACATGGAAAAGGAGACAAGAGAAGCCATAAATAAGGAAAATAATAGCACAAAAGACAAGGAGGCAGAAGACAAAAAACAGGGAACTAAAGACAAAAACCAAAAGGGACCCTGCAAACCCAAAGAAGAGATAACACCCAAAGTTATTTTAAATGATCTGGCTCTGCAGGCGCACATGGATCATATGCGGACGTATGCCATCATCTGTAAATTCATGGGATTATGGCCCACTGAAAAAGCTTTACAATTGTGGATAAAATACCACTGGAAACCTAAAGGGAGCATTGACTTGCATCTTGGGTCAAAGGAATTCTTTACTGTGGTGTTCACGAATATTGAAGACAAGGACAGAGTATTTGAAGGAGGGCCTTACTTCTATGCAGCAGCTGGACTCTACATGCGGCCATGGATGATGAATTTTGTTCCAGAACAGGAAACTTTTACTTCAGTACCGGTCTGGGTAAGGCTCTATTCTCTACCTCTTCATTACTAGCAAAATGAATTGTTAGCCGCCATAGGAAACAAATTAGGTCGTTTTGTCAAAGCTTCCGAAGCCACAAGAAGGGGAAGATATACTTCCTTTGCCAGAATATGTGTGGAAATGAATCTATCATGAGCTCTACCGGATAAGGTGATCTTGGAAGTTTTTGATGAAGAATGGGTGCAAACAGTAGACTATGAGCACATTCCATTCAGATGTCGCATATGTCATAAACATGGACACCTTTTTAGAGATTGTACGCTTAGTAAAGTAGTAAACAAGAGCAAAACTAACACAATGAAGGAAACATACAGCTTCCAAAATGTGGTGAATCGAGGAAAAGGCGGTAAAAGAGGACCAAAACAACATCAAGATGAAAGAAAACAGATCAGTCAGAAAAAATTCCAAGTGCTTGAGGAAGATGAAGAGATCACAAAAGAAGATCAAGCAATGGAAGGAAGTCCTGTGGAAAAGGAGAAAGAAGAAAACCGGGAACAAACACTGGATATTGATTATTAGAAAGAAGCTACAATGACTGATGCTAAACTGGAGATGGATCAGGAAATGACCCAGAATGAGATGGACCTGGAGTACCATGAACTACAGGAAATTCTTGACAAAGAAAACCTAAATCTGGAAGGGTTCTTGATACAGGGAACCACGGAAGGAGTAGATTTGTTACCTCAAGAAGAGCCCAATAGAATACAATAGTTGTTTTTATGGAAAATGCAAGCTAAGGCATTGTAAAGAGGAAAAATCATCGATAAGTAGGACGAAAGATGTGTGAAAACGATGAAAACGACTCCGGGATTAGCCGCTAGAAACCCAAGCAAGAAGAGAGGCAGGAAAAATCAGAATGAACTCTTGATGGAGTGTGGAAAGCTAATGATTGATTCAGGTAAGATGAAAGATCTAGCCAACTACTCCTTTACAAATATTTAATAATGAAGTTTACATCTTGGAATATTAGAGGTCTAGGGAGTAAGAGAAAGCAGAGAATGCTTAGTAATAGAATGAAACAAGAAACGTCGGATATAATTTTCATCCAAAAAACAAAATGTTCCATTCAAAAATTAAGACAAATTCATAGCAAATGGCTTAATAAATTTGAGTTTCTTGAAGTCAAAGTAGAGAACACAGCAGGGGGCATACTCACTCTTTGGAACCCCCCAAAAATTGGCATTTTAGATGTTGAGGCTTCCAAGAATTATTTATCAGTTGTTATTCAACTGGTAGGAGACAGGGATACCTTTCTGGTCACAAACGTTTATGGTCCTCAGAGAATAGATGACAAACTCAGGTTTCTAGATTCCCTTGTGGATCTTAGGGATAAACATGCAGATATACCCTGGATCATGGGAGGTGACTTCAACATGATCAAATCTCTTTCAGAGAAAAAAGGGGGAACCAGAGCTCTAAGTAAAGACTCTTTAGCATTTCAAACCTTTTCAGACAATATGAATCTCGTTGACACTAATAGGAATACTGGCCTCTTTACTTGGAATAATAAAAGAGGAGGAGAGTCCCATGTAGCCTCAAAGTTAGACAGATTCATCATCTCTAAGGATCTTATGCTGACAGATAAAGAAGTAACAGCGAGATTTCTTCCCTTTGGAGGCTCAGATCACTGGCCGGTTCAATTGGAGATTAAGGGTATTGGTACTCCTAGGAACAAACCTTTCAGATTTGAGATATCTGGCTGTCACACCCAGACTACATTAGCAACATTGAAAAATGGTGGTCAGAATATTTGCAAATTCAGGGGACAAGAATGTTCCTAATTCACAAAATACTAAAGCACGTGAAGCTCCGACTTAAAGATTGGAACAAGAAGTATTTTGGCAATATTTTTGTGGAGAAAAAAACTGTTGAAAACAAAATGCAGGTTCTCAACCAAGCTCTGATCACGGAAGGTTTTGATAAAGCCATAAGTGATCAAGTGGATAAACATCATCAAGATTGGGAGAATCTATGTAAACAAGAGGAAATATTTTGGAGACAAAAGTCTAGAGTTCAATGGCTTAAAGAAGGAGAGCATAACACTAAGTTTTTTCAGAGAGCCACCATTGCCAATAGAACTCACAACAGAATCTCTTCGATCAAGAATGAGGAGGGGGAGCTTCATATATCCTATGAAGCTATAGAAGCTGTGTTAGCAAAGTACTTCCAAGGTATAACTCAGGAGAATAATTCAGATAGAGTGCACTTCATCAGGGAGGTGACTAGTAATATACCGAAACTGGTGTCCAGAGAGGATAATTTCAACCTTAATAGGCCAGTAATGGAAGAGGAGGTTATTGAAGTCCTCAAAGATATGCAGAATGGCAATGCACCAGCCCCAGATGGTTTCAACGTGGATTTTTTCAAAGCTTGTTGGAATACTGTTAAACAAGAAATTTTTCATGTTGTGGAGGACTCCAGGTTGAACATAACCATTCTGAAAGCGCTCAATACCTCCATCTCCCTGATCCCCAAACATGACATTTCTCAAACACCGGATAAATATAGACCCATAGCCTTATGCAATGCGGTCTACAAGATAATATCCAAGGTTGTGGCTAACCGATTCAAACCTTTACTTCCTGTTCTGGTTTCAGGGCAACAATCAGGTTATGTGGAAGGCAGAAAAATTATTGACAACATCATTCAAGCTGAAGAGGTGGTTCACTCATTAACTAGAAAGAGGTAGACAGGCATGATCATGCAATTGGATATAGCCAAAGCTTATGACAAGGTAAACTGGACCTATATCAAGAAAATTTTTATTGCTTTTGGATTTGATCACAACTGGGTCAGATGGGTAATGGCACTGGTGACTTCTACCAGTCTTTCTATATTAGTTAATGGCTCTCCCTCAGAGATTTTCAGTCCTTCAAGAGGCCTCAGACAGGGAGACCCGCTCTCTCCCTTTCTTTTCATCCTCATGATGGAAGGACTGGGTCGGTCAATAAAGCATGCTAAAGTAACAGGAAAGATTAAGGGCCTGCAACTAACTGAGAATGGTCAGGCCCTGACTCACCAACAATTTGTAGATGATACCATGTTACAGGGAATCCCCACAGTCAAAGAAGCTTCAACCTACAAAAAAATATTGAATCTCTTTGCCTTGGCTTCAGGTATGGAAGTTAATCTCTCCAAATCAAAAATCTTTTTCTTCAATACCAATATTGCTATTCAGAAAAATATCTCCAGAATTCTAGGTTTTCAAAGGGATTCCCTTCCCTCAAAATATTTGGGAGTTCCTCTAATTGCTAAACCGATGCTCAAAAGTATTTGGGAAACCTTGATCAATAAGTTGCAGGATAAAGTCAGTAAATGGACCATCATATCTTTAAATCTTGATGGCAGGTTGGTACTTATAAACGTTGTTCTGCAAGCAATCCGTATTTTTATGTTATCAGCCCTCCCAGCTCCAAAAGGAGTCCTACAACAATTCAAAAATATTCAAAGAAACTTCCTTTGGGGTAAGGAGGAGACTAGGAGGAAATGGGCCTTAGTGTCTTGGGAAAAAAATTGTAGGCCCACGAACCATGGAGGGCTAGGCTTGGATGATCAGGAAATACTCAGCAAAGTTTTAGGGGCCAAACTATGGTGGCGTTGGGTTTAGCATCCAGAGACTCAATGGGAAAATATCTGGAAAGAAAAATATGCAAGCTCCTGGCAAACTAGTGATCTCATAAGAATGTCAGGAAATATAAAGGGATCTTACATCTGGAACAAAGCCTAGGAGAATAGAAGCTTAGTACAAGAAAATAGTTTCTGGGAAATCAGAGAAGGAAATCTTTCTCTTTTTGGGAAGATAAGTGGCAACAAGAACCAATTCTGTTAAATGAAGACATATTTGACCTTAAGCATGAGACAGATTCCCAAGGATTAATTAAGGTAAAGGAATTTTGGAATTATACTCATCATACGGAAAAGTGGAGAATCTGGAGAAACATTGAGTGCGAAAATAACAATCCCTTGAAAACAAAAGTAGAGGCGCTCATGAAAATGGTGGAAAAAAGGCAGATCTTAGTTGCAGGGGGGAAAGACCAACTAAGATGGGGAAATAACAACGAGGGCACCTTTAATCTTGATGAAGTAAAATGCATTCTCCTTGAGCTGGATCCCAGGTTCTGGAAATAGTTTGGCAAAACCTATGGAGGCACCAAGGGTGGATGAAAATCAAACTCTTCATGTGGTTGGTATACCACAAGAAAATCTTGACTTGGGACAACATCAAGAAGAGGGGTGTTCTGGGGCCTTCAAGATGCTAGCTCTGTGAGGCTCAAGAGGAAACAATGGAGCATTTACTCAATAGCTGCATTTTCACCTCCTAGTTATGGGACATATTTTCCACAATATTTCAGCAATCCGACAGGGACAGAGGGAGCATCATTAGTACCCTCAATAATTGGAGAAGAAATTTTTCGGATTATGAAATTCTCAGCTCAACTTGGGCCCTTACACCAAGCTTCATTATATGGAACTTTTGGAAGGAGAGGAACAAAATAACATTTAAGGATGAAAAGAATCCCCCACACCGCCTATTTGAGATAATACTGAAACAGCTTAGGGACATAGTGGGAACCATTGTTCGTAACTACCCTAAAAATCCTCCCTTAGAAGTGGATTTAAAAATTCTCAGGCAGCTGGGGATGCAAGGGCTCACTCCTCAAGGCCTAGATAGGAAGGTTATACCTATGGAGATGGAGAAGGATTTCGGGCATCCTCCCCTGGAAGGTTATTTGAAATACAACATTGATGGGGCTTGAAAAGGAAACCCAGGAACTGCTGGGTATGGAGGAGACCCTAGGGAGGCAGAGGGAAGTATTATCTTCATCTTCCATTGCCACCTAAGAATAGCCACCAACAACATGGCTGAACTAATGGCTTTGGAGCAATGCCTGGATTTTCTGAGTCAAGATAATTGTTTCAATGTGATGATAGAGGCAGACACTAAGTTAATCATTAACTTAGTGAGAAAAATAAATAGTGGAACAGTGCCAGAGAAAGTCTCCAAACATTAGAAATTAATCTGAGTTTTCCAGAGAATTCAGGGTCATCTCCAAGGCCTTCGCACTGTGAGTTTCCACCATGTTCGCAGAAAGGAAAATAAGCTGGCAGATCTTCTTGCCAACTAGGGTGTCAGCTGTACAGATGATAAGGTTTCGATGGAGTGGTAGGAGTTGCGTCTGAGCAGACTGAGAGCTCTTTGTTGCGAGCAAGCAGAAGAAGATAGGGAAGTGTTTAGATACAAAGCCATGGAGGCTAGCTTGAATTGATTTGTCCTCTGTATGCGTCATCAGTATCTTGTAAATTGTTCTTTGGTGGGGGGTAGACCACGATTGGCCACTGAAAATCCTGGAGTTAGTGAGACGGATATCTCAGTTCATCGGGGTGAGCGAAACGGACATCACAGTTCTTCGATCAGTGGAAAGCCTCTTATCTTTACTTGGTTCTAGGTTCAGGCAAGGAAGAATAAAATGCGAGGGAAGAATCCAGTTTTTTCTGGTAGCCAGATTATTCAGAATTCTGGGTTTCGGCATGTAAAACTGCCTCCTAGGCAGTTTTCGGCTGATCGCACCGCTTTCAAGTGGGAAATGGTTTTAGCGATTTTGCAGCGATTCCATTCAGCCTCCTACACATGGCAGGGAGATGGATCCGTAAACCGCCCTTCATCGCACACTAATGTCTGATTATCTTGTTCGGTGCGATATTAATCTCATCCGTAGGATTTCATTGAGTGGATCAACGGTTAAGTTTGATCGTGCAGCTTGGTGGGGTGGGACCGTTAAACATCGGTCGTCTTTGCTGAGTGATTTCCTCCTCGGCCGTTGGTTTGAGCGCGGAAATGGACGGCTCAGATGGAAGGGGCTTTTCTGGGGGCTGGGGTGCGGGAGATTTCGCAGGTTTTCCGGGGGCTGGGATGTAATTTTGGTTGATATTCCTTGGGTTCGGTGATTTTCTTTGTAAGGCTAAGAGGTTTTTCCCTAGGTGGCTAGTGCTCTAATTTTTTCTGATTCCTTGGCGTCAGGTGGACGTTTGTAAATATTGTATACTATTTTTCGGCTTAATGAAATAGAAGGATCGACACTTGCTTTAGCAAAAAAAAGATAATATATTAATATATATATATATATATTTATTGTTCTCAAGTAAAAATAAAAATATTTTATGATGAAAATATTTATTATTAATTATGATTTGTAAATTATATATATATATATATATATATATATATATATATATATATATATATATATATATATAGATATATATATATATATATATATATATTTTTTCTCTGAACTAAATATATATGAAGATATGTTGAGTTAAATTTCAAAATATGATCATATTTACAATATCTTTCACTCTAGCTTTTCTATCATTCATTCACAAGTCTTGATGATGGATCCTCTTTGGAATTTGAAACCTAGACCAAAAAGATATGTTTAGTTAAATTTCAGAATATCCACAGTAGTGATCATATTTACATAATATCTTCCGCTCTAGCTCTTCTATCATTCATTCATAAGTCTTGATGATGGATCCCCTTTGGGATTTGAAACGTTTACAAAATATGATCATTACTCTGGATATTCTGAAATTTAACTTAATGGAAACTAACCACAGAAGTTTGAAATCCAATATATGAGGATACCTTTAATTTGAAAATTTTAACAATGAAATAATTTTAAAAAGGTAAATTCAACTTCTTAAATCAAAGAGAGTGATTTGCCATCTTTACTTTTTTTTTTTTTTTTTTTTTTTAAGATTTATATATTTTTTTTTAAGTTTTTGAGAAGAATAAAGATAGAAAAAGAGACATGATGTTTTCTAGTTAATAATTTTTAATTCATAAATTAGAGATTTTTAATTCATTCACTTCTTTAATACAAATATTTTACTTTATGTTTCTAGATCTTAATTTTAAGCAAAAATATCAATCTTCAAAATAGTTATAAGGGTTGTGTTTTCATGAGAACTCTAAATTCAACTATCTTGCAAAACTACTTACGATTGGTAATATGGCTAACTCTTTCATGTAACCTGCACACATGCAACCAATTGATAAAGCCAATAATGAATACGACTCTAAGTTAGTTTCTTTGTGGTTTGTCACCAGGAAAGCACAACAAAATGGGTTATGGGGTTGTTCTTAGTGTTGTTTTTCTTAGCCAAATCTTTTCGAATATACTAGGTGTAGGTGAAGTACAACCATAATAAACCTATTACCATAAACTCAATCCAACCCTTTCATTAACTAATCAACCAATGTTTGATTCAATGAGTAAATAGTTTTAAAAACAAAAGAGTCAATACAAAAAATTAATAAACTAAGTTGTTCATTAACCAACTTCTATTTATCATTATAACACCCTCGTTCCACATCTACCCAAGTGACCGACCAACTGGAGTAAATATGAAACGGGAGGCCACTATAATGGGATTCAACCTCCTAGGTGACCTTAAGGAAGGGGAATTGGTGGAAGTCCACAACATAGACCTTCTATACCTGCTACAAGACTCCCAAAAGCTTTCCCAGTCATCTCCATGACCAATCCCTGGGTCTCATTGAGCTTTTAGACCATTAAACCCCTAGACGTTCCTTTGATATGGACAAGGGTGCATCTAGGAGGCTTCATTCACTCCACATCAAGGCATGGGTGTGTCTGGGGATTTTTTTCCTCAGTCCTGTGCCTGTGACTCTAGGATTTGTGCCCCCTTTTCAGGCCAAGAGCCTAGGTCACTACCCAAAACTCCATGACACTTTCATAACTTAAAGATAAAAATAGAATAATGATACAAATGCAATTACTTGAAGAAGGACTTGACTGGACCCCTACTAGACATGATAAACATTTCGTCAAACATGTCAAAAATATGTAATCTATAGGTTTAAACAATAGATCTAAGCGTAGGGGTCTCATACTTATTTGAATCACTAAGAATAATTTTTCCCTTGTGTTATGGCCTAAATCTACCTCAGGCTGAGAAAGGCAGGTCTAGGGTAACATCAAACCATGCTTAACCTGGTAGCTAGCCCTACCAAGTCGGGAGAGGGCTCTCTCCTTGTCAATCTCAGGAAAATATGGCAAATAAAGCTTAAGATGACTGATGTGAAGACTGATTTTAGGCTAGGTATATGCTCATAGGAGTTATATTGAATTTAATGTTGGTTTGCTGGCTCAAATGTGAAAGGCAGATTTGGGTCTGGGGAATGGATTCAGTCTTGCAGAGGTTTCTGTGGGGCAAGGTAGGAAAATGGTTTAGTACTTTGAAATAAGTGAGATGGAGAGTCTTAAGACTGGTGAGGAGTTGGAGAGGGCATGAAAGTCTTAGGGATCCTCTTCAAATAGTTGAAAACATGAATAACTAAACAAACCCTAGGTAGAGCACTACAACATCAATGAATTTTACCTTTATCTTTGATTCATTTAGTTAAGCTGAACATAGAGATATGATGGCATACATAAACACATGTAAACTTTCATTACAAAATGAAAAACAATACCAAATCAAGTTGCCACAAGAATCCCACAAAATGCTGCAAACCCTGGTCTATTCCTTTGCCAAACTGCAGAGATGAATGTACAATAATGCTCAAAGCATTCACAAGAGTCCAACCTTTACCAATGACTGAAAAACTACTAGATATAGGCATCAAACAACTCATGCTAGGCTTTAGGGGTCAAATTCATGAGTTTAGGAGTTGTTTCAACAAGATCTAAACTAAGAACTAAAAAGTAGGCAGTGGAACAACTTGCCTCTAAAACCTAAGAAACTGATTCATTCAGTTGCAAACTACTTTTTCATGATGAATCTACCTCTATGAGTGAAAATTTAGCATAATTACATCAAAATCCATCAAGTAACATTAAATTACATCATGATTTTGACTATTAAAAAGAGAAAAGTCAAACTATGAAGAAACTAGGTGAAAAACAAAGTTTTTTTGGCCAAAATGAGAAAATTTTATCTTGTGCACCGCGCTCCTATCCTTGTGCACTGCTCTACTTTGGAGCTGCTTTTGGAGGCCTTCCCGTGCACCAAATTTGCTCCAAGTGGGCTTGTTGGAAATGTTTGCCTATCTACTTTCTAGAACAAGTGGAATTTTTGAATTTGGTCTCCATTTACCCCTCCAAAAATGAGTTTTCCCAACACTGCTTCCTGTGTGTCCAAAAAGGGGCAGAAAGGTCATTTTTGAGGTGTTTTTGACCTTTTTGGAAGCTCAAAACCTGTCAAAATTTCTTGGCCATGTGAGGGAATTCATATTTTTCCATGAGAAATCCAAAAATTCTGAGTTTTCCTCAAAAGGAGGTCTCTAGCAAAAGCGCGCGCTAGGTGGCGCGACGCATCAGACAAAAAAACCTGTTTTTTAGGCCAAAAATTCAAAATTTACAAAAATTTTCCCAAATTTCTTGAAATTTGGGCTGAGTGTTCTTCATCAGGTGCTATGTTGGGCTAAGGAAGCCTCAACCAAGATCTGGAGTCTATCTTGCTCTTTTCTCTTCCTCATGGCTTTCTTCAACTTGGCCTTCAAAATCCTGATTCTCGCTTTGCACACCTTGTTTCTCGCCAAGTAGTGGTATGCCATGTGCCTCAACATATTTTTCTCTCTGTTGGCCTTCTCCAGCATCCTCTCCAAGTGCAAGTTTGTCCTCTCAAGCCAAGATTCACGATCAGCTTGAATTTCTTGTTCAAGTGTTGTCAACTTGATTTTCCTCCTCTTGGCAGCTTGCCAGTTTGCCTTCATGTTTTTGAGCTCCATGATGGTTTTCTGATCCTCTAGCTATTTTTTCCTTTGCTCCAAATAGTTAATTATCCACTTGGATCTTTCCAGGTTGAGATAAAAATGCTGAATGTCATCTTGCTTCTCCCAAATGATCTCTTTGAGCTTTGAGCTTAAATCAATGTCATCATCCTGAATGAGGATGAAATCTGCCTCTTGACCTCCTGAAGGTCCCTCATCATGCAAGGGCTTCTTACCCTTGTCCTGTACCTGCTCTGCTGATGGAGGAAATAAGACCCCTTCCACCCCGGGTGGATATAGTACTCATTTTGCTGCTGCAAACAACCTCCTAGTGCCCTTTTGGTATGTGACAAACACTGGCACACTAGTGGTTTGTGTCTCAAGAACCTCCTGCTAATGTGAAGGCTCTCCTACCTTATGAAAAACTTATGGGGGCACTTGAGGACCTGTGAAGACCTCATGTGAGATGAAATCCTCCCATGACACATTCAGTAGACTAAGCTGATGCAAAACCACAATTTTGATTAGTGCAAAGTGATAAATATTGTTATACTACTGATGAGGAGGCTTCCTTTGCACTAAGGTGGTCATCTTCTCAATATTCTGGCAAATGAAATAGGGGAGGTTCATCATCCTTACCCTAGTAAAGTGCATCAACAATCTGATATGATAGGTGTACAGACGAGAAAATCTGCCCTCACAGATGAAATATTTGATTATGAGTTTCATCAAGGGAGCATATGTGTCGTGTAGATACTTGAATGGGAAAACTCTTCTAACATGTCTCTAAAAACCAGCCTTGATGTAAGGCTCATAATGATCTCTGTCTACTAGTTGCCTCTTATTCCACTGCTCACCTACATTTGGAATACCAGTTGCTTGAGCAATAGTCTCAGGTGTCAAGGTGAATGTCACACCTGCCAAAGTGACTTGGCCATTATGAAGATGGAGCACAAACAGTCTGGCCAGCTCATGGTGGTATTTGACTCTTTCCACCATCTCACAAAACTGATAACAAGATTGATATTGAAAGCATGTGACTGCAAGAGGCCAGGCCAAAATCTCGGCAAGTGAAGTAGGCTCCTCCTGGTTATGTTTTCCACTCTTATGAGGCCTCCTTGGTGCATGCATTTCTCTAGAAGAATCACTGACTGTTTCCTCATTTCTGTCATAGGAAGAATCTGACTCCATGTTTGCCAATTTTTGAGTTTTCTTAGATGAGTATGAAGAGATTTTATGGTGTCAATAGGTTTTTGCTGCCAAAGGTATGTTTTGATGAGGGTTTGTGGAGGGAATGTGTATGAGGGGTTTGGGAATGTTGTTTGCAGGCTTTTTGGGGGAATGAAAGGGTTTAGGGAATAGTATTTAGGGTTTGGGATAGCAATTAGGGTTTGGGGATATTTGACTAGGGTTTGGGATAGTGGGATTAGGGATTTAGGGTTAGTAGTTTAGGGATATGGGGAATATGGAATGGGTATATAAGAATAAAAAGGGAGGGAAAAAATGAAGTGAGGGAGTGAGGGAATGAGGGAGTGAAAATGATAAAAGTGGGATTTAGCAATAAAAATGCAATTTGTAAACCCTATGCAATGTTTTTTAACAAGCAATGCAAGGAGCTAGGGTTTCAATTTTTTCCCATTAAATCACCATAAACACTAAGACAAACTCATTCATTGGCCATGAAGGAGTGTTAACTTACTTGGATAATTGAGGAGTTAGTGATTTTTTTTATTTTGGAGGAAGCTGTGAGTGAATTCGGGCCTTGTAGTCCTATGCATCGCGCCACCTCACAGGTGTGCCGCGCTGCCTCAATGCATCATGCCCGTTGTAAAAATACACTGCAAATCACTGCCCAGTGCACCGCGCCCATGCCCAGGTGCGCCGCGCCTGGGATTTTCCTTGTTTTGGCACAAAAATCACTCTCTTGGCTCTTGGAACACAAATACACTTGCTCTCTTTCTCTTGGGGACACAAATGAACCTTTTTTGATATGAATACACTTTATATACATATGGTTTTGATTTTTCACTTACAAAAACCCACTCTTCTAATGTTTGATTTTCATTTGCCTTTTAAAACTCTGTTTTGGGCAGTTTGCTTTACTTTTGCCTTTGATGGATTGAATGCTTTGAATTTTTGTTTCTTTTGTAGGTGGTGGAGTTGTAGAGGCTTGGCAAGGTGATGAGGGCTACCTCTGAAATTATTACATATGGAAAAAAATAAAATTACATCAAATTTATACATGAAACATAAAAAACTCAGTTTATTCTCAAAACAGGGGTTTGAGGAAAAATCAATCACTGAGCATGTGATTATTGAAATTATTGTTGCTAGGACCTTATTTGACCTCCTCATGCACCTTCTGACTGTTATTAAGCATTGACAAGACCTTATTGATGAAACCCTAGACCGAATGAGACCTAAAACCATAAAAGTGACTTTTGTAGATTTAAAGACAAAAAATGACTGCAGATGATCTAGATGTATGAAAATGAGCCAGTAGGTAAAGGACATGAGGGAAAATGTATAACATGCCACTACCATCAGATGATCCATAACCCTAATGGAATGTAGCTGATCGAGTGAGACACCTAACATGCAATGCAATAAGAGAATTTGATCACTGATGGAGGGATGAAGATACCAAAACTAACACCTTATATCATTAGTTTCATTATCATCTATTAATTCATAGACACATTGTTATTCATTCACAAATCAAAGCATGAGGAGAGCCATACATCATCGCTATCATAATGCATGATTATAATTAGCATAATAACAAGAGAATTATCTAGGATACATCAGCCATAGAATCCACATAAAAACTAGTGCATTTACACAAAAGATACCAAGGAAAGAACCTCTTATTAATGAATGCAAAAGCCAACTCGGTATGAGACTGCCAATCACCCCCATGCCATATTCCAAGAATGAATGTGGGATTGAAACCAAAAGAATCAACCAAGGCATCCAGAGGCTAAACCACCTCACCCTCATCAATGGAAACCATGCTTTACCACAACCCATACCAGACCACTAGGCCAAAGCAATAAGCATGTAATAACAGGCTTTACCATGATCTCCACCAGATCACTAGACCAAAACAAGCATGAATGCCACCAAATTTCTCCACCTACACTATGAGGAATTTTCCCATCTCCTAGTCTCTAGGCTTTACTGCAATCAACACTAGATCACTAGGCCCTAACCAAGACTCCACTCTCTAGGCTTTATCATATACCCCATCTCGGGATTACTAGGCCTGATGGAGAGCACCCACCTCTAGGATTTACCGTATATCTCACCATTCGTTGGTCGAGAATTCCTAGGTCCACCGAGGAAACACAAAATTTAGCTTTACCACAACCCACAGTATTGTTCAGGGGTTACTGTTACACAGTAATTTGTCACTGCCTTCCTGTCAGTCACCCTGCTGTGCCAATCACTAAGCTTCATGCCTTCTGAACTGGCCCAAAAAACCCATTTTCCTAAAGTTTTGTTCATCAGCGCGTCTGTTTGAAAAATACCCGCGATGACTGGCGCTCCATAGTGTATCCCGCACGCTGCCAGCTCGGAAGGACATCACTTTTCCACGCTGGTCGCCAACGCGCCTTTCCCGTGTTCTTCCGCGCTGACATAACTGTCCTAGTTATGTGGACGCGGCGACATCGCGTCAGTTTCCTCATAATCCGCGCTGATCCAGTTTGGGCGAATTTGTTCAAACAACCAGCCTTCCAGATAACTCCAGGCTTGGTTGTTAGCTTTGTGAATGTCGACTCCCTTCTATGGCATGTATGTTCGACCCTTTGCAACAACTTCCCTTAAAGATAAGCTCATCCTTCCACCCTTATAGGAGACTCCTTCTCCTATATAAACTCTCACCATTACCATGGGCAGCTAGTTTTTTGGATAGTTAGACATAGCTTGGATTGTATAGAGCTTATAGTGCTCAGATTGCTGCTACTATAGGTATTTGGTGTGCTAGGTGTGGAAGTGAATGATTGCTTAGGGAAGGTTGTTTTGTGTTGCTTGTGTGTGAGAGAGAGTTGTTTGTCTTGGGAGAATCATCCTCAAAGGTGAATGCTTGAGATACATGCTGACTGGCCCCTCCTGAGAAGTTTACCGACGTCAGAACATTTGGTTGTACTCTTCTCTATTCTGATTAATAATAGATGACTGCTATTATTGTTCCATTCTCATTTGTATTTGCAATGGTTAAATGTGAATTACATCTTTTCTGACTGATGTATGGTTGCTTTTACTAGATTTCATGCTTGCGTTTGTTTCCTCTTCGTGTGTGCAGGTATCTATTCGCGGAGATCGCGGAGGATTGTGACCAGCCAAAGCGAAGGAGCGAAGACAACATCTCTTCGTCAAACGACAAGCGCAGGAATCCAAGTAGGTGCTCTTTACCTCTTGTTTAATTGTAATTAGGAACATGCGTAGCAGCATTGTGTGATTGTTGCTAGACCCCTGCTGGGCTAGTAGGGATCGCCTCTATCCGTAGAGGGGATTTACCTCTCCAACAATTTGGCGACTCCGCTGGGGATCAGCCTTTTTGTCTCTTGAGTCCATCTTTGTGTTTGAATTTGATTGCTCTCTTTTTGAAATTGGGGATTAATTATCAGTCTTTTGCGTTTCCTGGGTTGATCTGGGAGATGCCCCTGTTTGATTGAAAGATTGGCTGTTTTGATTTGGGAGTTTTGATTTGCCTGTCACTATTTTTGAGCTCCATCGCGGATTTAATTTTAACAGTCGCGCTGACATCGCACTCACCCTTTTGCAACATCCTGTTCATCGCGTAAATATGCCTAACAGTCGCGACGATCCTGGAAAATCGGATCAGCGCGGGAAAGACGTGTATAGTCGCGATGTCAGCGCCACTTGCTAGCTTTCTACCCGCGCTGACCTTGGGTTTCTAGCTTAATTCCGCGATGACTGCGTTTTTCTGAGATCAGCTCGGTTTTTTGGGCAAAAGTCGCGCTGACAGCTCGGGTGGTCTGTGTAAAAGTTGCGCTGACATGGGTTTTTAGTGTAAAACTTGCGCTGACTCCTGAAAAGTTGTTTTTATAACTTTATCTCCTGAATTCATCAATCTTTCTTATCCCCTGTGGTTTCTTGTCCCTCATTAGCTTGTTTTGATTGCTTTTTGGTTAAGGGATGCTCTCTCTTTGATTTCATTCGAGTGACTCTTGTGTTTTTAGACCATGTGACCTAGCCCTTTAGAAGTTTCATCGAGAAACCGTTTGCTTGGGTTACTTGTCTATTCAACATTCATCCACAACCCTCTTATTGATTTGCTTGAGGCTTTTTCACTGCTTGTTGCTGGTTGATTTTTAGTGTCGATTATTGAACCACCTTTTTTATGTTGATTCGATTTCTTCACTACCAAGCATAGATTACGATTGTTTGGATCGATCAGTTCACATTCGCTTCCTCCTTGCTTGCAATCCTTGCTTGTCTTGCCGAGCTTAGATCACATAGCTCGTGCAAAACTTAGTTTTCCTTTTGATTTGGAAGCCTTCGTTGGATGTTTTGGGAACTTTGTGTGCTTTCATTAAGTGATTTGCTTGGTGTTCCGGTTCCTCCAAATTCATTTAGATGCTTTGTGCCATTGGAAGAAAATCAAACTAGTAGCTTTGCTTTGAGAATTGAAAAGGAAAAGAACATTTCGTTGATTTGCATTTTCAAAAGAAAAAAGTTTCCTTTCCTCGCTTTTAGTTGCATTAGGCTACTTGATTGATTGTGTTCATTTTGTTTGATTGAAATCTCTTTACTCTTCCATAGCTAGAATTCATCGAACAAAATGATTCTCTTTGGCATGTAGTTTGCATCTAGGTAATTGTGAGAGAACATACGATAGGACCTGAAATCGAAACTTAAACTCAAGATCAACTATAAAATGAACCGAATGAATCTAAAAACGCATTGGAACTAAACGCAAGCATCTAGAGGTCTAGGTTAGAGACGTGTTCCGGCGTCTTTAAACATAGTCACTGTTGTTTCACATTAGGTTGGGTGATTCCTCCTTCTGTGACTCGATAGTGGTCTAACATGGACTACGCTCCCACGTACCGTCGTGTATATAGGGAGACCCCACTAGGCTTTTATCCTTTATCCATAGGAAGCCGAGTCGGCCGCCCTACGATTCGCAATGCAGTGAACACAGCATTCACGAAGATTGACCACCCGTACCCTAAAAAGTATTCTGTGGTTTTGCGAAGAGTTTGGCACACCCTCTACCTAGAATTCCAGAGTAGTCACTTTTGATCCTTTTCGGACTCCCTAAACGAAAAGGTGCCTGTGAGCGTCTTGTCACTTCGTGCTCATTAAACATTCGAAGGAGACTGGAGTCATCTTTTCGTCCTTTTCTCGATTCTTGAAACATGAAAAGGTCAAGTTTGGTTCCTGTGCCTTAAAAATTTATTCGGCCACGATAACATCACCTGGTTAGATCTTGTGTGCGTTAGCTTGAGTAGGTTTCGTTTTCGTTTGCTATGGCAACTTTTCCAGGATTCACTAACCCAGGTTCCCCCTCTGATGGGAACCCAGGGCAATTCCCTCCTCTTGGGAATGTTGGTGCTCCGTATATGGCGACGTTGTCCCTACCATGGTTAACTGTCGGGTTGCCTGTGTGGTTGTTTTCAACCTCTTTGGTCCCTACCGTATCGGCTGTTAGTCCATCAGTCCCTCCACCTGAACAACGTCATGTTGATCCTAAGGTGGATCTCTCCCCTTCGACGCCTACTTCTACGTCGTCCTCTTATACTTCGCCTGGTGAAAGTCTCGATTCGCATAACCAGGTGGCTAAGAAGAAGAAGAGGAAGACCAAGAAGAAGAAGTCCCCTCAGGGAGAGCCTACACACACAGTCCCCCTCTCCAGTCCAGCTATCCACTCCAGTACACCTGAAGTCGGGTCACCTTCTGCTCCTCCGCGGAAGGTTAAGTTTCCTTGTCGATTATGCAGGGAGGACCATCTGCTTCGTGATTGTCCTGGTATTCCCAGGGTATTAGAAGTTTGGTCTCACGATCCGGCCCGCCCTTCATCGTCCACCGATGATCATGGCGATGCTACCTCATCAGTTGGGAATGGTAAGGAGAAAGGGAAGCTTCGAATCCCCTGTCGACTTTGTGAAGGCAAACATCCCCTTCACCTTTGTCCACTCATGGATAAAGCCTCTGCTGTGTTGGAAAGTCTTGTTGCTCCTCCGAATCCATTTCCCGCTGGTTATCAATGCCTTTCTACAGCTGTAGATCGTGCCCTTGTTGACAAAGAGATTGCTTCAGATTCCTCTCTTGTCCAGGCTCCTCTTCCCGAACTAGGCTATGTCCAGCCTGTTCCAGACCAACCATTGGTCGGAAAGAATGTCGATTCGAGTTCACCTCCTGTCGACCACTCTGTTTTGGAAGAGAAAAATTCTCATGTTCTTCTCGTCTCCTCAGATTCTCCTGAGCTTGATAAAGGTTCTCCTATTGCAACCCCTCCGGAGAATTCAGATTCGGTTCTTCCCGAGCAGGGGGGCAACCATATGGTTCCCCCACCAAGTAGTTCGGTCATCTCCTTTGATTGGAGTCATTTGACTGCCCCTCCCCTTCCGTCCCATGTGCCTTTCTGGGTCACTGCCTATGCTTGCAATAAGGCGCTGCCCGGCACTGTGTTAGACGAAGGAGCATCGGTTAGTCTTATGCCCGTTACTACTTGGCAGGCTTTGGGTTCCCCATCGCTTGTACCTGTCGCACCGAATCTCACCGCGTTTGATGGAGGAATGAGTCAGCCATTGGGGATCCTCCCGAAGTTTCCTATTACTTTGGGAGGCAAGACCGTCTATATAGACGTCTCGGTTACCCAAGGTTCTTTAGACTTCAGTCTTCTCCTTGGTCGTGATTATGTGTATGCCATGGGAGCCCTTGTTTCTTCACTTTTCCGTGTGGTTTGTTTTCCACACGATGGAAGAATCGTGACGTTCGATCAATTATCGTTCGTTCGTCCACAAGCCCCTCCGGCGCACTCGTCCTTCCCTCCTGGTTTTCATCCACGAGTTGCATCTGCCTCGCCGCAAATCAACTATGTGGCCACCTACCCCGTGCCCGTCCCCGGTGATGACACCATCATGCATAGTGTCCTGGGGGCATTAGGTCCTGACTTCCAAGATGTCGGCCTTTCCTCCGGAGCCACTTTCTTGGGGGCCTCCACTTCCCGTTCATTATGATGAAGTCTGGATGGAGCATAGTTCTTTTCCGGTGTCAAGCTCCTTAAAAAATGAAACTGGGTCTGGTCGGAGCATAGTTCCTTTCCGGTGTCAAGCTCCTTAAAAAATGAAACTAGGCTTAGTCCGAGGATAGTTCCTGATCTTGTGGCGACCTCGTTAAAAAACGAAACAAGGTGGTCGAGCATAGTTCCTGATCTTGTGTCAAGCTCGTTAAAATCATGAAACAAGGGTTATGAGGATAGTTCTTTTACTGTGTCAACCTCATTAAAACAATGAAACACCTCCCTTTTCAGATCGAGTCTTTGATTAAGAACTCGTAAAATCCCAGTCGAGTCTTTCCAAGATCTCGAAAGTGAACCTTCATTCCATCCACTTTGTCGAATGCAATGAAGCTTGGGGGGCATGTACCTCGATTTGCATTATTATGCTGGGGGCATGCGAACTTATAACAAGCATAGTTTTTCGTTTCAAGCTTGTGTAAACATGAAACCGAATCCAAGCAAAGTTCTCCACGGTTCAAGCTTGTGTAAAAATGAACCCATACCCGATTTACATCTCGTGATTGCCATTTTTATCCGCTGAATTCTGCTAGATGAGCCTTGGTTGTTTCATTCCATTGCTACCATCTCTTTGGCTGATCATATGCTCTCACTTGGTTGTTTATCCTTTCCTGAGGAACCGCAGCGATGAGTGGTTTTATTAGCCAGCCTCTTAACCATTACATGTTTTGAACAGTTCCACCATTACCGGAACCAGTTGCTACCCTTTATACCACTCGTTCCTCTAGGACGAGTCTCCTTTAAGCTCTTTTCTGACTCGTAAAATGTGAAAAGATTGCCGAGTATTTTTCCCTTTTTGACTCGTTAAAGAGAATAAAAATGGAGGTCTTCTTTCAGCTCTTTTCCGACCGTTTAAAGATGGAAAGATTGCCGAGTTATCCCTCTTGACTCGTTAAAAGTAAAAAGAGGCGGTCGTCTTTAAACCCTTTTCCGATCGTGTAAAAACGAAAAGATTGTCGGACCCTTGTCGTTTCTGGTTCGTTAATGGTTACGAAACGACGTGATATCGATTACTTTTTTACTTTTTCAGATCGATATCACTACTCATGAAAAGTACTCCTCGATCATACTGGTCGGGCGGTTCTCTCGAGCATTGTTTTATACTTTTTCGGGCTCGAGAGACACAACTCTATGAAAAAGGACCCCCCTGGAGTTTTCTTTTCCGCTGTCTTTTCAGACTCTCTAAACAAGAAAAGACGCCGAGTTTTTCCTTTGTCAGGCTCTTTAAACACTTGATGACATCGGGCATTGTCGAAATGACATTCTTCAAGCATATGCTATCCCCGTCAAGCTTGTCATCCAAAAATAATCTGGGTACCTGCCAGAAATGGTGGGGAAAATGGAACTGTAATCGTAGTCGTGTCGGCAGTATGTCGCTCTTGAACATGGCACTCGTCTGCATTCGTGTCTGGGTGGGGATATCTCATCTCGTTTCACATTAGCCTCCATGGGTTTGGGTTACCCTGTTTTGACCTATCATCTGCTCATTGCCCTGTCACCATGACCTCTGCTCATTTGATGTCAAATACTGCCAAACCCGCTACAGTGCCGCCGATATGTTCAAGAGAAGTTGACCTCTGCAATAATACAACCTCATCTGCTATCTCACACAAATCCTTTTTCCTCTGTCTCGTGTCGATGATGTGGGAAACATTATGGCCCACCTTCGATCAAGGTCACTTCCTGTCGACTTCAGCTCATTATCCGGGAAGGTGACTTAGAGACTCCCTTTAGGTGCCTTAGAGCCTGCATGCCCTAATGGCAGGTTCTTCGTGTTCGACGCGAGGTTTACATCATTGGCCTCCGATCGAATGATTCCGTGGGTGTTCGACACCAGCTCATTGATTCACATGCCGCGGATTGTACCTATAGTACCTTGAGGGCCATTGTCATTATTGGTGGTACCTCTCGCGTCTGTTAACAGTTTTCATCATTGACTAGTAATCAGACGATGTTCATGCATGTTCGACTTCAACCCATGTATTCACATGCTTGAACTTGTACTTTGTTCAGATCGGGACAGAGCGCAAGACCCTGGATCCCTGTCTGTTTATGGTCCAGGTTGCGATTTTGTGGATGATCATTACATGACTCATTGATGGATGGCTGCGCCCATACCTGAGTCTTCATGGATGGCTGCGACCATACCTTATCATTATTATGGTCTCTTTAGCTGGGTGGCTGCGTCCATTCCATATACCTTTTCGCATGTCTTTTGGATGGCTGCGCCCATGCCTCGACTGCATGTACTTGATTATCAGAGATATTTCGGTCCTTCCTGGTGATGTTCCAGTTCGGCGTGTGTTGTAAAGCATTTCACCCCTCCCACTCTCTCGGTCTTCATGCTTTAGGGGGCATCTGTTACACAGTAATTTGTCACTGCCTTCCTGTCAGTCACCCTGTTGTGCCAATCACTAAGCTTCATGCCTTCTGAACTGGCCCAAAAAACCCATTTTCCTAAAGTTTTGTTCATCAGCGCGTCTGTTTGAAAAATACCCGCGATGACTGGCGCTCCATAGTGTATCCCGCGCGCTGCCAGCTCGGAAGGACATCACTTTTCCGCGCTGGTCGCCAACGCGCCTTTCTCGTGTTCTTCCGCGCTGACATAACTATCCTAGTTATGTGGACGCGGCGACATCGCGTCAGTTTCCTCATAATCCGCGCTGATCCAGTTTGGGCGAATTTGTTCAAACAACCAGCCTTCCAGATAACTCCAGGCTTGGTTGTTAGCTTTGTGAATGTCGACTCCCTTCTATGGAATGTCTGTTCGACCCTTTGCAACAACTTCCCTTAAAGATAAGCTCATCCTTCCACCCTTATAGGAGACTCCTTCTCCTATATAAACTCTCACCATTACCATGGGCAGCTAGTTTTTTGGATAGTTAGACATAGCTTGCATTGTATAGAGCTTATAGTGCTCAGATTGCTGCTACTATAGGTATTTGGTGTGCTAGGTGTGGAAGTGAATGATTGCTTAGGGAAGGTTGTTTTGTGTTGCTTGTGTGTGAGAGAGAGTTGTTTGTCTTGGGAGAATCATCCTCAAAGGTGAATGCTTGAGATACATGCTGACTGGCCCCTCCTGAGAAGTTTACCGACGTCAGAACATTTCGTTGTACTCTTCTCTATTCTGATTAATAATAGATGACTGCTATTATTGTTCCATTCTCATTTGTATTTGCAATGGTTAAATGTGAATTACATCTTTTCTGACTGATGTATGGTTGCTTTTACTAGATTTCACGCTTGCGTTTGTTTCCTCTTCGTGTGTGCAGGTATCTATTCGCGGAGATCGCGGAGGATTGTGACCAGCCAAAGCGGAGGAGCGAAGACAACATCTCTTCGTCAAACGACAAGCGCAGGAATCCAAGTAGGTGCTCTTTACCTCTTGTTTAATTGTAATTAGGAACATGCGTAGCAGCATTGTGTGATTGTTGCTAGACCCCTGCTGGGCTAGTAGGGATCGCCTCTATCCGTAGAGGGGATTTACCTCTCCAACAGTTACTAGGCCATGCGTTCTTTTATTTAGAGATCCACCTCACTCATCTTCGAATCCATCTGGCAATCCAACTCAACCAAAACATGAGGACCCCATCACACCATGACTATTGAGGAATGGCAAGGCTAGGCTAAAAAACATTGTCACACTTGGAAAAACCCATGCCAATGACAAAAAGAGAACCAAGAACACACACGCAACACCATGCATCCCAAATATAGCAAGGAAACCACACATGCAAATCGATACCTGCAAGAATCTTGTTGTAGCTTCTTAATCCTACTCTTCCTTTCTTGATATTTGCTTCCTCTTTGCATCCTTTTCCTTTCTTGATCTAGTTTTTAAATTCTCCAAGAAAACTCTAGGTGTCCAAGAGTGAGAGAGAGAGAGAGAGCTCCAAAACTGAAATGATAAAATGTAACACTAACAAAAAGGTACCAACTAATCCTCAACAACCTTTTTACCAATTAGGCCTCTATTTTATTCATTTTCCATAATTTTCCTTCATTTTCCTCCTTACATGCAATCCGTGACCTTTCAACATACTTTTCTCCTAATTTCCATTATTTCCATAAATAAAATGCTAATTAATGCCACTTTTCCTTTCCAAATGCCTTAGCCATTGCCTTTGCCAATTTACTTAGCCATAATAAACCAAATGAACACCCACACTAGGATGTTATGCCCAACATTCAGCTTGGAATAAGTGTCCCATAATCCGTGCTTATTATTTTTCCTTTATTAACTTTTATTACATGGAATTTTCACCAGGGATGTTATAGAACCCTCCCCCTTGGGGGACACCATCCTCGATGTTCAACTACACCTATACCTCAGAAAAATTGTTAAAAAGAAAACATAATTCCCATGGAGCTTTATAACATAGCTCGATGTAGTATTTACAATTATCACCATGTTGAGAAGAAAACCAACATGACAACGTAACAACATGAAAATTATAACGAAATGACACACATATCGCTTATTGGATATTTATAACATAGCTCATGGAGGTATTTATATCCATATACATATGAAAATATATCAAAACATCACTCAAACATATGCCAAAACATATACCAAACATCATACCAAAACTACTTTGCCTCAACTGACAAACAATGAAGGATACATAGCCCGCATCTGATCTGCCATCTCCCATGTAGCTTCATTGGGACGAAAGTGCTTCCACTGCACTTTAACCTACTCAATTGCTTGGTTCTGGAGCATGAGCACCTTTCTTTGCAATATACACTAAGGTTTCGACTGGAATTATCCATCCGGCTCCACCTACAATACAAACCAATCAATCACATGATGAACATATTTAACATACTTCTTAAGCAAAGACACATCAAAAACATCATGGAGTTTTACTGTCGAAGGCAGTGTAAGTCGATAGGTTACTGGCTCAATCCTCTCAATAATCTCAAAAGGTCCACAAAATTGAGGTGCTAACTTGGCACATGATCCAATACGCAAGTATCTCTTCTTCAGCTTGATGCGTAAGTACACCTATTCCCCAACCTGAAACTCCTTAAAAAACTTGTTCTGATCTACGTAACTTTTCTGCCTATTCTGTGTTGCTTTTAGATTATTCTTGATTACCTGCATTTCCTTCTCCATGTTTGCCAACATGTCTAGTACAATCAACGCCCTGTTAACTGGATCACTCCAATTGATGGGAGTATTGCAGCTCTACCCATATAATGCCTCAAACAGACCCATCTTCAAAGATTTCTGATACTCATTGTTGTAAGAAAACTCTACCAATGGAAGATAATTTTCCAACTTTCAATGTTGATGTATCACATACATCATCAACATGTCCTCCAATATCCTATTGACCCTCCCAGTCTATCCATCTGTTTGTGGATGATAAGTTGTACTGAAGGCAAACTCTGTTCCCAAACCTGTAAACAAATCCTTCCAAAACTTGAAAGTGAACTTTTCATCCTTGTTTGGCACAATCCTCTTTAGAACACCATGCAATCTAACCACATCTCTGATGAACACCTATGCCACTTCACTGGTCGAATACATAGTCGTCACTGGAATGAAGTGCGGAATGTTTGTCAACCTGTCCACAACAATCAAGTTGGAATTGTGTTGTCTAGATGTCTTGGGAAAACCTGTGATGAAATGCATGGAAATGACCTCCCATTTCCATTCTCGAATAGCAATCGGCTATAGCAGTCCACCTGGATGCTTACACTTTCCCATCACCCGTTGACAATCCAAGCACCTAGCCACAAACTATCCTACATCCTTCTTCAGATTTGACGAATAACAAAACTTCTTCACTATGGTTAATGGCTTAAGATATTGTGGGTGACCTGAATATGGTTTCACATGAAACTCCCATAAGATCACCTTCTTGAGCTCACTGTTGCCTCACACATATATTCTATCTCTAAATCTGATCTATCCATCTGTCATGAGACAATAGTCCACATTCTATACACTTTCACCTATACCTGTACTCGTACCACTACTTGTACCTGTATCTATACTCTGATGTAACCTGTGCCTAAGCTCCATGCACTTGACATCTCTTTGACTTGCCTGCAAGATCCTATCCTATAGATCTGTCCCATAGGAACTCATTGTTTCTATATGATTTACCTGTATCCGCCAGATAAGAGCATCTACGGCCCTGTTCTTCTTTCCTTCGGTGTATCTGATCTCAAGATCAAACTAAATGAGCATGGCCAACCATATAGCTTGCCCAGCATTTGAATTTGGTTGGTCAAATAGATACCTCAATCCACTGTGATCACTCATCAACACAAACCTCTTACTAAAAAGATAGTGCCTCCACATCTTCAATGCATGTACAAGATCATGTGTCAGATAATTTTGCTCGTGCTCATTAAGTTTCCTTGACTCATAGCACACTACCCGCCCTTCCTTCATAAGGAATCCACAAAGTCCTCTCTTGCAAGCATCTGTACATACTACAAATTCTATCTGGATCTGCGATCTTTAACACTGGAGCATGTGTCAATGACTACTTAGGTTGCTCAAAACTAGGTGCACATTCCTTTGTCCATTCAAACTTCTTACCTTTCCTTTGCCATGATGTAATATGATAATAAATCTATGAGAATTTCCTGATGAACCTCCTATAATAGCCTACCAACCCCATGAAGGATCTCACATCATCTACATTTTTAGGAGCTTATGTTACACAACGTTTTTTCGTTGTCCCTGTAATCCTCATTCCACGATCCTGGAGGACCTCTACAGTGAACCCTACATGCTTTCTCTTCATGAAGAAACTCTCACTATGTCCCTCTTCATGAGTACAACATTTCCCTTTTGCATCATTTCCAAAAAATCCTCTGTTTTTCCCAGTTAACAAGATAGGTGCTAATGACTCGTGTCCTCCTTGTGCCGATATGCAGGGATTATAACTGTCCCTAGCACCGACCAGAGTGATTGAGCCTTGTTCCAGTCACATCAATCCTCTTTTGGAAAGTTTTTTAAATATGGAGTCAAAGCTTCCAGCTCTAGAAGCTTTGTGACGAAAGTCTGGTAAATGGTTAGGCCAGATGGAGTTGAAGAGATCAGTTTGGGCTCCTTTCCCCTATCAGGATGGAACTACCTCAAGAGATAAGACCTTCTCCCATGAGAAGAGGAACCATCTCCCTTCCAACCATGCTATATAAACCTCCCTTTTTCCCAAGCACAAGTTAGCTCTAATTAGGCCCTGGTTGAAGTTTTGACTGTGGAGTAATCAACAAGTTATTCATAGTTGTAGATATCTAGTTGTGTGTGAGGGGGAAGTGTGAATTTGGCTTAGTGAAGACTAAAGGGAAGAGCCTTAAAACTACCATTGTTGAGGCCATCATGGAATGCTAACTAAAGTTTGTGGGAACCTGGATTTGTCGAAGGAGAACAACAACATTAAGACAATAGTGGTAATCTCTTCGTGATTTAATACATATGCAACTATTGATTGATTTCCTACATAATATGTCATCTCACATGTTTATGGCTTAATGTTTCTTGACTTGTTAAGTAGGTTGAATACAATTTGTCTATTATCATGGTTGTTTTTTTGCTGTTGTTTACTTGTTTCAGGTGCTTGAATAAGGAAACAGGAGATAGCTGGAGTGAGCAAGAAAGGTCATCACCAAACAGGATAAGCGTACTAGGAGGTAGATCCTCTTAATTAGTTCTAACCTAAGGAAATCTTCCAATGTCATTTTTGTGGCTAGAACTACTCTTGGGCTAGAGGAATTGTTTGTGTCCGCACTTAGAATTTTACTTCACCACAAATTGGTGACTCCGCTGGGGAAACCAATCCTTCTGTTTGCTTTCTTGAAATTTCATGGTTTTGTGTGAACTTTTCTAGTTTCGCCATTTCCCTTTAGTTTTGTTTGCTTTTCTTTGTTTACTACTCTGGGTCTGAAATTCACAGTAGCAAGTTTGGTCTCATCTTTTGAAATTTTTTATTTTTTTCTTTACATCCTCACTTAGCGCACTTATTTCACTGACAGTGGCACCGACCAACGCGATATGCTTAGAAACAGTCCTGTCGACCCCCTTCTAGCACTTGTTGTCGGTTAGGCAGTCATGCCAATGCCTGTAAGTGAAAATTAGGGTTCACCCCAGATCTTGGCTAGTGTGTCTTGCTCTCTTGATTTTTGCCTTGTGGCTCGTTTAGACTGTGTTCTCCCTCATTGGAAAGTTGCATTTCACTTGGTTTATTTGCTTGTTGACTTACCTTATTTTTGCTTGATTTCTTGGGTCCTTGGATGGTTTGTGGCCCTAGGGCATCTAGGTTGTCATACATTTAGCTAATTCTGAACTCAGTGAGTCAAGTTGTTGGTGAATTTACTCGTATTTCATTTATAGTCCTCTTATTGCTTTGGTATCCTTACACAAGTTTGAAAAGTTTCGTTTCCTTGTATAAATGTCTCTTTTCTAGCATAGATCACATTGCTTATATTGTTTTTGGTAGAGTCATTGCGTCATTAGTCGAAAGAAATTCTCTTTTGGTGTTTTTCATTTGCTTGAGAATCGATTGTCTCGAAACTTTTTCATTGAAGTTTTTTATGAGAAATTCATTTTGTCATTTCATGATAAGTACAAAATTCTAGTTTGTTGCATCAATATATTACGTTAGTTAGCATCATTGAAGACTAGGATTTCATTTGCATTTGAAAAGGAAAAAGAATTCTCTTTACTTCTAAAAGGATTGTTTGGAGTGTACGTGTTAGGAAACTAGAAATTGGAATGAATTTTTCATTAGTTTATTTTTTCGAAAAGTGAAGTAGTGAAAAATCATTTTTCTTTCAGGTGCTTGGTTGTTTGCATTTGGTTGTGTTTTCTACCCTCTCTAGTGTAGACAATTCATCGAATTGAAAGGGTCTTGTCTCATTTAGCTGCATTTAGTACTTTTTGAGTCACATCGTTAAGGCCTGAAAACCGAGACATAATTCAAGATAAACTTTAAAATGAACTCAATTAACCTAAGGTGCATTTGAAACCTAACGATCACATCTAGAAGGTCTAGGCTAGAGACGTGTTCTGACATTAAACCTAGCAGATTTCGTTAGCTTCGGCACTAAATAGCACTAGTATATAAAGGGAGACCCCTCTAGGCTGCAATCCTTTATCCATAGGAAGTCGATTCTGCCACCTTGAAAATGTGATACACTGAACACAACATTCGAGGAGATTTCCTACTTGTACTTCTTGGTTCGTTAGGAGGTATTCTGCAATTCATGGTTGCCTGGTAATCCTTTATACCTAGATCATCCGAAGTAGTCATTTGATCTTTTTGACTCATTAAACTTAAAATATCATTCGTTCACTTGTCCTTTCGATCTCGTTTCCAATCGAAAGTGATAGAGTCATATTTGCTTTTTTATCGACTCTTAAAACATGAAAGAGCAACAGTTGATTTATGCATCTTAAAAAATTGTTTCCCACGATCTTATAACATCCTGTTAGTCTTTTCTAGACCAAATCATGAGTTTTCCTTAGAGTACATTTTAAGGCCTTGAAATTTATCTCTCTTTTCCTATTAACGAAGATGAGATCATCATGGCTGAACCATCTGGTTCACCTAGTTCCTCTTCTTCTCTTCCATCTGAAAGATTGTTTGAGGAGCCTTTTCGTAAATTACCAGTCACTCGAGGACCAAGGTGTTGAACTCAAAATCCTTCTGAGCATTCAACCTTTGTCATCTCGTCCTCCACCTACTTCAGATACTGGGTCACCTTCTGATATTGGCCCGAAATCTTCGGACAATCCCGTCCAGACTCCTGAGAGTTCATTGAATACTATAGGTCATCTTGGACTAGTTATATATCCTATGAATCTCTTGTTCGACCCTATTGTGATATCACTGCAGCATCCGTACAGTTCGTACGATCATCTGGGTGTTCCTTTGGAATTATCCCTACTATGGAACCCAAAGGCGAAGCTCCAGTTACCTCTCCAGATCAATCAGAACTTTCTACTCCACACATTGTCGAAGAGGAAGAGCATCAATTTCCTCTAGAAGGTTTCCCCTACATGGGGAGCATTCCCATCAATGTGTATCAAGATTTTACACCTAATTATGTGACTTTAGCATAGTTGGTCTCAGGTACGACTTGTGCCTCATAACTTTATCATAACCCTGTTTGGGTGTCGGGTGCTATGCCTACCACAGGTCCATTCATTCAAAACCAGAACTCCCAACAGATGATGATTTCTGCAGTTACCTCAGTCCCAGTGCAACCCACCGTTCTGAACACTCTTGTCTTGTCCATCCAAGTCATTTGTCTAGTTCAACCAACGGTCTTGAGGCACATTGTTGTCAGTTCTTCGACCCCTCCAATAAGTGGACAAGATGTACCACCACCTAGGGGGGCAAAATATGAGTGTTTCTATGGTGACGGGCACAAGATGTAGCCTTCTTTTGGTGCTATCCAAAACCTTGTTGGTCCTGCTGGATCAAGCAATGTCCAGTACCACCAGGTCTAAAATCCCGTTGGTCCATTTGGGTCAAGAAATTTCCAGTATCAATAGCCTTACGAGGCTCAGGTTCAGTACGAAGCTCCTTATGTTCCATATGGTTCCCAACGAATGGTTAATCTGCCTTATTTCCTTCAGCCTAGAAAGTATGTTCAGCCTGGTCTATCCACTTTTCCTGGTGGTTATGGCCAGCTACAATTCTAAAATTTCCAAGGTCTCAATCTAGGAGCTGTTCAAGTACCCTTGTAGCAGCAAGGAAAACCTCTGTAGCAACAAGGGAAACCTTTGTTGCAGCAAGGGTTGTTCGTGCAGCAGTAGGGGCAAATGATGCCGCATCAAGGGCAACTGAAACAACCATAGGGGAAACCTTCGCAACAGTTGCAGAAAACCATGCATCTGCAGATGTAGCATGCTTAGCAAACCACCCAACCTATTTCTTCGCAAGGCCAACCTCTTTAGGCGCAGTGACAACCTTTGTAGCCGCAAGGTCAATCCTTGCAGCAGTAGAGCCAACTCGGGCAGTAACAACCCTTATATACATATCAACCGGGTCAGCCCTTGCAAGGACAAGGTTAGGGTCAAGCCCTGCAGCAGTAGGCCCAAAATCCTAATGTCCAAGGGCAACAGGTTCCAAATCCTTTTGTCCAAGGATAGCAGGTCCAAAATCCCGATATCCAAGGACAATAAGTGCAAAGTCCTTATGTCTAAGGACAACAGGTCCAAAATTCTCTTGTTCAGGGGCAACAGGTTCAAAACCCGTATGTTTACGGACAATAGGTGAGATATTTGTATGTCCAAGGCCAACAGGCTTAACAACCTTTTAATGCATATGTTTCTTATCAGCAACCTCTGGCTAGACAATTTAAGGCTTTCAAGGTTAAAATCCTCCCTATGGCCAAGGTAACCTATAGTGGGGGAAAAATCAAATGCCATATGGCCAAAACTCTACACTATGGGGACAAAATTCTTACCAGTAGGCATGGGTTCCTCCGGTTGGACCCACTCATTGACCTCCAATGCCTTTCAATACTCAATTGTCATTCTTGGCTACACTAGAGTTGCTAGATGTGTCTCAACTCATAAATGATCCAATTCTTCATTTGGTATACTGGCCTCCAGTCCCGTCCAAGATCCTGAGCAATTGTCCAAAGTTTGATGGGAAAGAGAAACAAGATCCTCAAGCCCATGTGATGGCATATCACCTTTGGTGCTCTTCCAATTCCTACGTTGATGATTCTATTCGTCTTCGTATTTTCCAACCAACCCTTATGGGTGCTGCAACCAAGTGGTACATTGAGCTCCCTCGAAGTACTTACCATGAATTCAACTCTTTAGCCATGGCTTTCCTCACGCATTTCCAGTTGCCAGTTTGCTATGAAACTGGCACCTATTTGCTTACATCGCTTAAGCAAGATACTGCGACGCACATCTCTGATCACATCCATGAATGGAGATGTAGATGTCACCTAATCAAATTCGAGATTGTTGATCAGTTGCTAACTGCATGGTTTACCAAGTCATGCATCGCTCCAATTTCTCGCAATATAGCTATGGGTGGATGCGTTACCGAAGAATAAGCCATTACTTGTGCCCAATACTTAGATCTTGTTTATTCTCAGTCTGGCACTTTGTATGATTTATTACCAGATGCTCCACGATCATCATCAAAACCAATGACATCGAAGTCACATGCTACACCTCCTGTTGATGGAGTAATTAGTTCAATGTCCCAGACCCTTGCGAAATCTTCTTCCAAACAGAAGTCGGTATCGAACAATGCTTCCAATAGTCCCTCCCAGAATCCACCTAGCCCTGGTAAAACCTTAGAGGTCCACGCTATTCAGTCTACCACAGTGGAAAAATCCTCGAAAGGTAAGAAGAAAGGCAAAGGCAAGGGTAAAGTCGATGCCCCAAAACAGGGTCCTCCTAAGTCCTCTGTTGGTGATTCTTCACAACAAAATCCTAAGTATCTATGCCTCATTTGTGAGGAGGATCACTATACTAAGGATCGTCCCCGACGGTACAAAGTTAGTTGTTTTCTCAAAGGGACCCTAGCTGTCTTGAAAGAGCCATTTCTGTCTCAACAAACTCAAATGTTATACCAACCTCAATCGTCTGCTTCCTTAGGATCGCAAGTGTTCATGATGAGTATGCCTATTAATGTGGCTAGATCAAAAGATTATCAAACTCCTGCTTCTATAGCCAAGAAAGAGAAAAAGGCCACCCCTTCTTCTTCTTCCTCGAGTTCTAGCCCTCTTCATATCAAGCGCCCTAACCTTGATTTCGCCATTCAACCACCTTCTCTAGGTGTGATAAGGAAGTCCTTATACAATCCCAACACTCGAGCCGCTCAACATTATAGTATTGTTGAGGATTTGGCTCAGGTGCCATCAACTATGTCTACTCTTGAGGTACCCAAAAGCTATCTATCTCAGTAGAAATCATTACTGTCAATTATTGTAGATATTGATCCTACCGATTCCAATGGTTTCACACCATTCTAGCTAGTCTACGTTCTAGAAGCAATGTTACCGATTGAAAACGAAATTCCTTCACTCAAGCTAGCTGTCGAACTTCTCCCTGAAACCTCACCTCAAGAAGAGCACCTCTTGTATTTAGAATGGCTGGATGAGACTCGTCGTCTTGTTGCTTTGGTCATTGAAGCACAAAATAAACGAGTCAAGTCCCATTGCAATCGGTCGGTCTCCCCTCGCGCGTTCTCTAAGGGTGATGTGGTTTTACTATATGATCAAGCTAGTGATAACCTGGGGGCAGGTAAGTTTGAACCCATGTGGCATGGGCCCTACATTGTTAAATGAGTGTTGCAAAAAGGGGCCTATGAGCTAATTGATTATGAAGGCAATCCTCTAGACAAGCCCCGAAATGGGCTTTATCTCAAAAATTACTATGCTTAGGTCATCTTGCATGGTTACTTATGTACATTAGTGTGTCATTCATTTTTGTGCAGTGTGGTTTGGTGTGTTAGTTTTCAAACAGCTTTCCTGTTTACTATGTTTTTCCCTGCTTTGCAGATGTCTATGACTCCTCACATCGGTTTCGCTGATGGTGCTTGCTGTAGTACCCAGAATCTATCCTCCGTAGCATGGGCCATTTATGACCCTCATGGTGAGTTGATTGATCTTCAAGATATACATTTAGGTCGTACAACAAATAACATTGTTGAATACAACATAGTTATCGAATTATTGTTAGAGGCCATTGTTCTTGACATTCGGGAATTGGTTGTCAACCTGGATTCACAGCTTGTTGTCCTTCAACTCAATGGGCAATATTCCATCAGAAACCCTAAGATATTGAGAATGTATCTACGTATTTGTCTACTGGAAAGAAATTTGATTACATTACATATCATCATATTCCCAGACACATGAATACATTGACATATGCATTAGCTAATTATGTGTTGGATGGACATTTACGAAACATGTGAAAAGCCAAAACAAATCATTTGTACCATAGTAAGCAAGAAAATAAAACATATATATCTATATCTATATATATCTATATATATATATATATCTAGATATATATATATATATATATATATATATATATATATATATATATATATATGGCGATAATGTTATAAACATGGTGATCATGGTAACATGAAACTGTTCATGCTACACGAGTCAATAGTTGGTGGATCCGATCTGATACCCCCACTGTATGCCTCTGGTACTGGTGTGGGAAGTCTCCCAGCCGGGCATACTCTGGGATACCATGAGTCAACCCCTCAAGGTTGCTTGCGATCTCCTCCTTGTTGTCACTTCCTTCCTGATAAGGAGAAACATCAAATTGGTGAGCAATGCGGTTGGCTATCGGGGACATCCCAACAGGACGCTCTGGTCCAACATCTGCATTGATAAAACAAAATGTTATAAACACATATACATAGAAAATAATTAAAAATCAAAAAATAAAAAATCGATTTTTTACCTTCATCATCGAAATCCTCCCCATCTCGAAGCGGCATATCTGGATCTCCGCGGAAGTCGGTACAACTGTACAGCCAATCCTCCACTATGATCAATTGTCATCGTAGCCATGATAAGAAGGCGAGCTTGTAGGACATATGCTAGCCCCCAGTGATCCTAGGCATCAAACGACTCGAACAGACCATCTGTGGGTCTCGTTGCATCGATGGATCTACCTCAGTCAGCTAGTACTGGAACAATGGAACCCGCTCTAGGAAGAAGGTCACTAGCACAGATCTAAATTGCCTCAGATTCCCCGCTTTAGCTTTTGACAACTGGCGTTTCATGTTGATCTTCATGGCTTCCACCCAATTGAAGATTGTCAGTGCTATACAGTCGATAGAATATAGAAATATCAACTTCTTGGTTTCATGCTCTTCTTGGGACCCAACCACTCTGGTGATGGTCAACAGAAGCACTCTCAGTGTAATATCTCGCACAGTGGCAATCTCGATCTTGCCACTCTTGGATTTGAGGTATTTTGGGCAATGTTCGGCAAGTAGCATGGATATTCTAGCCCCAATCGACTGTGACCCATATAGATTGTCTAGTTCCCCTCTCCGTAACAATCCTGTGATGAAATAGATGTCTGAAGTTTCCAACTTCAGCTCCTGGTCACTAATGATAAAAATTTTCCGATTTATGTCCCAGAGACTAATCAGGTATCGGAGTAGCTTAGGTTGAGCCTGCATCCCTAGTGTGATAAATAACTTGAGGAGCCCAAAGTTCCTCAAGGCATCCAAGTAGTTCAGATCAGCCATTTCTTGGGTGTCCACATCTTCGTGCTCACGTTCTTTCCAGTCTACCATTTTCGACGATTCTCTTCTGCAAAAACCATGTATTCAAGTCAATAATAATTTTTGGAAACTAAAATTTGGATTGAAATGGTGGATTTAAGAGGAGAAAAGGTTTTTTCTTTGTTCACAGTGTTGGTGTGGCTATTTTAAAAACAGTTGCATTGATGATGCGGTTGGTCGTTTTAGCAACCCTTGGCCGACGCAATTCCGTGTTCGGAAATCGCACCAACCGAGGGTCAAACAGGTTTGCCAAAACCTCCCTTAGAAATCCAAAAAAGGGATAAAAATAGGAATAAACAATATGGAAATGGAGCTTAAGGACTTGGATCTTACCTGCAACTAGTGGCTCGGTGAATGAACTTCCGAATCTCCCGCAATATGCTCCAGGAAAATTAGGGCAAAAGTGGGTAAAAAGTTTTTCACAACAAGGTAAAATGGTAAATGGTAAAAAATATTTACTTTTCCCTCCTTTTATTCATTTTTCATGAAATATTAGGGTTTTTAAGTATTTTTGACCTATTTTGCCTCAAGAATTGAATAAAGCACTTTACCTTTTGCGCAGTGGTAGGGGATGGATGTTCGACGATGGTACCGAGTCATGTTTTAGCTCTTTTCTCAACTCGTAAAACTCAAATGAAAATATTGCCAATTATTTTTCCCTTTTGACTCATAAAAGAGAATAAAATGGGGGGTGTGCTTTCAAGCTCTTTTCTGACCCTTTAAACACAAAAAGATTGCCAAGCTCTTGTCATTTTGAACTCATTAACAGATGTGAAACGTCATGCACCTAGTATATGTTTACCCCTTTTTCGGGCTCGGATGCACTATTTACGAAAAAGGAACTCCTTGACTGAAATGGTCAAGTAGTTCTCTTAAGTATTGTTTTCTACCTTTTCGGGATTGAGAAACACATGTACGAAAAGGGACCGTTTGGAGTTTTATTTTCCGTATCCTTTTCAAACTCTCTAAACATGAAAAAGATACCGAGTTTCACCTTTGTCAGACTCATTAAAACATACAACGACATCGGATTCATCACCATGACGAACATGAGCTTCTCCTACTTGGGGCTCGTTAAACTTACTAGGTTAGAATCATCTAAAGAATGAAATTATAGTGCAAGCATATGCTATCCCCTTCAAGTTTGCAATTAAAAAATAATTGGGGTACCTGCCAGTAATGGTGGGGGAAAATTTGGAAATACAATCAGTCGTGTGGGCTGATCTGAAAATGAGATCTTAAATCAATATTAAGGTATTACAGACTCATGTGCAGGAATGCCTATATTACTTAGTGCAACGGATTGAAAAGATTGCGAATAATATAGACAATGAGTAGTTAGAAAACATAACAATCACACACATCAAGAAAACAAATAATCAAGGAGTTCACCAGACTTCTTGGCTTTATCTCTTGGTCCAGGTTTCAATGTCGACCTATATATTAAGTCTTTAAGAGCAGAATATTACAAGTGTGAGCTCAAGCAAAGCTATAACACAACAATAGTGATATTACATAGGGATTTCACTCGAAAACCTCGAGTTTAAAGAGTACACAGACTCTCCCTCTTAGTGCCTCTGATCCACTGTTCGTAGCTGCGTTTTCTCTGACTCTCTGTCTCTAACCAACTACGTTCAACCGTTATTTCTGTCCTATTATAGGATGGCTTTTTAAGCCTCTCGGCCTTATCTATTCACCTCCCCTTTCAGTGTGGACACGTTTTATAAAAAACACTTAAGGCACCTGAACAATTTCTTTTTGAAATGGAAGGATCGTTGGGCGTGGTGAAATTGACCTTTTGGTCTTCCTCCGCACAAATCCACCAATATAATACATAATTGGGCCTTTTTTTGTTTTATGAGAAATACAAAGAAATACATGAAAAAACCTCGTCTGAAACATTTTATCGGAACTCAAATTTTTATAGGGTTGCGTTCATAACCCCTTTAGGGTTCACCTTACATTGCATCTCCACCATTGGTCTTCCACCACCAGATCGACGGATGAGATCTTCCTGCTCAAACAAAATCTGATCAACAGTCCTTTTCCGTTGAACTACACTTAATAGGTCCGATGGTCCACGACGATTTTGGGCGGACAACTTGCCTGACTCTGAACAATCTTTACGGACCCGATGGGGTTTATAAACTCCTAATCTATAGAAGTTTGGGTCTGATTTTTGAATTAACGTCCGATTACTTTGGTGCCTGATATTCGTCGGATGATGCGGTCTCTCGATCCTACAGTCGGTGGGTATTCAACATGCACACGGTTTACTCCCCTTTGGTTCCCACGCGATTCGATATGGTAGTTGATATGGACCGTTGATCTGCACGCTCGATCAATGGTTCTCACTAACTCGTGCTAATCATGGTCGCAGTTCCAAAAGGCCGCGATATTTTAACACTAGGCTTTGGTTTTTCCCGATGCGATAACGAAACTCCATTTAATATATATATATATATATATATATATATATATATATATATGTATATATATATATATATATATATATAGATATATATATATATATATATATATATATATATCTATATATATATATATATATATATAGACATATATATATATATATATATATATATATATATATATATATATATATATCTATATATATATATATATATATATATATATATATATATATATATAGATAGATAGATATATATATATATATGTATGGATGCAATGAAGGTTTTTCCTTTATACCATGTTTTTCATGGTTAAAGCATATATTTCTCTGGTGCTACAAAAGGCCACAATGCGATAGTTATTTAAGGGGCTTTAAAACATATTTTCCCATTTAAATACAATTGAAGACTTAAGAGGTATTTCCAGGATCCATTTTGAATCACGCCTTCTCACTAAAAAGCTTTTGGACCACCAAAAGTTGGTTTTAGCATTCGAGCAAGTGAGGATACCGCGCCCTTACTTCTCCAATTTCCATCCATCATGATTTTCTTGGAAATGAACCTTTGAGCCATACTCTCAGGCAATCAACATCCCATTGACGCGTAGTTCTTACCTTCCTGTCCAGAACTGTGTCCTCTTGTAACTCATTGAGATACTCAGGCAAAAAATCCCTAATAGAAGGAAATTGACTTAGCTCTTCAGGATCTTCAATCAATGAAGGTTCATACAATCTCAAGTATTTTGCATTAAAGACTGAATAGATCTGCATATAAGCTGGCAAATCAAGGTGAAAAGCATTTTCACCAATTTTATCAAGTATCTTGAAAGGTCCATATCTTATTAGTTTTAGCTTCTTACCTTCACCTTGCATTCTGTCTTTGCTGATGTATAGCCAAACTTGATCACCAACTTGGAAACTATGCTCAACTCAATGCTTGTCATGTCTTGCCTTGTACTTGGCTTGACTTCTTTCCAGCTATTCCTGTACTGCCTGGTGAATTTCCTGGATTTTTTTAATGAACTTGGTTGCTTTGTCCACATCACTTTGTCCATCAACTGCTATGTCTTTACCAAAGAAAAAATCCAAGGGAGAATTTGGTATAAAACCAAAAGAAGTCTCAAAAGGAGATCCCTGAGTAGAAGAGTGATTGGCATGGTTGTAAGCATGCTTCACTTAACACAAATGCTCATCCCAAAGCTTTGGATGCTTGCTGCAATAGGCTCTGAGCAATTAGATCATTGTCCTGTTGACCACTTTTGTCTGATCATCTATTTGTGGATGAAACGTTGTGCTCTTCTTCAACTTGTTTTCCATCAACTCCCATAAACTTGACCAAAACTTGCCAACAAATCAAGAATCTCGATCAGATACAATAGAAGTGGGTAAACCAAAATGAACCCATACATTCTAAAAGAACAATTTTGTTGTTTGTTTAGCTTTAACCTGCTTGTTACAAGGTATCAAAATACACATTTTACTAAACCTATCCACAACAACATACAAATAAGCATGAACTTTTCTAGATTTTGGCAATCCCCCAACAAAGTCCATGGAAACACTTTCCCAAGGACGAGAAGGAATTGGAAGTGGAGTGTACAAGCCTAATTTTCTATTACTGGGCTTGTAGCACACATAGTACACCCTTTGATATATCAAGAAATTGTCTCATGCATTCTTGGCCAATAACAAAACCTTTGTAATTGTGCAACTGTTTTACTTACACCAAAATGAACTGATATGAGAGAAGTATGTGCTTCTCGAATTATGTTAACTCTTTCATTTTGGGGAATGCATAACTCTCCCAAATGATATAAGAGTTTGTCCTGTACATAATAATCCAATTCTTCTACCTGTTTTCCATAACTTAAATTTGCATATACATCTTTAAAATCTACATCTTGAGCATATTGTTCAATGTAACGTTCATGCATTACTGAGTTATTCTTAAGTATAGTAGATGCATTTATTATTGGTATTGATAACATGTCTGCAACCTGATTGTGTATGCCCTTTTTATATCTAATGAAAATATGAAATTACTGTAGAAAACCCATCCACCTATAATGTCTTGATTGCTGCAATTTAGTTTGTGAGTGAAAATATTGAAGTGGTTGATGATCTGTATGTATGATTGTTTCTTTACCCATTAGGTAATGTTTCCACTTTTTCACACTGTTGGAAATAATACTGAGAGGGGGGGGGGGGGGGTGAATCAGTATTTTCAAGACAATTCTTTTCAATTCTTTCACAGATTTGTATACGCTACTTTAGTTAGATAAACTAGCGTATATACACAACTTCAGTAAAGGAAAACCACGTATAACTTACAGACTTGTAATTTAATTATTCTTTAGATGTTGATTTTAAATCAGTGTGTCAGAACCATAGAAACAATAACCAGGAACAGGAAAATGCAGACAGTCACACACAAGAACACAAGATATAAGGTGGAAACCCAATGTGGGTGAAAACCACTTGCTGCAATATGTCTCTATCTTTTTCAATTAGAAACTTCTTTTTACAATGATTCTGTACTGGTGCAGTCCTTTACCAGTACACAGGCTGCAACCTATAGAGAGCTATGACCCTCTTTCATTCTCCAGCTTCTCCTGGAAGGGAGCTACAACCCCCTTAGCTCTTGTACTAGCTGAGATACTAGTACATAGGTGCTGACATACAGAAGGCTACAATCTTCTCTTTTCTTCTAGGGACCACATTTCATAAATTTTCAGACTGGATCCATGAACATCAATCAAACATCAAGAATTTCTACATCAAATGATCTCCTTTTCACCAATTAAAACTAAATCAAATAGACACTTCTCTGATAGTTGTACCCAGACATAGTAACAATAACCATACACCAATTCTGAACCCAGATCATTGCAGTAATCAACAAAAGCAGCTAGAACATAATTTAAGAGACGTACGCTACTTCAATTGAAACCCGTGTGCATACGCTTCTGTGTTAAGACCAACCTGCGTATATGCACTTTTGCATAACAGAAGCAACGTGTATACGCGCCTTCGCTTCACTAAACCTGCGTACAGATCTATAAAGATAATTCACTCCTTCAAATATTTAGACATTAGTTAACCCAGATTATTAGATTTATAGATCAAGCGTGTGCCACATATAACAGATCAAAATCATACAAAGACACTATTACTCAAGCCTTAAGATTTTGACCCATCAATAGAACTTATCCTTTTCTTTGCGCTTAGGTTCCTCCTTCATTTAGATCCAGCTCTGCACCTTAACCTCAATCACCAGTATTCCAGATCTAGCACTTCATCAGATATTCAATAATTCAGATCATGACCTTGCCTAATGATCTCCTTCCTCTTTTATAGTCTTAGGCCTTTCACAATACCACGGTCCAAAACCATAACAAATCAATACCATGGACCCAATACTTGGGATCAACACTTCGGACGAGATACCATGGTCCAAAACCATAGGTTCAAATACCAAGGACTAAATACCACGGACCAAACATAAGTTCTCCCACATGTACATGCTTTTCCTTGCGTGAAAGTGTGTGTATACGCATACACGTCTTTGGAACGTCTAACTCGCGTGTATATGTGTCTTGGTCACGATGAACCTGCGTATATTATTTTTCCTTCATTCTGAGAGCCTGAACTGAGATCAATCACCAGAGTGAGTTGCCATCAAGGACAACACCTGTGCCATAGCGCCAAACCTGTGTCATAATACCAACAATCTCCCCCTTTGGACTTGATGGCAACCCCAAGATCCTCAAAGTCATTCTCCCCCTTTGTCATCAAGGGCAAAGGGTTATGCTCCTCCTGAGTACATGCTGAAATCTCTGCTTTGTTGTGCTGGCCATGCTCCCCCAGACTGTAGGCAAGATCTGCAAAAAGATGTTCTTCAAGAAGAACCATGACTCATACATCATAACTGACCTTCCTATCATCAAAGACTCTATACATACATCTATCACCCATCCAAGTGGGGATCATCAGAAATTTACATATGATAACCAAGAACATTACATCATTTATCCCAGGCATAGTGGGGAAACCAAAATATGCAGTTACATGACCTTGATAATAATAAAAGATATACATGACATAGAGACGAAATATCTAGAGCAAGACTATGAAGGTCACCAATAACTAATATCAGCAGCACTATTCAGATCAACAACCATTTCTCCTTTTGTTCTCCTTCTGTAGCTGATCCACCTGAACCCAAAATAGCTTGTGTACTCGAACCAAGAGCTTCTAATGTAATGCCAACAATGAATTATTAGAAGTTTATCTACTCCCCATGAACCTGTGCCAAATGGTCTGTGTCAGACCCATATCAAACTCTCTTCAATCAGAGTCTGTCCCCACTGATTTCCTTCAAACCATCATATACGCGACTCTATCTGCATAAAACAGCGTATGTACGCGGATCCTCCTCATGCAACTTGCGTATAACCATATTTCTCTGAAACAGACAGGTTTCAACAGCAAGATGATGCATCAACTACCACCAGATTTTTTCTGAGGTATTCAAATGTCTCCCTGGGTAGTGGTTTGGCGAGAATATCAACAACTTGTTCCTTGGAGGGAACATACTCCAATTTGACCTTTTTTTCCCAACACTTGTTCTCGGAGAAAATGATACTTGATCGGTATGTGCTTAGTCTTTGAATGCATGACATAATTCTTTGAGATACTGATAGCACTTGTATTATCACAGAAGATGGAGATAGGTGGAGTACAACTGATTTGAAGATCTTGCAATGTTTGCATCATCCAAAGGAGTTGTGTGCAACAAGATGCAACAGCTACATATTCTGCTTCAGCTGTAGATAAAGCAATAGAACTTTTTTTCTTGCTAAACCAAGATACTAATCTAGGACCCATGAAGAATGCACCACCACTAGTGCTTTTTCTGTCATCCATGCTTCCTGCCCAATCCGCATCTGTATATGCATGAAGTGCGAGATCTGTATCTCTAGGATACCATAAGCCATAGTTTTGAGTTCCTTGAAGATACTTTAAAATTCTCTTAACTGCCTGAAGATGAGTTTCCTTTGGATTTTCCTGAAACCTTCCAACTATTCCCACTGCATGCATAATGTCTGGTCGGGTACCTGTTAGATAGAGTAGACTACCAATCATTCATCTATAGGTTGGTTGATGCACTGCTTCCGATTCATCATTTGTGCTAAGGCTGCATCCTGTCACCATAGGGGTACATACTGGTTTCGAATCCTCCATCCCATATTTCTTCAAGATCTGCTTGAGATACTTGGTTTGTGATAGAAAGATGCCATCTTTGTTTTGTTGGACTTGTAAACCAAGAAAATATTTGAGTTTACCAAGCATAGACATTTCAAACTCTTTCTGCATTACTAAGGAAAAATTTTGACTCATGTCTTCTTCATTGCTACCAAAGATGATATCATCAACGTACACAACAAGTATTAGCAACTTATCGTTGTCAATTTTTATATAAACGTTGCTATCAGTTGATCCTCTTATGAAACCTTGTTGACGGAGGTATTTATCCAAGCAATAATACCAAGCCCTTGGAGCCTGTTTAAGGCTATAGAGAGCCTTTTTGAGTCTGCATACAAGCTTTGGATCATTTCCAAGGATAAACCCATCTGGTTGCTCAATATACACTTCTTCATCCAAGTCTCCATTTAGAAAAGCAGATTTCATGTCCATCTGAAATACTTTGAACTTTTGAAAACTAAAGAGAGCAAGGAACATTCTGATGGCCTCAAGTCTAGCAACGGGAGAAAATATTTCTTCAAAGTCAATTCCTTCTTGTTGAGAATACCCTTTACAAACAAGTCTGGCTTTGTTTCTAATAACTTCCCCATTTTCATTCAACTTGTTTTTGAATATCCATTTTGTCCCTATGACATTCTTATCTTTTGGTCTAGGAAGCAACTCCCAAGTGTTATTCTTTTCAATCTTCTCAAGTTCTTCATCCATTGCCTTGACCCAGCATTCATCTTTGCATGCCTCTCTTACATTTTGTGGTTCGGTGGAGGAGAGCAATGATAGATAGCTTGAAGCTTCTGAAATGATTCTCCTTGTCTGTACACCTACCTCTTTCTGCCCCAAAATTTGAGATTCTAGATGATTCTTCTGAACATATCTGGATGGAGTCTTTTCTTCTATTCTTATTTGTTCTTCTGGTACCTCATGGGTTTCTTCCTCATCATGAATCTAATTTGACGTTGAGGGATAGTCCTCATCATCTTCAAAAACTTCAGATCTTTCCTGCCTAGAGGTATTTCCTTCTTCATCAATCACTACATCAATACTTTCAATAATTTTTCCAAGTCTTTTATTGTAACACTTATATGCTTTTCTATGGGGAGAGTAACCAAGGAGAATGCCTTCATCTGCTCTAGGTTCAAACTTGCCAAGATTTTCATCAGTCCTTTTAATGTAGCATTTGCTTCCAAAAATTTTGAAGTATTTTACCGTGGGAGTCTTACCATACCAAAGTTCATGAGGAGTCTGAGTGCCATTTACCCAGACATTTGTCTTGTTAAGAATAGTTACTGCAGCAAATGCAGCTTCACCCCAGAAGGTTGCGGGAGTTCCAGATTCATCGAGCATAGCACGAGCCATTTGTTGAACTGTTCTGTTCATCCTTTCCACTACTCCATTTTGTTGAGGTGTCCTTGCAGCAGAAATGTCCCTTCTTATGCCATGTTCTTCACAAAAATCAAAAAATTTGTCTGAGGTAAATTCTCCTCCTCGATCAGATCTGAGGCATTTGATTCTGTGATCTGATTCGTTTTCAGCCAAGGCTTTGAATGTTTTGAACTTTTCGAAAGCTTCATCTTTAAACTTCATGAGTCCTATCCAACACATCCTTGAAAAGTCGTCAATGAACAATATGAAGTACTCTTCACCTCGAGGTGACCTTTTCCTAGTTGGACCACATATATCAGTATGGAGAAATTCAAGTGGCCTGCTAGCTGATCCTTCCTTCTCAGGGAAATTAGTTCTGGTTTGCTTACCAAACTGACATGATTTGCATATTGTATTGTTGGGAATTCTGATGTCAGGAAGATCACGAACCACCTGATATTTGCATGCTTTCCTTATCTGAGAGAAGCTAAGATGCCCCAATCTTCTGTGCCATAGCCAGTGTTCATCGTTCTTGCTTAGATAGAATTGATGTCATCCTTCTTTGAATATGTATAAATTATTTGGAGTTCTTATGCTTTTGATCACTGTTTTTCCTGTATCAAGATCACGAACACTACATCCATTTGATCGAAATATTACCTCAGTTCCTTGATCGCACATCTGACTGACACTCAATAGATTATCCTTTAAGCCATCAACATACATGACATTTCCAGCTTTGACCTTTTCTTTCAACTGAACATAACCTTTACCTTTTATGAACGCAAGTGTGTCATTTCCAAATGAGACCTTCTTTTCCTTTTCTAAGGCACTATATGATTGAAGTTTTTCTTTCTCACCTGTCATATGTTTCGAACATCCATTGTCGATGTACCATTGATTTTCCTGTCCTTCAGCATATAAGGCTATCCCACAACTTTCTGGTTGTGGTTCTTTCTTTCTCCATGTTTTGGTGTTCAATGAAGCTTGCTCGTTTTGAGTTGTTTGCCGGAACCTACTCCTGCATTCAGACTCTACATGACTGAAGTTGTTGCAAATAGAACATTCTATTTCATTTTCAAGAGTAGAGAAGTTATTGTAGGTTCTTTTCATGATTCCTGTCATACTCCTTTGTTTTTGAGCTTCCCTAGTCATGATGGTCTTGTAGGAAACACATTGAGTAGCTTTATGACCAAAGTTATGACAAGTGAAACATTGGCCATTGAAGAAATTTCTGTGATTATCAAATCTACCAACCATATGATTATAGTTTCCATCCATTCTTAAGCCAAATTGAGAATGATTTACCTGTGGTTTGTTGAAACTTCTGTTCATCCTTGAAGTAGATTGCCCTCGATTTACTTGATAATCTTTGATCATTCTTGAAGCAGATTGTTCCTGATTTACCTGGTGATCTGTATTATGCTTTTGCTGTCGATTGTCACCTTGTTCACCTCTCCTTGTTGCATCAAGATAACTTTTGGAGGTGGATGGCTTCTACGCTTGCTTCTGAGCTTGAGATGCTTCCTCGGAATATCCTAGACCTGTCTTGATTAGAGGAGAACACTGTACTTTGATAATCTCATCTATAGTTTCAGATCCTTTAGCAAATCTGAGATTAAGGGCTTTTGTTTTCTCAATTTATTTTCTAAGTCCCACAATTTCACATTCTAACTCTTCATTCTGTTTATCCTTTTCAGCAAGTTGGAATGTTAGAGTATCTATAATCATATTCTTTTCCTCCAAACAAACTTTAAGTTTAGAAATTTCTTCATAAAGACCTTCTTCATTTATAGCATCCAAGGAATCATCATCTTCAAAAGCCATCAAAAGTCTATCATCATTACCTTGTTCACCTTCATCACTATTTGACAATCCATCACTATCTTCATGCATGTAATAGCTCTTCTTATTTGCATTTTGTTTTTTGTTCCATCTAACAGGTTCCTTACCTTTGTCTATTTTCTCTTTATGAGAACATTTTGCAGCATAATGACCGACTCTTCCACAAGCAAAGCATTTGAAAGGCAGCTTACCTCTGAATCTTCCAGTTCCCCGTTGAAGGTTCTTGACAAAATTTAATTCTTCCTCTTCTTCTGACATATGTCTTGACTCATAGAATGCAGCTTCTCTCCTGTCTGATGGTCCTCCTTTCCTCATTTTGTAAGCAGTTAGAATTTTGTGCAGTTGTGACATGGTAAGGCTCTATAGATTCTGCTTTTCTTCTATGGCAGAAACTTTTGAATCAAACTTAGGAGATAAAGATCTTAGAACCTTTTCAACCAAAACAACTTCTTTTATTTCTTCACCCAAGTTCTTCATACAATTTACGATCTCATCTATACGTAGGAAATAGCTAGCCACACTTTCATCATTATGCATTCTGAGACTTTCATATTGAATTCTAAGAGTTTGTAATGTTGCTCGATTTACCTGTTCATCTCCTTCATAGCTCAGAACGATCTTGTCCCATATTTCTTTTGCGCTTTTGAGCTGCATAACCTTGACGAATTCTGATTGAGATAGACTTCCTAATAGAGTATTGACAACTTTTGCATTTGTTTCATACTGCTTTTTACCAGCTGCATCTGTAGGAGTTGCTGATGGAAATGTGTATCCTATTTCCACAATATCCCAAACTTCTGTACCAAGAGATTGAAGATAGGCAGTGATTCTTACCTTCTAATAGACGAAGTTGCTCCCATCAAAAATTGGTGGCCTGATAGATGCTTCTTTTTCGTAGTTGCTCATGATGATAGATCTTCCTTCAAGTGATCAAGCTTCTTCCGAAGGACTTGCTCTGATACCAATTGTTGGAAATAATACTGAGAGGGAGCGGGGGGGTGAATCAGTATTTTCAAGACAATTCTTTTCAATTCTTTCACATATTTGTATATGCTACTTTAGTTAGATAAACCAACGTATATACACAACTTTAGTAAAGGAAAACCGCATATAACTTATGGACTTGTAATTTAATTATTCTTCAAATGTTGATTTTAAATCAGTGTGTCAGAACCATAGAAACAATAACCAGGAACAACAAAATGCAAACAGTCACACACAAGAACACAAGATATAATGTGGAAACCCAATGTGGGTGAAAACCACCTGCTGCAATATGTCTCTATCTTTTTCAATTAGAAACTTCTTTTTACAATGATTATGTACTGGTGTTGTCCTTTACCAGTACGCAGGCTACAACCTGCAGAGAGCTACAACCCTCTCTCGTTCTCCAGCTTCTCCTGGAAGGGAGCTACATCCCCCTTAGCCCTTGTACTAGCTGAGATACTAGTACGTAGGTGCTGACCTACAGAAGGCTACAACCTTCTCTTTTCTTCCAGGGACCACGTTTCATAAATTTTCAGACTGGATCCATGAACATCAATCAAACATCAAAAATTTCTGCATCAAACAATCTCCTTTTCACCAATTAAAACTGAATCAAATAGACACTTCTCTGACAGTTGTACCCAGACACAGTAATAGTAACCATACACCAATTCTGAACCCAGATCACTGTAGTAATCAACAGAAGCATCTAGAACATAATTTAAGAGACGTACGCTACTTCAATATTTTGAAACCTGCGTGCGTACACTTCTGTGTTAAGACCAACCTGTGTATACGCACTTTGCATAACAGAAACATCGTGTATATGCGCCTTCGCTTCACTGAACCTGCGTATAGATCTATAAAGATAATTCACTCCTTCAAATATTTAGACATTAGTTAACCCAAATTATCAGATTTATAGATCAAGCGTGCGCCACTTATAACAGATCAAAATCATACAAAGATACTATTACTCAAGCCTTAAGATTTTGACCCATCAATAGAACTTATCCTTTTCTTTGCGCTTAGGTTCCTCCTTCGTTCAGATCCAGCTCTGCACCTTAACCTCAATCACCAGTATTCCAGATCTAGCACTTTATCAGATATTCAATAATTCAGATCATGACCTTGCCTAATGGTCTCCTTCCTCTTATATAGTCTTAGGCCTTTCACAATACCACGGTCCAAAACCATAACAAATCAATACCATGGACCCAATACTTAGGATCAACACTTCGGACGAGATACCATGGTCCAAAACCATAGGTTCAAAAACGAAGGACTGAATACCACAGACCAAACATAAGTTCTCCCACATGTACGCGCTTTTCCTTGTGTGAAAGTGTGTGTATATGCATACGCGTCGTTGGAACGTCTAACCCACGTGTATACGCGTCTTGGTCATGATGAACCTGTGTATATATATTTTTCCTTTATTCTGAGAGCCTGAACTGAGATATGTCACCAGAGTGAGTTGCCATCAAGGACAACACTTGTGCCATAGCGCCAAACCTATGTCATAATGCCAACATGCACTTTGTACTAATGCATACAATTCTTTATCATATGTGGGATAATTAACTACTGCAGAAGTAAATGTCTCAGAATGATAGCATATGGGTTTTCCGTGTTGCATCAACATTGCTCCCATGGCATAGTCACTGGCATCTGTCTCAATTGAAATGGATGTTGAAGATTTGGCAGTGCTAGTACTGGTGCTAAAATGATTTTCTCTTTTAAGGTGTTGAAGGTTTTTTGCTGTTTGCCTCACCATTGAAACACCTGTTTCAATCCTATTAAAGCATGTGATGTAGCTGCAATCAAAGAAAAGTTAGCAATAAACTTTTTCTAGTATTGTGCTACCCCTAGGAAACTCCTAACCTCTATAGCCGATTTAGGTTTAGGCCAGTTCACAATGACTTCAACCTTAGAGGGATCTATCTTCAATTCACCACCCCCTACAATATGACCCAAATAGTTTAAAGATGTTCTGCCAAATTCACATTTTGACAGTTTTACATAGAGGTTTTCTCTTTTTAAAACATCTAAAGTCTGCTTTACATGCTTCACATGGTCTTCCCATGTCTTGCTAAAAACAAGAATGTCATGTAAATAAACAATTACAAAGTCATCAATAAATGGCATGAGTACATCATTCATAACTCTCATAAATGTAGCAGGAGCATTAGTTAAGCCAAAAGGCATAACCAACCATTCATAAAGTCCTTGCTTTTTCTTGAAAGCAGTCTTCCATGCATCATGTTCTGCAACTCTAACTTGATGATAACCACTTCGCAAGTCTAACTTAGAAAAGTAAACTGCTTCTTTCAATTGATCTAATAAATCATCAATACGAGGAAGAGGATAATGATTCTTGATCGTTATTTTATTTAGTGCTCTATAATCAATTCACATTCTCCACAAACCATCTTTCTTTCTCACCAACATGATTGGAGATCGACATGGTGATGTGCTTGGTCGTATAAACCCTTTATGAAGCAACTCCTGTACCTGCTTCTTTATCTCTGCATTCTCTAAAGTTGACAACCTGTACATTCCAATTTTAGGTAATGGAGAATCTTGTTGTAGACAAATATCATGTACTATTTCCCTTTTGGGTGGTAGACCTTTAGGTTCTTGAAATAGGATATCATATTCTGAAACAACTTTAACTAAATCAGCTTTCTGTTTAGCATCACAGCCTTCAAATACATTGGTTTTATCAAGGTCCTTTTCCTTTACAACCATTAGTAAAAACTGCTTACTTGAATTCACAATTATTTTCATCTGTCCTGAGTTTATGAGAGAGTAGTTACCCTTGAGTTTATGAGCTCTTACAATATATTCCATTCCATCTTTAGTGAGTTGATACTTATTTTCAGCTCTATAGAAAACAACTTTCCTATCATACAAGTATGGACTTCCCAAGACAATACCACATATATCCAATGGAACTATATCTAACTCAACCTCATCTACAAATGTTGATCCAGTAGAAAACTTAAGTTTACATTGTCTCGTTACTTGTAGCTTTGTTTTATCACACACCCAACCTAATGGATATGGCTTCTCATGAGGTTTTGTTTGTAATCCCAACTTCTTTACAATTGTTTTGGAAATCAATTTTACTTGTGATCCACTATCAAACAAAGTATCAATCTTATTGTGCTTGGGAATTACTCTAATACGAAAAAGCTCATTTCTTTCTCTCTCATTATTTTCATTATCAACATATTGTGCATAATTACTTGTGGATGCTTTAGAATCTTTACCTTTCATACCTATGGCTGTAACTGTTGTTTCATCGCCTGAATCTGATCCCAAGTCCTGCTGAATAGCTGCAACATTCTTTTTCTTCCTTCCACCGAACTTCTTAGGTCTCTGTTCTGGATGCAAAAGCCAGCAGTGTGCCTCATTGTGTCCTTCTTTCTTGCAATGAGTGCATGAAGGTTTATCCTTCTGTACAGTGTTTGCATTCCTCTCCTTCCATGTCAGTTTCTTCTTTTCCTTGTTATTGCTTACAGAATATTTAGATGTTCCCCCAATCTCTAGGTTTACATTCATACCTCTAGCTTCCAGATGTGTGGCTTGAACTGATACATCATCTAAGCTAGTGGGATTAAACATGAGAATAGTATGCTTTAAATAACTATGAAGACCACCTATATACTTCAATAAAGTCTTAGGTGAGTCCAAGGATATTACTAGAGTTAAAGCTCTTTTCCTAAATTCCTAAGTATAACTTTGTACACTCTGATCCTTCAACTGGTGAAGAGTTTGCCAACTCATCATTGCCTGCTGCATGTAAGATAAAAGATAGAATTGCTTTTTGATAGCATAAACAAATTCATTCCAGGTAGAAACGATTTTGCCATGTTTTTGCAGATCAGCTTGTGTCTTGCCTTCCCACCATACTAGTGCAATTCCTCCAAGTCAAAGGCTAGCTAGCTGAATCTTCTTCCTTTTTGAATCAATGTTGTGCACCCTACAATATACATCAATCTATCGTATCCAATTATCTATCTCTCTGCATTCAGTTCTCCATCATAAATTGGCAAATCAAACTTCACATCTAATTTAATCAAAGAATTTTTCTTCTTTTTCTTATCAGGGCTAGTTTTATGTGAAGAAGATGATGAGGATGATGAAGGTGATGATGGAGGAGTTGGTGGAGAAGGCATTTATCCTTTTCCTTTTCCTTTTGGATGGGCAACTAGAAAATGTTCCTCTACTCCTTTGTCTGGTTTGGATGTTGAAGTGCTTTCACCTCGACCCTTCTTTAACTCCAGATACATCTCTTCCACCATGGATTGGAGTGCCTTAAAACCTTCCATAAATTGAGATTCTGATCCCAATGGAGCGCCATTCTCCTATGAGAATAGACTCTTCCAATCTCTGGGTTAGCCTCAACAAGTTCTCCTTCTCCTAATCTGAGCTTTAATCTAGTTAGCATTCAAAATCCAGCACAAGCTTGTCTAACCTTAACAAAACCAAATTCTCTAATACCACTTGATCTGAAAATGAGATCTTAAATCAATATTAAGGTATTACAGACTCATGTGTAGGAATGCCTATGTTACTTAGTGCAATGGATCGAAAAGATTATGAATAATATAGACAATGAGTAGTTAGAAAACATAACAGTCACACACATCAACACAACAAATAATCAAGGAGTTCACCAGACTTCCTGGCTACATCTCCTGGTCCAGCTTTCAGTGTTGACCTCTATATTAAGCCTTTAAGAGAAAAATATTACAAGTGTGAGCTCAAGTAGAGCTATAACACAAAAACAGTGATATTACATAGGGATTCCACTCCAAAACCTCAAGTTTAAAGAGTACACAGACTCTCCCTCTTAGTGCCTCTGATCCATTGTTCGTAGCTATGTTGTCTCTGACTCTTTGTCTTAAGAAATTGCCTCCGACCACTGTTTCTGTCCTATTATGGGATGGTTTTTTAAGCCTCTTGGCCCTATCTGTTCACCTCCCCTTTCGATGTGGACACATTTTATCAAAAACAACTAAGGCACCTGAATAGTGTCTTTTTGAAATGGAAGGATCGACGGGCATGGTGAAACCAACCGTTCGGTCTTCCTCTGCACAAATCCCCCGATATAATACATAATTGGGCTTTTTTTTTTGTTTTATGAGAAATACAAAGAAATACATGAAAAAAACCCCATCCGAAACATTTTATCAAAACTCAAATTTTTATAGGGCCGCATTCATAACCCCTTTCGGGTCTGCCTTACATCACATCTCCGCCGTTGGTCTTCCACCACCAGATCGATGGCTGAGATCTTCCCACTCAAACACAATCTGATCGACAATCCTTCACCGTTGATCTACACTTAGTAGATCCGGCGGTCCACAACAATTTCGGGTGGACAACTTGCCCAACCCTTAACAATATTTACGGACCCGATGGGGTTTATAAACTCCCAATCTATAGAAGTTTGGGTCTGATTTATGAATTAACGTTCGATTACTTTGGCGCCCGATATTCGTCGGATGATGCGGTCTCTCGATCCTGCGATCGACGGGTATTCAACATGTACATGGTTTACTCCCCTTTGGTTCCCACACGATGCGATATGGTAGTTGACCTGGACCATTGATCTGCGTGCTTGATCAATGGCCCTCGTTAACTCATGCTAATCGCTGTTGCAGTTCCAAAAGGCCACGGTCTTTTAGCACTAGGCTTTGGTTTTTCTCGATGCGATAACGAAACTCCATTTAATATATATATATATACATATACATATGGAATGCGATGAACCATATATTTTCTCTGGATGCGATAAAAAGGCTTCGTTGAAATATATATATATATATATATATCTATATATATATATCTATATATATACATGGATGCGATGAAGGTTTTGCCTTTATATCCTATTTTTCATGGTTAAAACATATATTTCTCCAGTGCGACAAAAGGCCACAATTTGACAGTTCTTTAAGGGGATTTAAAACATATTTTCCCATTTAAATATAATTTAAGACTTAAGAGGTTTTTCCAAGATCCATTTGGATCACGGGTAGCTCACTCTTGAACATGACACTTTCTGCTTCATGTCGGGTTGGTATATCCTCACTTCATCTTCGACCTTCCTTGGTTGGGCTGTTTATTTTTGCCTTCCATTTGATCTCTACCACGTCATCATGACCACTGATCCTATGGGTCCAAAAGATGCCAAACTTCCAGTCGTGTCGCTGATATGTTCAAGAGTTGTCCTTTTGCAATTACGTTTACCCCTGATTGTCTATATCATCCAAAATCCTTTTGCATCCCTTTGTCTCGCACGACTATGTGGGATACATTATGGCCCTCATTCGACACTGTTGCTTCCTATCGACTTCAACTCATTATCCAGGAATTTGACCGAGAGACTCCCTTCTAGTACCTTAGAGCTTGCATTCCCTAATGGCAAGTTCTTCGCACTTGATGACAAGTTCACATCATTGGCTTTCGATTGGGTGATTTCACGGGTGTTCGACTTCAGTTCCTTTATTCACATTCCATGAATTGTGTTGATGGTACCTTAAGGACCATTTTCATTATTTGTGGTTTCTCTCACACTTGTTAACAATTTACATCATTGGTTGGTAATCAAGCGATTTTCTAGCATGTTCGATGTCAACACATTTATTCACATGTTAGAATTTGTACTTTGATTGGGTCATGTTGGAGCACAAGACCCTGGGCTCAGATTACAAAAGTCTAGGTTGCAAGGCAGTGTGACATGATTTTACTGATATGCATGTCTCTCTCAAATGGATGGCTACGACCATACCATGAGTTGTTATATGTGATCCTTCTCATTATTATATGGTTGTGACCATACCTTGGTTTTGATGTGATCCTCTTTATCGGATGGTTGCACCCATGCCTGAATCCATTTACATGATCATTCTCTGGATGGATGCACCCATACCATGATTCATGTATCATTTGATATAGTTTTTAGTAATGTGTATGTATTTGTACTTGCTTGCAGGTTTTCTGACAACAGACTCCAATTCCCCGCACTATTTCATAAAGAATTTCACCCCACTCTAGTTCGACCTTCACGCTTTAGGGGGCATCTATTACAAAACATTTTGTCACTGTCCCTGTAATCCCCATTCCACGATCCTGGAGGACCTCTATAGTGAACCATACATGCTTTCCCTTCATGAAGAAACTCCCATTGCATTCCTCTTCATGAGCAGAACAATTCCCTTTTGTATCATTTCCCTAAAATATTTTGTTTTTCCCAGTTTACAAGATTGACGCTAATGACCCATGTCCTCCTCATATCAATATTCAGTTATTATAACTATCCCTAGCGTCGACCAAAGTGATCGAGCCTTGTTCTAGTCGTGCCGATCCTCTTTTGGAAAAGTTTTTAAATATGGAGCCAAAGCTTCTAGCTCTAGAAGATTCATAACGGAAGTCTAGTAAATGGTTAGGCTGGATGGAGTCAAAGAGATCAGTTTGGGCTCCTTTCCCTTATTAGGATGAAACTACCTCAAGATATAAGACCTTCTCCCATGAGAATAGGAACCATCTCCCTTCCATCCATGCTATATAAACCTCCCTTTTTCCCAAGCACAAGTTAGTTCTAATTAGGCCCTGGTTGAAGTTTTGATTGTGGAGTTATTCATAGTTGTAGCTCTCTAGTTGTGTGTGAGGGAGAAGTGTGAATTTGGTTTAGTGTGAATACTAAAGGGAAAAGCCTTAAAACTACCATTGTTGAGGCCATCATGGAATGCTAACGGAAGTGTGTGGGAACCCGGATTTGTTGAAGGACAACAACAACGTCAAGACAATGGTTGTAATCTCTTCTTGATTTAATACATATGCAATTATCGATTGATTTCCTACATAATATGTCATCTCACATGTTTATGGATTAATGTTTCTTGACTTGTTAAGTAGGTTGAATACAATTTGTCTATTATCACAGTTGTTGTTTGCTGTTGTTTACTTGTTTTAGGTGCTTGAAGAAGGAAACATGAGATAGCTGGAGCGAGAAAGCAAGGTCATCACCAAATAGGATAAGCCTACTAAGAGGTAGGCCCTATTAATTGGTTCTAACCTAAGGAAATCTTCCATAGAATGTCTTGTTTGTGGCTAGACCCACTCTCAGGCTAGAGGAATTGTTTGTGTCCACACTTAGAATTTTACTTCACAACAGCTTCCCACTCCATGATACCTCTTACCTTTTTTTGATCCAATGTTATGCCCTCCTCGAAGACAACATGTCCCAAGTAACGTAACTTAGTTTGAAAGAAACTGCACTTGCTGAGCTTAGCATACAAATGATGTGCTCTCAACAACCTCAACATTGTTGTCAAATGCTTGACATGCTCTTCTTCCATTTTAGAATATACCAATATATCATTAATGAACATAATAACAAACTTGTCTAGATAAGGATGTAACACGCTATTTATCAAACACATAAAGGTAGCTATAGAATTATTCAAACCAAATGGAACTACAAAAAACTCATAATTCCCATACTTGGTCCATAAAGTTGTCTTGTAAATGTCCTCCTATTTAATGTGTACGTGATGATATATGGATCTCAGATCAATATTCAAGAACATTGATGCTCCCTTCAGCTGATCAAATAGGTCATCAATCGTCGATGATGGATACTTGTTCTTGATGGTCACTTTTTTCAACTGCCTATAGTCAATGAACAATTTAAGAGTACCATCCTTCTTATTTACAAACAATACAGGTGCATCCCAAGGTGATACAATTGGCCTAATATCTACGGGAAACTCATCCTAAAACTATTGTAGAAATGGGTACCTGCTAAAAACATCCACATCCTCAACTTCTTTACCTTTCTTGCTAGAAATATGCGTTGAAAATAACACAAACCCTTTCCTGTGACTATGCTTGGCCTTCATAGCTATCACCATTTCAACTGATGTTGCTTTCTTCTTACCCTATAAGATTCTCAGCTCCCCATTGTCATCCAGGCACTCAATGTCTTTCTCATAACAATCCACCTTGGTCCTATGAAGATATAACCAATCCAAACCCAAGAGCATATTGTATGATCCCAAGGGCAATACATTTAGATGTGCTGATGCAGACACGCCATTCAAATCAAATGCACAAGCTCTTACCCAATGATGAACTCTTTTCTTTGTATCTATAGCCACCTGCACTAACCAAGATTTTGCATGCACTTCTTTATTCAAAACATACTTATCCACCAAGTCAGGACTAACATAAATCTAATTAGATCCATGGTCAATCAACATAGAAACAAATTGATCACAAAGCTTACCATCCATTTCAATGATAGATGTCTGATGACCCACCTTCCTATTATCCAGTGGTGCATAGATATGATGAACACGCTAACCAGCATCCCCAACGGTCTACACCTCATGTGCACTATACATTTGAGGCCTACCACCCTAATTCTAGAAACAAACTCTCTTGTGATGCTCCTTACCACATATCTAACACTCCAAATTCCTAGTACCATCACCTCTATATTGTTGTTGTGACCCATGTCCCTATCTAGCTGCATTGAACTTCTTTTGTGGTGTCACATTTTATTTCTCTTTTTCATTCTGAGGCCTTGTTCTTTTTGGATGCCATTTACCTTTACCTTTATCTTTCACTTTCCATCCTTGCTGAGATTCATTCTTATACTTCGAATGCTCATAGCAATGCTTCAATTTCCCAATAACTTCCTCAAGTGACCGAGGCTCATCATACGGAATCCGATCTATAAAAGCTAATGGAAAACCACTAACAAATTGTTGAACTTTAGCCTTCTCATCTTTAAGATACGGTACATACCTCAATAGCAATAGGAACTTAGTCTTGTACTCTTCATCTGTCATTCATCCCATCTCTAGCTCATAGAATTTTTGGCCTTACCGTCGTAGTACCTTTATGACAAGTACTTCTTCCTGAAAGCCCTCTTGAACTCATGCTAACTCAAGTCCTCTATCCTGATATCTCTAACCCCCTTCACATATTCCCACCATATATCTTCTTTACCTCTCTAGCAGAAGGTAGAAATTATGGCCTTCATATTTTCTGTATACTCATGCAACTCAAAGAACGTGTTCATCCCAAGTATCCAAGCCTTTGCATCTTCTGGTTTCTTCAAGTCTCCATCAAAAGTAGGTGGCTTTGATTTCTTAAATTCATCTGGAAAGTATCCCTTATGACTCCTCTTGTAAAAATGATAACGATGATGATCATAATGTCTATCAGAACTAGAACTAGAGTAGTACCTATGTCCATCACCTCTCCTATCCAGAGTATCCAACAACATGCCATCTCTCACTGCGTCATATATATCTAACTTGTGACCACCAGGATTCCTAATTCCATATGCCCCATTAGTTTTTTCCTCTTGCCCATGGCTGATCCGAGGTGGCCCTTGTCACTGCAATTTTGACAAACTTTGAAGGAGTATTGCATTAACCTCTGCTTGTTTCTCTTGTTCCTACATGATTTTGTCATTGTTCGCCTTACAACTCCTTATTTATTTCTTCAATCTTCTCAATGTGTATGCTAAATTAGAAGAGTTCCCAACATCGTGCTACTCATATGATTCATAGGGAGAATCTTTGTAGTCTACCATATTTCTAGTCAAATTTTATCTCTTTCTTGCAAGCATACTATGCCAGCTAAACTAAATCACAATAAACAAATGTACCTTAGTATAATGCGGGGAGGATATCTCATTTGAAAGATCAACCAAATTAGTGTAATACATGTACAAACATAATCATAACAACATATAGACATATAACAAATAGGTATATCAACACATAAACATCATTCTAACTAGAGTCGAGTCATCAATTCATGACCATATCAACTACACACCATGAACTCATGCATGAAAACAACAACCACACGAATGTACACTAACAATATGAAAGCAAAATCAACATGTAACCAATCCTACAGTCATGAAGACACATTCCACGACAACACCCTCACTTTCACATGGCAACATCACTACAATCATGACTATCACCATGCATATGCAACAAGCATATAGACCAGAAGGATGAGTAACACATGTGAAGCTAACATGAATGCATGACCAACGCACATCTTCCATCCAGTACAAGGGGTGAAGCATGCTCTAATACCACTTTGTAACACCCTCATCCCAAATCTACCCAAGTAACCAACCAACTGGGGTAAATATGCTACGAGAGGCCACTATAATGGGAATCAACCTCCTAGGTGACCTTAAGGAAGTGGAATCGACAGAAACCCAAAAAAAAGACCTTCTATACCTACTACAGGACTCACAGAATCCTTCCCAGTCATGCCCATGACCAATCCCTGGGTCCCAATGAGTTTTTAGATCATTAAACCCTTGTAAGCTCCCTTGATATGGACAAGAGTGTGTCTGGGAGGCTCCAATCACTCCCACAATAAGGCATGGGTGTGTTTGGGGATTTTTTCCCTCAGTCCTATGCCTATGACTCTAGGATTTGTGCCATTTTTTCAGGCCCAGAGCCTAGGTCACAGACCATAAATCCATGACACTTTCAAAACTGAAAGATAACAAAAAAATAATGGTTCAAATGCCATTACTTGAATAAGGACTTGACTAGACCCCTACTAGCCATGACAAAAATTTCATCAAACATGACACAAATATGTAATCTATAGGTTTAAACAACATATCTAAACATAGGGGTTTCATACTTATCTGAGAATTGTTGAGAAGCATTATTCCCTTATATCATTAGTTGCATTATCATCTATTAGGTCATAGATACATTATTCATTCATTTACAAATCAAAACATGAGGAGAGCCATACATCATCACTATCATAATAGATGCTTATAACCAACATAATAATAACATAAATATCCAGGATACATCAGCCATAGAATCCAAATATAAACCAGTGCATTTTCACATAAGATACCAAGGAAAGAACCTCCTATTAATGAATGCAAAAGCCAACCCAATGTGAAAATTTATAGATAGAAATCCAACTGCAGTGACTGATATTATTTCTTCTACTCACTAATTTAGAAATAAGTTATTCACATTGTTTCTACGAAAAATATTGAAATAAATTCTACTGCAACCTTCACAATTAAAATACTACGGGAAATAAATGCAAGGAAAAATACTAGCACAAGTACAATCACAATGAAACAGTTATTTTTGGACAATTGTCCCCAGAAAAACCCAATGCGGGAAAACTAGTGAAGAAGATGAGGGATTCTTTATTAATCTTCAACAAAAATCTTATGTACAAGATACAACCAGCAGAATAGAAAAGAAATCTCTGTGAGAAATTTACTGACATTTCTCTCACACTTCCCAGTGAGATTTTGATCTAGGAGAGGACTTTCTGCCCCCTCTTCATCTCATTGTGTTAGCATGTGCATGGGGACTGCGCAGTCCCAATGTCAGCCTCTACAGTATCCCTCTATGTCAAAGCTTCTTCACTGTCCCTTCTCTTCTTTGCATCTTCTACTCTTGCACTCCCGACTGATGCTCCTACCCTCTCTCTCCTCCTCACCTACAATTCTCCCTCTAAATCAATTTCCTCTTGCCGAACTTTGACCAGTGAGAAAATCAATTTTACTCGGGTAACTAAGTATCTCCCTGGTGTGTTTTCCAAATGCCCATCAAAGTCCTTATAATAATCTAGTTGAGAACCAACGACCCAAATCAGATTCTAATCAATAGCTCAGATCATTTGGACTCGATCTCCATCTTCTTCTAGAAGTTTCACCCACAGTTTAGATTAATACCCTTTAGTTATTTTAATTCCCTAAGTTTAGACTTAGGCCTCCATTAAAAATAATTAATTATTTTAATAAAACTGTCTCCAGGTGCAATTTCCCAAAATGATTTCTGGGTATTGTGGAAAACATGTGTCCAAGCCTACCTGCATATTTTGAGGCTTAGAGCACATCCGATGCTACTAGAAATAAACATTACCTCTTAGTGAGGAATGTGCTCTAGTAATGCAACATGATGAAGCATCACCCTATTATGTAACATCTCCCTCTGTGATGTTGATGTATGACATCAGTTCCCACCAACTACTGTGCAAATGACGCATATTACTATTGCTAACTCTTCCACTTCCAACACTACATATGTATTGCAACTTTCTGCTACAGCAACTGAGAAACCATCTGTTTGTGCTACTAAAAAGAATTCTCTACCATACCCATCTGCGCCTTGAATTGGATGAACTTAACTATATATAGAGATTTTGTGAGTACCTCTGCTACATGATTTCCCGTGGAGACATACTGCAACTATATCACCCCACACTGAACACAGTCTCTAATAAAGTGACATATAATATCAATGTGTTTCGACCGATCATGGAATACTAGATTCTAAAGGAGTTTAATACAACTCTGATTATCACAAAAAATATTGGTCACCTCCATCCTTTTCTTGAAAAAACTCACAAGAATTTTTCTAAGCCATACAGCTTCACACGTAGCTATGCTAGCTTCCATATATTTTGCTTCTATTGAGCTTAGAGCTACCGAATTCTGCTTCATACTACACCAAGAGATCATTCCTAATCTAACAATGAAGCAATACCCAGAGGTACTTTTTTGATCTAATGAACTAGCCCAATCTGCATCTGTGAATCCATTCAATCCGTCGTCATCTTCTCGTGTGTATTTTGACCCATATCCTACTGTTCCACACACTTATCTAAGAATGTGCCTAGCTGCTTCCCAATGCACCCTTTTCAGTTCCACCATGAACTGAATAAGGGTGTTGAAAACAAAACAAATGGTTGGCCTAGTGTTGACCAGATACATGAGTGATCCAATGAGTTGTCTGTACAAGATGGGGTCCACCTCCTTGTATCTTGATGCATATATTTTCTTCCAGTTGGTGGTCATGGGCATAGTAATTGGCCGAAAATCCTACATTCTGAATCTCTTCAGAAACTCTGTAGGATAACTTCCTTGTCCAAGGAAGATCTTAATGCATCAACCCCATATCTTTCATGTTGAATTTTGCTTCAAGATTATTCTTACAGTCCTTTATGAGCCTAGATGACCCTGTTAGAAACAAGTCATCCACATATAATACTAGAATAAGTGGCTCGTTTTCTACCATTAGATACCAGAGATTGGGGTCAACATCACTCTTGACGAATCCCAACTACTACAAGTAACTATCAATCCGACCATACCATGTTATGGGTGCTTTCTTGAGCCCATACATGGCTTTCTTTAACCTACATACATGAGTTCTCTTCTCATGAGTTTCGAAGCCTTCAGGCTATTAGATATACACCTCTTCTTCTATTACCCCATTCAGGAATGTTGTCTTGATACCCATCTGGTGAATCTCCCATCTCATTTGAGCTGCTAGGGATATAACGAATATGATAGAGGTATATCTGGCTACTAGGGTGAAGGTCTCTTCATAGTCTATTCCTTATTTTTTTGCGTACCCCTTTCCTACAAACCTAGCCTTGTACTTCTCTATACTTCCATATGTAGCATACTTGATCCTGTAGATCCATCTTGATCCTACAAATGATCTATCCTCCATCCTAGGTACCAATTCCTAGACATCATTCATCATGATAGAAATATACACTTCTACCATGGTATCCACCGATAATTGGTGTTTTATGGCTTCCTGAAAGCTATAGGGTTATTCAACCTGTGCTACCAATGGTTGGTACCTGTTAGGCTATCTACACTGCATTTTCTCGGTTCTAGGAGCTCCGACAAACTCCTCTGCATCCCTCAATGTTTGTCATACTTCTCTACTAGTTCTACCACTGGTGGTGGGAGGCTCGATCAAATCCCACTCCCGTTCTTGTCGTTCCACCTACTGAGAACTACTAGGATTTCCTTCTTCAAAGGAAATACTGGTACTAGTCACTGTGCTAGTTCCAGGTGTCTATCCTCTAGCTTGTCCTCCTTGTTGCCCTTTCTGCTATTGGACTAAAGGAATCTCTAATGATTGATCTTCTACTAGAATCTCTCATGATTTCCTGAAAGTTCTTTCCTCCATGAACTTCGCATCCCGTCTTACTACAATCTTCCTGCTGCTAGGAATGTAGATTTTGTATGCTTTTGAGGTCTCAATATATCCTATGAGGTATCCCTCTTCTGCAGTCTGATCTAGTTAACTAAGATGCTTGTCTAGAATGTGATAATATGCCACACTTTTGAATATTCTAAGATGGTTGACTTCCGACTTCTTCCTTGTGAAAACACCTTCGGGCATTTTCTTCCCAAAATCTCCGTGAGGATTTATATTCTGGATATACACCATTGTGTTGCAAGCTTCTTCCCATAAGAATCTTGGTGAATCTTGATCATACGACATAACATTTATCTCCCCAAAAATAGTTCTATTCTTATGCTCTGCTACTCCATTCTGCTCCAGATTATATGGAGTTGTCCATTCTCTTTTTGATGCCCTATTTTGCACAGAAATCTGTGAAGTATTTGTCCATATATTCTCCACCATTATTTGAATGCAATAACTTTATCTTTTTCCCTGCCATGTTCTCAACGAGAGCCTTAAAGTCTCTGAACTGATCAAATACCTCATCCTTGGTCTTTAAGAAATATATCCAGGATTTCCTAGAGTGATCATCAATAAATGTGACGAAGTATTCACCACTACTAAGAGCTCTTGTGGACATTGGACCATAGATACATGAGTGTATTAGTCCCAATACACCCTTTGCTCTACGTTTACTCTTAGAAAAAGTGTCTTTAGTGTACTTCCCTAGTACGCGTCGTGTACATATATCATTATGATCAATACTAAGAACTAGAACTCTTGTAACAGTTTCTATGAGCATCCTCAATGCTCCATGGTGTAAGTTTCCCATTCGCCTATGCCATAGCTCATTCAATTCCTTTTCTCCATTAATATTGCTGCCTATTAGTGCCATTGGAGACTCGAGTTGCAACCTATATAGTCTTTTTCTTTGAGCTCCAATTTGTCTCTTATTCTTCCAGTTTGGATGTTTTACATATACTTTATTTCCAATGAAGTATACATCATATCCCTTGTCCTATAACTGGGACATTGAAATCAGATTCATTCCTAGCTCGGGCACATGCAAAATATTAGTGGCTTGGATGTTGGTTCTTGCTTCCGTCTGAAATGCTATGGTGCCTCTCCCTACTAGAGTACACTTCGTTTTGTTTCCCATAGTAATCTGGAAGTCCATTTTCTCTTCTTGATAGCTCGAGAGATATTCTCATCCTCTAGTCTATGCGTAGAAGCCCCGATATCAATGTACCAAACATATGTTGATGCTAAACTTTCCAAGCATGCAAATTCTTCTTCTAATCTAGATGATAATCTAGAGATATGTTGATTTTCCATCCTTCTTTGTACTATTTTCCTATCTCACTCTTTTCCACCCCAACAAATGCTACAAAATATTTGTGTCCCAGCTAAAGATCTACTCTGTAAGGAAAAATACGTTGCTCCCTTTTGCCTTTGGTAAGCTTCGATCTAGAGATCAAATTTCTTTGTCGACTCACTTAGAGAAATCAATTTCTCCTTAAAACTTTGTCCTCCTTGGCCTTTGAACTACGCTACCTCCGGGGTTTCAAAATACTACCTCTGCAATAATTTCGAAATCCTTTTCCTTTTTGCTTCTAAGTTCTTCTGCTTACGATCTGCACTCTGATACCATATGAAAATTTCTAGATATAAATCCAACTACAATGATTGATATTATTTCTTCTACTTATTAATTTAGAAATAAGTTATTCATAGTGTTTCTACAACAAATATCGGAATAAATTCTACTGCAACCTTCACAATTAAAATACTACGGAAAATAAATGCAAGGAAAAAAACTAGCACAAGTACAATCACAATGATAGTTATTTTTGGACAATTTTCCCTGTAAAAACCTAATGCGGGAAAACTGGTGTGTAGATGAGGGTTTCTTTATTAATCTTCAGAAAAAATCTCATGTACAAGATAAAACTAGTAGAATAGAAGAGAAATATTTGTGAGAAATTTACTGACAATTCTCTCACACTTCCTGGCGAGATTCTGATCTAGGAGATGACCTGCTATCCCTCTGCTTCTCACTGTTTCAGCTTCTGCGTGGGGATTGTGTAGTCCCATCGCCAACCTTTGCATTGTCCCTCTGTGTCACAGCTTCTGCATTGTCCCTCTGTGTCACATATTCTGCACTGTCCCTTCTCTGCTATACGTCTTCTACTCTTTCACTCCTGACTGATGTTGTTACCCTCCCTCTCCTCCTCACTTGCAACTCTCCCTCTGAATTGATTTCCTCTTGTCAAACTTCGACCAGTGAGAAAAAATATTTTACTGAGGTAACTAAGTATCTGCTTGGTTTATTTTCCAAATGCCCATCGAAGCCCTTCTTATAATCCCCTAGTTGAGAACCAACAACCCATATTAGATTCTAATCAATGGCTCAGATCATTTGGACTCAATGTTTATCTTCTTCTAGAAGTTTCACCCACAGTTTAGATTAATACCCTTTAATTATTTTAATTCCCTAAGTTTAGACTCAGGCCTCCATTAAAAATAATTAATTATTTTAATGAAACTGTCTACAGGTGTAATTTCCCAAAACTATTTCTAGGTATTGTGGAATACTTGTGTCCAAGCCTCCCTACAAATTTTGAGGCTTAGATCACATCCGATGCTACCAGAAATCAACACTCGATATGGGACTACCATGTTCCACCCGACCATGGATTGGCTGAACCAAATCTCTCTTCATCCAATCACCCCTGTGCTATATTCCAAGCATGAATGTGGGACTCAAACCACAAGAACCAACCAAGGCATCTCGAGGCTAAACCACTTCACCTTCATCAATAGAAACAAAGATTTACTGCAATCCACACTGGACCACTAGGCCAAAATAATAAACATGTGATAAAAAGATTTACCATGATCTCCACCAGATCACTAGGCCAAAACAAGCATGGATGCCACCAGATTTCTCCACCTACACCATGAGGAATTTTCATGTCTCCTAGTCTCTAGGCTTTACTGCAATCCACACCAGATCACTAGGCCCTAACCAAGACTCCAATCTCTAGGATTTACCGTATGCCCCATCCCGAGATTACTAGGCCTGATAGAGAGCACCCACCTCTAGGATTTAACGTATATCCTGCCATTCACCAATAACGTATTCCAAGGCCCATCGAGGCAACCCAAAATTCGTCTTTACCGTAACCCACAATCCAGTTCACGGATTACTAGGCCATGTGTTATTTTATTCAGAAATCCACCTCACTTGGTTTCGAATCCATCTGGAAATCTAGCTCAACCAAAACATGAGAACCCCTTCACACCATGGCCATCTGGAAATGGCAAGGCTAGGCTAAAAAACATTGTCACACCCTAGAAAAACCCAGGCTAATGACAGAAAGAGAACCAAGAACACACATGCAACACCATGCATGCCAAACATAGCAATGAAACCACACAAAAAAATCGATCCTTGCAAGAATCCTCTTGTAGCTGCCTGATCCCGCTCTTCCTTGCTTGATATTTGCTTACTCTTTGCCTCTTTTACCTTTCTTGATCCAATTTTGAAATTCTCCAAGAAAAATCTAGGTGTCCAAGAGTGTGACAAAGAGAGAATAGAGAGAGAGCTCCAAAAATGAAGTGACAAAAGGTAACACTAGAAAAAAGGTACCAACTGATCCTCAGAAGCCTTTTTATCAACTAGGTCTCTATTTTCTTCATTTTCCTCCTCACATGCAACTTGTGACCTTTCACCTTTCTTTTCTCCTAATTTCCATTATTTTCATAAATAAAATGCCAATTAGTGCCACTTTTCCTTTCAAAATTCCTTAGCCATTGGCTTTGCCAATTTCCTTAGCCATAATAAACCAAATGAACACCCACACTATGATTTTTTTCCCAACATTCAGCTTGGAATAAGTTTCCCGTAATCCATGGTTGTTATTTTGCCTTTATTAACTTATATTACATGGAATTTTCACTTGGGTTGTTACAACCATACAATTACCTCTAATTTGACATATTAATGGCACACATGGTTCTATTGCCATTCACTAAAACACACGTACGAAAGGTCACTCATTAAATATATGAGTATCATTAAAAAAAACATATGAGATGAAAATTAATTGCTAATTATATGGACTGGCTTCTTGAGAAATGGTAAAAAGACAAACCTCATATGAACCAAATGTATGGGAGGTTAGACATACCAAATCACTTCAAAGCATATAGCTAGAGGAAGAAGTTCAAGAGAACTCATATTGCACTCTAAATTGCATTCACTATTCTTCAAATTTTATACTATTTTTTTATGACAAAGATGCTAGTGATTTTCACTATCTATCTCATATACCAACACCCAACAAACACTTTCCAATGCGAAACCTTGGAGGAAGAAAGCCATATGACCTATATGGACCGATACAACCTCAAGAGGGATAAGTTCATAGTGTGTAGCCTCTCTTGGGATCACTTTGTTACATATGGCCTCAACAACATGAAATACACAACATGTATGTTGGCTTTGGAATGTCAACAATATCGTTTAATTTAATGATTTTTTATTGTATTGTTTCTTACCGCCATACTTAGAAACTCAATCATTTATTTACAATGGCTATCTCAGGACAACCTTTGGTCTCAAATCCCAAAGTAAGATGAATGGTGGGATTTACCATATTATTATCATTCTTAAAATTTTCATTCAGATAGAAATTTTGAGTAAACTTAACATAATAATTGGGAATTCCTCTTTAGTACTATTGACATATTCAAAACAACATATTAACTATAAATTAGTGCAACATATAAGTCACATATAAGAGAATTATTGCTACAAATAAAATAAATCATATAATGGACCCAACATAATACCTTGGAAACCCAAATGGAAAAACCAGCATTGAATGGATAGTGAGATTTCATTTCAAGGATAATTATTTTCAATGTAGCTCATCGTTTTTCTTGTATACTCCCCTCCTTGGCCCAAAGACCCTTTGAGAGTGAAACTACAAGAAGAAATAGCGAGAGTTAGGGTAATGGGAAATAATTTCTCCTATTTTCATTTTCTATTCTATTCTATTTTATGTTTTTCCTCTTTTGTCTCGTTTAATTTTGTCTTTGCATTGTCATAAATATTTTGTATAACCTCATTGATTTCCAAATTGCACTTATGTATTGAATCTTACAAGCATTCGTTTGTTCAAATCAATTTTGTGCCACAAAATGTGCATATTGTAAAAGTATTCTATCCAACGCTAGTAACAAATCTTTGTTTGTTGCATTTTGCAAGACTGTTTCTAAATTTCGACATGGACAATAAGTGATTTTAACAACTTGCAATATCTCTAAAGAGTATAGTCTAGTTATTTATATTGACTACTTTATCTTTTAAATTTTTTCTTTTGAATCTTTAAATAAAATTTGAATTTTAATATCACCCTTGATGCTCTTCTGGTTTGTATTAGAAGTATTTTTCTTAAATATCTTAAAGTTATTTCTTTTTATTAATGTACAAATATCGTTACAATAAATTTCACTTTTTACGTTTGAGAATCCTTCCTCAAAGATATGTGAATGTATTACCTCCTTAAATCCATTTGCAAGATCCACTTCCATAAAATTTCAAATGCATGAAAACACATTAAAATTTGGAATTACCTTATAATTATTGCTAGTTTATTCATTATTGTTTCAAGATCCCTTTGCTTAAGAGAATGTAGGGAGGGAAAATAAAGCCTAAATTAACAGTGATGAAACTAACAAACCAAAATCAAGAGACTATCAAAATATAAACTGTAAGAACCATGCCCTACTTCTAAAAGTGATAAATTTATCTTCTAAAAAAAAAAAACCCAAAATTGAAAGGCATAAAGTCCCTTCCCATTGGAGCAAAATTTGAATCTACCTTCAAACAAGGGGGTTGGTCCTCCCACATCTAGCATTCTAGGGTTTATGGTTTTTCCAGGTTCCTATAAAGATTCCAAAAAAATATTGAATAATGAAATATAACGTTTTCTTCTTTTGGATGCCCGAAGTGCTCTAGTTTGAGAGTCACTTTCAAATAAATCTATATGATAGTGTTGAGGTCTTGAAAATCGCTGCTACAACATTGGGGATAACCACTTGGTCCGGACCTTAAAACAACTCTTTTTCTGTTTGGGATAGTGGTTTGAACTAGTTCAATTAGGTCTAGTTACCTTCTCCCAACCACTATTAGCTTTAAATATATCTCTAGTTGCTAATAGCTAGGGCTATCAGATCAATTTGTCAAGCTGATAAGGCAAGAAGAATAATGCTTAAATTGTTTTTCTTGAAAAACCAAACCAATCTAAAGTTTTTTTTTGAAAGAGGACTTCTATAAATGTAGAATTAATCTAAATGAAAACTAATTCTAAAATGCAAGAAAAAAGGAACTAAATACTAATCCTATCTCAATTAGGAAGATATATATCTAACCCAAATGAGAGCAAGATATTTAAATGATTTGGGATTTAAATATTTTTGGCTTATAATGAATATCAAGCTAACGAAATAGTTGAATTAACTGACATTAAGAATTCCAAAGCATATTCTATTCAAAGACCTCTTAATTGAAATAATCAACCGATAACATTTAGGAAGTAGTTCCCAAAATGATATTGATTGTTAAATAAATAATTCGAATAATTAAACAAGAATATGAGTAAATAGTTCAAAACATATCATTATTCGTTAAATCGATATTAAAAGACAGATTTCTGAGTAAATAGTTACTCAGAAATCAAAATTCAACACATACGAGCAGAGATAAATAATAACATATGATTGAGACAAATTACTCATACCGACAATAGTGCACACATATGAATAAAAGACACATTCTTGCCATTTTAAAATGAAACTAGTATTTAAAACAATAGTATTAAAAATATCAATTTATTAAATTCATTTCTCTGGCTCTCGTCTCCAACAACAATTACAATTCTTGAACTTATGCTTTTAAATCTAGAGTTGTAATAGTACGAACTTGATCGAGGTGCATATTGGTGGCCACCCGCCAATTCCACTTGGACCCACACCATTGCTTCTTTCAGTTTTTCAGTTTCCTTAATTGTAGCACAGTTTACTATTTTTAGCAAGTTTCAGGTCTTAAACATCCGGAGCCGTTTTGAGGCCCTAAATGACATTTTTTTGAAAATATACCGCCAATGATTTTCTAACTAAAATCATCTTTTCCCTCATAGTCCTCGGAGAGATCTTTCCAATGGGTTATCATGCGCATCAAACGGAGATAATATGACCAAGTCACGACCCTGGGAAGTTGGCTATTCAACTCACCCCAACGGGGCCCATAAACTCTTGGTGTTACATCTCCTCGGGTTAGGGTTTTGGTTGTTTAGGGTTTGCTCTTATTTTTCAATAATAAAAATGCCCTTGAGCCTCATTGTAGCTTAGTTCAGAGGCATGTAGCCGCCATATCTCTTAACAGAGATAAGCTACCATCACCCTAGCTGGTGTATTTCCATTTATGTTTGTAAGCATATTTCAGTATTTTACATTAATGAAATGAAGTATTATTTCCGCTACATCTCTGTGTTTATGCATATCTCTGTAACTTTTTGCATTCCTATTTAAATCTGGATCAGAACTCTTCTCATCAAAACATAATTCAAACTGCAAAAGAAAATTCATTAATTATCCTTCAGATCTGAGTTTTATCCTCTAATGTACAACTCTAAATCTTTTATACGATTGTGCCTTCAAGAATTCTTGAATTGTAGAGAAGAGTAGAAATACAATGTAATAAACAATCTACAAGGATAAATTCACTATTTATTTATGAAAAAAATAGAGGCACAAAGATAGAAATACCAGATGCATGTCGCTCAGCTCATAAAAGAAATAACCAAAGTTTAGTCTTTCTCACAAAGATGATTCCAGGAGTACAATAGTGCAACTTCTCAAAATTATTTATGAAAATTCCTAAAACAATGTTCCAATCATTCTATTGATAAAAGTGTGAAAGTACAATAGTGCGAGATCTCATAAGCCTTTCTTCATAAAATTGCGGACCTATGGTTTAATGCCAACAACATGTTTAAATCACTGCGACTGAAAACAACTTCTTTTTCTTTAAGAATTAAGAGAGTTGAACAATTCCTTTCAATCACGTATCTGAAAAACATAATTTTCATCATTATCTCTTGATCTTGTTGTTTTGTCAAATTGGCCTTATTGCTTGATTAGATTTTTTGGATGTTTGTCGGTTTATCTAAAATGAACTGCCACTTATCAGCATAGTTGTTCCCCTCTGTCATGAATCTGAACACAGAAAATAGGAATTGATAAGCTAAAAATAAATGAGATTGATAAGCGAGTCTCATTTGAAACAAATGACATTTTCAGAACATTAGGCTTAAAAATTGGAGCATAACAATCACAATCGTAAACATCGGGCAGGAGAAATAGGAGTAAGGCTTTAATTTTATTTGAAATATCGTAGTTGTGGCAGCGTAGATGGAAGAGGGATATGGTGGAGTTATGTCACAATTGGCTATTGAAGTGGAGACAAAGGAACGTGCATGAAGTGGAAAGCGACATAAGGTATATTTAATTAAATCACAATCGCAGCAACATATAGAAGCGTAATAATCATAATCGTAAATCTTAAGTTGTGACGTGATGATGACGTGATGCGGGAAATCGCAATTGCAAATCAAAATTTTCTATGTAGCGCTATGAAACAAGCCTTATGAATTTCTTTTACAATTTTGATATGCAGGGTGATGTCACGAATGACATCATGATGTGATGTGGGGGGTGACGTGGCATGTGGCATGGCAGATGAAGTGGAGATTATGTGGAAGATGATGTCATAGATGATGTCAGGGATGACGTGGCAGAGGTGGCTCTTATCGCAAATCGAAAATCGCTTTTAGCAAAGAGTTATGGTATCTTAGATGTTTATGGAACTCTCGATGCAATGGACATGGGACGAATTCTGTAATGAAGTTAATAATCCCGTTGGGTTCGGGTTACATCACAAATTGCAATCAAAATCGGTACAAGGCAGGAGGCATGACCCTTGGAGCTTGCGATTAGGCAGATGCAGGAGATTTATGGACTAGAATGTATAATCCCATTGGGTCCGACTTATATCACATAACGCAATTGGCATAAGGCAATGGTTCTTGTGATTGCGTGGACGCAAGATTTTAATGAAATGATCTTGATAATCCTTGCAGGTCCTGGCTTAATCACATATCGCAATCAACGATGAGGTATGGACTTAAGCTTTTTTAGAACCTGCAGTAGTCATGGACGCGCGGTTTTATTAATTGTAATGGATTTTCCCATCAGGTTCGGGGCTTATATCACAATCGCAAACGATAGTGTGTAGCAGTTTTTTGCCTTAAGCCTTTGGATCTTGCAATAGTTATGGACTCTAGGTTTTATGGTTTGTATTGGATAATCCCTGTGGGTCCAGTTTATATCGTAATCACAATGGAGTTGGCAGAGTGGTCTTGAGCCTTAAGAAACTTGCGATGCGGGGTTTTATTTTGTTTTTTAATCAAATAACCCATAATGTTTAATACTCAAGCTTAAGTATAGTTTGGGTTCTGAAGGCTATTTAATTTAGATTTTTGGGATAGTTAAGGTTTAATACTTGGCTTTTAATTAAAAATCCTAAGTATTAAACTTTGATAATAAGATTTTATTAATAATTTTTATGTTTCAAAATTTATTAATGGTCCTGATTTTAATAAAATAAATTTCATAGGAAATTTATAAAATAGAAATATGGGGGTTTTTGAATAGCACAACAATTGATGATTCACTAGAAGAATCAGTTACCACTGATGAATGAAAATGAAGTTTCAAAAATTAAGTAAAAATAATTCAGGAAGGGGAAACTACTTTTTGGAACATTAGATAAATAAAATTACTCTGATCATAAAAACTCGTTAAATTGAAATTTCTTAAAAAAAAATCTCATGAATGAAAATACCTATTTATCCATATCAGTCATTAATTAGTTATACAGATAAATTAGGGGGCCTTTTACAACTTAGCTTTTTCATGTACTCAATTGTCACAAATAGAGCCTTTTAATGATTAATGATTCAGTATCCCATCCAATTAAGAGTGAAAAAGCTAGAGGTAAATTCATAATTTAAAAAAAAAAAAATTAAAACAATAAAAGCCATTGTCCTGGTTTGGTTTTCAGATAATGACAATGCCATTCGCTGGTAGTAATTAAACTAGAGAAGCTGGCTCGTGATGAGACCCCTTGTCTTATGATTGAAACAATCATAATCCATTACCCTAATTTGGTGTTTAGTATTGGTAATGTCGGTTTAATTGTTTCCCTATGATCATGGTAAGTAGGCTCGTGATGAAACTTCTTATCTTTTTAGATTTATTATATTTTAGGATTACACTCTAAAAATTATGTTTTAATGGATGGGGAGAATCATTGTTCTTGATGACAAATTAAAGTTGAAGTTGCTAGGTTGTAAGAAAGGCTTTACTTTTTAAAGATAAGCTTTCTTGACTGATATTAGAATAAAAGGATCTTATGATTTTGAGGTTTAAAATATTTTACAATTTAATGGAAAATATTTTCAGAGTTCTATAATTTTTATCTAATTTTCAATTTTCATAACCACTTCCTGAAAAATACCTACTTTCAAATTGAAAAATCACAAACTGATTTTAAGAGATTGTTGGCTTATGGGGTCCTAACCTAGGTTTAGAGTTAGCTGCGCCAACCAACAAAACCCTACAATACTGGCCCTTTCGGCAACAACCTACGTAGTGCAGGTTGCAGTCTCACCCGAAGCAGTGTGGGGGGATGCAAGAACCAAGTTTTTGCATCAATAGACTACTGTGATGTCTTTCAGCGCCTTAGATCTGCCTTCGTGTAGATCGATAGGATCTTGGGGCATGTTTCTGCAACTTTTAAGAAAAACCTTTTGACCTTCACGAAGGTCTACAATCAATCCTTGTGGAACTTTAATAGTCAATTTTCCTACTTACGCGCATCAGAGAGAAGTACTAAATTAGTGTTCGTGTAGATTTATTTTAGTAAACGTAGGAGAATTCATCAGAGTCTTCAAGAAAGTACTTAAACATGCATTCCGTAAATTATTAAGACTTATTTAAGAGAACCATGTAATATTCAATCAATATCTCATCAAACAAATCATTCATCAGCAACATAAAACATTAACAAAGATAAACATAACTACTCGGGAATTCTTAGGAAAACTGTGTTTATTGGTCTTCAATTCATGATTATAGACTCAAAACTGCCCTGCTCACAAATCTGCAGGGGTCCACGCAATTAGCTGTGGACTTCTACCTAGGCCACTGTACACTCAGCTGCAAAGCCTTTCCTCTTCTAAGACCTTCTGAGCCCTTCAATCTTCTATCTTCCTTTCTTCTCTATCTTAGTTCGATCTAGTTATACTACTGCCTTAGACTCTCTAAGACCACCTATTTACAGTCTTTTTCATACAATGCCATGGTTCGCAGACCATGGGTGAATCTCAAAACTGACCCAAAACTTATCCAAAATAAGGGGCTAAGCCCCTTTGACTCCTATTCACCTACGTGCTTCACATCCACAAATCGTGGATAATTTACATTATTCACAAATTTGTACCAAAAATTCGGTTATCTTAACCCCAAACTAACCCAGGGGAACCCATCCCAATAGGCCCCCAACACAAAGATTGTGACTCGCCCTTGAGTCACTCTGCTGGCACTGTGATCTTACCGCGAAGATCTCCTAGCTCCACCTGGATTACTGCAACTTCAACAATGCTCTGTGTTGCTGCTTGTTGAATCTCTTCAATCAACTTTTCAGTGGCTAGTCCTTCCACTGCTAGCCTCATTGTTTGCTATGTTTGCTGTAGTCTCTTAAGCTTATCTTGAATGGAAGTCATGACTTAATAAGCCTCCTTGAACCAAGGCTACAACCTGGCCTTTAGCAAGGCCTCCTTCTTCTGCCCTTCCTCTACCTGTTCCAGTAGCTATTTTCCTTCCTGTAATTTGGCAAGGCATTGCGCTGTGGTAAGGTGCACACAGTTGTCCTGACCTCATCATATTGACGCTACCTTTCCCTTACCTCTATGTTCAATGTCTGCAGGTTCAAGTCCTCCTGTAGATTGGTCAACAACTCCATGGTCTGATCAAACAACGTTGCACATTCAGTTACTGTGGTGTCCAAGGTAGCCATGCCTGCCTTAATTGCAACTCCGCGATGCTCTTGGACCTTAGGCAGATTTAGGGTTGCAACTTTAATTAAAGTTCTGCATATTCATGTTGAACTCAAAAGTGACTCATCCAACTTCTTCTTTATCCTCATGCACACCAGCAGTTATTTTTCTGATTTTGGCTTCTGGCTATGCATCCTCCGAGATGTGAAGCTCAGGCACTGTCTTGCATGCCTCTGTGACTGCTGAATCCAGATGTGAACTATGCACCTGTAGGACCTCCTTTTACATCAGAGCCTGTGTCATTTCAATGAATAGTTTTTGATTTTTGATTTTAAATTCATTGACAACAGTGAGTGCTTGTTGTTCTTTGATCCTGAGCTCTTCCATGACTCCTTGAAGTAATGCATGTAAATATTCAAGTGACATCACGGCAAGGTTCAGTCCCATGTTTGTGACTTTGTGAAGCAATGCGCACTATTCATCTGTGTTAGCATGGACTAAACCTTCAAGCAAAGGGAATATTCTCACATCCTATGGCTAGGCCATCTCTATGACTGTACTCTTTCCCCATGCCAAATTGCCTTGTGTGCCACTTGCTTTCCTGACATCTTCCTGGATTCTGGTTGCTTTGAGCTGCAATTCACACAGATCCTTCTGGATGCCCCCAAGCATCTGCATGTATTGTTGTTCGAACCGCTGGAGAACTTCTATGGCAGTGTTCCAAATTTTATCACCAATCTCATTGAGATCACCCTCTGTTAATACCATGGGATCAACTCGTGTTCTATCAGATTTCTGCTTCTTACATGTTCCTCCTTGCAACTCCATGCCACGTCTTTTCAAAATGAAGCGGGTGTGCTGCGCTTCATCACCTCCGCCACCTTGTCATGAAAGCTCCTCTTCCTATGTCTCCGACAAAGGTGACTTATCACCTTTTTATGACTTGCGCTGCTCTTGTTACATCTTCTTCTCAGCGTGTTCTTTCTCTACGCGAGCCTTTTCTGTAGCTTCCTTCTTTTTTTGTTCTGCTAGGGTAGACGCACCTTTCTTCACGACCTCCTTTCTTTTTTGTGCAATAGAAATTTCTGCACCCGTGCTTGTTCCAACATCTAATTTTTAAGGGGCACACCACTATATAGGCCATGATGCTACAACCTCATGTATGTCCATTTTTTACAGCAAATAGGACAACTGGTACCATTTCTTCTCTAGATCCTTCCGCACTTGGATATAGACTCTGTGGAAGTCAGCCTTGAACATTTCGTAGGCTGAAAGCTACGTGAATAAGGTTGGGGGCAACCTCGGATGCTGATTGATTTCCATACAGAGATCCATTTCCACAAAAATCCAAAATATCTTTGTTTCTGTAATCCACACGACATACTTTGTAGACCATAAGGAGGCGAATTACACTACCTCTGGCTATCCTTCCTCGAGCGGAGGAAATTGGTTATCCTCTAGCAATCTCCATGCAATGAGCACAATTGACAGCGACAACCAAGCATCGTGGAACAACTTGGTTTCGTCATGGGATTCTCGGAAATTAGCTAAGAACTCTTGACAGAGGTACATTGCCCAATTAAATTGTATGCATTTTGCGCACTGCACAACAAGGGAAACCACTGGCGCCGAAACTTCATCCGTGCGATATTTTCTCATAACCTTCCCTGCTAAAATCTGGGCAATGAATTGAATTATCTGGTCTGTTATAGAAAGAATGGAGTATCCTCGCGACTTCTTGAGGAGGCTATACTCCTTCTTCATCTTGTCTGCAAGATCTTTCTCCCTAGTCTTTCCACCAAACTCCTTGGCCTGGTTCACGCCTTTGTACGACAGCCACGTGATTTTTTGAATTAGCGTGTCCATGATAGGGATAGGCTCTCCTAGCCATAAACATCCATTGTGCACTAGTGTGAGGAGCTTCCGCACAAATATCGTATGAATGGGGGTGTGGTGATAATGTGGCACCAACAATAGATTGAGCAACCCTGATTGCTCAACACCATGGACCCATTCCATTCCTTCGTCTCCAATGTTGTAACACCTATCTCTTCATAATAGACCTTTCGCATATATTTGTCCATTGCCAAATGTGGAAACTTAGTTTGGTTTGTGTAGAGCCTCTGCTTTACACTTGATTATCCACCATTACCTACCGTTTTCCCTCATTCAACTCTCACTTTTGCCTCATTTTCCTTGCAAACCAACCCAGATCATTACATTATATGACTTTAAGCATGATTAAGGAATTTTGCTAATGTGTGACTGTTTTGTTTAGATTTTGACATATTTACAGGCATTCCGCAGCCATCTGCTGATTTCGCAGCCATTTGCTGATTCCGCAGCCATCTGATGATCCCGCAGCCTTTTTGTTAATCTCAAGGTTCCACGTGTCATTTTGCCAAACCAGCCACATGGGTACTTAGGAATCAAGGTGCTCGAGGTTCCTGTGCTATTTGTTCAGCCATCCACGTCATCTGTACCTCCAGTCAACGAGGGTCAAGTTACGGTCAACAAAGGCAGCTTAACGGTGATACGTAAGCTGTTGGGTCATGTCAGTTCAAACGGTGATTTGTAAGTGTTACGCAGGTTGTGGGGGACATAATCCAACTCTGGATTCAATGCCCATAACGACCAGAACCTCCAGCTCATCCACGCAGGCTTATGACGTGTTATTGAACCTTAATTACGCATGACAGTTAGTTTATTTTTCAGTTTTAGCTGTACGCATTAGGCCATCTTTCAGATGCCTATAAAAACTTGCGTCTGCATACGCTTATGTTACTTTTTAGTTGCTGTGTTTTATGAACTTGTTATAATTTTAGTGCATTCCAAGACTCTGTTTTGATAGTGCTGTTCTAGCACTCTTGACTGTAATTTTCTGCACATGGAGTAATAGAAGCAGTGCTGTTCTGAAGTTTTCAATACCTTGAGTCTTCTTTGGGTTATATGAATGGAGGGCCCCTGTTCATGTTAGCCTTGTATAGTATTTTATGTTCAACATTTCCTTATTTCCATTCAGCATTTCCTTTTCTTGACACATGTACAACGTAATTTACTTTCATGTTATTTCATTTCCAGCCTTTATGTTAAGCTGATCAGCATTGTTCTTTTGCAGGTTTTTAACCCGGGATTGCTTGTGTGTTTGTGTATTTGCTTTACATCTAGTGGTAGTTTCAGTTGACAGATTCAAATTTGCTGCCTTTACTTTATTTTCATAGCTGATTTTTAGTTTTATTTCTCAAATCTGTCTGCTAACATATGAATGGTCTCTTTATTATAAATTGTCTATCTTTTAGAGATCAGAATACTAATAACTTGCAGCTGGCTTTGGGTACTTTTTAGACTAATCTTTAACTACTTTCTAATCGTGCTTTACACAGTACTATGTGTTAGAGGCAGAGAGTTAGAAAGAGCAAAACATTATAACTAGTCTTTAAAGTAGATTTTTCTCATTTTTATTATTTCTTAGACTTATCTTTAGCTACTTCCTAATCGTGTCTTACACAGTACTATGTGTTAGAGGCAGAGAGTTAGGAAGAGATAAACATTATCATTGGTCTTTTAAGTGATTTTCTTACCTTTTATTTGCAGCAGCATGAATGGTGTCTAATGCCATTAGAAAGTGGTTCTTTGCTTTCAGTTCATTTTAATTTATTTATTTCTTTCAAGTTTTTCCTTTTCAGCAAGTAGTTAGAAACCACTAATCACACACTCTCACTCATCTAGAACTCACCTTACACACACCATCACTCATCTGTTTATAAATCGCCACTCCATCTTAGGAAGATAAATTAACCACAAACAACACCCCAAACGACAAAAAGCTCTAAGAGGTTGCTTAAGTACATATAGTACACCTTCACTTCATCAGCTTACGAGCCCCGGGTTGACAATTAATGACATCAATTTAGGAACACTAAATTGACTAAACAGTTTGCAAGGTCCCAATCTTCCATTTTTAACAACGGGATCCTCGTGAGCCGAGGGCCTTCAAAAGGGACCTTCTCAGGTAGCAAGGGCATGGATACTATAAATTTCTCAGTATCCAGGTCCTTTGTGACCTTTGATTTTCCCTTCCATGGAGGGACATACTTAGGTAGCCTTTTCATGGGTTCCACCCCTTCAACGTCAATATCCTTTGTTCCCTTGAATTCTTCCGCCTCCGGGTCCACTACTCTCTCTGGCTGCTTATCTATCTTCTTCTTGGCCTATGTTTTGGTATGCTTCCTTGGGGATGCACGCACCGGCATGGGTTTTTTCTTCTTTTCCTTTGCTGCTATTTTCTTCTCTTTCATTGTAGGTTGTCTTTATCTTTTCATGGTCTCTTTCGGCTTGGGCGACTTTGGCGTTGTGGGCATCGCAGGTGTAGCCTCTATACTTGAAACTTCTGGTCCTGGTGTGTTAGATATAGTTGCTTCCGTACTCAGGGCTTTGGTGAGGTTAGTGGCAATCATTCTCTCCATAAACTATTCATGGGCTATGGGAGAAATTTTTGCTCGTGACAGATATTCTTCCCAAAAATCTTGGCTCATAGGCAATAGATAGTGAAATTCAGCATCAAAACTGAGAGTGCAAAGTGTTTTCTATTGGATTGGCACATGTAATTTATAGGGGGTTTTTAATTTAAATTTGATGTTCCCGACAATTTTTGATAGTAAATTTTGTTTTGGCGGCATATCTTCAAAGATGTTTGCCTTAATTGCCACCAGTCCGCTCCACTTAACTGTCTTCTGGCCATCAAGTCATGAACAGTAACTCTAACGGTCACTTTCCTGCTATGCTGTCTGGTACATTCCCCCATGGCGTAGCTTCCTAAGCGTAACTTGCTGGGTTGCATCCTCGTCATTCACCGCGCAACCTGCTTGCTGCGTTGTCCTTCAGGCTGGGCAATGTAGTTTATAGTCCCACACCCTTGCAACTGCCTGGAGCACTAAGACTATCCTGTTGCCATGTAGTCATTATGCAGGATCACCTGTATACAACTTCAACCTGCTCCCATTTACTTTTCCTGGGAAGGGTTCCCCATTCAGCTTCGTGAGCTAAAATGCACCTCCATCTATAATTTGTTTAACAATATATTGCCCTAACCAATGCATTTGGAATTTACCTAGAAATTTAGTGAATTTACTATCATATAACAGGACAAGATCATTTACCTTGAATGTGCAAAGCATGATGTGGTGATCATGCCATGCTTTTTTGCGTTCCTTTTGTACTTGTTGATGGAATCCTGCGAAAAATCAATCTTCTTCGAGCTCCATCAGTTGCACGAACCGTTCCTCCAAGGCCTCACAATCTCCCATATCTGTCAAGGCTACTATGCGTATACTAGGTACAATGTGCTCCATCGACATTATGACTTCGACCCCATATACTAATTTGAATGGTGTTTTCCCTATCAACTTCTTACAAGTAGTCTTGTAAGCCCATAGTATTGTAGGTATGTGTACATCCTAGTCATTCCATTGCGTGTTACAAATCTTTGTCATTGCATTCTCCAAGATCATGTTAAAGGCTTCAACAATTCTGTTTGCCTGCGGGTGGTATGGCGTACTCTTCTGATGATAGACGTAGAATTCTTCAGTCAATGGGTTGATCGTTTTGTTCAGAAATTGTGTACCCTTGTCACAAATTAATACTTTCGGGCATCCAAATCTGGTTAAGACATACTCAAACAAGAATTTTACTACCATAGCTCCTGTACAATCCTTAACTAGCTGTGCTTCCACCCATCTAGTTAGATATTCCATTGTGGTGATAATATAGCGCACACCTATTTTCTTTCCAGGAGGATGAATTGGCCCAACAAAATCAATCACCCATTTCTCAAAGGGCTGCAAAGATACTTGAGGATGTTGTGGTAACTCATCTCTTCACGATGGTTAGACAGTTCTTTGACATGCATCACATGCCTTACAATATGCCTTCGAATCCTTGTGCAATGTTGGCCACTATAGGCCTACGTGCAAAATCTTCTGCATAGTTTTCTTGCTTGCATAATGGCCTCCTACATCTCCCCCATCAGCTTGAGCGAGAATTCCATCCCGCTCAAAGTCCAACACGTATCTTTGCAATATTTCATCAGCACTCATTTTATACTACTGTCCTACAATAACTGAAAAGTGAGTTGTGCGCACTACTAATTCCTTATTATGTTGAGTTGTATATCCTTCTAGTGCTATCCCCATAGTCAAGAAGCCAATTATGTCTGCAAAATGGTCATCCACTACACGCACCGTAAAGCGCTGTGCATTTGGTAACCCTTCCTCCAAATTATTAGGCTCTTCTCCTGTTTCGATCCATGATAGATTGTTAGGTCCTGTATTTAACCTCCCTAGATTCACAGTGACTTCAAATTCATACTACTGAAATAATATCAACCATTTGCAGATCTTCCCACTCAACATAGGCTTGTTGACCAAGTATTTCAAGGCAGAATGATCTATGTACACCATGAAATGTCCTCCCAATAGATAGTACCTAAATTTTTGCAGAGTATACAACATGGCCAACGCTTCGTGCTCAGTCATTGAATAATTTTTCTCAGCCTTTGATAACTTCCTACTTGTGAAGACTATAGGATGGTTCATTTATTCTTCACCGGCCTGTGTTATCACTTCATCCAACGCAATTGAAGAGGCATTCATATGTACATGAAACTCCTTGTTCCAATAAGAGAATATCAAGACTAACGGAGTGACCATATTTTATTTCAACACATCTAAGTTGTGCTGACATTCTTCATCCCAATAGAATGTTGCATACTTCTTTCGCAGTTTCTCCATGGGCGCAATAATTTCAGCATAAGCATTGATAAATTTTCTATAGTATCCCGTATGTCCCAATGTCGCGCATAGCTTCTTGACATTCATAGGGGCCTCCAAATTCACAATTACCACAATCTTTGTAGGGTCCACCATCAATCCTTTCTTGCACACAACATGACCCAGCAAGATCCCAAAAGGAACACAAAATATGCATTTTTTTCAAATTTAGCACAATCCGGTATTTTCCACATGTATCCAACATTAGATGCAAACTTGCTACATGGCACTTCACTAATCCAAACACCATCCAATCATCAAAGTATACTTCAAGAAACTTATGGATGAACTCCTTGAACGCTACTATGACTACGCAGGAAAATATCACAGGAGCATTCTTGAGTTCAAATGGCATTACAATGTATTGAAAACAACCTCACTCGGTCGCAAAGGTCATTTTAATCCTATCCTTTGGCGCAATCTTGATCTAGTGATATCTAAAAAACCCATCAATGAAGGAATAGGCCTCCTTCCCTCCAACATTTTCGAACACTTCATTTGTAAATGATGTTGGGAATGGGTCATGAACACATTGATCCAGGTGGATATTGGTGGCCACCTACCAAGTCCACTTGGACTCCCACCATTGCTTGTTTCAGCTTTTCAGTTTCCTTAATTGTAGCACAGTTTACTATTTTTAGCAATTTTTTAGGTCCTAAACTTCTGGAGCCGTTTTGAGGCCCTAAAAAATGTTTTTTGGGAAAACTGGGAGCAACATGGGTCCATGGACCGATGTTTCTCTTCCTAAAGTTGTAGTTCTCAGATAGATATTTCTAACGAGATACTATGCGCGTCAAACGGAGATCGTATGCCAAAGCTACGACCCTGGGAAGTTTATGTACCAATTTACCCAAATAGGGCCCACAGTTTGGCGTTTCATCTTCTAGAGTTAGGTTTTTGGATATTTAGGGTTTTCCATTGTTTCTCAACAATAAATAGGCCTTCGAGCCTCATTATAACACAGTTCAGAGGCATGTAGCCACCACATCTCTTCTCAGAGATAAGCTACCATCGCCCTAGTTGGTTTATTTCCATTGCTGTTTGTAAGCATATTTCAGTATTATACATTAATGAAATGAAGTATTATTTTCACTGCATCTCTGTGTTTATGGTTATCTTTGGAATTTGTTGTGTTCCTATTTAAATCTAGATAAGTGGTATCAGAGTGGTCTGCTTTTTCTCCGTTTTTCTTTGCATGTCCCCAAAAAGTTTGGGATATAAGGAGTTAGGGCTTGAACTGGTCAAACCTTTGCAAGACAAGCCTCGCAAATTCCGACAGCCTCCCATGGCGGATGAAAAGAAAGACAAGGGGCCAGGAGATCCTATCAAAATATTGCTTGAAGAAACCCTTGAGCAACAAAAGAATACGATGATGGACAACTTTTCCCAGATCCTTCAGTGGCTACCTAGGGGCGACGCATCGGCTTCCAATAGCTACTCTGGAAACGCCACACTGTTTAAGGTACAAGTTAATTTTGAAATCCCCATATTCAAGAGTTAGATAGATGTAGATGCCTTCGATAAATGGTTAAATCTACTAGAGGGTTATTTTTCTGTTCATGATTTTTTGAGTCACGAAAAGATTATTTTTGCTCTTCTCAAAGTAGCCCCCCGCGTCAAGGATTGGTGGGAAGCCTACTGCAAGCAAAAGGATGAAAGTACAGGCTCACTATTTTTAGCTGCATCCACTTGGGATTCACTCTCGGATGCCATCAAGGAGCAGTACTACCCTGTCGGAAGTTATGAGGATCAATACATAAAGTAGACCACACTATGGCAGGGAAGGGACGAAGACATGCCAGAGTTTACCAATATTTTCCATAACCTTCACACAAAGCTGGGTATCAAGGGTTCAGAGTAGCATTTGGTACTCAAATACTGCAGCTGCCTACACAAGTACATCCAGGAAGAAATAGAATTCCTGAGCATCCCCTCACTCAACACGACATACCGATATGCCGTCCAGGTTGAGAAAAAGTTTAAACAGAAGAAATGAGACTTTGGATCTGTGAATGAAAAGCAAGGGAAAGGTGCCTCAAAACTGCAGAACAAAGGACAAAGTGAAGGTGGGGTAGCCCAATACAAGCTACCAAAGCTGCAAGCAAAGAACAGCGTCGTGAAGCCGAAAAGGGACAGAGGAAAGTGGTGTGAGTTCCATAAGAGCTCCACTCACAACGCAAGTGAGTGTTGGGCCAAGCAATCACTAGTAACCGAGTTAAAGGTTTCATAATCAAATGCATGTTTCGACTCTGAGTCAGAACCCAACAAGGGGGATGACAGGGGGAAGTAGATTATTGATGCAGAGCCCAATGCCACCGTTGCCACCACAAGGATCCAGAAGGAGGAACTCGAAGATCCAGAAGAGGAGGAGCGTCTCTTCCACTCCCAAATGTGGGTAAAGGGCTCCCCGCTATAGTTCATTGTTGACAGCGGGAGCCAAAAGAACCTCATTTCGGCAGAGGTCGTAAAGCGGCCGGGCTTACCAACCACAGCACATCCACAACCATACACCATCGGGCTGCTTCACTAAGGACGGGATCTTCGTGTGAGCCAGCAGTGTCACCTTCCATACAACATCAAGCCCTTCACGGATGAGGTATTGTGTGACATTGCTCCCCTTGAAGTTTGTGATGTATTATTAAGACAACCATACTTGTGGAAGAGACATGTTGTGTATGAATCAAGGCCTTGTGTTATTATTGTTACTTTGGGAAATAAGTTGTATAGGATACTGGAGGTAGCACCGCCTACTGCCATCTCTTTCATTACTGTAAAACAATGCAGTAAGCTCGTTTCCAAAATCGGAAAATTTATTTTCTTAAGGATACGCCCTCAAGGAAAGAAGAAGACGGTGGCCACGACCTTGAGACATGGAACCTCCACACGACAACTACAGATGGAAAATGTCGTGGAGGAGTATGACGACATCTTCACCTCCCCCGCAGGGGTTCCTCTACACTATCAGGTCAAGCACTCCATTGATTTGATCCTAGGTGCGTCACTGCCAAATGGACCAATCTATCGACACTCCATTCTGGAGAATGATGAAATCAAGAAGTAGATTTAGGAGTTGCTGCAGAAAGGTCACATCTGTCTGAGTTCATTGCCCTGTGGGAGCCCAATTGTGTTGGTACAGAAGAAGGATGGGACTTGGAGACTCTATATTGACTATCAGGTGCTGAACAAGATCACTGTCCGTAATAGGTACCTAATCCCTGAGATTGATGACCTCTTGGACCAACTGAAGGGGGAAAAATGTTTTAGAAAGATCGATTTGAAGTCAGGATATCACCAGGTACCAATCGAGCCCTCCGATGTATGGAAGACTACCTTCAAAGCCAAGGAGGGCCTTTTCGAATGGTTAGTTATGCCTTTCAGATTGACGAATGCTCCTGCAAACTTCCTAAGGCTAATGGATGACATCTTGTGGCCATTCACCAACTTTTTTTTAGTGGTATACCTGGATGACATCTTGATCTTCAGCCAGAGTTAGGAAGAGCACCTCTACCACATTTGATAGGTTCTCCAAACACTGTGGCAACACAAGTTATGTGCCAATTTGGAGAAATGAAATTTTGGCATGACCCAGGTTCAGTATCTGGGATACATTATTGATGAACAGGGGGTGCATGTGGATCTAGCCAAAATCCAAGTCATTCGCGATTGGCCACCTCCAACCACTCCGACAAAGCTTCGCAGCTTTCTAGCTCTTGCCAACTTCTACCACAGGATCGTGTTGGGATTTTCTCATATCACTTGGCCCTTGAGTCAAGTCACCAAGGGAGGAGCGAAAGTAAAATTCTGATCTGAATCTAAATAGAAGGCATTCAAAGAATTGAAAGATCGCCTCTGCTTGACACCAGTGCTCGCATTACCAGACTTGCAACAACCATTTGAGGTCGAGACAGATGCCTCTGACTATGCTATTGGGGCAGTCCTTACTCAACATGGGCATCCAGTGGCATATCATAGTGAGAAACTTTTAGAAACAGTTCGGAAGTATCCCACTTATGACAAAGAGATGTATTCCATTGTGCAGTCCGGCTGACAATGGAAGAATTACATTTTGGGGAAGGAAACGGTCATCCACATAGACCACCGACCCCTGCAGTTCATACAGACCCAAGGGAAATTGCAGAATGATTTCCATCAGAAGTGGTCCACATACCCGCAATAGTTCCATTTGAATATCAAGTATAAGAAGGGTAGCACCAATAATGTTGCATATTGTCTCAGTCAACCACTGATCATGGCGTTAACCACTATTCTCAACTCTTATGGGCACGAGACTTCTAATTGGCCACTTCTCTACAAAAGTGACCCAGAATTTGGACACACATACCAGAAACTCTTGGAGGGTCAGCATGTTCCATATTTTCACCTCCACAATGCCCTATTATGCCACTTGGGTCACCTTTGTGTTCCTTCAAGTGAGTGTGCCAAGATTATTTGGGAAGCACACTACAATCAGGCTGCTAGACATTTTGGGGTCGAGAAAATGGTGGCAATACTGTAAAAGTATTTCTATTAGCTGAATCTTTGATAGGATGTTGGGAAGTACATCAGATCATGAATTGCTTGTGCCATTGCCAAACCAACCATCAAGAAGCAAGGCCTCTATACCCCGCTGCCTACCTCTAGTCGACCTTGGGAATCTATCTCCATGGATTACATGTTAGGCCTTCCTTCCACTAAGCATGGAAATGAATGTGTTTTTGTGGTCATCGACGGGTTCTCGAAGATGGTCGTTATGGCTACCTGCAAGAAGAATATCACAGTAGAAGCCATTGTTAAACTCTTCTTTGAACGAGTGTGGGTACACTTTGGAATCCCACAGTCTATCATCTTAGATCGGGACAACAGGTTCCTCAGTATATTTTGGTCCAGTCTCTGGTCGATGCTGGACACCAAACTCACTAAGTCCACAGCCTTCCATCCTCAAACTAATGGTTAGACAGAGGTTGTCAAAAGGATGATCATACACATTCTGCACATGTACAATTCAAAGAATACACACACATGGGACGAGAGCCTCCCCTATGTTCAACAAAACTACAACCGGGCTCTCCACAGCTTGACTAGCCATAGCCCTTTTCAGGTGGGCTTGGGATTCCAGCCACTATGTCCCATTGATGTGGCCATGCCATTTGCAGCTACTCACGTAGATTCAGCTCATGTCCAATCCAAAATAGATAAGGAAAAAAGCTTCATTGAGCACATCCAAGATATTCGCCAGCAGGTCCATGACATTTTGGAGAAATCAAATTCGAAGTACAAGCAGCGACATGATCAACATTGGGTGCCACACAAGTTTCAGGTGGGCGACAAAGTTTGGTTGCATTTGCAAAAGGAACGCCTTACCAGAGGCTATCGGAAACTCAAACCACTTTGATATGGTCCTTACACCATTACCAAGGTATTGGGAGACAATGCATTTGAGCTCAACATTCCTCCATTCCTTGGCCTACACCCAGTGTTCAATGTGGACCGCCTTCGGCCATACTTTCCACCATTACTAGACACATCCAACATTGCAGAACAACTCACACCCACAAAGTTGAATCCAGATTGCATGGAACAAGTTGAAACTGATCGGATCATGGAAACAAAGATCAAGCACACTCGCCAATAGAATAACCACCTATATCAAGTTGTCAAAGTAGGCCAACTCCTTCACCAGGGCAAGTGGCTCACCAGGGACCAAGTTTAGCACAAGTTTCCTCATCTCATGGAGGAACTCAACGCAATGGGGACCATTGCTTCCTAAGGGGGGAGGAAGTATCTAGGTGGATATTGATGGTCACCTACCAAGTCCACTTGGATTCCCACCATTGTTTGTTACAGCTTTTTAGTTTCCTTAATTATAGCATAGTTTATTATTTTTAGCAGTTTTTCTGGTCCTGAATTTCCGGGGCTGTTTTGAGGCCCTAAACGACGTTTTTGGGAAAACTAGGAGCAACATGCATCCATGAACTAATGTTTCTCTTTCCAAAGTTGTAGTTCTCAGATAGATATTTCTAACGAGATACTGTGCACGTCAAATGGAGATCGTATGCCAAAGTTACGATCCCGGGAAGTTGATGTATCAATTTACCCAAACGGGGCCCACAGTTTGGCGTTTCATCTTCTAGGGATAGGTTTTTGGATGTTAGGGTTTTCCATTGTTTCTCAACAATAAATAGGGCTTCGAGCCTCATTGAAACACAGTTCAGAGGCACGCAGTCGTCACATCTCTTCTCAGAGATAAGCTAGCATCACCTTAGCTGGTTTATTTCCATTGCTATTTGTAAGCATATTTCAGTATTTTAAATTAATGAAATGAAGTATTATTTCTGTTAGATCTCTATGTTTATGGTTATCTTTGTAATTTGTTGCATTCCTGTTTAAATCCGGATCACACACGCATCATTAAGCTTTCGTAGATCTATGCAAATCCTTATTTCCCTTTTTTATTTCTTCTCTTGAACCACCATTGGGCTCACCCAATTAGATTCTTCAATAGGTTCTATGATTGCTACCTCTAGCATCTTATCCAGTTCTTGGTGAACCTTTTCCTTGTATTTAGGATTAAGGCGATACGACCTATGTTTAATAGGCTTCACGTTTGCCTTTAGATTGATTTTCATAATGCCAAAATTGGCAACTATGCCCTTCAAATCCAAAAACTTAGTGGGGAAGATATCTTGGTATTTACGGAGAAAATCAACAACTTTATCCACTGTAGAATCATCCCAATAATCCCCAATTTTTGTGAACTTCGATTCTTCTTTAGTGCCAATGTTGACTTGCTTTGTCTTCAAAGGTGCAGAGATGTCCTGGTTTTCTATTTGTGGGCCTTTGACTTCGCGATGCCCCTCTTCCTCTAGAATATTAATGTTTCTTGGGTCTTCATCCTCCTCTTCAGTGGTCACATTATAACACTCCAATGCATGGTGCAACTGGGTGCTCCAATATGATTGGGTCCATTCCATAAGTTTCGTCAGCATTCTGAAGATAACTACCTTAATCTCTTGTAGTGCTTCATAGATGCTTGCGAAGCCATCTTCAAAGCTAAAGTTCAATAAGAACCCTTACTTCAATACATCCCATTCCACGGTTCCATGGTGGAGCTTGGTTTCTAGATAACAGTTCATGGGAATTGTATCCAAAATATGGAAAAATATGTGTACCCACTCTGGTTGCGGTTTTGTTCCCCATGCTTTAGTCCATTTCTCTAGGTGGTCACGTGGATCATCCCTTCCATTATATTTCCCAATCATTCTGGTGTTAGCATGCCCAAACCGTAATGTCATCATTCTTCGTTATCTCGACATACAACAAAACTATTCTTATGCGTACCCCACCATTGTGTGGGCATAACACGCAGTGGCAACTCTAATTCTTGGAAGCGGTGATCCTTAGGGACTTCACACTCAAATTCATCCAAAAACAGATCTACGTCAGTTAAAACATCATAATAGGGTAATTTTTTTACCTCTGACAAAACACATAGCAATGATTTCGTCATCATATTGCATCACAATGTGGAAACTTCATGCGAGCGATTATGCCAATGCTCTAATTCCTCGTGTGAATTAGAGGTGTCAGAACTATCCCGGTCCCATGCAATCCACCCATCTGCCATCGGATTGATTCAGTATTGATCTCGTGCTATTATTTTGTAGATTTGATCCAGTTCATCATCACATTCTTCATAATTGCGGACTGGTTTAGTATATCGTGCCTCTTCTATAGGGTCCAGTGGAACTATAAACTAAAGCAACTTCCTTTCAAACGACATTGTCCTCTTCTTCAGATTGATGATTCCATTCATATCAATGCCCCAGTCAATTCCCAGGAGTGTGGGGTAGGATTACTTTCATCAACAATTTATATAACTTCAAAGTCTACTACCACACTTGCACCTTCAATATCAACTGTTACTCCATATAACCATCCTATGGGATGATTTTCTACTGGTTCGCCATTCTAAGCTAAATCGGAGACCACTGTAGCACAAGTCTCCCCATCCTTTCCCATGTATTTTTTAGCAAAACGTTTGCATCGGATCCTAGATCCAAGATGACTTGATCCATTTCATAATCTCCTATCTGCGTGGTTAGCCTCATTTATCACATTGTTCATGCCTTATGCTTACCAATCTTTCTGACTGTGTGATGTCCATCGGGGTATTTCTCTTTATTGATGCATTTATTTATTAATTCCTGCAGGCCTTCCAAAACCTTGCTATCGTGCAACAGTTTCATGTAGGTCTCCAAAAACATAGTGAGTATAGAGGGATCAACTTATGCATGCGTGTTGATTTCTTGCATCTTGTCCTGGATCCTTGAGGTGGAGGCCTCAGCGAATCTATTCTTGGCTTCCATAAATGTTTCCTTAGAACGATCCAAATCAAAGCCGACTTCTTTCTCCAGCACTTTGCGGACCCATCCTTCTTCTTCAGGTTGTTTACCCTTATCAGTGCCAGTCGTCATTCCACTTCTTAGCACAATGTTAACACTTTGATCTTCTTCGCGGGGCTTCGCCCTCATCATTTGTAGATTCTGCATAGGCTTTTGAGGCTGTGTTTTCTTCTATTTCATTTTAGCTATTACAACCAAGCATTCTTCTATAGTATGGTCAAATTGTTTGTAGTATTGACATGACAGGTGTGGAGGATTCTAGCACTCTGAAGTGTAGTGCCCTATCTATCTGCAGTTGTAGCAGATAATCTGGACGTGGTCTCTACTAGGTCCTCCTACTCCACGACCCCATCCCTGAACCTGATATCCTCTGTGCGCTCCTCAGGCACCTTGATATGGTAAATACATGTTCTTTCCATCATCATCTCATAGCTTCGACAATGGTGCTCATCGTGGCCCACATATTTACGGAAGTTACAGAACAACTGTTGGGGTGTCTAGATGAACTTTTGAAGTAAATGGAAATTATTCGTCGCATGTTGTCGAGCAACCAGACAAATAGCACACCATAGCGCAGCCCCCACACTTAGCCCAACTGGAGCTTTTGGCTTCAGGGGAATTGGTCCACCTCATGTAATATAATTTGCATACATGGGACAATGATATTTATCGTGGCCATGGACCTTGCACTTTAAGCACCAGACATCTGCGTGCACTTCTGGTTTAGTATCCTTGTCTTTCTTCAAACTCTGTAACTCTAAGTGTAAGCTTGCTAATTGTGTGTGGATCTGTTGTACTCCCAGGTTCGTATCGTGAATAGGTGATGCCTACAGTATCATTGCAATCTCCAAGGCTTCTGTCTATGTTTCTATCTTCTATTGCATCAGAGTAATCCTCAAGTTGGGCAAAAGCGACGCTATAAGCCATTCACAATGCTAGCTATTTGTGATCTACATGTTAGCCTCTTTGACCTCACACTTCAACCTCTGATCAAATTCCCAAGCCGTCTCATCAACCCTCATCATGATTTCTTTAAATCCAATTACTGACTGCGAGTCAGACTTAGGCTTACTAAACTCTTTGTTTAAAGCCACCTTAGCTTCTGCTAGCGTTGCAAGAGGATTATCAGAGCAATACTTAATGTATCAAGTTAGCTCGCGATCCTGAAAAAGTGGTAACCAATTGTGCCTTCTTTATATTTTCATCAGTAATTTGTTGCACTTTCCATACAACATTCTTAACAAACCAGAACTGCTTTGCATCTTCACTTCCTATGCCTTTGAAGATCAGCATATTCATTGTGTTTTCCATGTTGAATGGTGGTGGTGGAGGTGGAGGTGTGGGCGAAGGTGTATGCGGTGGAGATGGGGGTGGAGGTAGAGTGGAAGGATGATTTGTTGGAGGAATCCCTTGAGTGATTAGTTGAACAATGCTTCATGGTGTAGTTTTCCCCACTCCTTCATCATCACTTGGAGGATGTCCAATCAATGGACTATATTTTGGTCCTAATCCTTTGCGATTTCTAAAGAATTTTCCACTTCGCGTAGCTCTAAACATCAAGGTAATGGCATCACCCATGTTTCACATAAAAACATTTTAATCCAAGTATTCAAATATCTTAGGTACTTACCTCATGGTCATTTGAAGAATCACCGCTCTGATTCTCTATATCTGACTAAGGTAACAACTGCAAATTCCGTAACAAATCCTCCCAGAATCTAATCGAGCCAATGATCGAAATCCCACACAATCTTGTTTTCAGAAGCTTCTAATTGTTGCAGTATTTGGAAGTCCACACTATAGGACTATTGATCTTTCACCTTCCATATCTGTCTGTCAATTTAGCTAACCACTCATATAGTTCAATGTGGAATGTGCAGAATAAGATCTCGTGTATCTCCGTATACAGATACATGTTCAACCACTCTTCCTTCAATAGGTGCGGATTCCTATTTTCTTGTGCTGCGAACTCGTGAATCTTCTAATGCAACCACTTTTCAATTTATTTCTTGGTCGGATTCCAATGATGCGACATCCCACATCTCTTTTAAGTAGATCTTGGTCCCAAGAATGGAACCATTTGTTGGCTTAGAGTATCCTGACCTAGGTTCAGAGTTAGCTGCACCAACCAACAAAACCATACACTACTAGCCATTTCGGAAACAACCCACATAAGGCAGGCTACAGTCTCACCCGAAGCAGTATGAGGGGATGCAAGAACCAAGTTTCTGCATCCAGAGACTAGTGTGATGTCTTTCAACGCCTTAGATTTTCCTTCATGCATATCGATAAACTAATGGGTCACGTTGCTGCAACTTTGTTAAAATAGCCTTCAGACCTTCGTGAAGGTCTACAATCAGTCCTTGTAGACCTTTAACAGTCAATTTTCCTACTTACGCACATCAGTGAGCAGTCCTAAATTAGTGTTCGTGCATACTTACTTAAGTGTTAGTAAACGTAAGAGAATTCATCAGAGTCTTCATGAAAGTACTTAAACATGCATTGCGTACATTATTAAGACTTATTCAAGAGAATTGCATAATATTCAATCAATATCTCATAAAACAAATCATTCATGAGAAGCATATAACATTAATAGAAATAAATAGAATTAGTCAGGAATTCTTCAGAAAACTGTCTTTATTGATCGTCAATTCACGGTTACAGACTCAAAACTGCCTTGCGCACACAGCTGTAGGGGTTCGCACACTCAACTTCGGACTTCTACCTAGGACTCTGCGCACTCAGCTGTAGAGCCTTTCCTATTTTAAGCCCTTCCGAGCCCTTCATTCTTCTATCTTCCTTTTTTCTCTAGCTTAGTTCCATCGAGTTCTACTACCACCTTAGACTCTCTAAGACACAGCTATTTATAGTCTTTTTCATGCAATGCCATGGTCCACGGACCATGAGTGAATCTCAAAACTGACTCAAAACGTATCCCAAACAAGGGCCCAAGACCCTTTCACTCCTATTCACCTACGCACTCTGCATCCACAAATTGCGGAGAGTTTACATTATTCACAAATTTGTACCAAAAATTGGGTTATCGTAACCCAAACTAACCTAGGGGACCCCATCCCAACTGAGATATTGATGAAAGGCCAAGAGTATGTCATTTAACATTATTATATAAAAGAAAAAGTAAATTTGATATGATAACTGAATTCTCAAGATATGACCATTCACAAGTATGTTGGTAAAATCACCAAAACCAAATCTAAAAGGAAAACTTAACAAAATTGTTTATACAATTTTCTTAACAAAAGTGGAGAAATATAATGAAGAAAACATTCCTTCTTATGTTGAAATATAGATAAATAAAATTTGTAAAATTAAAATCATTTAGTAATAATTCAGTTTGAATGAGGAAATTTGCTTTTTATTTGTCTTTTTCAAAAGGAAAACTTGAGAAAAAAAAATCATCATTGTAGATGAAAAGAACTCTGCAACCCTAATGGCCAGGCAGCCATGAGCTAAATGGTACTTTTCCCCCAAAAAAATTACGGACTGCTGAAAAGTTGCAGACCCAAGACACTAGCAAATAGAGCGGAATGATAGAGGAGGAGAGGGGGAGAGAGATGCCATCCTATCGAGACGCGACGGCGGGAGAATCATGCCAGAATACCAATAACCAAAAACAGGTGGGAGAAGCAAACAAAATGTTAGGAGCGGTCCTCGGAGGGAGATGGCAGGTAGGTAGCAGAGGTAAATGTTTACCATGTGCGACAGAGAAACCAAGATTCATCATACCGATGAATGAATTGGAGTGATAAAAAAGTTATATGAAAGACCATGCGCTAATATGCAAGTTCATTAGAGTATGGCTGATAGAAAAGGACCTCACCAAATGGATTCAGCAAAGATGGCAGCCCTGATGCCATATCGATCTCAAGTTGGGAGAAAGAGGTTTCTTCACGGTAATATTCTCGAACCTGCAAGACAAAGAAAAAGTATTTGAAAATGGTCCTTACTTCATTATAATGCTGGATTGTTTATGAGATACTAGGAAGAATTCTATGACACAAACAAGGAAAAATTTTGGCAGCCCCAGTGTGGGTTAGGTTATTTGGCCTCCCAATGGACTTCTGGGACCTAGAGATACTAGAGGGCATAGGAACACGATAGGCAGATTTGTCAAAATAGCAAAAACGACAAAAAAAGGAAGATATACCTTATACGCTAGAATATGTGTTTACATGAATATAGCTGAACCCATCCCAGACACAGGAGAACTAGAATACCATGAAGAGGTCTGGTAGCAAACCCTAGACTATGAACACATCCCATTCAAATGTAGAAGATGTCATGAGTATGGCCACCTATTTAAGGAGTGCCCAATAAATATAGAAGAGGAAGAGAACAGGCATAAACAACAGAGGAAAAATCAAGAAGACAAGGACAGGTTTCAAGAAGTGAAAAGTAAAAGAAGACAAGTAAGGGAGAATACTAGCGAGGGGAAAAAAAGAACAACAAGCCTAGCCAAGCAGAACAAACATCTTCGAAGTACTACAAGAAGAAGAAGAAGAAGAAGAAAACAACGTGGTCCAAACAATGGATTATTAGGGGGAAAAATGAAAGGAAAGCAACACGAGTCAAGGCAAACTAAAACCTAAGAGGAAAGCCCAAAGCGAGTCGACAGAGAAGAGGAGAAGGGAGACAAAAAGAATATGGATAACACTATAAAGGAAATATATACAAGTAGGGGAGAAGAACTAAGAATGGAAGAAGAGGTTCTGAGGAAACTATTGAATGAATGGAGACATCTAGATGAGCGATTCATTCCAAAAGACCAAAAACGACTATACAGAGAAACATTCCAACAATATCAAGTTAAACAAGGGCAGGGGCAGTTGGAGATGGTAGAACAACTGGGGATGCAACAAGACAACACCCAAGACTACCCTGATAAACCGAAAGGCGGAAAGAAAATAAGTCGAAGAAACCTACAGGAATCAATACAGATTATGGGAGAAATGCTAGTGAATACAGGGAGGGTAATACTGCTATCGGTAGTTTTCACCAAATAAACCAAGTAACCGAATGATAATCACATCCTTGAATACAAGAGGCCTTAATAGTAAAGGCAAATAGAGACACTTAGTGGAAAGGCTAAGAAAATAAAAACCTCAAATCATGTTGATACAAGAAACAAAAATCACAGGAGGGAGAATGGAGGAAATCCTAAATAAAATAAAACCAAGGTATGAATGCATGACCATAGATGTGAAAGGTAGTGCGGGAGGCTTATCAATACTGTGGAACCTAGCAAGATATCACAATGGATTATTGGGTAGGCATGAAAAGAATTGTCATAGTATGATTCCGACTAATTGGAAACAAGGAATGGTTTCTAGTCTCTGTAATTTATGGCCCTCATATTCCCGTGGAAAAAGGAAACTTCCTCCAGCAAATACAACAACTACAAAAACTTCATAAGGAAAAACTATGGCTAATAGTAGAGGACTTCAATTTGATAACGTCAACAGAGGAGAAAAAAGGAGGTTTGCAAAGAGAAGAGCCAGAAATGGAGAGGTTTAGGGATCTTCAAGAAGAAATAAAATTGGTAGACATCCCAACCATAAATGGAAAATATATGTGGAACAAGAGAAGGGGAGGGAGCAGACAGATAGCCTCTAGGCTAGATAGATTCTTGGCAACATAACACTTCATTGGAAAAGAAATATTCTATGAAGCTTCAATTCTTCTGTGTTTAGGGTCAGATCATTGGCCTATTAGACTCGAAATCGCAATGAATCAAAAGAATCAGAATAGACCCTTTAGGTTTGAGGCATTTTGGCTAAGAGAACCCACCTTTTTAGATAAAATGATAGAATGGTGGAAAGAGAATGAGAAAGAGATGGGAGGAAGAAACAAAATGCACACCTTTAAGCACATACTAAAATACCTAAAAGGGAGGATAAAGAAATGGAACAAAGAAGAATTTGGTAACATATAGAAGGATCAGGATATAATTCAGACAAAGATGAAGCACATACACCAACAAATAATCGAGGAGGGTAGAAGTGAAGAGCTTGCAGAAGAGGAGGGGCTGCTGAAAAACAAACTGGAGGAAATTATTTAGAAACAAAAATCAAGAATCCAATGGTTAAAATAAGGAGAAATAAATACAAAGTTCTTCCATAAAGCAATGGTACAACATAGACTGTAGAACAAAATCTTCTTCCTATTGGATCAACAAGGCAATCGGCTCACAGAAAAGGAAGAAATGGAGAATCTTCTAGTTCAACATTTCAAAGGGATTTTGACAAAACCAAACATCAAAAGGGAGGATAACATTAACAAAATTAGTCAACATATCCCTAAATTGGTGAGCAGAGATCGGAACCTAGCTCTACTAAGAGAAATAACTAAATTATATGTGGAAGAGGTAATTAAAAACATGAAGAAGAACAAAGCACCAGGGCCAGATGGATTCACTGTAGAGTTTTTCCAAGCAACCTGGGCCTTCATAAGTGAAGACATAGTGAAACTAGTGGAGGAGCCTAGATGCATCAAAAGAATGCACCTAGCCCTGAATTCATCATTTCTAGCCCTGATCCCGAAGACAAAGCACTTGGAAGAACCGCAAGGGTTCCGCCCAATAGCACTCTACAATGTCATATACAAAATCTTGGTTGCAATAATGGTCAACTGATTGAAACCCATACTACCTGGCTTGATATCTCAAGAGAAAACAGGGTTTGTCAAAGGTAGACAAATAATAGATGGCATAGTGGTGGCACAAGAAGTAATCCACTCCCTACAAAAAAAAAAAAAACCAAAGGAATCCTGGTAAAATTAGATTTGGCCAGAGCCTACAATAGACTGAATTTGGAGTATCTACAAAAAATACTAAAGGCATTCGGCTTCGATGAAAGATGTATAAGTTGGGTAATGTCAATGGTAACCACTCTAGTTCTGTCAATTTTGCTCAACGGATCCCCTACAGAGGCATTCAACGCTACCAGAGGGCTCAGGCATGGTGAATTGTTATCGCCCTTCTTTTTTATCCTAGCAGTAGAAGGTCTAGGAAGATATATAAAAGCAAAAGTTTCCAGTGAACAATATACAAGCCTAAGACTCTGGGGGAATGACCTTCCAATAACCCACCAGTAAATCGTAGATGACGTAATGCTCTACAAATAGACATCGGTCAACGAAGCCAGGAAAATTATGGAAATCCTCACAGATTTCCCGAGTGCTTCAGGGACGAAGATAAACAAAGAGAAGTGGGATATCTATTTCTTCAACACCCTAGTACCCTCCCAAGCCTTCCTAGCAAGATCAATGAGATTCAGAATAGGAAATTTCCCTACGAAGTATCTAGGAATTCAGCAAATGACCAACAAAACAGAGTGGCTAATTGTAAAATCTTGTTGGGAAAGATCCAAAGGAAAACGCAAAACTAGACATTCAAAACGTTGAACATCCCAAGTCATGTAATACTGCTAAAATTAGTATTACAATCGATCCCAATATACCAACTGACTAGCCAAGCAACCCCTAAAATAGTCTGCTAGAAAATGGTAGACATGTTCAAAAAATTATTATGGCAAGGACCCAGCGCAGAAAAAAATGGGTGCTCTTATCCTGGAGCTAGCTCACTAAACCCGTAAAAGAAGGAGGACTTGGACTCTGTGACCCTTACATTCTGAATCAGGTAATGGGAGCAAAGCTGTGGTGGAGATGGATATAGGGAGGGGTAGATCTTTGGAAAAAACTATGGGAGAGAAAGTATGACATGCACAGGTCCCTCGAAGGAAATCTGAGAAGCCAAAACGATAAGAAAGGCTATGCAATATGGAACCTATCCAGTGCCAATAGGAATCTGATCAGCAACCATAGTTTCTGGAAAATTAGAGGAGGAGACAAAGCTAATTTTTGGAAAAAAGCATGGCAATAGAGGGAAAAACTCAATAGCTAGCAGCAGCTAGGAGAAATCCACCAATTCACCAATCTGCACGGGGGAAACACAATACAAAACTTCTGGTGCTTCGAACTAGAAGGATATTGGAGAAAGTGGAAACAACAACAGGATTGGCCAGAAATGCCAGAAACACCCCAATGGGAGCTTTATGAAAAGGAAATGGCAACCTAGAAAATAGCGATAAAAGAAGAATCAGACATCCTAAGATGGGGCCACCGAATCAAAGGAATGTTTGCAATAGGAGAAGGTTATCAATTAAAAGTAGAACACAACGAACATCCAAAAACAAATCAATGGGAAAGCATATGGAAAGTAAAAACAAGGCCGAAGGTTGCTTTCTTCGTTTGGATCCTAAGCCACGGGCGAGCATTAACATCGGACCAACTGAGAGAAAAATGAATGCAAGGCCCATCAATATGTGTCCTATGCTGAGAACAGGAAGAGATAATGGAGCACCTCACCAATTCTTGCAAATACAACGATAACCTATGGAAACAACACCATCAACTTTTTGAAATCAGTGATAGGAATCTAAATAAAATGCAAACAACAATAGAGAACTGGAGGAAAAAACATACTAGAACATGATCCTGAACCGAGCTTGGAGACTCTCACTAGGATTTGTCCTATGGAATATATGGAAAGAATGAAACAGACTGATCTTCAAGGAAAAGGGCAGAATAAAAGCAGAAAAATGGAACCAGATAATCCAAAACATTAGAGAGGCTATTCTGATAGAGAAATGGTTCGAGGAGAACTGGAAAATTAACCTGAAGGAAGAAACGATAATGACCCGCCTAAACTTGAAATCAAGCATGTTGCATACATCATCTAGGAAGCACCACACCATCAAAGAGGAGGACATAAACCAATTCAGAAGACCATAGAAGGAATTCATCAAACTAAACTTCGATGGCATCACAAAAGGGAATCCTGGCGAGGCGAGGACAGGAGGGGTATTCAGATATGATAGGATGAGGACACTTAGAATCTATGCGATGGACTGTGGCAACACGAAAAATAATGAATCAGAGCTATATGCCCTGAAAAAAGGGCTGGAAATCGCGATAAGAGAGCAATATAAAAAATTACAAGTAGAAGGCGATTCGAAAATGACAATTGAAATAGTAAAAAAGCTACAACAAGGAACTCAGTGAGAGAAGATCAGCCGAAGTTGGATAACTGTGTGTTTCATACAGGAGATCAGCAAACTAACCAGATAGGTAGAATACATCCCTCCCACACACATATGAAGGAAAGGCAATGTGGCAGCGGACAACCTGGCAAATTGGAGAAGCAACCAGGTAGGAAGAACTGTAGACATAAACGCGAAAGAACTATATCAAATGGAGGAGATGGAAAACTTAGTGAAAATCCTCGAAAAGGACAAGGAAGGGGAGGGGAACCCTCGATCGGAGTGTAACATAAGGGAGGAAGTGGGCCATGGGAGATGGGACCGTGAGGAGGGAGGAAGTGTCCAAGGGAGTGAAAGGATAGGCAAGGAAAATGGAGTGAGAGGACAAGGTAGGGAAGGAATAGACCCCGAGAAAAGGATGGTGGAAACGGATAAGGAGGACATCGAGGATGGCAGGGGGGCTAGCAAGAGGGTGAGCAGAAGGATGCCATCAAGTGGTAGGGCGAGGGACGAGATCATACGAAAAGAGTAGCCGAGAGTAAGTGAGTATTAATGAGAGGAAGTGGAAGTTAGGACGAATGGTCACCATTCCAAGGTGACGGTGTAGGGATCAGTGAAGGGAATAATGATAGACAAGATGAAAAGGGAAAGGATAGAAAGGGGAGGGGAATAAAAAAAAAGGGAAGCCAGTCCATAGATAGACGCATGTAGAGGGAGGAGACAAGAATTGGAGAGAGGAAAGGTGGCCGAAGAATGACGTTATAGCTTGTAGACGGAAGTGGAACCAGGTTTGCGAGTTGGTATGTTGATCCTATGACCCTCAGATTCTTAAGTGTTATAGACATATTTGGGCACTGCAACCCCAATCACATATGTCCATAAACAAAGGGCTTATAAAACCCCTAAAACTGTTTTTTCATACACTAAAGGAACAAGGTCAGCCGATTAAATCATTTCCCAGAAGTTCTCCCTAAAAAACTACTCACAACTGGTCAAAACTGGGCCATACATACTGCTCCATGTTGAGGGTGCGATGCATCTCACCTGTTACACACGGGGGGTGCAATGCATACTGAAAAGCCCTTCTGTAGGGTATGTTATATACATTTTTGGGCACTGCAACCCCAAGCATAAATGTCCATAGACCAAGGGCTCCTAAGTCCTTAAAGGTGTTTTTCCAACCCCTAAAAGAACAAGGTCAACTGATTACAGCATCTCCCAGAAGTTCTCCATGAAAAACTACTCAGAACTGGTCAAAACTGGACCATTTCACCTGCTCCATAGGCAAAGTGTGTTGCAACCCACTTGAATACACACAGTAGGTGCGATGCATGTCAAAAATCCCTTCCATGGGGTGCGATGGGCGAGAAGGGACAAATGGCAGGGTCAATCCACAAGGTGGAGAAGCATGGAATCTTCCAGAAACTTCTCTTGTGACACTTGCCTCTCTGAATTCGACCAGGGATGAGTAAGAGATCATCAATCTCCAAGTGGAATCAAGAACTATCAGAGGGAAGACACTAATCAAATCTCAAAAGCTGACTCACCTCCCTTGCAGACATCTATATATGGATCCCTCATCCCAGAGATCCATAGGCTGGAATTTTGTATCTTGTAAGGAAGTGTTGTTGGTTTCTTGGTGCAATATCATAGTGTTGGGTGATCTAAGCTTTTCATGAGGTGAATAAGGGCTTACTTGCTGAGAGGATGATGCTGGGTCAAAACAATCGGTTGTAATCCTCTTTGCTCTTTCTTGATTATGAATAAAACTATTCAAGTTTTCCTCCATATTCTTGTGTGATTGATGATTTATGCATTTGTGTGGTCAATGTACATCTGATCCTATATTGTTTATGATAATAGATCTATGTTCTTGGATAGTGTTATGCTGCTTTGATTCTACAGGTACTCTTTGAAGCCGGGTAGACAAGGAAGCGGGTGGCAAAGACCTACCAGAAGAGAGAGGAATCGAGCAAGGAACCAAGCGAAAGATAGAGGTTGGTCTCCTTATTCTTATCTTATCTATTTCTCATAAAGGAAAACGAAAGTAGTTTTAGTGTGTTTGTTTCTAAGGTAGCTACCAGCCTTAGTGGGATTAGCAGCTCTGCATAGACACTATTCCCGATAACAAAATGGCGACTCTGCTGGGGAGCGAGTAGATTGTCTGTTCATCTACATTTGTTTACTTTATAAACTTACAGACAGAGCCTGAAGTCAAGCCAGCTAGCCTTCGAACTGCATTTGCTATGCAAGTGCAAAGTAGATCAACGCTACTTCAGTCAATATCTGGGTTTTGTTTATGAATTAAACGATTGATTTACAAGCTTTCTAATTGCCCTCTTGGTGGCTCTAGTAACCTCCTTAGATATACCCCTGTGATTGATTTACTGATTACCACTTGCTCAGCCTAAATCCCTGAACTGAACTGCAAACTCTGACCTGAAATCCAATCAAAGTCTCGTCCCTCGTCCAACACACTGTCTGTTCTGTGAACTTCAAATGCAGTGCACTTCCCGAGTGTAGTAGGTGCGTTGCATTTTAGTTTCACTGTGTTACAGGTGCGCTGATCAGACAAGGCCTTATTTCTAAATTTTGGTTTCTGTGTTCACTCTTTTTAGCTCTATTCAGGAGTTTTGCTACCTGTAGTCAGTACACCTCTGTTTGAAACCCCTTTCCTTGCTGTTATTTCGTCTCCATTGTGAAAAGAACCATAAATGTTTTTATGTATTTTTGAGTCATTTTCAGTTCTCCTTTACATAGAAGTAGCGTAATTGTACTGTCGTTTCTTGATTTGAAAGTGTCGCAAGTGTCATTTTGAGTCATAGAAGAGAATCTAATTGTTCTTGATAGTCGATTACACTGTTACTCTTGTATTTGATCTGAATTAGTAGTTTTTTCTAGTGTCGAAAGCAAGTTTTCAATTCCAAATAGCAAAGTGTTGTCATTGTCCTCATTTTGTTTTGAAAAGAAACTTGTTAGTAATTGTTGCCTTGAAAAATAATTCAGATTTGCGCTTAGCTTTCTTTTTATCATTTACACATTAAGAAGGCTGAAAACAAATACATGCATGTGCATTTGCATTTAGACTATTTGTTGGTTTGATTTCGGATAGTGCATATAGTGTGTGCTTTATGCTCTTTGTTGAAAGAACGCCATCTCTCTTTCTTTAGTAGCTAGGATTTTCATTGCAGAAAGAAGATTAAACGACTGTTTATCATCTTAGATTGCATTTTAGGAATTGTACATCTACATCACGCAGTGAACATGAAAGGAAAATTTCTTAAGCAAGATCAACCATAAAATAAATTTAATGAATCTAAAAACGCGTTGGAACCTAACGCACAACATCTAGAAGTCTAGGCTAGAGACGTATTACGGCGTCATAAAGCCTGATAACTGTTGTTTTCACTGTTGGCTGGGTGATTCCTCCACTTTGAGATGATAAGTGCCAGTACGGACTTGTGCTCCCACGTACCATCGAGTATATTTTTGGAGACCACAATAGGCTTTATCCTTTATCCATAGGAAGCTGTGTCTGCCGCCCTATCGATCGCAATGCACTGAACACAACATTCGGGAAGATTGACTGCCATACCGTAAAAAGTATTCTACAGTTTTGCGATTGGTTTGGTAATCCCTCTGTCTAGATTTTCAGAGTAGTCCCTTTCGTTCCTTTTTAGACTCCTTAACAGAAAAGGTCCATCTGAGCACTTGTCATTTCAGGCTCATTAAAAATCGAAGGCAACTAGAGTCATCTTTTGTTTTTTCTCGACTCTTAAAAATTGAAAAAACAAGTTGTGTCAAAGCGTCTAAAATTTATTTTAAACAAAATAATCATCACCTTTCCTACGTTGATCTTAAGTTGAGAAAAATGGAGTCCACCAACCAAGGAGTTCCCCTTGGAGGAAATCCTAGTCCCTTCTCCTCTTGGGGAGATGTTGGTGCACCCCATATGGCCACATTGTCTCTTCCAGGATTGAAAATCGGCTTGCCCGTATGGCTCTTCTCGACTTCTGTTGTTCAGAACACCGTAATTCCTGAACAATCAAGTCAGTAACTAAACAATATTAGAGTTACCCCCCAACCCTCTACTTCGTCCAATTCTCCCTCTCCTCCTTCCTCTTCGCTTGATGAAGCTGGTAAAGCCCAAAATCAAGTAACTGAGAAGAAGAAGGAGAAGAAGAAGAAAGAGAAGAAGAAGAAGGAGCCAAAGGCGAAAAGGGCCAACCAAGCATCATCTAGCGAAAATCCACACGCTGCACCGACCAGGCCTAAATCGCCATGTGTCATTTGCAAAGGAGACCACTATCATCGAGATTGTCCTTGGATCCCTCAGATATTAAGGGACTAGTCTCCTCGTTTTCACAATCCGGTGTCATCAACCTCTGACGATCATGTTGAGCATACACCGTCAACTAGTGAAAGTGAAGCCCCTGGACAAAAAGGAAAGTATAAATTTCCTTGTAAATTGTGTGAAGGCGATCACGCCGTCCACCGTTGTCCCTTCTTAGACGGAGCTAAAAGAGTCTTGGACGACCGTCCGGTTTCACTGTTACGGCTTCCTCCTGGATACAAGAAACTCTTCCCGAGTCTGTCACTAGTTGAAAATCTGGCTGACACGCCCTTGTGGTCAGCCGAAGCGTCTATCATTGAAGATAAACCATCTGAATCCATACCAGATGAAAGTCAAAAGGTCGAGGCGGCAGTTGACCCGGTCGTGCCTTCAGAGGATCAATCTTTAGATGATACAATCACCGAAGAGAACAAGAATGACACCGTTCAAATTCTCTTCGTAAACACAGACTCCAATGAACATGGGGGCAGTCTACCCATTCCTTTACCGCAGGAAGGAAGTTTGTCAGAGTCATACCCGGCCGTCTATTCGGTCCCACCTCCAAGCAACCTGGTTGTTTCCTTTGACTGGAATCTACTAGGCAGACCCCGTTTACCGGCTAGTGTACCATTCCGAATCATCGCTCAAGTATATAGAATGGTTATGGCCGGTACCATCATAGATGAGGGGGCTTCTGTGAGTATCCTTTCCTCAACTGCTTGGAAAGCGCTTGGTTCGCCATCGCTTTTGCCTGAGATGAGAAATCTAACAGGCTTTGACAAAGGAACCAGTCGACTGTTAGGGATCCTTCCCGATGTGCCGATAACATTGAGAAGGAAAACCGTTCACATGAACGTAATGGTAGTCCAAGGACCCCTGGATTATAATCTACTCCTTGGACGAGACTATATTTATTGCATGGGAGCAATTTTCTCCTCACTCTTTAGAGTAATGTGTTTTTCGCACGAAGGAAGAGTGGTCAAGCTCGTAGACCAACTTTCATTCCCCGGTTCACACATAGAAAATAGTCATATACCAACCCTGAATGGTATTTTCACGGAAGGAATGTCTCATCAATCCCCAGTCCGTCCTCCTGATGAGTGCGAGTGATTCGGAGGGCATGACTGAAACCCAGGGGGCATGCACCCTGGCTTGTTTCGATAGGAAAACTTCAGGTATAGGGTAGGTTTCCGCGAAGGATATCTGACTAGTCTGACACACCCGTCCATTTAGGAAAAGGGGATTAGACTAGAATAAGATTCCCTCGTCAAAGTTATGTGAGTGGAGGCGTCTGTGCCACTCACCTTTGTCTATTTCGGTAGACATCACCGAAGAAGTGTTTTGTTTGTGGCACAAATAGAACAATCTTTGGTAACCTGAAAAAGGTAGGCCTTTCCCGATAAAACAAATGTTTTGTTTGCAAATTGAGGGGTAACCTGAAAAGGTAGGCCTTTCTCAATAAAACAAATGTTTTGTCTGCAAATTGAGGGGTAACCTTGAAACTCTATTTCACTATACCTGGGGGCATGCAAACCTTTTGGCATGCAAGCGAAGAGCGACCATTTATTTTTTAAATTTATAGGCCCTCTAACCCTTTAAACTCGTAGGATTGGTCATTTCCTAACTTGCATAAAGAAAGGATGTGGGGCAAAGCTTTGAAATAATGTCGTTTTTATATATGAGACATCCTTATTATGCGACTGGATTAATTGAGTAGTTTTAACGCGGAATTCAAGATCGTTAAAAAATAAACATAAGCAATGAGCAAGTGTTTCCCCCAGTGTTTAAGCTCATTAAAAATGAACCAATTTCCGGTAAATAACCATCGTGAATTTAGTACTTCAGCCTTTGAAGCCTTGGTCGTGTTCTCATCATCACCTCCACTCTGTATTGGCTGATCATTCACCTCCACTTGATTGTTTACCCCTTTTGAGGAACAGCTGCGAAGAGTGATCCTGTTAGCCATCCTTGTGACACTGCCATGATTGGAAAATTCCAAACCTTACCTGGAATCAGCTGCTACCCGGATCTATCACTCGTTCCTCAAAAAAAAGTCTCCTTTAATCTCTTTTCAATTGACTCGTAAAATATGAAAAGATTGCTGAGACATCGGCCTCTCCAGCTCGTTAAAGTGACCGGAAGTGCTATCCCTCCTTTAGATTTTAATCTTTTTGGACCTGAGGGATTATTACACAAAAATATCGAGCGCTTGTTTTGTTCGGCTCGTTAAAATTACCGAAAATTCATCCCTTTTTGTATTATTTTATACTTTTTCGGACTTAAGGGATTAGATGACGAAAAAGGATTTTTGGAGTTTCCTTTACGTCCTTTTTCAGACTCTCTAAAATTGAAAAGGACCGAGTTATCTTTGTCGTTAAACTCATTAAAACCTAATAGTGACAAACTTGTCCATAACAGACAAGAACGAGTTTCACTATCGCTAGGCTCGTTAAAACATAGCGATGGGTTTTCCCGAAGGGAAAATTATAGAACAAGCATATGTTATCCTCCTCAAGCTTGACAAAAATAAAGAGGTGTTGGTCAGCAATGACTGGGGAAAAATTAGGAAGAAAACTTGAAGAAACTTTGTTGGTAGCAAGTCGCTCTTGAACATGACACTTTCACTCCGCATCCGAGTCGGGTTGGGTTGTTCCATTCACTGGTCACATCACCATGGTTCCATCACACCATCCACATTTGGGGTTAATGCTACCAATCCATCATGTCAGTGTCGCCGATATGTTCAAGAGAAGTCGCTCAGAGAATTCACCTGTGTCTCACCCACTATAATACATTTTCGCTCCATTCTTTCATGACCGCCACCCTGAACCGTATATCACCAGATCGTTTTCACCTCCATTAAAATCATTTTCTCCGTTCCGTGTCATTGATATGGGATTCACTAAGGCCCTCCTATGACAGATCGCTTCTTGTTGACATCAGCTCATTATCGAAGAAGTCAATCTAGGAACAACCCTTTCAGTACTTTGAAGCTTGCATGCCTCAATGGCAAGTTTCTCACTTCCGGCGATAGGTTTACATCAATGGCCTTCGACCGAACGATTTTGCGTGGTGTTCGACACCAAGTCCCTTATTCACACCACGTGAATTGTACTGCAGTACCTTGAGGATCATTATCATTATCGGTGATTCCTCTCGCGCCTGTTAACAACTTACATCATTGGCTGGTAATCAGACGATGTCTTTCCATGTTCGACTCCAGAACATCTCTCACATGGATCGAATTGTACTTTGAGTGAAGATCGAATGAGATTGAAGACCCCATATCTAGTTTCATCTATCCGTGCTGCGATATATATTCAGGAAAATAAAGACATCAAATGTACATCATTGTTGCACAGATAATCATCCAATCTAAGGGATGATGGCTCTACCAGAATCATCAGTCTACACTCAGACGATTGTCTGTCCTATGTACATGAAAATGAATTTATAAAGCTGAGCATGGAAATGCCCGCCTTAGCTAGATCATGAAAATAATATGAAGATAATGTATTTTATTGTATCTTATTACAGGTCGCCTTCCAGCTCGAAAAAACTTCGGATCCTCATGATAAAGAATTTCACCCGACATCAAAAAGATTAACAACCTCATGCTTTAGGGGGCAACTGTTATAGACATTTTTGGGCACTGCAACCCCAAGCATAAATTTCCATAAACCAAGGGCTCCTAAGTCCCTAAAGGTGTTGTTCCAACCCCTAAAAGAACAAGGTCAACTGATTACAACATCTCCCAGAAGTTCTCCATGAAAAACTACTCAGCACTGGTCAAAACTGGACCATTTCACCTGCTCCATAGGCAAAGTGCGTTGCATCCCACCTGAATACACACAGTAGGTGCGATGCATGTCAAAAAGCCCTTCTATGGGGTGCGATGGGCGAGAAGGGACAAATGGCAGGGTCAATCCTCAAGGTGGAGAAGCATGGAATCTTCCAGAAACTTCTCCTGTGACACTTGCCTCTCTGAATTCGACCAGGGATGAGTAAGAGATCATCAATCTCCATGCGGAATCAAGAACTATCAGAGGGAAGACACTAATCAAATCTCAAAAGCTGACTCACCTCCCTTGTATACATCTATATATGGATCCCTCATCCCAGAGATCCATAGGCTGGAATTTTGTATCTTGTAAGGAAGTGTTGTTGGTTTCTTGGTGCAATATCATAGTGTTGGGTGATCTAAGCTTTTCATGAAGTGAAGAAGGGCTTACCTGCTGAGAGGATGATGCTGGGTCAGAACAATCGGTTGTAATCCTCTTTGCTCTTTCTTGATTATCAATAAAGCTATTCAAGTTTTCCTCCATATTCTTGTATGATTGATGATTTATGCATTTGTGTGGTCAATGTACATCTAATCCTATATTGTTTATGATAATAGATCTATGTTCTTGGATAGCGTTATGTTGCTTTGATTCTACAGTTACTCTTTGAAGCCGGGTAGACAAGGAAGCGAGTGGCAAAGACCTACCAGAAGAGAGAGGAATCGAGCAAGGAACCAAGCGCAAGACAGAGGTTGGTCTCCTTATTCTTCTCTTATCTATTTCTCATAAAGGAAAACGAAAGTAGTTTTTAGCGTGTTTGTTTCTAAGGTAGCTACCAGCCTTAGTGGGATTAGCAGCTCTGCATAGACACTATTCCTGATAACAGGGTATGATGAGTGAGAGTAGACAAATGGCAGAAGCAGTTTGCTAGGTGGAAACTCAAAGAATCTTCTAGAAACTACTCATATGACACTTGCCTCTCTCAATTCACCCAGGGATGAGTAAGAGATCATGAAATCTCCAAGTGGAACCAAGAACTATAAGTGAAATGACACTAATCAAAATCCCAGAAGCTGACTCACTCTCCTGCAAGCATCTATATATGGATCCCTCATCCTAGAGATCCAAAGGTTGGAATTTTGTAATTTGAAAGGAAGTGCTATTGGCTTCTCTTTGAAGACATTGTTGGGTGATCTTGCTTTATATGAGGTGAAGAGGGCTTTCATGCTGGGAGGATGATGCTGGATTAGACAGCTTGGTTGTAATCCTCTCTTCTACTACTTCTATCAATGAAGTTATTTGAGCTTTCCTCCATATGCTTGTATATCTCTAAATCTTGTATTTGTATATTCATTTATATGGTTAATGTACATCTGATCCTACATTGTTTATGGTTATAGATCTCTATGCTTTGATGGTATTTTGCTGCTTTGACTCCACAGGTGTCCTTTGAAGTGGGACAAGTGAGAAAGGAGTGGCGAAATATATATCAAAGGAGAGAGGAAAAGAGCAAGGAGACTAGCGAAAGATTAAGGTTGGTACTCTCTGCTCCTCTCTCATCTATCTCTCATAAAGGAAGACACAAGTAACTTTAGCTTTTTTGTTTCTAAGATAGCTACCCGTCTTAGTGGGACTAGCAGCTCTGAATGGAAACTAGTTTTCCTGATAAAAAAATGGTGACCCCACTGGGGATCAAATAGTTTGTTTGTTTTTTTACTGTTGTTTGCTTTATAAACTACAGATGGAGCTTGAAGTTAAGCCAGCTAGCCTTAAAATTACTTTTTCTATGCAACCGCAAAGTAGATCAACACTGCTTCAATCAATCTTCGGGTTGGTTTATGAACTGAACATCTAACTTGTAAACATCCTAAGTGCCCTGGTGGTAGCTCAAATAACCTCATTAGATCAGCCCCTATACTTTTTGTTTACTGAAAATCATTAGCTCAGCCTAAATCCCTGAACTTAGCTGCAAAATGTGAGTGAAAACCAAGCTCAGTCTCGTCCCTGGACCATCACACTATCTCTCATTGGCAATCTGGATGCATCACACCTCCCATGTGTTGCAGGTGAGATGCATCCCTATTTCCCTGTGTTACAGGTGCGATGATTGACTAAGACTATTTTTGCCTCCAGATTTTGGTTTTCTCTTCATTGTCTTCAGCTTTATTTAGTAGTTTTGCTGTCTATGATCAATATATCACTATTGAAACCATCTTCCTTTGCATTATTCAACCTCCATCAGAAGGAATTGTGAATGTTTTTAATGTATTTTTCATCATTTACAGTTCTCATTTGCAAATAGTAGCTTAATCGAACTGTCATCTTTTGATTTGAGAGTGTCGCAAGTGTCATTTTCAGTCAAGAAAAAGAGTGTCGCAAAGAATTCCTATTTTAGATAGTCAATTACACTTTTGCCATCGTATTTGATTTGAATTAATAGTATTTCAAGAGTCAAAAGCAATTTTTGAATTAAAAATCGCAAAGTGTCGTCTTGGTATTCCTTTCCTTTTTTGAATTTGAAATCGCAAAATGTCGTCTTACTCTTCCTTTTGTTTTTTGAATTCAAAATCGTAAAGTGTCATCTTAGCCTTCCTTTCATTTTTTGAAGAGAAAATTGTTAGTACTGTCGCTTTGAAAGAAGATAATTCAGATCTATATTTAGTTTTCTTTTTGTCATTCTCACATTAAGGAAACTGAAAAAACAATACATGCATGTGCATTTGCATTTAGACTGCATGCTGAAATTGTTTTAAGAAAAGTGCATCTAGTGTGTGCTCTCTGCTCTATGTTGAAAGGATTTCATCTCTCTTTCCTAGTAGCTAAGATTTTCATTGCAAAAAGAAAGTAAATGACTGTTTATCATCTTAGATTGCACATTTAGGAATTCTATATCTACATCATGCACTGAACCTTAAAGGAAAACTTCTTAAGAAAGATCAACTGTAAAATAAACCTCAATGAACATAAAAACACTTTGGAACCTAATGCACAACATTTAGAAGTCTAGGCTAGAGACATATTCCAGCGTCGTAAAGCCTGGTAACTATCGCTTTCATTGTAGGTTAGGTGATTCCTCCTCTTTGAGATGACAAGTGCCAGTACGGACTTGTGCTCCCACGTACTGTCGAGTATATATTGGCAGACCACAATAGGCTACATCCTTTATCCATAGGAAGCCATGTCTGCCACCCTATCGATCACAATGCACTGAACACAACATTCGGGAAGATTGACTACCGTACCATAAAAAGTATTCTGCAGTTTTGCGATTGGTTTGGTAATCCCTCTTTCTAGATTTCCAGAGAAGTCACTTTCGTTCCTTTTCGTACTCCCTAAAGAAAATTTCCATCTCAGCACTTGTCACTTCAAGCTCATTAAAAATTGAAGGTGTCTAGAGTCATCTTTATCTTTTTCTCGACTCTTAAAAATTGAAAATGCAAGTTGTGTCAAAGCGTCATAAAATTTATTTTAATTGAAATAACATCACTATTCCCTTGTTGGTCTTAGGTTGAGAAAATGGAGTCTACCAATCAAGGATTTCCCCTTGGGGAAAATCCTAGTCCCTTCTCCTCTTGGGGACTCACAATTGGCTTGCCAGTATGGCTTTTCTCGACCTTTGTCATTCAAAACACCATAATTCCTGAGCAATCAAAATAGCAACTAGATGATACTAGAGTTACCCCCCAACCTTCTACTTCATTTGTTTCTCCCTCTCCTTCTTCCTCTTCGCTTGGTGAAGCTAGTAACCAAGTAACTGAGAAGACAAAGAAGGGGAAGGAGAAGAAGAAGAAGAAGCCAACGGCGAAAGGGGGAAACCATGCATCGTTTGGAAAAAATCCACACACTACACCATCCAAGCCTAAATCTCCATGTGCCATTTGCAAAGGAGACCACTATCATCGAGATTTTCCCTACATCCCATGGATCCTCAAGGACTGGTCTCCCTGCTTGCACAATCCGGTGTCTTCAACCTCTAACGATCATGTTGAGAGCACACCATCAACTAGTGGAAACGAAGCCAATGGAAAGAAAGGAAGATCTAAATTCCCTTGTAGACTGTGTGAGGGCGATCATGTCCTCCACTGTTGTCATTTCCTAGACAAAGGTAAAAGGGTCTTAGATAACGTCCTGCTTCACTGCAGCAACTTCCTCCTAGACACAAGAAACTCTTGCCGAGTCCATCACTAGTTGAAAATCCGACTGACACACCATTGTTATTGATCGAAGCACCTATCATTGAAGATAAACCCTTTGAGTCCACACCGGACCAAAGTCAACAGGTCGAGATGGCAGTCGACCCAATCTTGTCTTCAGAAGGTCCACCTTTAGATGATACTCTCACCAAAGAGGATGAGAATGACACCATTCAAATTCTTTTCGTTAACACAGAATCTGATGAACATGGGGGAAATCTACCCATTCCTTTACCGCAGGAAGGAAGTTCGTCAGAGATTTATCCTGCCATTTATTCGGTCCCACCTCCAAGCAATCTAGTTGTTTCCTTCGATTAGAATCTACTAGGCAGACCCCGCCTACCATCTAATGTACCATTCCAAATCATAGTACAAGATTACAGAATGATCATGGTTGGTACTATCATAGATGAAGGGGCTTCTGTGAGTATCCTTTTGACAACTACTTGGAAAGCGCTTGGTTCGCCATCGCTTCTGCCTGAGATTCGAAATTTGACAGGCTTCAACAAAGGAACCAGTCAACTGTTGGGGATCCTTCCAAATTTGCCTATACCTTTGAGAAGGAAAACCGTTCATCTAAATGTGATGGTAGTCCAAGGACCTCTAGATTACAATCTACTCCTTGGGTGTGACTACATTTATAGCATGGGAGCTATTGTTTCCTCAATCTTTCGAGTGATGTGTTTTTCGCATGAAGGCAAAATGGTCAAGCTTGTAGACCAACTTTCATTCCCCGGTTCAAACATAGCTACTAGTCAAATGCCATCGCTAACTGGTCTTTTTGCACAAGGAATGTCTCATCAATCTCCAGTCCGTCCACCTGATGAGCGTGAGTGATTAAGTGATTGTGACTAAAACCTAGGAGGCATGCGCCCTGGTTTGCTTCGGCAGAAAAACCTCGGATATAAGGTAGGTTTCCACGTAGGAATATGACTAGTCTAACAATCCTATCCATTTAGGAAAATGGATCAATCTGGAAAAGGATTCCTCCATCAAAGGTTATGTGATTGGCACTGACAACAATCACCTTTGTCCATTTCGATGGACATCACCAAGGAAGTGTTTTGTCTGCAACGTGGATGGAACAATCTTGCTAATGCAAGAACTTCCATATGGTGACCTGGAAACTCTACTTTATACCTAGGGGCATGCAAACCTTTTTGCATGCAAGTGAAAAGTGACCATTTATTTTCTTAGTTTGTAGGCTCTCAACCCTTTAAACTCATAGGTTGTCCGTTCCTAGCTTGCATAAAAAAAGGCTCCGGAGCAAAGTTTCGAATGGGGCAAGCTCCCTAAAAAATGAACCTATCGATGAGACATCCTTATTATACGACTGGCATGAGCAGTTTTAAACGAAGTTCAAGCTCATTAAAAAATAAACCTAGCAATGAGAAAATGTTCCCAGAGAGTTTAAGCTCATTAAAAAATGAACCCATCATCGGTAAATAATCTTTGTGATTGCATAATTATCAGCTTTTGAACCTTGGTCATGTTCTTACCATCACCTCCACTCTTTTTTAGCCGATCATACGCCTCCATTTGATTGTTTACCCTTTTGAGGAACAGCTGTGATGAGTGATTCTATTAGCCACCTTCTTTACACTACTGTGATTGAAAAGTTCCAAACCTTACCTGGGACCAGTTGCTATCCAAAAACATGACTCGTTCCTCAAAAAATGAGTCTCCTTTAAGCTCTTTTCATTTGACTCGTAAAATATGAAAAGCTTGCCAAGCAATTTGCCTCTCCAGCTCGTTAAAGTGATCGGAAGTGCCATCCCTCCTCTAGATTTTAATCTTTTTTGACCTGAGGGATCATTACACAAAAATATTGAGAGCTTGTCTTCTTCGGCTCGTTAAAACTATCAAAAGTCATCCCTTTTGTATTATTTTATACTTTTTTGGACTTAAGGGATTACATTATGAAAAAGGACTACTGGAGTTTCCTTTACGTCTCTTTTAAGAATCTCTAAAATTGAAAAGGACCAAGTTATCTTTGTCATTAAACTCGTTAAAACAATAACGACAAACTTGTCCATGCAGACAAGAGTGAGTTTCACTATCACTAGGCTCATTAAAACATAGCGACAGGTTTGCCCGAATGGAAATTTATAGAACAAGCATATGTTATCATCCTCAAGCTTGAAAAAAATAAAGAGGTACAGGTCAGCAATGACTGGGGAAAAAGGGAAGAAAACTTGAATAACTTCATTGGTAGCAGGTCGCTCTTGGACATGACACTTTCACTCCGTCACCATGATTGAGTTGGGTTGGGTTATTTCGTTCACTGGTCATATCACCATTGGTTCACTGTACAATCCATATTGGGGTTAATGCTACCAATCCATTTCAGTGTCACCGATATGTTCAAGAGAAGTCACTCAGAGAATTCACCAACCTAGCTAACGCCTCATCTGCTTCAATACCTTCACTCTCCATTTTTCATGACCGCCACCCTGAACCTTGTATCATCAGATCATTTTCACCTCCACAAAATAATTTTCTCCGTTTCGTGTCGTAGATGTGGGATTCATTAAGGCCCTCCTACGCCGGGTAACTTCTTGTTGACATCAACTCATTATCCAAGAAGTTGACTTAGGAACAACCCTTTTAGTACTTTGAAGCTTGCATGCCTCAATGACAAGTTTCTCACTTTCGACAACAGGTTTACATCAATGGCCTTCGACCGAAATATTTTGCGTGGTGTTCGACATCAACTCATGTATTCACACCACATGAATTGTACTGCAATACCTTGAGGGTCATTATCATTATCAGTGATTCCTCTCGCACCTGTTAACATCTTAGATCATTGGCTGGTAATCAGGCGATGTCTTTCCATGTTTGACATCAAAACATCTTTTCACATGGATCGAATTGTACTTTAAGCGAAGATTGAACAAGTTTGAGGACCCCAGATCTAGTTTCATCCATCCAGGCTACGATATATTCAGGAAAATAAAGACATCAAATGTACAACATTGTTGCACAGATAATCATCCAAACTAAGGGATGATGGCTCTACCAGAATCATCAGTCTGCCACACAGATGATTGTCTGTCTTATGTACATGAAAATGAATTTATTAAGTTGATCATGGGAATGCCTGCCTCATTTAGATCATGAAAATATTATGAAAATAATGTATTGTATTGTATCTTATTACAGGTCAGCTTCCAGTTCAAAAAACCTTGGATCCTCATTATAAATCATTTCACCCGACATCAGAAGATTTACGACCTCATGCTTTAGGAGGAAACTGTTATAGACATATTTGGGAACTACAACCCCAATCACATATGTACATAAACCAAGGGCTTCTAAAACCCCTAAAAGTGTTGTTTCATACCCTAAAGGAACAAGGTCAGCTGATTACATCATTTCCCAGAAGTTCTCCCTGAAAAACTACTCAGAACTGGTCAAAATTGGACCATATAGACTGCTCCATGTTGAGGGTGCAATGCATCTCACCTGTTACACACGGGGGGTGCGATGCATACTGAAAATCCCTTCTGTAGGGTGCAATGAGTGAGAGTAGACAAATGGCAGAAGCAGTTTGCTAGGTGGAAACTCAAAGAATCTTCTAGAAACTGCTCATATGACACTTGCCTCTTTGAATTCGCTCAGGGATGAGTAAGAGATCATGAAATCTCCAAGTGGAACCAAGAACTATCAGTGAAATGACACTAATCAAAATCCCAAAAGCTGCCTCACTCTCCTGCAAACATCTATATATGGATCCCTCATCCTAGAGATCCAAAGGCTGAAATTTTGTAATTTGCAAGGAAGTGTTGTTGGTTTCTTTTTGAAGACAATGTTGGGCGATCTTGCTTTGTATGAGGCGAAGAGGGCTTTCATGCTGGGAGGATGATGTTGGATCAGACAACTTGGTTGTAATCCTCTCTTCTACTACTTCTATCAATAAAGCTATTTGAGTTTTCCTCCATATGCTTGTATATCTCTGAATCTTGTATTTGTATATGCATTTATATGGTTAATGTACATCTGATCCTACATTATTTATGGTTATAGAACTCTATTATTTGATGGTATTTTGCTGCTTTGAATCCACAGGTGTCCTTTGAAGGGGGACAAGTGAGAAAGAAGTGGCAAAAGTCTATCAAAGGAGAGAGGAAATGAGCAAGGAGACTAACAAAAGACTAAGGTTGGTACTCTCTGCTCCTCTCTCATCTATCTCTCATAAAGGAAGACACGAGTAACTTTAGTTTGTTTGCTTCTAAGATATATACCCATCTTGATGGGACTAGCAGTTCTAAATGGACACTAGTTTTCTCGATAACATTAAGGCATAGGATGGCTTTCTGCATTAAACTAGGAAATTTGTTCAGGTTAGGGAATGAGTTTGGTAAGGAGGAACGCAGGAATTTCTGGGACCCTAGTTGGTCGAAAACAGTAGAATGTGTAATGGAAATCCTGGGGAGTAAGTTAGGAGTGGAGGGAATAACATCCAGGAGGTCTCCACCATGGTTAACCCACAAAACGAAATGCGAGAGAGCGAGGTCATAAGGACTCCTGTTGGGGATTCCGTGATAAAACCAGAAGGAAAAATGCGAAACATCGGAGAGAAATTAGAACCGAGAAAAGAGGGAAACAATGAAACTTAATTCCCCTAGGGGCGGAAGATAATAGGGATAGGGATATGAGGCCTAGATCCCTAGAAAACATCCCCATGACCAAGACTACTTGTGATGCAAGGAACAGTAAATCAACCTACCTTGGAGGCGATCCTAAGTGGATGCCTCTGTCGTGTTGCTTGAGTGACGTATGTTTCCGAGACGGAAAAATGATGACAAGAGATGTAAGAATTAGAAGAACCATAACTATGAGAGGAGATGGGAAATTTTAAAAGAAATCTCGAAAAGCATTAGTTCTGGCACTGAAAGGGATAACGAATGTGACACTGGTAAATGGGAAATTGTTTTGATGTTTGCTCATTATCAAACTGATAATCGTAATGGTTATGTGATAGGTCTCACCTCACATTATGCCTAGCACAGTGAGGAGGACAACAAATAGAAAGAAGTAGCCAGCAGCAGCTACACAGACAACATGGTGACTAGGAAGAGCGAGAGAGACAAAAAGATGGCAGAGGGGGGTGAGCAGTTCAAACAAAGAGAAAAGAAAGAGAGGGTGAAAGTCTGGATGTGAACATATGAAAACCCTCATCAATGCCTACATGGAAGGGAACCCTCCAGACATTGGAGCCAAAATTATAGGATAGGAGTGAGAACTAAATGACAACATAAGGAACCAAGACATCCCCATGAAGGAATGGGAGAGCATGGTTTCGGACCCAGGGAACTCTCAAGGATGGAACTCTCTCTTCAGACAGACAATACAACAATATTAGGTCATGAATAACATGGTGGCACAGGCCATGACTCTTAATTGGGAACAAGAAGTAAGTAGAGGACCAGAGGTAAAGGAGGACACCAAGGAAAAGGATCCCATCAGGGCCGAACTCCTCAGGGAGATTGCAACAATTCAGATACAAAATTACAGAAACAACTTGGCATTGGGGAGAATTGAACAAACACTTCAAGACATGAAGAGGAGCAAGATGCTCGACTCTAGTGCCAAAGCTCCAGCCCCAGTAATATCTTTGGATGAGGATTTAAGTAGAGGTCCAATACATTTTGATGAAATTTTATGCTGAACAACTTTTACTTGTTTAACTAGAACTGAGTAGTATAGATAATAAAGACAATGTTGCTAGATGGATAGAGAAAGACCTTTTCAAATTTTGGACAACGTTTAATGCAGACAGGTGGCTATCTGGTTTCCTTCAGGAAGGTAAGCCACCTGGAACAAATGGAAGATCTGATTTTGAATAGTTAATATCAATAGAGGAAGCACCACCAAGTTTACAAAAAAAATAAAAGGAAAACTTGAAAAAAACATTTAACCATTTTCAAATTAAAGTAATTATTTTGAAGAAAAATATTAAGGTTTATAACTAATGCAGGAGGCTGATGAAATCACGGTGGTAGTCTTAAAAATAGACTATTGGTTACTTTATAACCAATCAGATGCATTATAGCAGATTTTGTACGTGGCTTACCTTACACTGAGGGTCCCACGTTGACTTTTCCTTTGTAAACAGGTGCTTCACCCTACGCCATTGATCTCCTCTCTCCAGATCTAATGGTCATCACTCACCTTGATCAACAAAACAATTTGTTGATCCTCCACCATTGATCAAAGCACGCTAGATCCAACGGTTCACAACAATATCAGTCGGGGAACTTGCGTGATGCTTACCCTCCCTTACAGAGTCAATAAAGATTATAAATCCTTAATCTATAAAAGTTCGGGTCCGTCTTTGGAATTAAAATCTGAACACTTGGTGTCTCGATATCCATTGGATAATAGAGGCCATCAATTCTACGGCTGGCGGGTCTTCAACTAGCGCATGGGTTAAAAACAGTCTTAATCCCTGCCGTTCACTATGACATAAAAGTTTGAAATTGAGATAAACAGCCAGGAATGAGTGTGGGTCTCCAACCACGATCAATAATTTCCATGCTCTCCTACCCCGCAGTTGATACTAAATGATTGTGATTAACCCATAAACACTGAGATTTATAATTAAAATGGGAAAACAGAGAAATACCCAATTAAGATTCAAAACGCATATTCATAGGAGCAAATGAGAGTCTTCAGTAGAATTAACGCACAGTGGCACACTGAATCAATATATTCAATATAATAATAGTTACAGAGTATTGGCCCTCTCGGATCAATTACAATAATTTATCAGACCTTTGTCTCAATCTCCAAATCCTATCTATCACTCAACTCTCGCCTCTCACTCAATTCTCAATCATCTTAGCTAATCCCTTTCCATTTCAATTTCTTCTCTTTTATGAGTCAAATCCTATTCTCACTATACTAACAACTTGATCTCTATTTTAATCAATCTAACAGTCAAATCTCTATTTTTAAGCTCCATTACACACCTATTCTAACAACTTATACCTTAGTCTAAAATAAGACAATTTTTTAACTATTACAATAATGAAGTACAAATCTTTTTCGAGAGATCCAACCCTCTACCAAAACTGACTTTTGACCACTCAGGTCAGTGAAATTCAACTCATTTAGCTACAACATGTGAACAAACCATCACATTGCTGGCTAAGTCCATATGCTCTTACATCAAACTCCCAGTGAAGAAAAGAATCATCCCTCAAACTTTCAGGGTTTACTCCATACTTCTGTAACTCTGCTGTCGTCAACCAACTAGAATCCTCCACTGGCTGTCCTTTCCATTTGACTAGATATTGAAAATAAACCTGTCCTCTGGTTCTTTTGGATACTCTTTTCTCCAAAACATCTTCCACCTCTTTCTTCACTGTCTTTGGCATTTGTTCTTCCCAGTTCAAAGTTTGAACTTCATCTTCTGTAGTTTCCTCCTGTAGCTCTATCTCTGTCTCTTTGTATGGATACAAATTTGCAACATTAAGGATAGGTGATATTCCAATCCCTTCTGGCAATTCAATTTCATAAGCATTAGTTGAAAACTTCCTTACAATTCTACATGGTCCTATCTTTTTCATTTTTAGTTTATTGTAAGTCTTAGCAAGAAATCTTTCTTTTCTCAAATACACCATCACTAAATCTCCCACTTGGAATTCTTTCTCTCTTCTTTTCATATCTACTCTTTGTTTGTATTTTCCACTGCTTTCCTGCAATATTCCTTTGACATCTTCTTGTAGTCTCTGCATCTACTCTGCAAACTCTTCAGCTTTTGCACTTCTTGTCTCCTATTTACCCAAATTTCTGAGCTCATACACACCCCTTGGATTCATCCCAAAAACAATCTGAAATGGACTCATTCCAGTACTTCAGTTTGGAGTGTCATTATAAGCAAACTCAGCCCAAGCTAGTGCTAAATCCCACTGCTTAGGATTTTGATACATTAAACTTCTCAATATGTTCCCCAAGCTTCTGTTTACCACTTCAGTCTATCCATCTGTTTGAGGATGGTATGCTGAACTGAAACTGAGGTTAGCACCTAGTTTCTTCCAAAGAGTTCTCCAGAAATTCCCTACAAACTTTGTATCTCTATCAGACACAATACTTACAGGCAATCCATGTAATCTTACAATTTTTGAAAAAAATAGATTAGCCATATGTGTTGCATCACTAGTCTTCTTACATGCAATGAAATGTGCCATTTTGGAAAATCTATCTACCACAACATAAATGGAATCATTCCCCCTTTGAATTTTAGGTAACCCCAAAACAAAATCCATGCTAACTGCATCCCATGATCGGTCTGGTATTGGAAATGGCTGGTAAATCCTATATTCTGGCTTCTACCTTTAGCATGCTAGCATATCCTACACTTCTCAACAAATCTCTTAACATTAGTCTGCATCTTTGGCCAATAGTAAAAAGTATTTACTTGAGCAAAGGTTTTGTCTTGTCCAAAGTGACCAAATAATCCTCCAGTGTGTTTCTCCTTTATTATGTTTTCCCCAATAGAACATTTGGGAATGCACAACTTGTTGCCTTTAAATAATAAACCTCCTTGGATAAGATAATCTAACCACTGAATTTTGTTATGAACTATTGGATTTTGTACTGTTGTATAAATATCTTTGAAATTTGCATCATCTTTATATATTTCAACCATTTCTTCAAATCCTACAACACCAACTTTTAATTCTTGCACAATGAAATTTACCTTGCTTAAAGCATCAACAACTTTGTTCAAATTACCATTGGTGGGTTTTATCACAAAAGTAAATCTCTGCAAAAACTCTACCCACTTGACATGTTTTTGGTTCAATTTTGGTTGATTGTTTATGAACTATAATGCATGATTGTCAGAATACAATATAAACTCTTTTGGTAGAAAATATTGTCTCCATTTTTTTAAGGCTTGTACAATAGCATAAAATTATTTATCATAAGAAGAATAATTCTTCTTGGTGTTATCACTTAAGAATTCTAATGCCCAAATTTCTCACATTAGTTTGATGGTAAAGGTCGGTGCTAGTCTAAGTTTGATTTTTTTTGTTTGCCTTAGAGTCTGAGTCTTAGGAGTCTTGATGGTATACTTAAATAAAGGTCCACCATGCATTCTCATTCATCACTGGTCTCATAACTCTCACAATTTCCATGTGTCAGCTTTGTTCAAAGGTTATTATGTGCTACAAAGCTCTTTAGGTGATTTCGTAGCGCTTAAATCATTGTTAGGTGTTTTCGCAGTGCATAAATCTGTTTTAGGTGTTTTCGCAGCGCAACATGTTTTAGGTGATTTCGTAGTGCATAATCCAGATTTTACACTGGCTGCGCTACGAGATCGGAGATTGGTGCAATCTGTAGCAAATCTTTCCTAACTGTAAAATCTGTCAAGTTCAGTTATGGTTGCATCATTCACTATCATCTTATACACTCCACATATCATGTCCAACCGCTTATCTCCATCATTACAGTCGCTAGGTACCTTGGTACTTGGAAGTTCCAAGAAAATCCAGGTATTCACAGTCTTAATTATGATTGTATTCGTTGCATGAGGCACAAGTCTGCAAGTTTTCAATTTGAATTCATTTTATATCAAGCGAGGCAGTTATCAAGTGAGACAGCAATTCAAGCGAGGCAGAGATTGAAGATTGAGCAGTGCTGGTATATCTAACCCTCATTACGCTGAAGTCTCATGGAAGGATCTACAAAATGGAAAGAGCACAGATCAGGGAGATGTTTGAGGAACGAACCTGAAGGTTTAGACCTTATCTTGAAGAATAGAGAAGTTAAGCACGCGTTCAAGCAGGTTGGATGTTGGAATTTTTTCGAGAAACTCTAGGGAGGTCATGCACAAATCACCAAGGAATTTTCTTTGAATTTCACAGGACTGAATTCAAAGGTTGGGATGCTCGAATTGCAAGTCTCACCAGAGGTAATATCCACAGTTACTGAGATTCCAAGGGGACAAGAAACTTGGTTTAAGAATTTCAAATTTGATATGACCCCCTGCAAAGAATTTCTGAACCCCGAATTCACTGACTCAAATTTAAACAAGTATGTGCCTAGAAATTATGTCAAGGACTCATATGCCAATTTGCTTACCTACATACAGAGGTACCTTACCTATGAAGGGAGATACAATAAGGTGTATTCATATAATTTTAAGCTTCTGCTGCATTTCACAGGAAAGATATCTCTTGATTTACCTTTCTACTTATTTCGTAGTTTAAGCAAAATGTGTGACAAGGTGCAGCTAAGGAAAGAAGCATGTGAGACCTCATTGTTTCACCATGGCTTAGTTAAGTTGATCATGTTGCATGAACTCCAGAAAGTAGGTAGGGACTCGCCCACATTCATGTTTATGTCTAGTTTCAAGAATGAGACTGGTCTCAGTCCTCAAGTTGCAAAAGTTCTTCCAACAACAACTGGTCATCAGACAGAAACGCGATCCAGGAGGTTTGCAAAGTTAAAGGCTAGGAAACAAGTAAGGGAACCCACCAAGCAACTGATTATCCAAGATACACCCTAGCAGTCCCTCAAAGAGAAAACTTAGATCAAAGAAGGTGCACATGAATCAAGCACAGGTGAAGGAGTCCAAAGAAGAAGGACTAGGAGCCAGGTAGCTAAAGAAAAAGTAAAATCAGTGATTATTGAAGAAAGCCTTGTTTCAAAGGGAGACTTGAATGATTTACTGCAAGCCATTGATATTGAGGAATCTCCCCTGGTTCAAGCAGATTTTATAGAGTAAGGAAAAGACAAGGCTAAGAGAATCAAAGCCTCGAAAAAACTCAAGTTTGATGATCAGGTTGCTCAATTCGTCTTTAAGCCAAGAACACCCATAACAAGGAATTTCAAACACATACAGGAGATAGTGCCAGGAGCAGATGAAACAAAGGAGATAACATAGTCTCATGAAGGAAAAGAAAAAGGTAAAGTAGTTACCCTTCAAGAAGAAGATATTGTTGAAGAGTTGAAAAGAAAGTTGGAATTGGCAAACTTTGAAATTGCTAGACTGAAGAAAGCCTCCAGGAAACATGCAATCAAGGAGGCTTATTTTAACCAAATGCAAGCTCGATGGGAGGACAAAACATTTCAAATACCCGAGGTGGTCGACTGTAATGTTCAATTCCGTAGCTGGACTGTCCCTGCAATAAAGGAAGCACAATTCATCAGAAAGGTCAATACAAAGCTGAGAGCTGGGATCAGAGTCATGAAGAAGCAAATTGAAGAATTGAAGCTGCAGCTAAGGCAGCGGGAAAGATCTCCTTAAAGAAACCACACAGCAAGTAAGGTTACATTCAAAGTTTTGATGATTTTCCTTGTTACAGTTTCTTGAAGAGTGATACATCCCCACTCAGTTTTGATAACTTCAAGGCAGTTGAAAGGGATATGTCAAGTTAAATGAGGCTAAATGTCAGTTGGATTTTGATGTTAAGCTGTTTTTGTGATTACACAGTAGTTTCGTAGCACACTACGAAACTGCTGAAGCTGCATAATTAACATTCAGTCAACCAAATTTTGAAGGACTTTTCAATCAGCATTAAAAAGTTTTTGCTAGCACACATGTACATGGGAAAGGCTTACAACACACAAAGGACGTGGAACTCCAATGGATTGATTGACTAATTCAAGAAGATCAACATGGTTAATTACTTCTGAATATCTTTGAGGAAACCAAAAACATAAAAACAGGGGTCGTTTCCTGTTTCTCAGCAGAGGTAAAGGGATACGACATTAAGGATCAGTAAGAAGCTTAGAACATCCACCACAGCTAAATTGAAGGAGACCACTTGTCAAGGAACTAGATTTGATTGTAATTAATGCCATTACCAACATGATAAGGAGTTAGACTCCTAATTGTCTTAGGTTTCTAAAAACTCTAGTTAGCAGTTTGTTGTATTTAATAAGTAGTTAAAGTTCAATAGGTGTCAGTATAAGGAGAAGTCGAGTTCCCCTCATGTTGGAGGAGGAATCTCAGTTAGGTAAAAGAGCTCTATATATAGTAGAGGAGCTGATGTACAAAGGGTTGGAAATTTATGAAAAAAAAGCTCTGATATTTTGCTTATGTAAAAGTCTTTGTTTTTTGGTAATACAATACTGGCTTATGCTTCTCAAGAATCATAAAGAGTTAAATGTGATGAATTTCTTTTATTGTCTTTTCATGTTATCTACAGTGTTGTGAGTATGTGATTACTTAGAAATCTCTAACAGTGCTCTAATGTCCTTCATATACTCGTAAAATTTCCTTCTATGTGTTTGGTGTGCTCTGTATATGTTGAAATCTGAATGCCTTGACTTCTATGAAAAACAAACCCTACTGTTAATACTGAATCATATATGACTCCATAAGCCCAATGGATACTTGTTAGTTGTGTTTCCACCATTTTCATTTTTATCTGTTTCACAAGAGTTAGCCATCTTGATCATAATCAAAAACCTTTAATCCTTCAAGAGAGCCCTCTCAGGTTGGGGAGGCTAAGCCTCAGCCTAAAGTAGGTTTGAAACAGTTACTTGAAGTCTTCTTGGTCTGCAGCCTTCCAGGGTCTGATTTTGAGATAACACTTGGCTTCATTTAATTTCTCACTGAAGTATGCTATTGGTCTCTATTCCTGACTCAAAACTACTTCAGTTGCAACTCCACTAGCATTTGTTTCAACTTGAAATACTTTTTGAAAATAAGGTATAGCTAAAAAATTGGTTTCTCTGTGATTTTCCTCTTCAGCAACTTAAAATTCATGTTTGCTGCTTCTGTCCACTTGAATGGATGATTAGTCTCCTTGATTGTTTCAAGAATTGGAGCACAAATCTGACTAAACCCGTTGATAAATTTCCTATAAAAACTTGCAAGACCATGAAAAATTCTTACCTCAAATATATTCCTTGGAATAGGCTAGTTCCAAATTGCTTGGAATTTCTCTGGATCCATTTTCAACCCTTCTTTAGAAACTACAAATCCCAAGTAAATTAATTCTTCTTTCATGAAACTAAATTTCTTCAGATTTATCAGTAGTTTCTCTTTCTGTAGAGTTATTAAAACCAATTTAAGATGCTCTAGATGTTCTTCTTTACTTCTACTAAAAACTAAAATATCATGAAGATGAACAATAACAAACTTGCCTGCATATTCCTTCAAAAATTCATTCATCAATCTCATGAACGTGCTAGGTGCATTAGTGAGTCCAAAAGGCATCACTAACCACTCATAAAACCCACTGTTTGTTTTAAATGCAGTCTTCCATTCATCTCCTTCTCTAATTCTTATTTGATGATATCCACTCTTCATATCTATTTTAGTAAAATACTTTGACCCACTCAAACAATCCATCAAATCATCCATGTGTGATAAAGGAAATCTATACCTGATAATGATATTGTTTATGGCTCTGGCACTGTACACATACTCCATTCACCTCCTTTCTTTGGACTGAGTACTGTTGGTACAACACATGGACTAAGACTCTCTCTGATTAGTCCCTTATCCATCAGTTCTTACACTTGTTTTCCAACATATGCATTCTCTTGAGGAGTTAATAGGTATGCTGCTTTGTTTTGCAAACTTGCTCCTGGTATTAGATCAATATGATGACTAATACTCCTGATTGGTGGCAATGCACTTGGCAAATCATCCACAATAATATCAGCAAAATCATTCAATAGAGTTTTGATTTCTTTACGTAAATCATCTAAGTTTGTGGAAGTCAAAATTACCTTAGGTCTCCCTATGACAACACAATGCATTAATTCACCTTTTCCAACCTCTTACAATATCTCCTTTCCACTCATCAGCATAACACTGTTTCCAGGTGCTCCTTTGTCGGCTTCATCCTTTAATGGCAATAGTGTATGTTTATTTCCATCCTTCTCCAGAGTATAAGTATTTTTCCTCCCATCATGAATAGCTTTCCAATCAAACTACCAAGGTCTTCCCAGCAATACATGGAATACATCCACTGGCATTATATCACACAATATCACATCTTTATAAGTACCAATCTGTATCTCTACCTTGCATTGTTCTGTCACAGTAATCTGATGTCCTTTCTGCAACCATGACACTTTGTAAGGAGTAGGGTGTACTGTCTTCACTAATCCTAGCTTGTCCACCATCTCTGTAGAAACAAGGTTATCAGTGCTTCCACTGTCAATTATCACTTTACAACATTTACCTTTGGATTTGCATGTAGTTCTAAATAAAATCTTCCTCTGAGATGGTTCTTTAGTCTCTTTATCTGCCTTAAGAAATGCCCTTTTCAACAACAGGGATTCTCCTACTTCAGGGGATTCTTCCTTGTCTGTAATTTGAGGTTTTTCTTCCTTTTCCTCAGCCACATTCACATTCCTCTGACTTGTTGTTTTATTATGAGGACAGTCCCATCATCCATGTCCCCATTCTCCACATGTGTAACACCGAATATCTCTTCCTCAACCTCTTCCTTTGGGTGAAAATCTTCCTCTATTAAAATATCCCCTCTGTGGTGGTTTGCTACTTGAACTTCCTGCTTCATTATGATGTTGCTGAAACCTTGGTATGGTAGTTCCTATATCTCTTACTAAACTTTTCCCTCTATTCCTCTGATTTTGTTTTCTCAACATCTTCTCTTCTACCTTCAAACCAGCTTGATAGGCATCTTCAATGGTCTTTAGACTCATCAAATTGATCTCATCCTGTATGTCATATATTAAGCCATTGATATATCTGACTACTTTCTCCATGTCATCCTCTGCGTGTCCTGCTCTAATACTCAATCTATAAAACTCTTATGTATATTCTTTAACAGAAATTCCTTTTTTCATTAAATTCTGTAACTGTTTGAAAAGATTTAACTGATAATATTTTGGCATAAATTTAGCTTTCATTTTACTCACCATTTTTTCCCATTGCTTGATCTTGGACTTTCCTTTTCTTGTTATGGATGTTTGTAGTTCATCCCACTAAATAGCTGCATGACCCTTCAATCTAGTAACTACAAATTTCACCTTCTTTTTGTCATCAACCTCTTCATAGTCAAAATATTTGTCCAGTGGACTGATCCAATCCATTAGCTCTTCTGCATTGTCACTTCCTTCATACGCAGGAATTACCACCTTTGGTTTTCCACCTACATTAGCCAACATCTTGATAACTTTCGTAGTTTCATTTTCCTCCTCCTCTTCTTCTTCCTCAGAAGATTCTTTTGCAGCACTGGCAACTCCTTCATCAGGTGTTCTCCTCTGAGAAGTCTCCATTTTGTCCATCCTTGTATGTAGACTCCAGATCTCCTCCAGCAGAACTGCATTTGCTTCAGGTCTTCCTCAACCTATGCCAGCTCCTCTCATTAGCAGCATGTTTACTGCAGTCAACTCAATCTTTGTGCTTTGATACCAAAAATGACACAGGAGGATGATGAAATCAAGGTGGTAGTCTTAAAGATAGACTATTGGTTACTTTATAACCAATCAGATGTGTTATAACAGATTCTATACGTGGTTTACCTTACACTGAGGGTCCCACGTTGACTTTTCCTTTGTAAACATGCACTTCACCCTACGCCATTGATCTCCTCTCTTCAGATCTAATGGTTGTCACTCACTCCAATCAACAAAACAATCCGTTGATCCTCCACCATTGATCAAAGAGCGCTGGATCCAATGGTTCACAACAATATCGGCTGGGGAACTTGCGCGACGCTTATTTTCCCTTACAGAGCTGATAAGGATCATAAATCCTTGATCTATAAAAGTTCGGGTCTATCTTTGGAATTAAAATATGAACACTTGGTGACCCAATATCCATTGGATAACAGAGGCCATCAATTCTACGGCTGGCAGGTCTTCAACTAGCACATGGGTTAAAAACAGGCCTAACCCCCATTGTTGACTATGACCTAAAAGTTTTAAATTGATATCGACGGCCATGAATGAGTGCGTGTCTCCAACCACGATCAAGAATATTCATGCTTTCCTACCCTGTAGTTGATACTAAATGTTCGTGATTAACACATAAACACTGAGATTTACAATTAAAATGGGAAAACAGAGAAATACCCGATTAAGTTTCAGAACATAGATTCACAGAAATAAACGAGAGCCTTCACCAGAATTAATACACAGTCGCACATTGAATCAATTTCTTCAATATAATAATAGTTACAGAATCTTGGCCCTCTCGGCTCAATTACAGTAATTTATCAGACCTATGTCTTAATCTCCAAACCCTATCTATCACTCAACTATCGCCTCTCACTCAATTCTCAATCATCACATCTAATCCCTTTCCATTTCAGTTTCTTCTCTTTTATGAGTCAAATCCTATTCTCACTGTACTAATAACTTGATCTCTATTTTCATCAATATAATAATCAAATCTCTAATTTTAATTTCTATTACACACCTATTCTAACAACTTAGCTCGTAGTCTAAAATAAGACAATTTCCTAACTATTACAATAATGAAGTACAGATCATTTTCAAGATATCCAACCCTCTCTACCAAAACTGACTTTTGACCACTCAGGTCAGTGCAATTCAACTCATTTAGCCACAACATGTGAACAAACCATCACATTGCTGGCTAAGTCCAGATGCTCCTGCATCAATAACTTCCCCATTTTGGCTGATTCAATGAAAGTCATTACTGCTTCTTTGAGCTCGCAATTTTGATCTGGTGAAGGTGTGAAAACGTTTGTGAAGAGCTACAAAAGAGAGTTACATACCAACAGAAAATAAGAAAGCAAAACTAAATATAAAAAGTAAGGAAATGAATGAAAGTGAGTATATGAGACTTACCATTGAAGAATTTAATATTACCAGAAAGATATGACTTTCTTCAATGCAAGGAAATTAACTCAAAATCATTATTTATTGAATCTAATCTAAACTAATATACTCCTAATTCTAACTTAATGAAGGAAACATGACAATGTATAATCATACTTCCAATGTAACCATTCTCTTGTTTTATTACCTACCTATGTGTACAAGTCAAACATTAGTAACAAGATAACAAAAGCAATCAAAATGAAACAAAATTTATTATTTACATCTAAGGTAAAATTATGTACAAAAATAATTTTATTTACAATTAACCTGTTAGTAAACCATCTTTTTTGGAAAGCATGCTCTAAACAAATATTAATGGGATCATAAAAGAATGGATGAATATTTGTTAGAGAATGAAAACTTTCCAAAGGAGATGATGGCAAGACATGTTGTGAAGGAAGAACACTCTCAAGGTTTAAATTTGTTTGATGATAAAATGATTGGAATGAATTTCTGAATATGGAATTAAATTGGAAATGAAAAGATTTTTTATATTCAGGATTATGAATAACCATTTCATCATTTTTATTTAATAAATCTTGAGGATATTCAATATGGAGAGATTGAACATGCTTTCAAAAGGAAAATAAAGAAAAAGGAAAAAATGTAAAAACAAATAAATCATTCTGAAAACTAAAATTACAAAATAATTTTACAAGGAAATTCTGGAACTCATCTTGGATTTTAGTCAATGAATTGTCACTAAAAGGACATTCCCTGAAAAACTTATAATTGCAAGTTTCTAAAAGAAAATTAGAATGAAATATGTTAGAAACTCGCAACATTAACTCATCAAAATTCTCAAAATTAAGTTTGTGTTCAATAAGACGAGACAAAATTAAAGTGTGTGAAGCTTTACAGGATAGATCAATTTTCGAAATTGGTGCACTTTGTACAAGATGTGATTCTTTATCTTCACTGTCATGATAATCGTCGTAAATGACTTTCCTCTTATGAAAATTAAATGGCTGATCTGAACTAACAAAATCAGAAAATACAAAAGAAGAGGGTTTTGCAATTAAAGAATTATCATCAAAATGAGAAATAGATGCAGAATTTTCAGAACAAAGATTAGGAAGATTATCATTTGAAAGATTAAGGTGATCATTATTGACTATATTTGATTTAAAAACACATGAGGATAAAGAAAATAATGCATTCCAGAATATAATGATGGCTAAAATGAATCGTTGATAGAACTTGTCGTATTATAATCTAGGTTTAAGGAAGCTATTTCAATTAGAGAAACATTTTCTGAATTTTCTTTGAAAGAAGATAAATTAATATGTTCATTATCCAAGTCTTGTTGTAGATTGGATTTTTTTCGAACCACTGATTGATCACATGCATCATAAAAAAATGTTGCAATAACATTTTCAGATTCTATATTTATATTGGAAATATTTATTTTAGAAATCAGAAAATGAGAATTGAGCTTTTGTAAAGAAGAATGTTGTTATTTAATTACAATTGTAGATTCGATTTCCATAAAATCGTTTGGTGATTGAAGACTAGTTAATGAGTTAAATGTGTCTTGTTCTTCATTAATTGATTCATTATCTTCAAAATGGAAAGAAACAAGAGAAGTGAAACATTCAACTAAATCTTCAGTTGAAGGAAAATTATCTAAATGAAATCTATAAAAAAAGGACCAAAATCTATTATAAAAATCATCTAAAGATTAATTCTCATACATGTAAAGATTATCTAATTCTAAACACAAACTATTGTAACTGTAATTTTGATGTGCTTTGAGAAATACCTGGCAAAAATGTTTCCATGAGTGAATTTACTTCTCGGGAAGCACCAAGAACCATTTACGGATCCGTCCTTTGAATGTGAGAGTGAAAAGCCTACAAAACTCATTATCAATGATAATATTAAAATATTTACATCTATTAATAAAATCAACAATATGATTTAATGCATAAATATTACTCTCATCATCGAACTTTAACTGTGACAAGGACTCGATCTGCTTCTTGGGCATGCCTCGTGTAGGCTTAGGTGAACTGAATGCATGACCAAGTGTAGGAATGCATATGGGAGCCATGAGTAGTTAAAAATGATATAAACAAATAACTAATTCAAGCCCTCATTCCAGCACCAAAAATGTTGAGGCCTTGAAAATTGTTGCCACAACATTGAGAATAACCACTCGGTCCGGACCTTAAAACAACTCCTTTTCCATTTGGGATAGTGGTTCCAACTGGTTCAATTAATTCTAGTTACCTTATCCCAACCTCTATAATCTTTAAATATATCTCTAATTAATAATAGCTAGGGCCATTGAATCAATTCTTCGAGTTGATCAAGCAAGAAGAATGATCCTTAAGTTGTTTTTGTGGAACAACCAAACCAATATAAAGTTCTTCCTCGAAAGAGGACTTTTAGAAATGTACAATTAATCTAAATGCAAACTAATTCTAAAATTCAAGAAAAAAGAAACTAAATCCTAATCCTATTTCAATTAGGCAAATATAGATCTAACCCAATCGAGAGCAATATATTTAAATGATTTGGGATTTAAATATGTTTGTCTTATAATGTATATCAAGCTAATGAAATAGTTCAATTAACTGACATTATGAATTCCAAAACATATTCTATTAAGAGACCTCTTAATTGAAATAATCAATCGATAACATTTAGGAAGTATTTCACAAAATGATATTGATTGTTAAATCAATAATTCGAATAATTAAACAATAATATGAGGAAATAGTTCACAACATATCATTATTTGTTAAATTGATATTAAAGACAGATTTATGAGTAAATAGTTACTCATAAATCATAATTCAACACATAAGAGAAGAGATAAATAATAACATATGAATGAGAAAAGTTACTCATAATGACAATAGTGCACAAATATGAATAAAATGACACATTCCTATCATTATAAAATGAAACTAGTATTAAAAACAATAGTATTAAAACTACCAATTTATTAAATGCATTTCTCTCACTATGGTCTCCAACAATCTTTTACAATGCTTGAACTTATGCTTTTAAAACTAGAGTTGTAATAGCACGAACTCTGCCCATCAAAACATAATTCACAGTTCAAAAGAAAATTCCTCAACAATCGTTTAGATATGAGTTTTCTCCTCTAACCTACAACTCTAAATCTTTTATACAATAGTGCCTTCAAGAATTCTTGAATTGCAAAGAAGAGTAGAAATATCATGTAATAAGAAATCTAAAAAGATAAATACACTATTTATTTATGAATAAAACAGAGGCACAAAGATGGAAATACCAGGTACATGTTCCTCAACTCAAAATAGAACTAGTATCAGTTTAGTCTTTCTCACAAAGATGATTCCAGGTGTATAGTAGTGCAACTTATCAAAATTATTTATGAAAAATCCTAAAACAATGTTCTAGTCATTCTATTGAGAAAAGTGTGAAAGTACAATAGTGTGAGCTTTCATAAGCCTTTCTTCATAAAATTTTGGACCTTTGGTTTAATTCCAACATCCTGTCTAAATAGTTGTTACTGAAAACAACTTCTTTTGCTTCAAACGTTAAGGGAGTTGAACAATTCCTTTCAATCACGTATCTGAAAAACAAAATTTTCATCATAATCTCTTGATCTTGTTGTTTGTTCAAATTGGCCTTATTGCTTGATCAGATTCTCTGGGTGTTTGTTAGTTTATCTAAACTAAACTGCCACTTATCAACATAATTATCCTCCTCTGTCATGAATCTGAACATGAAAAACATGAATTGATAAGGTAAAAATAAATGAGACTGATAAGCGAGTTTCATTTGAAACAAATGTCATTTTCAGAACATTAGGCTTAAAACTTGGAGCATAACAATCCCAATCGTAAACATCGGGGAGGAGAAATAGGAGTAAGCCTTTAATTTTATTTGAAATATCGTAGTTGTAGCAGAGCAGATGGAAGAGGGATATGGTGGAGTTACTTCGCAATTGACTGTCGGAATGGAGACAAAGGAATGGGCGTGAAGTGGAAAGCAGCATAAGGCCTGTTTAATTAAATCGCAACCATAGCAACATATAGAAGCGTAATAATTACAATTGAAATCACAAATCTTGAGTGCTGACATCATGATGATGTGATGTGGGAAATCACAATTTTCTATGTAGCGCTGTGAAACAGGCCTTATGATTTCTTTTTTGGGATTGCAATATGTGAGGTGAAGTCATGAATGACATCATGATGTGATGTGGTGGGTGACGTGACATGTGACATGTGGCATGGAGGATGAAGTGGCGATTATGTGGAAGATGACATCATGGATGATGTCAGGGATGACATGGCAGAGGTGGCTCCTATTGCAAATCGCAAATAATTTTTAGTAAAGGGTTATGGTATGTTAGATGTTTATGGAAATTGTGATGTGATAGATGCAGGACAGATTATGTAATGTAATTAATAATCATGTTAGGTCTGGGTTACATCAAAAATCACAATCACAATCAGTACAAGGTAGGAGGAATGACCCTTAGAACTTGTGATTGTGTGGACACGGGAAATTTATGGACTGGAATGTATAATCCTGTTGGTTCCAGCTTATATCGCATTTCACAATTAGCATAAGGAAATGGTTGTTGTGATTGTGCGGATGGGGGATTTTAATGAAATGAAGTTGATAATCCCCATGGATTCGGGCTTAATCGCATATCACAATCAGCAGTGGGGTATGGACTTAAGATTTTTAGAACCTGCGGTAGTCACAGGTGTAGGGTTTTATTAATTGTAATGGATTTTCCCATCGGGTTTGGGGCTTATATCGTAATCAAAATTGGCAGTGTGTAGAAGGTTTTTTCCTTAAGTCTTTGGATCTTGCAATAGTTACGGATGCGGGGTTTTATGTTTTGTATTGGATAATCCCCGCGGGTTCAGTTTATATTGCAATTGCAATAGAGTTGGTGGAGTGGTCTTGAGCCTTAAGAAACTTACGATGCAGGGTATGGATGCTGATGAGCCTCATCATTGGGTAATTATATGGGCCTTAATTCACCTCCTAACTTTGTCAAACCAATTATTCTCACAACTTATTGCATACTTTTTATTATATTTTTTTTATGAGATGATTTAGAGTTGGATATTTTGCTTTGTGGTCTAATGTGCATTTAACGAAGGATTAAAGGATAAAAGCAACGAATTTTGGCAAAGACCTTGGTCAAAACTTGAATGTGACAAGGGAGAGGAATTATAGGAGGTAAATCCTCCTCATCTACTACCCCTCCATTCGAATATTCCTCCATGAGCTCGGAGTGCAAACAACCAAATCATGAGGACTAGAAGGCAGCCGAGCAAGTGAAAGTCAAAGCACTAGTTTATCTCGAGTTTGGGAGCCGAGCCTCCCTAATTTTAAGAAAGTCGTTGGAGACTTTAGTTGTATAAGTAGACAGGCCTAGGACCTCAGTGGGATTCGTACTTTTGATTGTAAAAGTTTACTTTATTTTCGAGCTGCAAGACTTGTGACAGTTTTTGATGTAATCCATTGTTTTGATAATAAGAATGAGTTTTGTTCTGAGCCAGCACTGAGTTAACTCAGAGGGTTGAAGCTCTTGGGTTAGGGCACAACCCTAGCAACTAAGGCTCCTCTTTACTATACATGTATGCTAGCATAGATCCATGGTTTAATCAGTCATTTGCTTAAATAGTTGCATTTCCATTACAATAGTATAGCACATAGATTCATGGTTTAATCATTCATTTGCTTAAGTAGCTGCATTTTCATTACAACAGTGTAGAGTAGATTGGTTGTGTTTCAAATTTCTAGTTATCGCATGAGCTTTGGAGATTACTGTATTGATTCAACACTTGGTTCATTTCATCGTTATCATTTTCAATCACTCTCTTTTTGTAATAGATCTCACTCATATTCTCATTTCCTTCAACACAAAAAGCTTAAGAGCGAGCCAATAAATCACGTCTTAAGCGGATTATACCCATAGATCTCCTTACCATCTGATCCACAAAAAACCTGACCAATCAATATCTGATTCATTTCAATGCTTGACTTTATGTGCTCCAAATATCCACCGACGATCTGTCTAGCTTGATCCAACAACTATCGTGAATTATTCCACCTACTTTATGCACTCCAAATCTCCACTGTCGATTTATCACGCTCTCTATCCAACGGCTATTACATCACCCGATCACCAACTAGCTTGGCCGATCTCCACCGTTGATCAATCCCGCATGATCCAACGACTATCGCACAATCTTGCACAAACTCTTACATGACCGATATCCACCCGAGAGCGTGTGATAAAATCTGTTTTCCCATGCTATATGTCATTCACTTAGGCTAATCGCGTAAAATTTAGAAATACAACTTACAACCCTTGGGGCATGCGAGATACTGCTTACCATTTTTATTCATTACAACGTTTGACTTTAGGTTCTCCACATCTCCACCGTCAATCTGTCTTTCCCGATCCAATGGATATCACGTTACCCATTGCCAACTAGCTTGGCCGATATCCACCATTGATCAATCCTGCATGATCCAATGGCTATTGTGAAATCTCGCACGAATTCTTGCACTACCGATATTTGCGCAAGAGCACGCGAGAAAATTGGTTTTCTCGTGCTACATGTCACTCCCTTGGGATAATTGCGCAAAATTTAGGAGTTCCACTTACATCTTTGAGGGCGCACGAGAAACTGCTTACCACCTACAAAGACCACTCCATCATTCCACACATTTTCTTTCCTTTTATCACTACGTGACTGAATCTTGTTTGTTCATCTCTTGACTTAACCTCCCGCGATAAGATTTCTGCCATTCATCTTTCGATTAATCCTACTCATCCATCTATTGCCTTAATCTTCCACGATAAGGTCTCTGCCATCATCTTTTGTTAATCCTGTTCGTCCCTCTATTCACTTAATCCCCTACGATAAGATCTCCGCCATTCATATGCCATTAGTCTTGTTCGCCCATCTATTCACGTAATCTCTTGCAGTAAGATATCCTCCGCTCATCTTCCATTATTACAGTTCGTTGATCAATCCAACGGTTACTATGCACTGCTGCTTCATTACGTCCTCCTTTCACTGATTTCGTCCTCTGATTGCTCTTCTGCTAGACTTCTTCCTGAACATTGTTCTACGTATTATTTGAATGTTGCCATCCAATCATCACAATACTCCCCTGAGAACCTTCTAACCATCCTCAACCACCTTCCATCCACCTGTCACATCTACAAGAACAATTACATTGCATTCTTGATTTTACCAAAAAAACCAAAAAAGTGAAAATAGATTTAGTTTAATTTCCTTGCTTACACCTTAGTATGGTTTGATTCTCTTTACTTCCACAACTTAGATAATAGCATTAGGTTAGTGTTGATTTAGAAATTCTGCTTAGCATAGTTGTTTAAATGGTGAATTAAGATATGGTGTGATTTAGCATTACCTGTTGTTTTCTTCATTACTACTGTAGAATAGCTCTCTTATAGTAGATTTGCTCTTCTTCCATCAACAAATCAAGCTTCTTCTAACTCTATAGAAGTCTGGTGTGGAACCCCTGGGGTCTGTTATTAGATGAACAAGTGACAACAGGCAGGACCTTCACTTCTACTTGTGCATATAGCACCATCACCTCCAAGCTTGTACAAACCCCGGGTTGATAAGTAAAGCTGGTAGCCCAGGAGTTACAACATCCTTGCTACAATACTAGCGCTCATCACTTTTTAGCACCGTTTCCAGGGAGGTGTCTGAGTAGAATGTGAGTACTGCTTCTTTTCTTCTATTTCTAATCTACTTTCTTTTCTTCTATTTATAGTCTCCCATTTTCTGCCATTAGTTTATTTCTGTAAAAATAATCTAGTAGCTTCCTTTCTTTCATTTTTTAGTATCTGCTTTCCTTTCCATTCTGCAAGTAGAATTTCAATTCAGCAAGTAGTTTCTTTCTGTCATTAGTTTTCATTCAATCAGCAATTTCAATTCTGCAAAGTACTTTCTTACTAAAAAATCTTCCGAAACCAACCCAAAAACATTTCCTTTCATGCCTCGTAGGAGTAGGGACAATTTAGGAAAATTCCTGCCAAATACCCCCACTGCATCCAACAACCAACCTTTTCTTTTCTTTGGTGGTTGTGCACTGGAGGAACCTTTAGGTGAACAACCTGACATATTTGAAGAACCTATAGGGGAAGAAGAAGAAGAGTAACCCATTCCTACTGAACCAATTGCTGAAAACCAAAATGACAGAGGAAATAGAGAGAGAATTTAGGGTGCCTTCCCCATTAGGGAAACCAATGGGGACACCAAGATAAGAATATAAGCCCCTCTTCCCTACCTCATTTCCATGGCCTGACCAAAAAGGACCCTAACACTTTCCTATTTGATTTTGTGGTTATATTATAAACCTATGACTATACAAATGATGAGAAAAAGTTAAAATTGTTTCCATCTACCCTCAAGGATGCAACATTGTGTTGGTTCATGGGTTTACCTGGAGATAGCATCACAACTTGGGCTTAGATGCAGTAGGATTTTAACAACAAATATAGGGACTATTGTAGGTCAAAGGATACTAAAGAAGAAATTTTCAGGATGACCATGGGCTAGGATAAATCCTTAGAAGACTATGAAGAAAGATTCCAGCTCAGTTACAAAAGGGCCAGGTGCACACTTGACCTTGAGTCACTAAAGTTGGTTCTGCTTAGAGGCGTAAGGGAAGATCTTCTGGGTACCTGTTGTGTTAAAAACACAATCCCCCCATTATTGATGTGTTCACTTCAAATAATGGGGACCCTTTCTATAAAATTTTTGGCTAAACACCTTTTAGGATTTTTATTTAGTTGATTATCCTATGCTTTTGTTAATTTTTTATTTTTTTGGATTCTTGTTTTGATTTCTTTGTTAGAATAGATTTTTTATAAGCTTCTCATTGACATTTGTTTCGAATCATTTGGTCAACTGGTTTGAAAATGGTACTCCTTTGAAGTTTCATCACTTAACTAGTCTGGGTTAAAAATGCATAAAATGTACAATATTGCATTTTGTAAATAAATTAGTTCAATAATGCAATTATTTTAAATATTAACCCCTAGTTAGTTCTTATTGACATTTTTCATTTTTATTTATACATCCAAATATGAAGCATCAATATTTTAGAAATTTACTCTAATTTCCAAAATCCAGAACATCGAAGTTGCTGTAGTTTAGAAACTTAAATTCATAGAATAAAACCAAAATAAAAATTGATGTTTAATATTAAATTTTAAATTAATTAAATTAATTGATATATTAAATATAATTAATTTAATTAAATTAAAATTAAAAACAATATATATATATATATATATATATATATATATATATATATATATATATATAATAAAAAATTGTTCCGATCGCATCAGGGCTTTTGATCGGATCAGAGGATTTAAGCACAACTTGTTTAACAAAAGCCCCGACACCACACTTCCCCGATCGCCAATATGCGAGGGCTCTTCAAGCATTAAACAAAGTTTAAAATTCATTTGTTTGAATGCATTGCATCGGGAGTCTTCACTTAATACAAGTTTTATGCCCCCGACTCAAAGCTTCCTCCGATCTGATAAGTCAATGTTTGACTTTCAAGTTAATATCTCCATTCGTTGTTTTAAAATGGCTTATGTATTAACGTATGGTGAGAATAGTGATAGTTTGAAATGTTTAAATGTTTAATATATTAAATTTTAAATTAAATTAATTAATTAATATATAGAATTTAATTAATTTAATTAAATTAAAATTTAATTATTATTTTAATTAATGTTAATTAGTTTATAAAAAAATTAATTATATTAGTTAGTTAGATTAATTTTAATTAATAATAGTTTGTTAAATAATTAGTTTAGTTTATAACTAATAATTAAAATAGAATTAATTATTAGATAATTAGAATTCTAATTTAGGATTAGATTTTAATTAAATTTTCGATTTTTAGCCTAGAAACAGAATTTCTAGATTTATGACAGATTTGACTCATCAACCTTGAAAGCTCATAAATTGAGTTTTACTTGGCCAAATGACGCCCAGGATGGCCCACTGGAAAGATAAAATCAAGGAGAACATTTCTGAGGAGGTTTCACTAATAGATTTGGTCATTAATTGAGTCAAAAATCATGCAGAAAATGAAGCTCTGAATTTTTAAAACAAAATCAGTTTTTGGAGTTATTTTCTGTATTTTCATTTGTCCAAGTCTCTTCTAATTGTAGATCCATTCATCAATAATATCCTTGGCTAATTAAACAATCCCATGCATCAATAAAGGGCTTATATTTTATTTTCAATTATTTATTTAAATAGAATTTAATTGGATTTGTTTTAAATGCTAGAAATGATATTTTGATTTTATTGATTGAATCTTAATTTATTTTGATTTCTTTTTGCAGGAAAACAGTGGAAGAAATATGGAGAAAATGATCTCAATCAATGAGAATGCTCCAGCAATTGAAGATTAGAATTTTTGAGCAAATAAAATTGGATTTGACAGATTTACCTTCAACACACTTTCTTCTCAAGAATTCTTTTGCAAATAGTATAAATAATAGATTGTAGAATATAATAAGGGCGGTTCTCCTTTGCAATTTTAGACTTCTTAAAGAACTTCTGTAATAGGAATTTAGAGTTGTAGGAGAGGGGAGAGAAAATCTCAGATTTGGGGATTATTGATGACTTTTCCTTTGTATCTTGAATTATGCATGATGGGAAAAGTTTTCACTATTGTGGCTTTAGTTTTGAAGACAAAAGTTCAAGCAATGTAAAGGACTGTTGGAGACCGAGGTCAGAGAAATGGATGCAATAAATTGGTATTTCTAATACTACTATTTCAAATATCAGTTTCATTTTATGATAACAAGAATGTGTCATTTTATTCATGTTTGTGCACTTTTTTTGATATGGGTAATATGTCTCAATGTCGTTATTATGTATCTCTATTCTTATGAATTAATTTCTGATTTTTGAGTAACTATTTACTCAGAAATCTGCCTTATAAAACTGATTTATTGAATGGTAATGTGTTGTCAACTATTTTCACATATTATTGTTTAATCAATGGATTTACTGATTTAATAATCAATATCATTTTTGTGAACTACTTCCTGAGTGTTGTTGGTTTATTATTTTAGTTAAGAGGTCTCAATAGAATGCGTTTTGATATCCATAATATCGGTTAATTGAACTACTTCATTAACTTGATATTCATTATAAACAAGACATATTTAAAATCCCAATACTTTAAATATCTTTCCCTTAGTTGGGATAGATCTATATCTGCCTAACTAAGATAGGATTAAGATTAGTTTATTTTGCTTGCATTACAGAATAAGTTTGCATTTAGAGTAATTTCTACATTCTTTTAAGTTCTCTTCTCAAAGAGGCAAAACTTTAGTTGTGGCTTGGCTAAGCCCAAATCAGCTTAAGGATCATTCTCTTGCCTGATCAGCAAGAAGAAGTGATTTGATATCCCTGTCTATTGGTAGTTAAAGTTACATTATAAACCAATAGCGATAGGGAGAAAGTAACTGGACCTAGTTAAACTAGTCGGGGCTACCACACCAAACGGAAAAGGAGTTGCTTTAAGGTTCGGACCGGGTGGTTATCCCACATTGTTGTTGCTGTGATTTTCGAGGCATCAACATTTTTGGCGTTAGAAATAGGGCCGAGATTTTTTTTGTCTATTGGAGTCTTTTTAATTTTAACACTTTATTTAATTATGATGACCCCTCTTAAACTTCCAATTTGGAGTTGTATTCATGGACGTGCATCTTCCAATACTCCACTCGAAGTGGTAAGACTCTTGTTTCAAGTAAAGTTTAATGGTAAGAGAAATTCTTTTGCTTTTAATCATGTCTTTCAATTTATTCAAAAGGTTTCAAATTATTATTTTCAAGGAATTGATGAAGGCATCTTATGCATAATTTTTACTCTCACATTTACGGCAAAAGCTAGAAACAGGTGTAGAACTCTTCCGGTTGCCTAAATCCACAGCTAGGATCAATTTTTTACAATTTTCATTTGTAAATTTGACAGCTATAATTATGAAAAGGTGTGTGAGGAAATTGAATATCTACGAAGGTTTGAAAATGAGTTTGTTAGAGATTTTAATATTCAATTTCATTTGAATTGTTTAAGATTTAAAGTCGAAGATAAACCTATGGAAGAAGAATTACTAGATTGGTTTGAATATATTTGTTCTCTTCCTCCCATTCCCAATCCATATGAAATTAGCTCAAGTTTTGTTTCATCCCCTTCTAACATAAATGAGAATTCCAATATGGATGTGCAAATAAATTATGATGAAGTGGCTTCACAAAACTTGGAAAATATTTCTATTCAAATGCAAGAAGACAACATCAACAATTTTGGAGAAAGTGTTGCCTTAGAATCTAAAAATTACTCTGCGGTTAAGTCAGAAAATTAGATCGCAAATCAACAAGTACAAGTAGCAATCAAAGTAAATAATAACATGCAAACTGCAGTATAAATTTCTGAATTTTTCCATGATGAGCAAATGCCGAAATCAGAGCAGCAAAGCAGCCTTCTTCAAGAAAGCATGAACACACAAAGGAATGATTTAGAATTTTAAATTTACAATCAACATAATGTACGAGAGTTCTCAAACCGAGAAACTTTTAATTACATTATTTCATATTCACATTTTTTCCTTTATCTTGATATTTTTAATGATGGTAAATTTTCCCTTATTGGTATTAATGATATTTCAGAAATTAAAGAGGATGATTTAAATGACATACCAATTAATTTTTATCAAGATAGAGAAACAATAATTGATCATTCTTTTTCCATCAATGAACATGAAATTTTTGTTCCTCCTTGTTTTGATATATTGGATGAGATCGAAGGAAATTATAGAGAATATTGTGAAGTCATTTATGATAATTACTCTAACATTGAGGATGTTGATTACTATCCTCATGAGAAAATTCAAATAACATCTGAGAATGAGGAACGCTTCAATTTAGAAATTATCCCAACCAATCCTTATTTTAGAGAAGCAAATTATCTTCATGATTTCAGTATTCAAGAAAACATTCCAATTTATGATTCATATCATGATCAAGTTCTCATTCCTACTCATAATCATAATTCTCTTTCTAATTCACAAGTTGGAATTCGAAATTACTCAAATTCCATAATTCTTGCCAATCCTTGTGAAAAAAGAAATTATTTCAAAACAATCCCAATTGTGCTGTAACATTAGTTATACCAATAGTAATTTCATTTTATGTTTTCTTTCACACTTATTTTGTTTAAATTTAGATTTATTTTCTGATTTTGTATTTCAATTTTTTCATACTTTTCGCTGGCATATTGAGCATTTTACTATCAAACGCTCAATTGATGAATTGCCTTATTGGGAAATTGAAGTTTCATGTTATAACCATGAACATCAAAAGTTGTTAACATGTCAATGTCAATCGATGTTCATTTCTTATCAAAAGTTTCTATTTCCTCAATGGTAATGTCAACAAGAGAATGCATTTTTACAATCTGGCCAACAATCCAATTCAATTAATAATTTTCCATTTTATTTGAAATATTTCCATTCATTTTTCATTAGCTTATTCGAAAAATGTTTGGAAATTTTTCCTTTAAAGAAGATTATTAATAATTTAACATTTGTACATAATGCTAACGATTTTTTCCAGGCCTTTGAATTTAAAAGCTCATCTTCACAATCTGGCATATTATCTCTTATTTTGAACATTTCTCAATCCTTAATAGAAATCCATCCAGATTTCTATGATCCAATTGGTATTCAATTGGAAAGAAAAATTCAAGAGAAGGAGATTTTAATTAAGTTGCTAACAATAAATGTACATTCTAATTTCATATTTAATTTTCTTAGTTCAATAAGATTTCTATTTTTATTACTAATATTTGAACTGTACATACATGCAGGAATTAAAATGAGAAAATGGTTACACTGGAAATATAATCATACCTAGTCATTTACATGTATATGGTTAGAATATGAGTATAATTAATGTAGTTAATTTATTTTCAACAATTCTGTAGATAAAAATAAAACAAAGCAATCAACCCTTCTCATATCATATACATTTTCAGTGAAATATTTTCTTCCTATCAGAAAGTTTTAATTCTTGTTTTCATTTTTTTAATTTCTTACAGTAATACCTCTACTCTGCCTATTTTGAATAATCTCTTGATTAAATTCAATTAAGGTTGCACTTGGCATCGATCACCTCAAAGTCACTTTTCCTTATTTCAAGATTTTCTGCTAAGATTTTCTTTTGAAATGTATATGATAAAGGTTTTGAGGATATAAAAGCTTCATGATCTCATTATCCCATGAAATGTTTCACTGTCTATGATAAGCTTAATTCTAATTCAATCATTATTAGTCAGTCTAACCTTTTGCGGTACTCATATGAATTTCATGTTATCTTCCTCAAAATTTGCTAAGCTGATCTTAAGGATGTCAATTTTGCTGTGTGCACACATTCAAATCTGTTTTGATATTTTTCCACAATTAGTGGCTTTATCCCATTGTGATCTTTAGTTTATTATTCGATGCTGTGATACACATCATATTCATTTACTAAAGGCATTATTGAACAGTCGCTATAACGATACAGATTCTTCTCAAGTTATTCGGATTAAGCAGAGGTAATAAATTGTTGTTTCAATTCAAAATGGAAGACTATTTTCATATTTATTTCTGGTAAATTTTGTATTTCCTGAACATGAATAAACAAATTTTATTTAGGCTGATTGCACACTCTGATTTAGAATAAATGATGAGATGATTTTGAACAAAGGCAGAATTTTGATAAATCCAAGGAAGGATTTGAAGATTCATGAGGTAAAATCTGTAGACAATTTCATTCCAGGTATGCATTTACGAGTTCATTCTCATCTATTATTAGTTTCTATTTTCCTTAGTTTATTTTTTATTTTTGTTCTGTTTTATTTGCAAGTTTTCATTTGTTTTCAAAACTTGAAGTAAGTAACAAACCCATTTCAAATTTGCAACAAGTTCAGGGAAATTTTATTTGTGATTCATTAGAATTTGAGCATTTTTTAATTTTGCTTTCATTCATCATTTCAATTTGATTTTCATATTGTTGATACTACGGTGAATACATATTCGCAATACTACCATCCCGCTCATCTTCGTCAATAATTTCATTCTGATATCACATCATCCACTTCACAACCATTTGTAGCGAAATATTTGATCGGAAGTAGCTTTTAGCATTTTTGGTAAGAAATTGTTCATAAAAAATCTCATATGTATTACCTCACTCATATGTCATATCACATTTTGCATATCGAAGGTTTGCAATTGAATATACTTCCATTATCATGAATCGTCGATCTCCCATAAACGACTTTACCGATATTGCAATAACCACATAATTCCGGACCCGATATGAAATTCAAATCAAGTTTATAAAATATCATGTCCATTTAATCACAATAAAAGTAGGGGCATAATTTTAAAGGGCCGATATCTCGGATCTGATATGTTATTAAAATCCCATCATAAAGTTATCAGGTCCACTCTTCATCGCATATCGACATATCAAGAAGTGTTACATCATGTGCTTAAAAATTCCGATCACTGATTAGCCACGTCATTCATCGCATATCGGCATCGCAAGAATCATATTGTGTTTCATTCAGTACTTAAAGTTTGTCAATCGCTGATTAGCTACGTCATCCATTGCATCGCCGATATTGGCATTTCCAACATGATTATGCTCCGATATTCTGATATGCCAATATCGCAATCACTTCATCACATTTTTATCCATGGCCATACCACTATTCTGAATCTGCAATGTATAATGTGCGATGTGCAAATTATAAATCACGAACTGCAATGTGCGATGTTTGATTTCTGACATGATTGTCTCCAATATTAAACATAACATTTCTTTAATGGTATGATGCACATATTCTCATCGCATGTTCTTAATCGGCAATTTGCAATTGCAATTTCCGATGCGATAGCCTCCAGTGCACGCCTCTAAGCCATTAACATTTAATCAATATATGGCATAGCAACAAAGGTGAAGTCTTTCAAATTAAAATTGAAGCATGGTCAAGAAACATGTTATGCCAATCATCTGATACAACAATATGTTATTTTAAAAGCGAGCTTGGATAACCACTATGGTAAGAAAACAGTTAATGACCAATTTGTAACATATTTAAATCATTTTGATTTCTCATATATTTCAGTTTTAAATATATAATTGCATAATTAAAAATGGAATTCAAGACCTCTCTATCTTCATATTTAAATTTTATCATCTTGGATTTGGTCTTGATTCTGGATAATTTATAAAATCATGGAGTTTACATGAAACTTATAATATTTTGAGAAACAGTCGTTACTGCAAATTCTTATTCTCATTTCTGATCCATTTGTTTTAATTTCGATTCCCTTGAACATAAAGCATTCCCTTTTTTACATTTTCTAATTGCTTTAGTTTAAATAAAATAAATAATGATTTTGGGTTACAGGATTATGGTTAGTTTGACTTCTTCATGTTTTTAATGATAATTGAAATAAGAAGTCAACTAGTTTGGAGAAACTGATAACTTTCAGGTAAGATCAAAAGCAATTATCCAATGGTAAGATTCATGTACCCACTTTCATTAATTTCCATTTCATTACTTTAATTTCAGTTATGTTTTTCTGATATATAATTCTATTTTGCAGCTCTTCATAAAAGCTTCAAATCCTCCGCCAGATCATATTTTCAAAGTCCTTATTTTTATCCTGGCTTAATTTCAAGAAGCAGCGATAATTTTCATCGAAACAACTACACCAGGAAGTTTTTGAACCTTTAGTTTGTTTCTTTAAGCATTCTTTTTTTTTTAATGATTAAGATGATGCTTGGTAACATGAAGATTGATATCTGACAGAAATTTTTTATTGTGGCTAAATTTTATTCTCACTGCTATCCAAAAAAAAAAAAAACTTAAAACACTTACAACCTTGCAAGGTATGATTTTTTTAAATCTCGACATAAGAAAAAATGTTTACGCGATTATTTTCTTTTTCTTCATATTGTTTAAACAATGGTATAACCATTCTTATTAGAGTTTATATTTCAAAACTTGGATTTTCCTTTCACTTTTCAATTTCTTCATTTTTGTTTGCTGATTTCTTTTTCATTTTAGTATAAGAATTCTTTTCCTTGGTTTTCAGTTTTAATTTTGGTGACTTTGCTATGATTTATATGGAAGGCCTACTTGTCACCTAACAATGGTCAGTATACATGGAGAAAATTTCTTAATAGTCACCTATTAGTTTTTTCTCAAATTTCTTAGTAAAGTTTGATTTTCTTATTATAAAGGTAGACATACTTAAGGAAGAGATTACCAATTTAGAGAAGTTGACAAAGTATCATAAAAATTGAATAATTCATTTTTCATCAAAATTGTAATCATTTTGAGATTTCAATATTTCATTAAAATCTTTCAAAGTTTTATTATCAGTCAAGAAAAAATATTTTTAACCTAGTAAAGACACTTTACAACAAAACACTTTTAACTCTAAAATTGTCATTCTTAACTCTTAAGGAGTCAATGATTCTCCCTGTCCTAAAGAGTCTTATTTTTCTATAGTATAATCCAGAAATATATTTTAAACTTAAAAGATAAGAGGTCTCATCATGAGCCTACTTACCATGATCATAGGGGAAAAATGGGCTGACATTACCAAAACTACTAAACAAATTAGGGTAATGGCTTATGATTGCAAACAATTATAAGACAAGGGGTCTCATCATGAGCCAGCTTGTTCAGTGCAATTATAACCAGTGAATGGCATTGTCAACTTTCTGGCTACCAAACCAAGACAATGGCTTTTAAGAAATAAAAATAAAAAATAAAATAAAAAATAAACATATACAGATTTATCTCTAGGTCAATAATTTTTAAAGAGATGGGATTCTGAATCATTGATGATTAAAAGGTAACCCTGTCAAGACTATAGATGTTTGCTGATAGCAGTGGCTTTACCTGTGACAAATGAGTATATTTTAAAAGCTAAGTTGTAAAGTGATCCCTGCTTTATATCTACAACTAATTAAGGACTAATATAGAGTTTTGAAATATTTTAATTTATGAGGAATTTTAAGAAAAATTACAGTTACATGATTCTAGCTTTTATTCAGATTAATGAACCTAGTCGAGCATTTCAAAAATAATTCTCTCTTCTTTAATTATTTTTACTTGAATTTTGGGGAAACATCATTCATATCAAACGGAGATAACTGGTTCTTCTCCCGTCTGTCGCCATTGTTGTGGTAAAAATACAACCCCCCCATTATTGATGTATTCACTTCAAATAATGGGGACCCTTTCTATAGAATTTTTGTCTAAACACCTTTTAGGATTTTTATTTAGTTGATTATTGTACGCTTTTGTTAATTTTTTATTTTTTTAGATTCTTGTTTGATTGCTTTGTTAGAATCGTTTTTTTATAAGCTTCCCATTGACATTTTTTTCGCCTCATTTGGTCAACTGGTTTGAAAATGGTACTCCTTTGAAGTCTCATCACTTATCTAGTCTGAGTTAAAAATGCATAAAATGTACAATATTGCATTTTGTAAATAAATTAGTTCAATAATGCAATTATTTTAAATATTAACCCCTAGTTAGTTCTTATTGACATTTTTCATTTTTATTTATACAGCCAAATAATGAAGCATCGAGATTTTAGAAATTTACTCCAATTTCCAAATTAATTATTAATTTCCAAAATCCAAAACATCGAAGTGGCTGTAGTTTATTTTTATTTTTATTTTCAAAGTGGCTGTAGTTTAGAAACTTAAATTCATAAAAATAAAACCAAAATAAAAATTGATGTTTAATATTAAATTTTAAATTAATTAATATATTAAATATAATTAATTAAATTAAATTAAAATTTAAAACTATATATATATATATATATATATATATATATATATAGATAGATAATAAAAAATTGTTCCGATCACATCAGGGCTTTTGATCGGATCAGAGGATTTAAGCGCAACCTGTTTAACAAAAGCCCCGACACCACACTTCCCCGATCGCCGATATGCGAGGGCTCTTCAAGCATTAAGCAAAGTTTAAAATTCATTTGTTTGAATGCATCACAACGGGACTCTTCACTTAATACAAGTTTTGTGCCCCCGACTCAAAGCTTCCTCCGATCTGATAAGTCAATGTTTGACTTTCAAGTTAATATCTCCATTCGTTGTTTTAAAATGGCTTATGTATTAACGTATGGTGAGAATAGTGATAGTTTGAAATTAGTTTAAATATTTAATATATTAAATTTTAAATTAAATAAATTAATTAATATATAGAATTTAATTAATTTCATTAAATTAAAATTTAATTATTATTTTAATTAATGTTAATTAGTTTATAAAAAAAATTAATTATATTAGTTAGTTAGATTAATTTTAATTAATAATAGTTTGTTAAATAATTAGTTTAGTTTATAATTAATAATTAAAATAGAATTAATTATTAGATAATTAGAATTCTAATTTAGGATTATATTTTTAATTAAATTTCTGATTTTTAGCCCAGCAACAGAATTTCTAGATTTATGACAGATTTGACTCATCAACTTTGAAAGCTCATAAATTGAGTTTTACTTGGCCAAATGACACCCAAGATGGCCCATTGGAAAGATAAGATCAAGGAGAACATTTCTGAGGAGGTTTCACTAATATATTTGGTCATTAATTGAGTCAAAGGTCATGTAGAAAATCAAGCTCTGAATTTCTAAAACAAAATCAATTTTTTGAGTTATTTTCTACATTTTCATTTTTCCAAGCCTCTTCTAATTGCAGATCCATTCGTCACTAATATTTTTGGCCAATTAAACAATCCCATGCATCAATAGAGAGCTTATATTTTATTTTCAATTATTTATTTAAATAGAATTTAATTGGATTTGTTTTAAATGCTAGAAATGATATTTTGATTTTATTGATTGCATCTTAATTTATTTTGATTTCTTTTTGCAGGAAAAAAGTAAAAGAAATATGGAGAAAATGATTTCAATCAATGAGAATGATCCCACAATTGAAGATTAGAATTTTTGAGCAAATAAAATTGGATTTGACAGATTTACCTTCAACAAACTTTCCTCTCAAGAATTCTTTTGCAAATAGTATAAATAATAGATTGCAAAATGTAATAAGGGCGACTCTCCTCTACAATTTTAGACTTCTGAAAGCACTTATGTAATAGGAATTTAGAGTTGTGGGCGAGATGAGAGAAAATCTCAGATCTGAGGATTATTGAGGATTTTTCCTTTATATCTTGAATTATGCATGATGGGCAAAGTTTGCACTATTGTGGCTTTAGTTTTGAAGGCAGAAGTTCAAGAAATGTAAAGGACTGTTGGAGACCAAGGTTAGAGAAATGGATGCAATAAATTGGTATTTCTAATATTACTGTTTCAAATATCAGTTTCATTTTATGATAACAAGAATGTGTCATTTTATTCATGTTTGTGCACTTTTGTCAATATGGGTAATTTGTCTCAATGTTGTTATTATGTATCTCTGTTCTTATGAATTAATTTCTGATTTTTGAGTAACTATTTACTCAGAAATATGCCTTATAAAATTGATTTATTGAATGGTAATGTGTTGTGAACTATTTTCACATATTATTGTTTAATCATTGGATTTACTGATTTAATAATCAATATCATTTTTGTGAACTACTTCCTGAGTGTTGTTGGTTTATTATTTCAGTTAAGAGGCCTCAATAGAATGTGTTTTGATATCCATAATATCAGTTAATTGAACTACATCATTAACTTGATATTCATTATAAACAAGACATATTTAAAATCCCAATACTTTAAATATCTTGCTCTTACTTGGGTTAGATCTATATCTGCCTAACTAATATAGGATTAAGATTAGTTTATTTTGCTTGCATTATAGAATAAGTTTGCATTTAGAATAATTTCTACATTCTTTTAAGTCCTCTTCTCAAAGAGGCAAAACTTTAGTTGTGGCTTGGCTGAGCCCAAATCAACTTAAGGGCCATTCTCTTGCCTGATCAGCAAGAAGAAGTGATCTGATATCCCTGTCTATTGGTAGTTAAAGATACATTATAAACCGATAGCGATAGGGAGAAGGTAACTGGACCTAGTTAAACCAGTCGGAGCCACCACACCAAATGGAAAAGGAGATGCTTTAAGGTTCGGACCAGGTGGTTATCCCACATTGTTGTTGCAGTGATTTTTGAGGCATCAACAGTACATTACACTTGTTAGCAGAAGGAGATATCTACCAATTATCCTATGAGGATATCAAGACTGTCTTTAAAAACCCTTCTAGGGCAGTGAGGAAGAAGGGTAGGAGTAGTCAACCTATGGCTAGTACATCATATTCCAACTCATCCATCAAGGGTGAAATTGGAAATATGCTGGAAGATTTCAAAGGTGAGATGCTACAAACCCTTGCCTTGCAATTGGACACCATGAACATCAAAAGGAAGCAATAGGAAGTAGAGAGAGCCTTGGCCATCGTTTGTCCTAGGTGCACCACGAGGCATCCTAGGAATGAATGTCCATTGAACTGCATTGAGATTTGCTCGGTCTGTGAAGAAAACCACTCCATAGACAAGTGCCCTTATTTACCTAGACTCAAAGCTATATATCAAGAAGCTGAAGGGATCACTAAGTAGCTTTGTTACATCAGCCAAAGGAGACCTCTTGGGCCTAGACCATACCAATAGGGTATGAAAGGGTCATCCCATGCATATTATAACCACAACCAAACCACAACTATACCTTCTTGGGGACCCCCTCCTCATCTTTCCTGGTTTACACCCCCTCCTTGGTCCTATGAATCTCAGTATCATTCCCAACCAGCCAGCCAGTCATTCCAGCCTTATGTCCCATCACAACCTCAGTGGAATACTCCACACCAGGCGTGGAGGCCCCATTACAACAATGCTATAGCTCTACTACCTCCACCACCTACCAAACCACAACTCCTACACTCTTCTCCACCCAAGCAACCCCAGATGCCTACCCAACCAAATCCAAACCCAAACAATAGGCAGGATCAAAAAGTATACAGTGGAGAGACATCATACCCAGCCTATGCTGTATAAATCTAGGAGATCAACCTAAGATCTGGCAGAATTCTCCCAGATAACCAACCTCCCTCTCCACATTGGGAGGTTGAGGAAGAAAGAGAGGAAGGAAACCTTAAAGTAAATCCACCCTTTCCTAAGAGACTAGCCCAACCACTCCAGCCTACCCCAGAAGAACTTGAACTTCTAGGAGAATTGGAAAATCTATGTGTAAAGATCCCCCTTTTCCAAGCAATAAAAGATGTTCCCATTTACAATAAGTTGATTAAGGAGAAATGCTTCAAGCATCTAGGAAGAAGAAAAAGGGATGCCCCTACCATTAATGTCATTGAGAACCTGTCTGACTTAATGCTGGGGTAGGTAATATGTCCAAAATATTTGGACCCTGGAAGCCCTATAGTAGATGTGCACATCAATGGCACCATTTTCCCACACACTTTGATTGATCTTGGCGCTACCATTAATGTGATGACCAAGGAAACCATGCTCAAGCTCAACCTCCAAGGTCATTGAGGAAGACCACAACAATTCTGCAACTTGCAGACCATTCCATAGTCACCTCTAAGTGAATTGTGGAGGATGTGATGGTCTCCATTGACTCCTGGGAGTACCCTGCAAATTTCCTAGTTCTCTAGCCTAAGGCTAAGCTTACTGGTTACCCTCTCATTCTTGGGAGGCTATGGTTGGCAACAGCTAATGCTTACATTAGATGAAGAGCTGGGAATATGACCATCAAGAATGGGGATATGTTGAAGTAGTTAGTCCTATACCCTCCTACTCAACCTTCTCTAGAGCATGATTTACCTTTATGGTTGGAGGAGGAGGAAGAAGATGATGCTTATTCAACCAAACTTTATGCTTTGGAAGCAACCATAGGAGGAGGACAACAAGATGAGGATGACTTAATTGAATACCTGCTCCAAAGTCCAACTCCTAGTTCATTACCATTAGAAGAAGAAGTAAGGGAAACCCAGAACAATCATCCAATTGACTTATGCTTGGCCAATTCCATCCCACTCCATGTCAAAACCATAAAAATTGGCCTAGAGAAAACTTTAAAAATTAATCCATCTTTTTTTGCTCTGAAGAGGAAAATCTATGCAACATGTTGAGAGAAAACCTAGAAGCCTTTGCTTGGAGTTATAAGGAAATGAAGGGAGTACACCCCTCAGAGTGTACTCACCACATATACACCAAAGAAGGTTGCAATCCAGTCTGACAACCATAAAGGAGGTCGAATCCAACTCTTAAAGATATAGTCAAAGAAGAACTGCAAAAACTGTTAGATGCAGGATTCATTTACCCTAACTTTGACAGTGAGTGGATCTATCCTTTAGTGTTAATTCCCAAGAAAAATGGTAAGTGGAGGATTTGTGTCGATTATAGGGAGTTGAACAAAGCCACAAAGAAGGATCATTTTCCCCTACCCTTCATTGACCAAGTGCTAGATGGCTTGGAAAGGGAGAAGTTCTTTTCTTTCCTAGATGGATTCAGTGGGTACAACCAAATCCAAATCTGCCTAGAAGACCAGGATAAGACCACATTCACCTATCCTTGGGGTACTTTTTCCTATAGGGTCGTTCTTTTTGGCCTATGCAATGCTCCTACCACATTCCAGAGAGCAGTCTCGAATATTTTTGTTGAATTAGTACATGATGCAGTGGAAATTTATATGGATGATTTTACATCTTATGGCTATGATTTTCAAGAAGCCCTGACTAACCTAGGCAAAGTATTGCACAAATGCATTGAAAGGAACTTGTCTCTCAGTCCAGAAAAATGTGAATTCTTAATGACTGAAGGGACCATGCTAGGTCATTCAATATCTCAGCAAGGACTGCAGGTGGACCTGAACAAAATAGCAATCATCCAAACGGTCCCACCTCTACAAAAGTAGAGGGATGTTAGGAGTTTCTTGGGGTTAGCTATATACTATTGAAGGTTCATAAAGGACTTTGGCGAGTTGGCCTCTCCTTTATTTGGGTTACGGCCAAAGATTCTGAGTTTATATGGTCAAAGAGCTATCAAGAGGCCTTAGACATTTTAAAGGGTAAGTTAACCACTGCACCAATTCTTCGAGGCCTAAACTGGGCCCTCCCTTTTCATATTCATGTTGATGCCTCACACAAAGCCATAGGAGCAACCTTAGGTTAGGTAGAGGAGAAATTTCCCTATGCCATCTATTTTATTAGTAAGAACCTGTCAAAGTTTGAGCTAAATTATACTGTGGCCAAAAAGGAACTCCTGGTTGTTGTGCATTCATTAAACAAATTTAGGCATTACATTACATGCTATCAAACATTTGTGCATACTGACCATGCTGTAATCAAATATTTAATGAATAAACCAAATGTGAATGCTAAAATTATAAGATGGTTTCTTTTATTATAGTAGTTTGATCTAACTATTGTTGATAAGCCTGGTAAGGAAAATGTTGTTGCAGACTTTCTATCCAGGATGAATCTGCCTATAGGTGAAAAAGGAATGGTGGATGACCAAGTACCAGACTAACATTTGTTTTCTATTTCAGTTCTCTCTGCATGGTTTGCTGATATAGCAAATTATTGGGTATCAGCACAGTTCCCACCAAACTTGCCCTCCAAAGAAAAGAGAAATATAGTCAAGAAAAGGGCCCCCTTCACCTGGGTTGGGGGAAATCTTTTCAAACTTGACCCATATCAGATCTCGAGTAGGTGTGTAATGGAAGAGGAAGTTTTTGACATCCTCCTGACCTGTCATGATGGGCCTTATGGAGGTCACTTTGCAGCAAAGAGGAAAACATTCAAAGTGTTACAAGTAGGCTATTATTGGCCCACTCTTCATCAAGATGTGAAAAAATACACTAGTCAATGTGGTCGGTGCCATAGGATGGGAAATCCTACTCCAAGAGATGAAATTCCCCTACAAACTCAAGTGAATTTTGAGCCATTTGACAAGTGGGGCATGGACTTCATTGGACCTATCAACTCTCTTTCAACGAAAAAATAGTACATTATTGTGTGCACTGATTATTTGACTAAGTGGGTTGAAACCAAGGCGATTAAGGAAGCAACAAAAGAGAATGTGGCTGAGTTCCTAAGGGAGAATGTATTCTACAAATTTGGGCACCCTAGAGAGATAGTCACAGACCAAGGCAACCATTTTACCTCCAACATGATTGAAGAACTGCTCAACCATCACAAAATCAAGCATAGGACCTCCACTCCCTATCATCCACAAGGTAATGGGAAAGTGGAGGTGACCAACAGGGCACTGGAGAGCATCTTAACCAAGGTAGTGAGTAGGAGAAGAAAGGATTGGGCAGAGAGACTAGTTGAGGCCACCTGGGCCTATAATACAACATGGAAGACCACCACTAGATTTACACCCTATGAGCTGGTCTATGGGAAAAAGGCTTGTCTATCCATTGAGTTTGAATATAACACATTAAGGATGGTAGCACAACTAGATTTGGATCTTAATCATGCATAGAAAGAAAGATTGTTCTATTTGAATGGCTTGGATGAATTCAGAATGTAGGCTTGCCTACATATAGATATAGTTCAGCTTCAGAGGAATATCTGGCATGATAAATATATTAAGGAGAAGTAATTTCAAGAGGGCGATTGGGCATTGTTATATGATTCAAGGTATAAAGAATTCAAGGGAAAGCTAAGTACAATAAGGCTCAAACCTTATGTGGTGGAAAGATGCCATGATAATGGTTTAGTGCAAATCAAAACTATAGATGAAGAAGTCATTCCATTGCTTGTTAATGGACACTGAATGAAAATGTACAAGAGGAATTTATCAAAACAAGAGTTCATTGAAAATATCAATAAGATAGTGATGATGGTGGAGCAAGTTCTAGTGCCTCCCTCATCAAGTCACTGAAAAAATAAGGAAAATGAAAAGAAAAGAATAAGGATTCAGGTGAAAACCTCCATGAGGCACCTGAGTCCCATCTTTGGCTTGAAAACCTCGTGACATGGCCCAATTACGAGGAGTGGTAAACAAAACATCATTTGCATGCATTCATGCATTCCACGTCCTCGAAACTCCCTCAATCAAGTCGTGCTGATAACTTTGGCCACCCACCGGAAGTAAAGATCCATCATTCTGCAAGAGAATTTCTATAGGAGCATGCACGGGAATTCCTACATGAATAGTCTATAGGAGCAGTATACAAGATACACAAAGGAAGTCTATAGGATTGGCAGAGAGGGGTTCAAGAGGTAATATCACGAGAATTGTCCACTGCCACCATTCTAAAGAGGTAGGATCTAAAAATCCATCCCCATTTACAAGAAAATGAACTAGAAATTCTCTAAAAGCTAGTGGATTTAACAACTGTGGGAAGTGAATTACATGCACAGGAAACTTTGTTTTCTCCTGAATTTATAATTCTTGTGTCAAACCTCTCATTTCCTCCTCAAGCCTCACTAGCAAGATGATAGGAGGGTTTAATAGGAGAGAACCCACAAATACTGTGAGGATACAATAACACCCCCAAGTACCTGAAATCTTTATAAGACACCAATGGATGGGGTTTTTTGGAAAATTCACAAGGTACGATGATGAGGTGGATCAATAATTTGCTCATTCCCTCACTCCACACAACAGAATCCATGCCACTATCATAGTTAGAGGGCTCACTATACATATCACCCCAGAGCTCATTAGTAGGGTCACCACACTTCCCCTAGGAATACCATGGAGAAAAGAAGAAAAGGTAGACATACAGGTGGAAAAAAGGAAATTCTTTTTAGAAGGTGAAGAACCCACAGAGGATAAAAATGGAGTAAGGAGGGACAATCTACCATACCCATGGAGTGAGGTAGGTTACCAACTCATAAAATATATCTCATGTGAGGGTAGATACAATGTTGTTTATGGCTACCATTTTAGAATGCTTGAAGAATTAAGATTTGGGGTAGAAACACCAGTGCACCAAAGACTCAACATACCCTATTTCTTGATGCAATCACTCATAGAATCTAGTAGCAAAGTAGAGGAAGGGAATTCCCAACAATTGGCTCACCATGGGTTGATTAGGATCCTCATTGAGGATGCCCTCCAAAACCTCAGGATTCCTATAACATGGTCAGTCTTTAGAGGCTTACCAGCAGAGGATGACATCAAAACCCTCACCTATGATGTTAGTCCTTCTGTCAGTGATGAAGAGACAAAACAAAAAGAAGAAGATACAGAGCTAGATGGGGATGAGATGGATGAAGAAGGAACTAATGCAGAGGAACATGATGAAGGAGATGAGAAGGAGGATGATGCTGAACCAGAAGAGGAAATAAAGGACAAAACTGATGGAGATGAGAAAGAACAGCAAGAGGAAGAAGGTAAGAAAAACAAAGAGCTAAGTGGATTAAGGGACAAAGAAGTAATAATGAGAGATCAACTTGAGAGGGAAAATGCATGGCTGAGAGGACAACTGCAGGAAAGGGAAAACCAACTAGCATGTATGGCCAGCCTCTCCTTGGAGGCCATCCAGTGTAGGATGCCAGCTAAATCCTATGCTCTTTACCTCAGAGAACAATGGCTGCAATTTCAGATTAAAACATTAGCACGAAGGGGCACCATGCTATTTCAGGAATACAGGCAGTTTATTAATATTTGTGATCAAAGTACACTAGAGGGTAGGGCCAAAATGGCTGAGTTTTACTTGTACAACATGGCCCTCACAGACATGAATGTTTGGGATCCTAATGCCGAGCTAGGAGATCTGCAATTAATGGATTTGGCATCATGGATGAACCATGAGGAGATAAGGGCTGCAGAGATGAAAAGAATATTGGCCAAAGAGCATAATGAACCTCTTTTCCTTAGAGCTGAACAATCAAATCCTAAGCCCCTAATAAACACCCATATTCTAATTACAAATGATCCTCAGCTAGCACCTAGATATCTTGCTGCTGAAGAGAAAGCAATTTCACATTTTGAGGATATGTTTAGGCTACTAGGAGATGAGAGCATACGTGCTTGCTCAAGGAGACAGAACACACTGCCACATAGCTTGAAGATCAGAGAATATCACTCCCCTCAAAGGTTGAGAGAGGAACTCAACAAGGCACCTATGTATAAGCAATCAATGCAAAGGTTGAAGGTCAATTGGATAGGCCTAAAACGTAGTCCACCACTACTCCTACGGATGCTAGAAGGGAGAAAAGAAGAAGAGGAAAAGAGGCAGTGGGAAGAAGTAGAAAGGAAAGTAGACCTCTATGAACAAGAAGAAGAGACCACAACAGAGGCATGGGATGTTAGAGAGGCTACCAGCGCCATGAAGGACATGGACATTCACTAAGTTGCTCAGAGGATGAGGAACACTTTTAGTAGTGGGGTGATGATGAGCCTCATCATTGGATAATTATATGGGTTTTAATTCACCTCCTAGCTTAGTCAAACCAACTATTCTCACAACTTATTGCATACTTTTGATTATATTTTGTTTATGAGATGAGTTAGAGTTGGATATTTTTCTTTGTGGCCTAATGTGCATTTAATGTAGGATTAAAGGATAAAAGAACGGAATTTTGGCAAAGACCTTGGTCGAAACTCGAATGGGACAATGGAGAGGAACTATAGGAGGTAAACCCTCCTCATCTACTACCCCTCCATTCGAATATTCCTCCATGAGCTCGAAGTGCAAACAAGCAAATCATGAGGACTAGAAGGCAGCCAAACAAGTGAAAGTCAAAACACCAGTTTATCTCGAGTTTGGGAGCGAAGCCTCCCTAATTTTAAGGAAGTCGTTGGAGACTTCAGTCATATAAGTAGAGTGGCCTATCACCTCAGTAGGATTCATACTTTTGATTGTAAAACATTACTTTATTTTTGAGCTGGAAGGCTTGTGACAATTTTTGATGTAATCCATTGTTTTGATAAGAAGAATGAGTTTTGTTTTGAGCCAACACTGAGTTAACTCAGAGGGCTGAAGCTCTTGGGTTAGGGCCCAACCCTAGAAGCTAAGGCTCCTCTTTACTGTACATGTATGCTAGCCTAGATCCATGGTTTAGTCAGTCATTTGCTTAAATAACTGCATTTCCATTATAGCAGTATAACACATATATTCATGGTTTAATCGTTCATTTTCTTAAGTAGCTGCATTTTCATTACAACAGTGTAGAGTAGATTATTTGTGCTTTAGATTTCTAGTTATCACATGAGCTTTGGATTTTGTTGTCTTGATTCTGTACTTGGTTCATTTCACCGTTATCGTCTTCAATCACTCTCTTTTTGTAATAGATCTCATTCATATTCTCATTTCCTTCAGCATGAAATGCTTAAGTGCGAGCTAATAAATCACGTCTTAAGCGGATTATATCCATAGATCTCCTTACCACTTAATCCACAACAAACTTGACCAATCACCATCCGATTCATTTCAACACTTTACTTTATGCGCTCTAGATCTCCATCGTCAATCTGTCTAGCTTGATCCAATGGTTATCATGAATTCTTCCACCTACTTTATGCGTTCCAAATCTCCACCATTGATCTGTCACGCCCTCGATCCAACGGTTGTCGTGTCACCTGATTGCCAACTAGCTTGGTCGTTCTCCACCATTGATCAATCCCGCATGATCCAACGGCTATCGCACAATCTCGCGTGAACTCTTGCACGATCGATATCCACCCGAGAGCACACGAGAAAAGTGGTTTTCCGTGCTATGTGTCATTCACTTAGGCTAATTGTGTAAAATTTAGAAATATAGCTTACAACCTTTAGGGCACGCGAGATAATTCTTACCACCTTTATTCATTACAACGTTTGACTTTAGGTTCCTCACATCTCCACCGTCGATCTGTCTTTCTTGATCCAATGACTATCGCGTCACCCGATCGCCAACTAGCTTGGCCGATCTCCACTGTTGATCAATCCCACATGATCCAATGGCTATTGTGCAATCTTGCGATAATTATTGCACGGCTGATATTCGCCCGAGAGCATGTGAGAAAAGTGGTTTTCTTGTGCTACATGTCACTCACTTAGGCTAATCATGCAAAATTTAGGAATTCCATTTACAACTTTGAGGGCACGTGAGAAACTGCTTACCATCTATGAAGACCGCTCCATCATTCCACACGTTTTCTTTCCTTTTGTATTCACGTGACTTAAGCCTGTTCATCCATATCTTGACTTAACCATCTCTTACAATAAGATCTCCACCATTCATATTCTGATTAATCCTGATCATCCATCTATTGCCTTAATCTCCCGCGATAAGGTCTCGCCATTCATCTTCTGTTAATCTTGTTCGTCCCTCTATTCACTTGATCCTCTGCAATAAGATCTCTGCCATTCATCTCCCGTTAGCCTTGTTCATCCATCTATTCATGTAATCTCTTGCAATAATATCTCTGCCACTCATCTTTCGTTCTCACTGTTCACTGATTGATCCAATGGTTCCTATGTACTGCTGCTTCATTACGTCCTCCTTCACTGATTTTGTCCTTCGATTGCTCTTCTGCTTGACTCCTTCCTAAACGTTGTTTTGCGCATTATTTGAATGCTGTGATCCGATCATCACAATACTCCCCTGAGCACCTTCTAGCTGTCCTCAACCTCCTTCCATCCACCTGTCACATCTACAAGAACAATTACATTGCATGCTTGATTTTACCAAAAAAATGAAAACAGATTTAGTTTAGTTTCCTTGCTTACACCTTAGTATGGTTTGATGCTCTTTAGTTCTGCAACTTAGATAGTAGCATTAGGTTAGTGTTGATTTAGCAATTCTGCTTAGCATAGCTGTTTAAATGGTGAATTACGATATGGTGTGATTTAGCATTACCTGTTGTTTTCTTCATTACTGTAGTAGAATAGCTCTCTTAGAGTATATTTTCTCTTCTTCCATCAAATAATCAAGTTTCTTATGACTCTATAGAAGTCTGGCATGGAACCCCTGGGGTCTCTTGCCAGATGAACAAGTGACAACAGGTAGGACCTTCACTTCTACTTGCGCATATAGCACTGTCACCTCCAAGTTTGTACGAATCCTGAGTTGATAAGTAAAGCTGGTAGCCCAAGAGTTGTAGCATCCTTGCTGCAATATTGGCACTCATCAGATGTGATGAATTGTTTTAATTTGTTTTTTAATCAAATAACCCATAATGTTCAATACTCAAGCTTAAGTATAGTTTGGGTTTCAGAGACTATTTAATTCGGTTTTTTGGGATAATTAAGGTTTAATACTTGGGTTCTAATTAAAAATCCTAAGTATTAAACTTTGATTATAAGATTTTATTAACAATTTTTTTGTTTTAAAATTTATTAAGGGTCCCCATTTTAATAAAATAAATTTCAAATGAAATTTATAAAATAGAAAAATGGGGGTTGTTGAATAGCACAACAGATAGATAAAGAAAAAACTAGCAAGTGAAATGAAACCATGGGAAAACCAATGAACAAATGACACATGGATTCCCTTCTCGTCATTGATAGCTTGGATTTTGATGAATTTTAAGATATTAAAAAAAAACCTCGGGAGTAGAAGAAATTGTTTTACATACAACTCCATGAATTCAAAAAATGGTTGTACATATGACTCCATGAATTCAAAGTTCCATAATTCAATTATCTATAATGGAAAAAGATTACACATATTTCTGATTTCATACAACTCTATGAAGTCAAAGTGCCATAACTTAATTCTCTTTAATGGAAAAATATTACACATTTGTATGACCAATTGTATCATTTTATTTTATTTACATGCAACATTTAATTTTGATGGATGGAATGTATTAGCTTAGATGATTGAAAGTGAAATTGCATGGTTATATTGAACTGAGTGAAGTTATGAAATTTTAAATAAATGATTTTAAGTGTAAATGATATAAATAAGTTTAGATAGATTTTTAGTTCAATGTTAAATGTTAAGGCTGAGTTATTGAATGTCTATGTATGTATATGTTGTAAATATATTTTCTCTCTACCACGTAGTATACTTTCTATGTTGTGCTCAATGTTACATAAATATTGATATGACAATATAATAACAAAGGTTTGACATGGTTATGAAGAGCATGAGAGGGGTTATGAATTCATAAGAGTGGAAGGGGAAATGGGGTCAAGGGGATGATAATTTTTTATTTGGAAGTTTCATCTTAGGAACTCACATATTTTCATCATGTGTCATAAATGAAGCTCATTTACTACTTTTTATTCAAGAAGTTAATAATCATTCATAAGCTTGGTATCATCATCATGGAAAATTGCAAGAGTCCTTCATTGTTATTCGCAGTCTCAAGATTATCATGTCAAGGGGGAATACCCATGTTCTACTCATTGCATTGATATTCCAAGTCTAAGCATGTCCATAAATCAAAATTGTGAAGGGATATTTATAGGCCGTAAGTAAGAGATACATTAAACAATGGGTGATTATCGCTCATTGGTTTCTTGAAATCCCTAGATTTTGTTACTTTTTGGTTATGAGTGTATAAGGGAATTGCTTTTATAATAGGTGTGACATATATAAAAGATTCCCTTACAACCCTATCATAGATTTCATACATAATAATGCTTGAAATTTACTATTTTTGGTCAATGTAAAATATTCCCTTACACCCCTATGATAGATTCCAAACAATAATAATGCTCGACATCTTCTATTTTTGGTCAATGCAAGGTTATGATAGATTTTATGAGAGTCATGAAATATTAACCATACAAGTTATGACTCATTTATGATGTGAATTATACATGATAAGTAGGGTACATCGCTTGAGGAGAGATCCATTGTTAAATGTGAAGATTGATTCATTCATGAAAGATATTATTAGTCATTAGTTTTGTAACTTATCTTTCCTCTTTAGTTAAGTTTAACTTAGTAACAAAAGCAAGGGCACACTAGTTAGGATCATATATAGTGAGCTTAAGTAGAGTGATTTTTCCAAGATAGTTCTTAAAACTTGTGAGAATCCATTGTAGTTGCTTTTGGAAACAATTGTAGTTTTCTTATGTGTTAATGAGAAGATAGTGATTGTTGTTACATAATTTTTTATCGATGTTTGTTACATCCATTCTACTATTTATTTCAACCGAATTGTATCATTTTGAGGGATAATCTCATCTCTTTTGATACACTGTGTTAACACTTCTAAGTTTTCCATTTAGCACTTTTATCTATGCATATGTTAAGCTTTGATTGGTGTTTCCATATACTTATTTTACCTCATAACAATTCTTTGATTGTAAGTTTGTGTATCACATGGATGTAAAATTTACGACATTCTTATTAGATCTGTGCATATAACATCATCCAAATCCATGTAGAATATAGAATTCTACATGTGAGAGGGAGTTATCAAAGGATCTCAATGGGTGTGATGCCCAAAAGGCTCTAGATATTGAAGTGATCCATGCCTATGAGAGGAATTGGGATATGTTTTTAGGTCCCTATAATACTAGTGTAGCCCCCATATTGTTATTTTTGTGCCCCATAGAAGCCCACTATTGTTATTGTTGTGCCCTTACATTATTATTGTTATGTAGGCCATAATTATATTTTGACCCCTTAGACTCCTATATATACCAAGGATGTCTTTTCATTTGACTCATCCAAGAATTGTTCATTTATGTAAGGTAAAATGAGGTTTCCTTTTCGAAGAGGCTTATTTTTAGGTTTTTGATCTATATTTTCTTCTATTTTGTGGTCTGGCTACATATAATTTTGTATCAGAGCTCTAGATCGTAAGGTTTTTCTACTTCAAACAGGTCATCTTGGAATTTGCGCTATAATTTTTTTTCGCGAAACTTCAAAAGCTAAAATTCTGACAACATAGATTTGAAATATTGATGAACATTGTTGAGAATGTTTAGACCTTGGTTCACTATATTTTAGGAGATATGTTCCATCAAATTTAGGGTTTTTACATGCTACATAATTCGGTCTCAAATAGGCGTTCTGAGGAAATTCCTCATAAATTTCCATTTGACCATCGGATTTCAATTTTGTAAAAGTTGACAGAAATTAAAATGGACTGTAGTTTTTTTTATATCATTTTCAGGGCCAAAGGTTAAAATAGTGACACATTACATATCATACAAGTTCACTCTACTGAACCAGTCCATAAGCAGGTCTTCATGGGAGATTCAACATAACTTAATCTTGAAGAATCCAATCTTGGTCTAACTGGTGGGGTTGGAAATAAGAAATAGAGGGCTACCTTAGGATGCAATTTCATATCTTGGGAAGACAAATTTAAAGAGATGCAATAGTTTCAAGACCAAGCTCCTAAGATTAAGAAAAATGTGTGTATTTTTTAAAATTTTCATAACTTTTGTTTGAAAAAATAGTCTTAAGTGATTCAAAGGGAATATTGAAGCATAGATATCATTATTTGGTTCTAAAATTCCTTGAAAAAAAAAATGGATACACTCATTATGAAAACAAAAATCTCTAGTATGACACATGAAGAAGAGGAATAAATGCAACCTGATATATTAAAATTACAAGACCAAGCACAACAAATTTGATTCTCGCAAAGAGTAACCAAAAATGAATTGGAAGCAATGATGAATGATAAGATATATGGTTTAAAAGGGCATATGTATGGTTTAGAAGCAAAAATAAAAATGGATTTTGGAGTTTTTAATGATGGTTTAAAAGAAGACATGGAAGGGTGGAAGGAAGGTTTGAGAAAGTTACTGCAAGAAAGGCTTCCTAGTGGTGACAAGGTATTCCATGAAAATAAGGATGAGGAATAAAGGAAAATGAATTATGATTTTATAGACTCCAATATAGGTTTAAGGATAACCACATTCCAAAGATCAATATGATGAAGCTTGATGGCAAGGATCCGGTAACATGGATACTGCAAATGGAGTAGTTCTTTGATCTACATGATGTGCAACACAAAAAAAAGGTACACATTGCATATTTTTATTTAGAATCCAATAAATTTATATGGTATCAATATATTTTCTCTTGTAAATCACTAGTCACTTGGACAATTTTTACAAAGGAATTGATAGCACAATATGAGGATACAAGGAGAAATACCTTCTTTAGCCACATGATAAAACTCAAACAAAAGGGTTCAGTTGGGGATCACATTGAGGACATCCAAAGATTGAATATGAAGGTAACTAATATTCCAAAGGAGAATCTAATTGATTTATTCACAGAGACTTTAAAGGATAACATCCAACACAAGGTTCACCTTTGGGAACCTAAGTCTTCAGAAAATGCATTCAGCGTGGCAAGAAAAGTTGAAAGAAAAATTATGGAAACAAGGAGGTCTACCATTCACAACTATAAATATGGAAGTTTTCTTGTTCATAACTTCCACAACCTACAAGGTTGAAACCAAAAACACTAAAGGAAAAAAGAGAAAAAGGGCTATGTTACAGTTGTGATAGAAAATACACTAAAGGTCATAATTGTGCTGAGAAGAAACTATTTTACATAGATTGTGAAGAGGAGGAAGAAAAGGAACAAGAAAAATCAAAAGAAGAAGATATACACCAGGAACCAAGCCCAGGGGATAAAAAAGAAGAAACAAATCTAACCATATCTTGTAACGCATTGGTGGGAATTATCACTCCTCAAACTCTCAAGATAAAAGGATATATCAAGAAGAAAATGGTAATAGTGTTGATTGATTCAAGTAATACTCATAATTTTATTTAGTGTAATATAGCCAAGGATTTGAATTGATTCTTATACCCAACACTAGAGTTTCAAGTGATTTTTGAAAATGGAGGAACTATAAATTTCTTAGGGAAGTGCCATAATATCAATCTAACCATGGGGGAATATGTATTGAGCAGTCCAATGCTTTCGATTCTAATGGGTGGTGCAGATGTTGTATTAGGAGTCCAATGGTTACAATCTTTGGGGACAACAGATTTTATTTTTTGATAACTTTTCTTGATTTTTTTCTCAGAAGGAAATGAAATTGAATTAAGGGGTGACACAAGGAAATCTAGGAAGATAATTAGCCCTAAAGGCATGAGAAATATTTTGAAGAAGGAAAAATGGGGGGTAATTATGCAATTATGTTCACTAGATGTTCAAATGTCTAAGTTATCCATTTCTCTAGATCTCCAAGGAATCCTTGACTATCATTCCAAGGTATTTGAGACACCCAAAGGTCTCTCACCTATTCACAATCATGATCACACTATTCACTTGATTCCAGGAATTGTTCGTCCAAACATTAGACCTTACAAATATCCTTATGACCAGAAGAGTGAAATTGAACACATGGTTGCATAAATGCTAGAGGCAGGTATAATTCAACCTAGCCAAGGATGGATCATGATGTATGTGTCCAGATTATAGAATCTCAATAGGCTTATTATTAAAGACAAGTTTACCATTCTTGTCATTGATGAATTGTTGGATGAACCACATGGAGAAATTTACATCACAAAGTTGGATCTTCGTTTAGGATATCATCAAATTAGAATGAAGAAAAAAGACATTCTGTAAACAACATTTAGAATTCATGAAGGTCATTATGAATTTTTGGTCATGCCTTTTGGCCTTACTAATGCACCTTCCACATTTCAAGGTTTGATGAATTCCACTTTCAAACCCTTAGAAACTTTGTTTTAGTATTTATTGATGATATACTAATCTATATTAAGTCTTGGAAAAGATCATGTTCAACATGTTGACAAGGTTCTCAAACTATTGGAGGAGAAACAATTGTATCCAAAATCTACCAAATGTTTCTTTAGAGTACAAGAAGTGGAATATTTGGGTCATATTGTATCACATGAGGGTGTTAATGAAAACCCTAACAAAATTAAAGCAATTAAGGAATCTAAAATCCTCACAACCTTAAGGAATCTTTGAGGATTTCTCATGTTGACATGGTATTACCATGAATTAGTTAATAATTATGGTAAAATAACAACAACTCTAACAACATTACTGAAGAAAGATGTAATTTTTTGGACTCTAAAAGCAATTAAGGCCTATGAACATCTCAAAGAGGTAATGTACCAAGCTACGATATTAGCTACAATGGACTTAACAAAAAAAATTATTGTGGAATGTGATGCCTCAAAAAATGGCATTTGTGTTGTTTTAATGTAACAAGGAATACTCATTGTTTTTTAAAGTCATCCAATTAAGGGAAAGTATTTACAGAAACCTATTTATGAGAAGGAAATGTTTGAAATACTACATGCACTGAAGAATGGTGCCCTTACATAATGGGAAGACACTTCAAGGTAAAAAAATATCACGATAGTCTTAAAATACTTCTTGGAACAAAGAATTTCTTCCAAAGAGCAGCGAAAATGGGTCACAAAGATGTTGGGTTATGACTTTGCAGATCATCTACAAAAAGGGAAGCAAAATGTTGTTGCAGATGCACTCTCAAGAAGGGATGAGGATGTGAAAGCATTTATTTATATCATTTTTATTATACAACCTAATTGGATAAATAAATCAAGGGATGAATGGAATAATGATGAAGACATATGGATACTCATTCAAAAGTTGCAATAAGATCCCAATGCATTTGATTCATTTATTTGGAAAAATGATTCACTGTGCTACAAAGATCGCTTATATCTATGTAAGATATCTCAAATTAAAGAAATGTTCTTCTGGAATTGCACACCTCTCATAGAGGAAGGAACTCAAAATTTTTAAAAACTTACAACAGTGTCAAGAAGGAATTTTTTTGGGATGGACTTTATATTTGATATTTAGAATTTTGTGGTAGAATGTCTCATTTTCCAACAAAATAAAGTTCAGTTAATTAAGACCCTGGGTATTTTAAAACCAATAACCATTCCAAGTCTTTGTTGGAAAGAGGTCTTAATGGATTTTATCACAGATTTACCTAAGTTTGAAGGAAAGAGTGTCATCATGGTGGTAGTTGACAGACTTACCAAGTATGCACACTTTTGTGCACTATCACATCCTTTCAAATCCAGTATAGTCGGCACTTCATTTATCAAAATATTTCAAAAGCTACATGGAAACCCAAAGATTATTGTAAGTGATAGAGATCCCATTTTCATTGGAAATTTTGGACAAAATTATTTTCTTGTCTTGGTACTCAATTAGTGCATACCTCATCTTATCATCCTCAATTTGATGGGAAAATGGATATAGTGAACAAATGTTTGGAAGGATATATTTGTTGCTTTGTATATGATAAACAAACACAGCGGATCAAGTGGTTACCCCTAGTAGAATGGTGGTATAACACTTACTTCCACACTGCAACAAAAATGACTCCATTTATGGTGCTTTATGGATATCATCCACCATACATCACATCATATTTAAGAGAAAATTCTAAGTTTCAAGCAGTGTAAGATCAAATCAAGCATCAAAACAAGTTCTCCAACTCTTAAAGGAAAACTTGACTCTAGTGCAAAATTGAATGAAACAACAAGCATATCATTATCGCAGTGAAAGAAGTTTTGATGTGGATGATTGGGTATTTTTACGACTACAACCATATAAACAAATGTCTCTCAATCAGTATATGAAGGATAATAAATTATTACCCAAGTACTATGGCCCTTACAAGTTGTTTAAAAAGATTGGTACTATGGCATACAAATTGGAATTGTCTACAACTTTGTGAGTACACTGAGTTTTCCATGTTTCATGCTTAGATAAGGTTATAGGTGACAAGATTCCAGTTCAAACTAAATTGCCAGAAGTTAGAACTTGATGAGGAAGGAAAAATCATATTGGAGCCCGAAGCAATAAAAAAAAGAAGAATCCCACAACTACAAAAAAAATGATTTAAAAGTATCTCATTAAGTGGAAGAACTTACCTGTTGAAGACTCCACATGCGAGGATGAGTATTTTATTCAGAAGCATCCAAAAATACTCAAGTGTTGAGGACAACAATTTTTGAAGGAGAGGGGCATGTTAGGTTCTTATAATACTAGCGTAGCCCCCATATTATTATTATTATGCCCTATAGAAGTGCACTATTGTTATTGTTGTACCCTTACATTATTATTGTTATGTAGGCCCTACTTATATTTGACCCCATAGACTCCTTGTAACACCCTCCTCCCACATCTACCCAAGTAGCCAGCCAACCGGGGTAAACATGCAACGAGAGGATACTATGATTAGATTCAACCTCCTATGTTACCTTAAGGAAATGGAATCGAGGGAAACACAACATACATACTTTCCACATTAGCTACAAAACCCCTAAGAACCATGCCAACACTTCAGGAAGCTTGCCCCTGGGTCCCACTGAAACTTATCACTTTCCCTCTAGATGCTCTCATGCTATGGGCATGCAAACGTTCATGTACCTATGGATTCTCTTACCACCCTGAATGCCAACATCTAGGGACCAATTTGTCCAATTCTATGCCAACGTCCTTGGGATTTGAGCCACTGTTTTCTTGCCTAGATCCCAAGTCACTGCCTAGAATGGAATGATATCTTAAGAGTAGTAAAATAAGAGGGAAACAATGAAGTAGAAGGAATTAGTTAAAAAAATCCCTTAACCAAACCCCTACTAGCCATGGCAGGAATTTCGTCAAACATATCGTAGACATGTAATCTACAGGTGTAAACAATAGAATTAAGCATAGGGATCTCGTACTTATCTGAGAATCGCTAAGAACCATTGTTACCTCATGTCATTTTCTTCATTATCATCTATTAGGTCATAGATACATTCTCCATTGATTTACAAGTAAAAACATGATGAGAGCCATACATAACTGTTGTCATAAAACATATACATAATAAACATAGTAACAACAAAAATACCATAAATACATTATCCATAGAATCCATATATAAATTAGTACATTTACACATGAAAAACCAAGCGAATGACTTTCTCATTAATGAATATAGAAACCAACCGGGGATGGGACTACCACGTTCCACTCAACCATAGATTGGTTGAACCAAATATCTCCTCAATCAATCACCCTTGTTCCATATTCCAAGCATGAATGTGGGACTCATAACCAATAGAAAAGAACCAAACAAGAAAGGATACTACTATAGTTCTCTACCTACACCATCAGGAATTTGAGTTCCTCCTAGTCTCTTAAGCTTTACCTTAATCCACAGTCTGATCTAGGGATCACTAGGCCCTACACCAAGACACACTCTCCAGGATTTACCATAGATCTTATCTGGGGACTACTAGACCCAATGGAGAGAAATTGACCTCTTGTATTTACCATATATCCCTCCATTCACTGGCAAGGATGGCCCACCGAGGCACACAATCCTGGCTTCACCACAACCCACAGTCTGACTCAGGGGTTTCTAGGCCAACGGTTTTACCATTATCCATAGTTTGGTTCAGGGACCACTAGGCCATGTGTTTATCATTTTGGAGATCCACCCCACTCAGCTTCGAATCCATTCGGTAATCCAACTCAACCAAAGTATGAGAACCCATCTCATCAAGGTTATTAGGAAATGGCAAGGTTAGGCTGAAAAATATTGTCATAACTGGAAAAACCCATGCCATGATAAAAAAAAACACATGCAACACCATGCATGCCAAATCTAGCAAGGAAAATACACATGCAAAGAATCTTGTTGTAGCTACTTGATCCTGCCTTTCCCTACTCGATCTTTGTTTCCTATTATCTCCTTTGCCTTTCTTGATCGAATGCCAAAGTGCTTCAAGAAAACTCTAGGTCTCCAAGAGTGAGAGAGAGAAAGAGATAATAGTGAGAGATCTCCAAAACTAAACTAACCAAGCTTTCCAACTGATCCTCAGAACCGTTTTATCAATTAGGCCTCTATTTTCTTCATTTTCCATTATTTTCCTTAAATTTCCTCCTCACATGAAACTTGTGACATTTCACCTTCCTTTTCTCCTAATTTCCATTATTTTCATAAATAAAATGCCAATTAATGTCTCTTTTCTTTTCCAAATCCTTTGCCATTGCGTTTTCCAATTTCCTTTAGACATAATAACCGAAGTGAACACCCACTAGGATGTCTTTCCCACCATTCAATCTAGAATATATGTCCCATCAACCATGGTCTTGTATATTTTTACATGAGTTTTTAACTAGGGTTGTTACAGAACCATCCCCCTTGGTGTTGGGTGTGGACCCTGATTATCTTCTGTATTCAAAGGTTTCAGCCGGATGTATACCCTAGGAAGACTGTACACCCCTCCACACAGGGGGGTGCGGGGGGGCTAATCCCTCCTAGCTAGGGGGTTCGGGGGTAGCACCCCCGAAGCTAAAAATAGATGTAAAATTTCCTTGTAAAAGTCTAGTAATTTCTAGTCAATCTGGGTCGTTCATTAGGGGGATGATCTGACAGTAGAGGTTATGTTTAATTTAGGGTTTTTTTCCCTAGAAAGCAACCCCTCACTATATATGAGGGAATTGTATTTCGTCTATGGATATCTGTATTCTGAGTGAGGAAGAGAGAGGAGATTGAGAGCAAACAGGGTATTACAGCGGATCTGCTGTAGGTTGTATCTCTTCAGTTTGCTAGATAATATAAAAGGAAGGACTGGTTGTTTCTCTGTGGACATAGCCCAAACTGGGTGAACCACGTATATTTGTGTCTCTCTTGTTTTATGCAATTTTTTTGTTTATATTTTTGCAATATTTTATGTGTCCCATTGCTCTGTGATATATAATTTTCTAACAACTGGTATCAGAGTTGAAGGTCTATATGGCTGATAAACTCGTAGGAGAGAAGGGTTCCTGGTTCGAGTGGGAGTAATGGCAGAAGATGGTAGGTTTAGGGTCGAAAAATTCAACATCCCAAACTACCAGCTGTGGAAGATGCAGATGGAAGATTATTTGTATCAGAGAGATCTGTACCTACCATTGAGCGGAAAGACAAAGAAGCCGACGAGTATGATAGACACAGAATGGGATATTATGGACAGAAAGGCACTTGGAACAATACGGCTGTGCCTATTGGCATCATTAGCGTTTAATATTTCAAAGGAAATGACAACGCAGGGTTTAATGTCGGCATTGGCCAAACTATATGAAAAACCCTCGGCCTCAAATAAGGTATTTCTTATGAAGCGTTTATTTAATATGAAGATGTTAGAAGGTGGATCTATTACAAACCATTTAAATGATTTTAATACAGTTACAAGTTAGTTAAGTTCTGTAGGGGTAAATTTTGATGATGAAGTTAGGGCTCTGTTATTTCTGTGCTCATTGCCAGAAAGTTGGAATGGTTTAGTTATGGCCGTTAGTAATTCTATCTCTGGATCTAGTACTTTAAAGTCTGATGATGTTGTTGGTGCAATCCTTAGCGAGGAAATGCGATGGAAAAGCTTCGGTGAGACATCAGATAATGCTTTGACTACAGAGACTAGGGGAAGAAAAATGGACAGTGGAAAGAGTCCAGGATATCGCAGTAAGTCAAGAAAAGGCAGATCCAAGTCCAGATCGGGGATAGTGTGTTGGAAATGCGGGAAGAAAGGACACTTGAAGAAAGACTGCAAGTCTCGGAAGGGAAAAGAAGGAGATGTGCAACAAGAAACTAATCATGAAGCGAATGTAACAGGTGATGTGTTGCAAGATGCTTTGGTTCTTTCATTAGAAAATATTATTGATGCCTGGGTGATAGATTCAGGGGTCTCATTCCATGCCACACCTGATAAGAAACATTTTCATGATTATGTTCAAGGAAATTTTGGACAAGTTCGATTGGGTGATGATAAGCCCTATAAAATTGTTGGAATGGGCATAGTTTTCATAAAACAACAAAATGGAAATCAATGGCTATTGAAGAAGGTAAGGCATGTTCCATATCTGAAGAAAAATATGATTTCAACGGGGTAGTTGGGACGTGAAGGTTGCGTAACTACTTTCACATATAAAAACTGGAAGGTCACTAAAGGATCCCTGATAATAGCGAAAGGAGAAAAGGTTGGTACATTGTATTTATGCAATGGTATTTCTAATTCTGTTAATGCTTTAACCTCTACAGGAGAAGATACGACATTGTGGCATCATAGTCTCGAGCACATGAGTGAGAAGGGGATGTAGATTCTTCACTCAAGAAATTTGTTTCCAGGTTTAAAGCATGTTGATTTAAAATTCTGTGAGAATTGTGTTTATGGAAAACAGAAGATAGTCAGATTCCTTAGAGTTGGGAAAGAAAAGAAGAGCGAAGAATTAGAGCTTGTGCATACACATGTATGGGGACCTGCTCAGGTATCATCTCTTGGTGGCACTCATTATTATGTTACTTTTATTGATGATGTAACCAAAAAAACGTGAATTTGTTGTATTCGAAATAAATCTGATGTATTTGATACTTTCAAGAAATGGAAAGCTTTGGTTGAAAATGAGACAGGGAAAAGGTTGAAGTGTCTCAGATTAGATAATGGAGGTGAATATTGCAGCAAAGAGTTTGATAGGTATTGTTCAGAGAATGGAATTCGCAGAGAGAAGACAATTCCAAGAACACCACAAGAAAATGGTGTGTCAGAAAGGATGAATAGGACAATCATGGAGTGTGCAAGGTGCATGAGATTGCATGCAGGATTGCCTTTACAATTTTGGGTAGATGCTGTAGATACTGTTGTTCATCTAATAAACAGATGGCCTTCAAGTTCCTTGGATGGTGGTATTCCAGAGGAGGCATGGACAGGTAAAAAGGTAAACTACACCTTTTTGAAGACTTTTGGTTGTGAAGCCTTTGTCCACATTAACAAAGAAAATAGAACAAAGCTTGAGGCAAAATCAAAGAAATGTACCTTTATTGGATATGGTGTTAATGATTTTGGTTATCGCTTATTTGATTATGAAAATCACAAAATCATTAGGAGTAGAGATGTAATATTCAATGTAAAGGTCTTGTATAAGAATCAGTTGCAGGAAAAGAAACAAGAAAAAGAAAACATAGAATACACAGTGCTTGATGATATCACAGGAAAAGTGACGGTGCCTGAAAATCATAATCATCAACAGCCAGAACAACAACCACAACAGCAAAAAGCACTTCAAACACCTGAAAGTGGTGTTTGAAGATCTACCAGGATAAGTAGACCCCCTGAACGATACTCTCCTTCATTATATTATGTATTGTTGACTAATTCTGGTGAACCAGAATGTTATGAAGAAGCAGTGTATGTAGAAACCAGGAAGAAGTGGGAGCAAGCCATGCAAAAAGAGATGGACTCCTTAGCACATAACCAGACTTGGGACTTAGTTAGGTTGCCTGCAGGTAAAACAACATTGCAGAATAAATGGGTTTATAGGTTGAAGGAAGAAGATGGAGGAAAAAAGAGGTACAAAGCTACACTTGTGGTGAAGGGGTTTGCACAGAAGAAAGGTATTGATTTTGATGAAATATTTTCTCCTGTTGTTAAAATGACTTCAATCAGAACTATTTTAAGTCTAGTAGCAGTTGAAGATTTTCATCTTGAGCAGTTAGATGTAAAGATAACCTTTCTCCATGGGGATTTGTAGGAAGAGATATATATGCAGCAGCCACAAGGATATGAGGTAAAAGGGAAGGAGAAACTAGTGTGCAGGTTGAAGAAGAGCTTGTATGGCTTAAAACAGTTTCCAAGGCAGTGGTATCTAAAATTTGATAGGTTTATGTCTGAACAAGATTATACTAGATGTCACTATGATCATTGTGTTTATCTCAAAAGGAAAAATGATGGCAGCTATATTATATTGTTATTGTATGTAGATGACATGCTTGTTGTAGGTTCTAACATGTAGGAAATAAATGTGCTCAAAAGAAAATTGGCAAACTCATTTGCAATGAAGGATTTGGGTGCTGCAAAACAAATCCTTGGTATGAGAATAACTAGGGACAGGGAGAATCACAAATTAACATTGTCTCAAAGTGAGTACATAGAAAAGGTGTTGAAAAGGTTTAATATGCAGAATGCAAAACCAGTTAGTATACCTTTGGCTAGTCATTTCAAATTAAGTAAGGAGGTGTGTCCCAAGACTCAGGAAGAAATGGCTCATATGTCTAAAGTCCCATATGCATTAGCAGTTGAAGCTTAATGTATGCAATGGTCTACACAAGGCTTGATATTGCACATGCAGTGGGAGTTGTAAGCAGGTACATGAACAATCTAGGAAAAGAACATTGGATGGTAGTGAAGTGGATTCTCAGGTATTTGAGAGGTACCACAAATCAAGAATTATGCTTTGGTGGTTCAAACATTGCTCTACAGGGATATGTTGATGTAGATATGCCAGGTGATAGAGATAACAGGAGGATCACAACAGGGTATGTGTTTACTGTAGGTGGAACAACTATCAGTTGGGTTTCAAAAATCCATAGTGTTGTTGCACTTTCAACAACAAAAGCAGAGTATGTTGCTGCTACAGAGGCTAGTAAAGAAATGATTTGGTTACAAAGGTTTCTGGATGAATTGGGTAAGAAGCAGGAGTTGGGCAGGTTATACAGTGACAACCAGAGTGTCATACATCTTGCAAAGAACTCAACATTTCATTCTAGGACTAAACACATACAACTCAAGTACCATTTCATATGATTAATGTTGGAAGATGGAGAGTTGAAGCTGGAAAAGATACAAACTAGCTAGAATCCTGCAGATATGCTAACAAAAGTTGTAACCAGGGAGAAACTAAGAATCTGCTCAGTTTCAATTAGTCTTCAAGTATGATGAAGAAGGTGAGAAACAACCAGGTCCAAGTGGAGTCATTGTCTAGCAACTGAAGCAGATGTGGAGTTGTTATAATCAGTCTCCAAGTGGGAGATTGTTGGGTGTGGAGCTTGATTATCTTCTGTATTCAAAGGTTTCAGTTGGATGTATACCCCAGGAAGACTGTACACCTCGCTGGCCCCCCGACAAGGGTTCGGGGGCAACGCTCCTGAAGCTAAAAATAGATGTAAATTTGCCTTGTAAAAGTCTAGTAATTTCTAGTCAATCTGGGCCGTTCATTAGGCAGATGATCTGACAGTAGAAATTATGTTTAATTTAGAGTTTTTTTTGCCCTAGAAGGCAACCCCTCACTAAATATGAGGGAATTGTATTACGTCTATGGATATCTGTATTCTGAGTGAGGAAGAGAGAGGAGATTGAGAGCAAAGAGGGTGTTATAGCGGATCTGCTATAGGTTGTATCTCTTCAGTTTGCTGGATAATATAAAAGGAAGGACTGGTTGTTTCTCTGTGGACGTAGCCCAAACTAGGTGAACCACGTATATCTGTGTCTCTCTTGTTTTATGCGCTTTCTGTGTTTATATTTCTGCAATATTTTATGTGTTCCATTGGTCTGTAATATATAATTTTCTAACACTTGGGGTAACAATGTCCTCAATGTTCAGTGGCACCTATAACCAACAAGACTATTGAAAACAAAAAATACTGCCCGTGGAGCTTTATAGCACATCTTGTTGTAGTATTTACAATGACCATCTACTAAAACATGACAATCATACTATTTACTGGAGGTTTATAACACAACTCATAATGGTATTTACAATCCACATATACTTATACACATTTGCTTCAACCAGCAAATAACCACACTATCTATGGAGCTTTATAAATCCAACTTGATACAATATTTACAATGATATACAAATATGCACATTTTTTCATCTAGAAAATAGAAGTATACGATGCTTGCATCCACAACGAGGGAATCCAGAGGCTCATACCTCTACCCTAAAATTAATAGTAAGATTCGCTTCCTTCCTAGGAAGTCCAAAATCCACTGTCAAAGTCAAATCTGCATCCAATGTCCAGCGCTACAATCCTGCACCACTTGTCCTCTCAGTGAATAGTTACCGTCTCATTGTTCTAGGGTGCCTTCCAAATGTGCACATGATTCCATCTAGAAATGTTGATGACCAAAACAAATCCATCCCCAACCTTCCCTTCTCTGCTACACAGTCCCTCGAGAAATTTGGTCACCCCCTTCCGTACAACCACTCACCTTCCAAGTTCCCCGACATCCCCTATCCTAGGCGATCCATTCCTTGGCAAGGCTTCCTCACTTCAAAAGTTAAAAAACCAAGGCATGTACCTTCCTCAAAACCATCATACTGGTCACAGAATTCTCATGATAATCAATGGACGCTATTGGGTACCAGTGTCCCATAATGGGCCTGCTCCTCAAGTGCTTTACCAACATACTACTGCAGGTTCCAATTTCTTTCACTTCTAATGCTAATTCTTGTAGTCACTTTCAACCACCCAATTGGGCATGTTCATGCTTTCTGTTGAAGCCTAGAAAGTCGTTGCGACAACATGGGGGAAAACTCCTGGTCTAGACCTTGGTTAGCAGCTCCTTTTCCGTTGGTGTAGTGGCTCCGACTAGGGATAATGGGATCAGTTTCCTAGTAAATATTTTGATAGTGTTGGAGGGGTGATATATGATGTAATGGGAGAATAGCTAAGCTAAGTGTAATCTGATCTAACTAATAAGCACATGAATATATCCTAGTTTAACGCTATTTAGCTATAAATATACCTGGGAATTAGATACAATATGCGATTGACAATGATGTCCTACAACAATTGGTAATATATATCATTCAAATGCAATAATAAGTGAAATCATTTAACAGTAATCGTTTTGGATAAATAGTTAAACAAAACGATTGTGAAATATATATCGCATATAAAATCATTCATGTATTCAGAATAAAGTTAAAGCCAAAATCATACAAAAGTGAAACAATGCTAAACTGTAATTTAGACTTTCACACATAAAACAATTTAAAAAAGAAGTATTGCTTGATACATAAATAAAACAAGATCATAAGATAAAAATACCATATATGACAAGTCCTGCTCATGCATTCCAACAATATTAATCCAATCTCAATCAATCCAACACATTCTAAGTGTACAAAAGTGCATTTTAGTAGAGTATGCTAGATATTTGAAAGAAAATAGATCATGTTCCATTCATTCCATCACAATCTCCTCAAAAGTACAGAAGTGCAATGTTCTAAAGAATGTTTTTGATAAAAATTTTGAACCCCTCTCTAAATGCATGAGAGGGGTTTAAATACTAAAATATAGGTCCTAAAATATATTATTACAAAAAATAGTTGAGGAGGTTTAAATGACCTTCCTCAGATTATGCAAAAATAAAACTAAAATAAAAATAAAGTAAATGGCTAATTCCTTTGCACTTGTTCCTTGAGATCGCAAATATTTGTCATAGGCTTGAGCTGAGTTAGTTTATTGATTGTAGATTTTAACTGCGTAGCAAATATAGCATCTATTAGCGCTGACACCATATTTTGTGTTGAGATTTTTAAGCACCTCAAAGTCATCCATTGATTGTATGATTTCACTAAAAATTGCTAGTATGCTTCCCAATACAGTGTGCTTAGCTGTCTGATCACCTCCTCTTCCTGTGCTACCTGCATCCACTGTTGCTCTAATTGTTTGACATTTGGAAGAAATCCTGGTACACATTCTGTAACCAGGTTGGCACCATGTAGATTTTAGTTGATGGCTTCAATTATGTTTTTCGCTACTGTCATTGCTTTCACTATTTCCCTCTCTTCTTGCTTCAATCGAGAATCCCAATCTGTGAAAAGGATGTCTTTGTGAGATTCTTCAAGCTTCAACAGATCAACCTTCCTCCCATCCTTTGATTCTTGTTAAGTGATAAAGTTAGAAATCCTTTTATGGATTTCATCATACTCAAGTCTCATGTCAACAACTTGGTTTGTTAGCTTATCACTAGTTTCACAGAAAGGACTTATATGCGAAATCTTCTGGCAAAGTACTTCCTTCTGTTGCATCAGTTGGGAGTTAAGACTGAGTGCTTCCTTTATGAACTCATCAATTTACAGATTATCCTTAAACTTATCTGTTATAGCTTGTATTCCACATCTCTTTATGTTAGGTCGACCTAATGTTGAGCCCTCATTTGTTCAAATTCTTGCTAGCGCTGGGATATTTGTAATTCTGCTTGTTGATTGGATTTTTCCTAAGCTAATTGTTGTTCTAATAGCATAATTCTTTGTTCTTTTTCCTTAAGCAGCATTTGAAGCTCTGTCTCTTGTCAATAGTTGTTGTGGGATAGGCTCCCGCGTATTATGACAATTTTGTGAGATTTTCAGACGGGTCCATGGGCGAGTCCTTCCAAATGATGTTCATTGATTCATTTTCCAAAGTTGTAATAGTTACAACATCCAACTTTCTTTTCTTCCTCTCTCTCTTGAATACATCTTTGAGGGTGGGGCTATAAAATACATCTAGTGGAGGTATGTCTTCATCTCTCAAAAAGATTTCTGAAGTGGGCGTAACATGGATGATTTCAACATTCTAAGTGTCCTTAACTCCTTTGCTGTTTCCAGATTTGACTTGTGATGTGTTTTCTTATGAGTCTATATCTCAGATGTTTGCTGAGGGTTTGAATCTATGTGGAGCTTCTTGTTGAACTGTTCCCATTCCTATTGCAAGTCAATAATTGGGCTTTTTCCCGACTGAGTTGATGCAGAGACAATTTTTTCTTGTTTCTTTGCTGAAGTTTGCTCGGTTGTTTCCTCTGTAGTTCCAGCTATGTCCTTTTCGGACTCATTATTTGTATGTCCTCCCCCATTTTGAGATTGCTGCTCTGAGTGCTCTGACTCATGCGTAGATCTCTCTTGGGTTTCTTCTTCAGAGTGTTCTTTGGAGCTGTCATCCAAGATTATGCTAGGAGTTGGCTCCCTTATTGGTTCTATCTGCAATAGGTCCAATGGGACCTTCAATAATCTTTTCTCCCTATACACATGGAAAGCTCTAAGGTCATCTGGTGTTAAAAGTGTTGATGCCAAATGCAACACTTGTGAGTATGTTTCTACCTGTAGGAAGAGGTCATCAAAGGGGTCCCCTTCGTGGGTGAATGGTTTTACTTTCACCATAGTAGTAAAATTCTTAGCAGTGTTATCTGGGTCATACTACCTTCCCGGAAATGTAGCTAATTTCAGAGATTTAATAATCTTTGCTTCTTTGCATGCATGTCCAAAATCATGTAGCACAAATGCACCACATTGCAATAGAAATGTAGGCCAAATGGATTTCTTCTGCTCTTTGATTCCTCTACTTAATCCACCTTCCCCTACTATTTGGTAGGCTATTTCTCTAGCCAATAATTTGTCGGGGACATAATATAGGAGAACATGTGGTGAATCAATGCTCCCAAATAATCAGATATAGGTAAATGTCCCCTTCCCAAACCATCTGGCTACTGAAAAGATATCCACTTCGGGCTCTTTAGAAAACCTAGGGGTGGTTCTATTGTATATTTCTTTATGGATGGGTAGCATGACTCCATGAAATTTTTTGTAAAAATGTAAGTGGAACTGAGATTCCCACACAGTCTTATGGTACACATGGATAGGAAGCGGGTCTTGAGTGGTCCACTTCCATCCCATAATGGGAAATTTAGAACTAAAACAGATTGAATCCATTACAAAAGCACTCATGAAAAATGGGGGATAAACCCTTAAAGAGGGACTTCTTTTTCTCCTATATTCCATAATGGCCTTTGCTAAATTATCTAACAAAATTTGAGCCTAGTTCATTATAGTTACATTCACAGTTGCATCTATTGATGGGAGCCATTCTGGAGAAAACTTGTTGCTATTGGGTTTACCGAACAATCTACATAGCATTGCCTCTGTGGAAATAAAAGGGGGAGAAATGGATGTTGTAGAGTACATACTCATTTTATCCCATTTGAGCTTGCCTTCGTTTGTTGTCCAGGTTTGGTTGACTTCTATTGGGTCCTCATTCTCGTCAGAAAATTTCTCAAGGAATTGTTTATTGTAGAGCTTCTGTGGCTCTAGTAACTGGTACATGATTTGTAGGTTGTCTGCTAAGAAAGACCCCATGATCCAGGTGGCTCCAGAGAGACACACAACACAAAAGAGGGCTCAAAATCAAAGTGCTGAGAATGCCTTCGAAACAGGTTCATGTTAAGTATCTCATTGTCTTGGTCATGGTGGTGTGAACAATTCGTCAAACCAAGTTTGTATGCGAAAGATAGAGCTCTTCAAAGTTTGACATGAAAAGGGAAAAGTGGGGCCCACTGTGTGCCACATGGCATCCCAGTAAGCAGGTGGGACCCACATGGCAGCCCATCAGCCATTAACACTTGGCGTTATTTCATTGGTCTCCTAAAACATCATAAGAGACAAAAATCATTTTAAAATATGGAAAATGGTTATTCATTTTAATATATAGTTATTAATATAATTATATTAAAAAAATAAACCAAAATTATTATAAGGCCAACAGGCCACAACCTCCCACCGACAAGATCGCAAATCGAAAAAAATTACAACCATAAACAACATATATATATGTGTGTGTGTGTGTGTGTGTGTGTGTGTATATATATATATATATATATATATATATATATATATATATATATATATATATATATATATATATATATATATATATATCTATATATATATGTATATATCTATATATATATGTATATATATATATATATATATATATATAGTATGTATATATATATATATATATATATATATGTATATATATATGTATATGTATATGTATATGTATATATATATGTATATATATATATATATATATATACGGGGCAGGCGAGCCACCGGTGGTGGACCCAGCCCACACCCTATCACCCTGACCCAATACACATATGCGATAACAAATCATCGACATATATATCAGAAAAACCCCAATAAAAGTACTGATATTGTAAATATCTCCGATCGTCGATTTTAACGCACCGATGGCAGCACCACTGTAGCATCGATCGCCGATTGCGAATAATCCGCTGATACATAAGCACCGATCCTAATGGCCGATATTTTGTACGCCGATAAAGTGTCATTGTGGGGTTTAAGGGGCAGGCCACCCAATGTGGACCCGAACCCTGTTAATACATCATTTTCTGGTTATAATATAACTAAAATAAGAGGGGCAAGATTTGATCCCCCGACCTCTCCTCAACCAAATTCTGAATTTTCCATTAAGCCATAACTGCTCACCTTGGTGAATCCACCCAGGGCTTTTCTATTTAAAATCAGTGTTTTTATGAGTGCACAAATTTTGAGGAGGTAGAATGTGGGCACAGATTTCGAGGCAGTGAATTAATTAATTTTTTAATGCAGGAACCATGAATTTTGCAGGAGGGAAAACTTTTCACTTTCTCAGAAATTGACAAATTTTATATGGTTTTTACACCTCTCGTCACCACGAACACAGTGGAATTTTCCATTTCTTCATCAGAGGTCTGAATTTTTTGGTCATTTATAGAATGCACGTGGAACCATGATTGCAGCGAAAATAGGGAGTGGAACCATGAGCCACGAAATTTTCCCAAGGAGGTGAAATTTTGATATGTCAGAATATAGTCAAGTTTATACTTATTTTTCATGGTTTTCCATAGGGATCACAATGGTGAGATCAGATTCACCATCTAAGTTGCATATTTCTAGTCCATCCATGGAGTAAAATCTTTGAGGAATCTCGGGGGAATCTAAAAGATTCCTTGAGCCCAAAATTCTCAACTTCTAAGAATTGGGATTTTGGATAGTCGATTCAGCACTACTTGATGCCACAAATATGATGGTGCCTTTAGATTTATTATTCTCTCATTTCTTCTTCTCGTCACTTTTCTAAGTGCGAGTGCAGATGTCCACATTCTTGTGTGAGCAGTCATCTTCATACGATCGATGCCTTGAGATCGATGGTCCGAGCAGCTTCAGTAGTGTGACATCCACTTCTTCAGATGGCCTCTGGTTGTGAGGTATATGATGTGTTCATGTACTTCTTCTTTCTGCATTATATTGCACAGATCCTTGATTGATTTTGATACAGGATCTTGTTTATTACATGTTGTCATGATTCCTTGATTGATTTGATGCGGAATATTTTTTGTGATGTACTTGTTGTCATAAATAATTGTGTTATGCTTTGATATCCCTTGTTGTATGTTGCTGGGATACTCTTGTTGTCGTTATGCATGTTTGTTTTTCACATCCCTTTTATGCCATGTTGGTGAGATTCTCATCATGCATGTTTTTGTGTCATACTGATAGGAGTCTTTTGATTGAGGGTTTCAGTTGTGGAACATCTCTTAGAGCCACTCTTGCGTGAGGGAGTTTTTCCTTGTATGATCGCGACTTCATCTCTTGTGTACATCACCATTATTGACAACACTTAATGCAGCGTCCTACACCATCTTGACATCGGGGCCTGGAGACATAGTCCCTCCTGGACAAACTCTATTATCAACGACTTATGTTTTCATGTGTTGATGATTGTCTTGTTCCTCTTCTTTACAACATGCAGATGTATTCATTAATGTTCTTTTAAAATGCAATTTAACACATCATGAAAGTAAAAGGTCTTGGAAGGGTCCTTCTTCACACCCGGACCTAGATCACCCCATGACCTCTTTCCTGTGATTCCTGAATTTCCACCTTGTTAATTACCCACTTGACCATGTTAGTATATGGGATTATCTTTGGTCATGTAGCTATATGGTGTAGGAAAGAGCATATCATCTCGAAATAGGAGGAATCATATGACTCCTGGGAATTTTCCATGGCCTTTGTTTCCAGTGGCCTTGGGTGCTCTTCTTCTAACAAATTGTACATAACCTCCCAGGTTGTAGTTCCTCCATCTTTGCTACATGTAGTATCGGAGAAAAGTGGAATCATTTCTAATTTCTCGGATGCAGTTGCCTTTCCCTTCTTTCCCATTATTTTAAACAATGTTCCCTGTATATTTTTCCTGAAATGGAACAAAGCGAAAGTTATTGGATAAACACAAGTAATAATGAAAATGAGAATGAATGATACAAATAACCTGAAAAGGTGACAAGAAAGGAGTTTTAATCAAACACATATGAAAAGATATTGTATCACGTCGACTCGCTTTTTATCATAAATTCCATAAACCTATATTAAATAGCCACTAATAGTCCCTTATCACTGCTTTTATTGTTCATTATTGTATTGCATCGCAAAATGGGAAGGATGGCTTTGAAGGTGGCAGACTTAAGTTGCGAGAATGCTGATTTCGCAATTGCAATGCAATGTCGTAAATCACATTTCGCATGTTTGATTGTGTGCTTTCTTAAAGTTCCTTAAGTTATTGTGGGATGCGAGATGCGAGATAAGAAATGTGTTCTGTAGTATTTAAAGCTATTTACCTTATAAAGCACTTTACATCACATGGCGAATTTAATCATCACTTTATGATATTGGGTTCTATCGGGTCCGGGGCTTTATCACATTTCACAACATCGTAATATTTCAGACTTTTCTTAGGTGTTCTGATGCGATGTGATAAGTTTGATTGTCTCATCTCAATATCGCATTTTGCATGTTCCAATATGATTTGTGAGAGTGTGCCCCTTTGTGAATAACGATATGCAATACAAGATTTATTTTAATAGGAAATGCCTTAGGCCTTAGTTTTAAATGAAAAACCTAATGATATCTAAGTTAAGCGTGGTAATTCTTTTGATCATTTTTCATGAGTTTTGCTTGTTAATAAGGCTTTTGACACACTTGGCCTAGCGGTATGCAAAAAGGCGAGGATTGGTAGCTTTCAAAGTGTTTTGACTCGATATCTTGTTTCATTCTGAAAAGTTTAAAAGAAAGTGTCTAAGTGCTAAATTTCCTTTTTAAAGTTTTTTATTATGGGTCCCCATTTATTCATATAATATTATCTATTATACCAATAAATGGGGGGGTTGTTGAATAGCACAACACTTTCTTGTACCAAGCACATAATTTCCATTAGATTGAAAATAAATTGTAATAACTTCAAATCATACCTCATTGGTAGCTCATCAATAAGGTACACTTATAATCATGTTTACTTCTTGTTACAAAAAGTCAAACTAGCATCTTTAACCAAATAATCATGTATAAAAATATCACATCAGGTTAGCTCAAAACATAACCATCATAGATCAAAATCATAAATCACATGTAACCATCATAAACCAGAATCATAGATCACATGTAATCATCATAAACCAAAATCATAAATCACATGCGTAATAAAACTGAAATAAAATACTGATAGTTATCCTTTAATAAATCCCTGGTTTCTACCTTTGTCCTTATTCCGTGCACATACTACATCATTTGCCACATCCAAAAAACATCTAGTGCCTTCTCCTCAACCATGTGAACATTCACATAGTGTGCATCGCACACATACAACCACACATGACATATAATGCCATGCAATACATGCACCTATACCTGACATACAACACATATACCTACACCCAGTGTACAACACAACACATACATACACCTACACCTAGGGTAAGACACAACACAATACATACATACACCTACACCTAGTGTACGACACAATACACATACACACACATAGTCAACACAAGGAATACACGTCACGATACCATTACTACACAATGCACATACGTAGTATCGCATGTACACAACACAACATGTGCGACATGCACATAATACCACATGTACAACATGTACGCATTACCACCCATACACAACACCACCTACACAACGTGTACACATCATCACATGTACATGAGACCACCTGGACAATGTGTACACAATGCCACAGGTACATCATACCAACTATACAACGTGTACACAACGCAAGATGTACACAGCACCAGATGCATGAAATGTACACGAAACCACATGTATGCAACACCATATGCACGACATGTACATAACACCACTACACACAACACCATATGTACAACATGTACACTGCACCACAACTCACAACACTACTTATACAATCATGCACACAACACCATGTGTACATAGCACCATATGTAAAACATCCACACAATCACCATATGTACATAGCACTGCATATACAACATGTCCATAGTTCGATATATACACAACATCGCATATCCAACATATACATAGCACCATCTATACCCGACACTACATATGCAACATTCACACAATATTATCTGTACCACCTTGTACATAAACATTGCATATACAACATGTACACACAGTATATATACACCACACCCCATGTGCACAACATCACAAATGAAACATGTACAACATATACAACATATGCACAACCGTAGTACCACACATCCAAAACCACACTGCCTCTACCAAGAATCCTTGGTTCCAGTGGCTTTCCGCCATCCATTCCTATCTTAGCATGCCGCAAACCACACTGATTTCATTTTGTTGATATATCCCTTGGCATTGGCCTATTCATAACATAAACATGGACATAGTATAATCACATAATATCAATTCATATCCACATGATACCGACCTCAGAGATATGTTAGGTTACTCTTCCCACTCGATTCCTCATGAACCAGGGATATCTTCATGCCGTTCAACTGCATAAGAAATCATTCCTCTATGAGAATGATCCCTAAAAACCCTTTCAAATAGTGACATAGATACAAATATACATATATATATAATCATTAGTATAAAAAATCATCATCCTATTAGACAATGACATACACACATAAATACATGTATAAATATTTAAATATCAACACGGTCATAATTACATCATAATTACCAGATAACATACTGTCTAGGTTAAGATAACTTCCTTATTTGTGCATAGTATGAACAACATTGAGAACCACATTTCCCAACTTAGCCAAGACATCCTACACCTTAGATCTATTTACTTTACCTTTTCTAGTTACCTTTCTCATGTCTGTAATGCCACTGTCCATTTACCATAATGGACCCAACCTGTCCAACCGACTATCATAGTCTTGCCTTCTATTGCACTTACTCATGCACCAAGGTTCACCTGTGTCTTACATTACCTGTTAGATACCACACAACTCTCCCTGAGCTCCCTTAAATTCCTCCTTCCCAGCCAATTCCCAAGACACTTAAAACATAAAAGGCAAGAGAAGAAAGAAACAATAAGAAAACCATGAAAACCAATAACAATACAAGACCATGAACAAAGTCGTATGGCCATACACCAAATGTAAACAAAGCCACAATCAACACAAAAAATCGCCAAAACACCAAAAGCACAAGACTAGCAATAAACACCATGACTCAATCCCCATGGTTCCCAAGGAAAGCTCAACCCAAGCCTTCTTTCCTTGTAACTCCTTACATCACACTAACATAAACACATAATTATCAATTTATAAATAAATATAACAATATACCAGTTAGCTTACCTTGTTATACCGAGCACAATTCTTGCAACTGAACACATCCATGCCATCTCTCAAGGGACTCCAATTCCTTTGATAGATCCACTTGTAACTAGAGACAAGCTAATGTACCTATCAAATATAAGTTCATGAATCTAGCATATATCCACATAATATCAGACAAGATTAAGGTTATGAAGACTTCCTTTATGCAAGGCCCTCATTCATTCGTAATTAGGGTTTCCAAACATAGCCAAAGGAATTCTTTCCCAATTCCTTTATTTTACCTTTCTACCTTGTTGCAATCGAGACTTACTATGTACTGTCACATCACCCAACTGTTAGTTATATAAACACATCAATTTTTACCTTTTCATGCTAACACCAAGCATGTTTCCTACAATTGTTTATACATGTTAACCACATGTTCCAAATATCAAGACAATCATATCTATCAATTTGAAATCAAGCTTTACCAAGACTAACAATCATGTCATAATCCATAGTCAACTCATAGTCGTTAGACATAATGCTACAACTATCACCTACTACACTCAAGTACATATCAATTATCTATATTAGTACAACCATCTTAAAAAAAGATTATTTGAACACATACTCATATTTTCAATTCATCAAACATTCAACCAATTGGAAACATATCATGTTAAATAAATCAACTAGACGACATAATCAAACAATCAAGCACCAAATATATGACATAAGAAAACTCATACCTTAATGTATCTCAAGGGAGGCTATCTTGTTTACACAACCAATCTAGTTGGCATGATATAACTTTACAACACCTCACCTCAATTACAAATAATATCATGATATTAGTAATAGTAACTGACTAACATGTTCACATCGTAAGCTCATAAAAATATTTGTTGTTCATGCATAACAATCATGTATGTACAATCAATCTAGATTAGTATGACATAGTATCACAACAAGTTGACTCATACCTGAATGTCATAACCCTAACCATCTGCATAGGCTAATCCAATTTAGCATGATACATATAACATCACGATATTAATGCTATAACCCTAATCATCAAGTTACTAGCATATAACAACAACAAGTTATATATCGTGCTCATCAACCACATATAACGTAATCATCAAGCTAACTATCATATAACAAAAACAAGTTAACCTATAACATACTAATGGGAAACATCTAACATAATAATCAAGTTATCTAACATAAACAATAATAATAATGCATACAACCACAAGTTACTATCATTCATGACTATCTGACACATCTGCATATGACTACACTAATCAACTAGCATCTATCATGTATGTAACCACAATATCAATAAAATGAAAGACATACACATAACCATAATACACATAACAATCCTTAACTTACATACTTGCATTCCCAACATACAAACCTATATGAATACATGCTCTTGCCTCAAGGTCCAATGCTCCAACTTCCTTTTGATGATTTTCATCTCCTGCTTTACCTCATTCAACACATTAGCATCATAACAACCAACAACATCATGATGACCTAATTGTATACCATGACCTCACAATGCATGTATAACCTACCATACATGCATAACCATAACCATGAAAATGCATGCATAACATATAGACACCAACATGCATAACTAATGCATATACAACCATACACTCATGATGACACATCCCACAACAACACCATCAACCTTCACATGGCGACATCACTACAACCATGATCAACACCATGCAAATGCAACAAGCACATGGACTACAAGCATAATAAAAACATATGCAACTGACATGAATGCATGACCAGCACACTGCCCATCCAGTTCAAGGGGTGAACCATGCTCTAATACCGCTCTGTAACGCCCTCCTCCCACATCTGTCCACGTAACTGAGCAATTGCGGTAAATAGGTGACGAGAGGCTACTATGATTAGATTCAACCTCTGTTGTTACCTTAACGAAATGGAATCGATGGAAACACAACATATAGACTTTACACATTAGCTATAGGGCCCCTGAGAACCATGCCAACACTTCAGGAAGCTTTCCCCTGGGTCCCACTGAAACTTCTAATCACTTGCCCTTTGGACACTCTCATGCTATGGGCATGCTAGCATCCATGGACCTTTGGACTTTCTCACAGGCCTCCATGCTAGCGTCTAGAGACCAATTTTTCCAGTTTTGTGCCAGCGTCCCCGAGATTTGAGCCACTTTTTTCGGCCCAGAGCCCATGTTAGTGCTTAGAGTGGAATGATATCTTAAGAGCAGTAAGATAACAAGAAAACAATGATGTAGAAGAAATTAGTTAAACAAGCCCTTAACCAGACCTCTAATAGCCATGACAGGAATTTCATCAAACATATCACAAACATGTAATCTATAGGTGTAAACAACAAAATTAAGCATATGGATCTTGTACTTATCAAAGAATCACTAAGAACCATTGTTCCCTCATGTAATTTGCTGCATTATCATTTATTAGGTCATAGATACATTTTCCATTCATTTACAAGTAAAAACATGATGAGATCCATACATATATGTTGTCATAAAACATATAGATAACCAACATAGTAACAATGGAAATACCATAAATACATCAGCCATAGAATCCACATATAAACTAGTACATTTACACATGAAAGACCAAGGGAATGAATTTCTCATTAATGAATATAGAAACCAACCAGGGATGGGACTAACACGTTCCACCCAACCATATATTAGATGAGCCAAATCTCTCTTTAGCCAATCACCCCATTCCCTATTCCAAGCATGAATGTAGGACTCATAACCAACTGAAAGAACCAAACAAGCATGGATACTACCAGAGTTATCTACCTACACTATGAGGAATTTGAGTGACTCCTTGTCTCTCAGGATTTACCATAATCGACAATTCGATCCAGGGATCACTAGGCCCTACACTGAGACCCACTCTCTAGGCTTTATCGTACATCCCATCTCGAGACTACTAGGCCCAATGAGGAGCAACCCAGTTCTTGGATTTACCGTATATCCCCCCATTCACCGATAAGGATTCCTAGGCCCACCAAGGCACACAATCCTGGCTTTACCACAACCCACAGTCTGGCTCAAGGTTTACTAGGCCAATGGCTTTACCGTGATCCACAGCCTGGTTCAAGGACCACTAGGCCATGTGTTTGTTATTTTGGATATCCACCCCTCTCATCTTTGAATCTATCTAACAATCTAGCTAAACTGAAATATGAGAACTAATCTCATCAAGGCTATCATAAAATGGCAAGGGTGGGTTGAAAAACATTGTCATACCTATAAAAACCCATGCCATGACATAAAACAATCACATACAACACCATGCACGCTGAATCTGGCATGGAAAATACATATGCAAATCAATACCTGCAAAGAATCTTGTTGTAGTTGCTTGATTCTGCCTTTCCCTACTTGATCTTTTCTTCCTCTTGCATCCTTTCCCTTTCTTTATCCAATGCCAAAGTGCTTCAAGAAAACTCTAAGTGTCCAATTGTGAGTGAGAGAGATAGAATAATGAGAGTGCTTCAAAATTGAACTGGCCAAGCTTTCCAACTGATCCTCATAAGCCTTTTTATCAATTAGGCCTCTATTTTCTTCATTTTCCATTATTTTCCTTCAATTTCCTCCTCACATGTAACCCGTAACATTTCACCTTCCTTTTCTCCTAATTTCCATTATTTTCATAAATAAAATGCCAATTAATGCCTCTTTTCTTTTCCAAACCCTTTGCCATTGCCTTTTCCAATTTCCTTTAGACATAATAACCGAAATGAACACCCTCTAGGATGTCTTGCCAACCATTCAACTTGGAATATGTGTCCCATAAACTATGGTCTTATATATTTTTACATGAGTTTTTAACGAGGGTTGTTACACCCCTATATATACCAAGGAGGTCTTGTCATTTGAATCATGCAATAATTGTTCATTTATGTGATGTAAAAGGAGTCCTCCCCTCAAAGAGGCTTATTTTCAATTTGTTCATCTATGTTTTCTTCTATTTTGTGATTGGTTAAATAACATATGTGAGGGGATGTGGGTGAGATTTCCATGTAGATTTACTTAGAGGTATCAATCTATAACTTGATATAAGTGATGGGCCCTGGTATTACACCAAGGATGTTGCAACTCCCAAGGGTTCTGAACTTAAATTATCAACCCAAGGTTCATACAAACTTAGAGGTGACAATGTTATATGAATAGTAGGTTAGGTTCTACTCATGTCACCCTCAGATATTTGATCAGATCAAGCTACTTAGAGACCACTCCTTCAACTAACTACAAAAATAATTTCTTATGAAATCATATCATGACTGCAAGAAGATGAACATGATTCGAACAACAAAAATGAAAATATCATTCATTAAATGCTAATTGAAATTTCATGAAAGGAAGAGGCTAGTCTAATTACATAAGTAAACGATGCTACTCTATTTTGATACCCAATCAAATCAATTCGTATGAAATCATATCATGATTGCGAGAAGATGAACATGATTCGAACAAAAAAAAATGAAAATATCATTCCTTAAATGCTAATTGAAATTTCATGAAAGGAAGAGGTTAGTCTAATTACATAAGTAAACCATGATACTCTATTTGGATACCCAATCAAATCAATAGCCTACGTGCATGATCATTTTCCTAGTGGTAACTTGCGAAAAAATGAGGAACTCAACCTTCAACACAACTATATTCAAGTATCTACAAGGAAATCAAGATTTTGGTCTATGGTATTCCAAAAATGTAGACCTTTCACTTCATGCTTACATAGACACATATTGGGCAGGTAATATTGATGATCACAAGAGTACTAGTGGAGGAGCATTTTATTTGGGACCCCGCTTAGTGTCATGGTTCAACAAGAAACAAAGCTCCATCATTTTATCTATTGCTGAGGAAGAATATGTTGTTGTTGCATCTTTCTATACTTAACTTCTATGGGTAATCCAAACATTGCAAGACATTCAAATCAATTGTCCTCAACCTATGCCTATTCTCTATGACAATACTAGTGCCATAAGTATCTCTGAAAATCCTCACATGCACTCAAAAACCAAGCACATTCCAATCCAATATCATTTTTTGAGATAGCAGGTGCTTGAACGAAAGGTCAACTAGAATATGTTCCTTCAAAGGAACAAGTTCTAGATATATTTACAAATCCACTTCCACATGATTCCTCTGAATAACTCAGACGGAAATTAGGAATGATTCTTGCTTCATCACTCTACTAATTATTCTGACAGGTATTTCATGTTTAGGGGGAGATGAGATTGTAAATTACTACAGTTTACTTTCTATATGTGGATGATTTGAAGGACAGGTGTGTATGTACATGATTTTTTGAGTTAGACAGACGTGTATACATCCCAGTGATTGGAAAAAATGACAAATATTTAGGGGTGGCCTCTTGTATGCATTCATCATTTATTTTATTTCCTACATTGGTTTGCTGCAGTTAGTTTATTCAGGTGGAGAAGATATTATCCCTTTTTGGAATTATGGTTTCATAAGCATGTCTTGTTGAATACATTTGCTAATGACTAGATATTTCTACTATTACTGTTGGAGACCTATATGTTGTTTTTCTATCACTAGTTATCAATGATACATGGATTCCAAATGATAAAGGTTATATATTAACATGCTTGATGAGGAGGATGTGTCTACTATGATTTAATGATGTTGAAGAGATTGATGCTTCATTTCCCTATCTTACTTCTTGATGAGGATGTTCATGTTACTTGTATATTTTTGTTATCAAATATTCATGTTACATGTTCCAATATGGTATTTGGTGGTTTCCAGTGACTATCATGATCCTTCAACCTCATTGTTGAGGTTTTGGTTTTGGTTATGTATGTAAAGGTCATGTAAATACCCATGATATAATCATTGTAATATTCAGTCATGTATGTGCTGTTGAGTCATGCTTTGTATATTTTTGAGACATTTATGTAATGTTGGGAGCAAGTCATGCCTTGTGTGTAATCCCATAATTTTTGGAAACTGATGTAATATGGGTCAAATATGTAACCCCACTGTGTTGGGTGATTGATGTAATCATGAGTCGTTAGTGATAGGAAAGGTCATGTTTTGTCAAATCATAAAGTCTTGTATATCTTCAGAAGGTTCCAGATATGCTCAGGGGAAGCATGGTCAAAAGGTTCAACAGACCATATCTATAGTGATCCTTTCTACATAGGGGAGAGAATCCTTCATTCAACATTGGTTAACCCTTTTCCCAATGTCAAAGGGGGAGAGAAGCTTTTTGTTTGTAGAAAAATGTTTGGTGATAAGTCTTGGTATTTGCAAGTGTGTTTGCAGGTATTTACATGTGATGGCCAAACACCAAAGTGGTTGCCATCAAGTTCAAAGGGGGATATTGTTGGCATTATGGATAATGTGTTGCCCTTGATGGAAACCTACTTGATAACAATGTCAACATTATAATAAAAGGATGATTATGCAGTCCAGATTTTGTGGGACAAAGGAATAATAATTCAAAGAAAGATGGGTGATAGAAACAAAGTTTTGAGAAGGTATACGCTGATCCTGAGAAGAAAGGTCATGTACATACATGGGTCATGTAAGTAAAAGTCATATATAAAATCCGTATCATGGTATTTTGGATACCAAGGTCATTACCATGGTATTGGCCGGTAGTATTTGGAGTGACAATGGATATTTGATCCCGTCAAAGAATACTTGTGACATAACCAAGATATTTACTTAAGGTATTGACTAAAAAAATATATATATAAAGAGATGGAGATCAAGGTGTTGGGTGTGCAAGTATTGGGTTGTTTATGAATGATTTGATATAAAATAGGTATGCACCAACGAGCAAGGAGAAGACTCATATATGAAATATGTTGACATATATGCTTGATTGATTTACTTGTTGCAAATGTCTAAGTAGCTAATATTGATGAAATTGTGATACTATGATCTAAATGATTTATTCAAAAGTCTGTAGTATTGATAGTAAAGATTGCAGAAAGTGAAATTATGCTTGCAGAGAAATTTTTATAAATTGGTTTGCATGTGTGTTTGGGAATAGTCAGTACATATGCAGATCCTTCTCTATGGGGCCGTGTATATTTTCTGCGAAATAAATTTTCAATTTGTGTAGATATGTACGTGGGCGTTGTGAATTATAAGCATGTACATACGTGGATCAGAGATAGGGAAGTTGTGTATACATTCCATGGCTTTCCAGTATGACTTGTTGATGATATTTAATCATTTCTATTTTGTTTGTTTCTATGTATAGACGATTTCTCTATCATGATAATATGTGTTTGATAGTATTGGTTGGGTTGAGTTGGCTATGAATGTTGATTAGTTATGGTGATGTATATTTGATTCAATAATCTATGATTGGTTCAAGTTATCTCTGACTGATAAATGACCTATATATGATTTAGTGATTGATGATTCAGTTTTTAGTATTTTGAGATCTGGACGCTGGTCTTATACAGAGGAAACACATACATATGTGACTCTTACTCAATATAGTCACATACAAAATTTGATATTTGTTACTTCTGGTTGGGTTATGCATTTAGTGATTTGATACTTCTGAATTTCAGTTGATTTGCAGTGTGACAATATCTCAGATTCAGTGCTTCAGTTTATTTGGGTTCTTCTGAATTTCAGTTGATTTGCAGTGTGACAATATCTCAGATTCAGTGCTTCAGTTTATTTGGGTTTATGATTAATATAGGTCCAGTTTGAAATTTCGATGAAAGGTGGCCTACAGGTTGTGTGATGATTGTATGACAAGTGGATCCAACCTGAAATATTTTGAAAAGTGGTCCACAAGGAGCTGAGGGTTGCATCTTTCAAACAGTGGGTAGGAGCTCCCTTTCAGTGGGTTCCTGTGTACTGACAAGAGACTGCATCCTTACAAATGTAATATTTTTCTTTATATGATAAGAAAGAAGACAGAGACATCAATGACAGTGGTGGTTTTCTCCCACATTGGGTTTCCACCTAAAAAATATTGGTGTTCTATGTTTTTTTGGTGTGATTTATTTATGTTCTTTACCACACAATGAAAAGTAATTAATATAATGATGCACTGATTAAGAATAATCATCTGATGAAGTACCTAAAAAAATCAGTAAACTGGATATACGCGGGTTTCCTTCCCTACAGTAGTGTACATATGCAAGTTTCCTTAATAACAGTAGCATATATTTCTCATAATATAAAAATTGTATGTTTGAGTTTAAAATACTGATTCACCCCACTCTTAGTATTTTTCCCAATGTATCACAATATACCGATTCCCTTGCCTTGTTTTACCCAACATGCTGACTTGTAACTATACACACAAATATACCATCTCTCAAGGGACTTTGATTTTGTTGATGAATCCAGCTATAACTAGAAACCAACTGTTACACCTGTCAAATACATGTTAATAGATATAACATATATCAACATAATGTCAAACAAAACTAAGATTAGGAAGACTTACTGTATTCATGAGAGCCACTCATTCATTTGGTATTTTGGTTTCCAAACATAGCCAAAGGGATTCTCACCCAATTCCTTTATTTTACCTTTTTCCTTGATGCAATTAAGTCTTACTATGTACTTTCAAATTAACCAACTATTAGTTATATAAAAAAATCAACAGTTACCTTGTCATGCTAATACCAAGAATGTGGCCTTGTAACTGTTCACACATGTTAATCACATGTTCCAAAGATCAAGACATCGTATCTATTAATTTGAAATCAAAATTTACCAAGACTAAGAACCATGTATTAATCAACAGTCAACTCACAGTCATTAATCACAATACTACAACTAACACCCACTTACACTCAAGTACATATCAGTTGTATCATGACATATTGTATTAGTACAACCATCTTAAAATAAGATCATTCCTTAAAGCAATCTCATAGACACATACACATATCATGCAATAAATGAAACATTAAAAAAACTTGTAATTATTCCATGTCAGATAAGCCAAATAGACAGCATAATCAAAATCATACCTATATGTATCTCAGGTGATGATATCACATCTGCATAAGTTAGTCTAGATTAGTATGAAAAAATTTCAAAAATATATCGATTTGTACCTGAATTCCATAACCATAACTCTATGCACATGCAAATCCATGTTAACACGATACATATAACATCAAGATCTTAAATAAAATGACCATAATCATCATGTGTACGGCCACAATGAATATCACAATAATTTACTACCATGCATGACTATCTAATGCATGTGCATATGACCGCATTGATCAACTAGCATCTTTCATGCATGTAAACACAATAGCAATAGAATGACCTGAATCTAAGTAACCATAATACATATAATAATGAGTAACTAACATACCTGCATGCCCAACATAAAAACATGTATGATGATCAATTCTTATCTCGAGGTCCAGTGATGCATCCTTGCTTTGATAATCTTTGACTCATACTCTATCTCATCCAAAATATCAACATCATATCTTATCAACAACATCATGATGACATAACTACATACAATGACCTCACAATGCATATCTAACCTACTATGCATGCATAACCATAACCATAAAAATTCACGCACAACAACATATAGATATTGTAAATCATAATAAATGCATATACAACTGATATGCATTCATGACAAGCACACCCCAACAACAACATCATCAACGTCTACATGACAAAAAAACTGTAACAATGACCATCACCATGCATACACAAGAAGCACATATACACCCTACATGCAAGAATGACAACCAAATTCCATCCATCTAGTCCAAGGGTTGAACCATGCTTTGATACCACTCTGTGGTATTAGATATCACCCAAAGATAATGAAAATCAGACATCAACCAAAGAGGATGGAACTCTCTCTCATACCACTCTGGGTGAACAAGATGAACCCACTCTAATACCACTCTCTAACACCCTCCTCCCACATTTACACAAGATAAATGGTCCACTAGGGTAAACATGTAACAAAGAGTTACTATGATATGATTCAACTCTCCATGTACATTTAAGGAAGTGGAATCAATACACCAAAAACCAAACCGACCTTTGTTAGGAGCTACAGGACCCCCAAGGACTAACCAACCACTCTAGGTGCCCAACACTTGAGTTAGATTTATTTTTGCTGAGCTAGACCCCCAGTGGCTCCCATGACAAGCCCTCCAAGTGACTGAAACACCCCATTCACTGCCAAAACAAGGAATCCATGCGATTGTAGCCTTTTTTAGGCAGTTTTGTGCTAGTGACCCTGAATTTTGAGCCACTTTTTCAAGGCTAGGACTCAGGCCTCTGTTCAAAACATGATGAAATTATAAAAAATGATAACTAACAAGAATACAAGGCCTCTAATGTGAAACTTAAACAAAGACCCAGCCAAACTCATCCTAACCATGACAGGCCTTTCGCCAAACACATCATAAATATGTCATGTATAGGTCATAAATACACATATGAACATAGGGACCTCACACTTATCTTAGATTCATCAAGAAGGTTTGATGCCCTCTCACGATATCTGCATTATCATCTATTAGATAATACATTCATTAACATTTCATTTAATAATCAAAACATGATGAGAGCCATAACCAAAGTTTGTCATAAACCATCCTTATAACCAACATATAAGCAACAAAATAACAATGATAGAACATCCATTAAAACCACATAATAACAAGCACATTTACATATGACACATAAGAGGAAAATAACTCTTATTAACATATGGAAAGGCTAACCAAGTTAGGGACTTGCACGTACCACATAACCATAGATTGGGCTGAACCAAATCTTGATTTCAGCTAATCACCCCCATGCCATATTCCAAGCATGAATGTGAGAGTCACAACAAAACTAACCAGGGCTTCCTTAGACTTTATTGTATATCCCTCCAACATCGGTCAAGGATACCTAGGCCAAATACCCTCATCTATACAACCAAACTTTAATGCAATCCTTTCAAGGGATTCCTAGGCCTAAACAAGAAATGTACACTACTAGGATTTACCATAATCCGACCATATACTAGTCCAAGGATCACTAGGACTATACAAGCATGGATGCCTTCGGATCTCTCCACCTCAATAGTGAAGAATTTGTCCATCTCCACCCTCTATGCTTTACCATATATACCGCCATTTATCGGTTAAGGATTCCTAGGCCCAACGAGGGTACACACAACTAGGATTCACTACAATCTCACCTTTATCGATCCAAGGATTCCTAGGCCTTGTGATTCTTCTTGAGACCACCCCACTCAGTTTCAAAAGAATCTGGTAATCTAGCTCAACCAAGTAAGAGAAACCCCGTCACACCATGGCTATCCAGAAATGTAAAGGCAAGGTTACAAACCATTGTCACACCTAGAAAAACCCATGCCAATGATAGAAAGAGAACCAAAAACACACATGAATGTACCATGCATGCCAAAAGTAGAAAGGAAATTATACATGCAACTTAATAACTACAAGTAATCCCATTGTAGTCGCTTGATCCAACTCTTCCTTGCTTGATCTTTGCTTCCCTTTGATTTCTTTTCCTTTGTTTTCCTTCCTTCCTCCAATGCTAAAGTGCTCCAAGAATGATCTAAGTGTGCAAGATTATGTGAGGGAGAGAATAGGGAGAGAGCTCCAAAACTAAACTGACAAAAGGTAATTGTGAACTTATCCCCATAAACATTTTTATTAATGGGGCCCCTATTTTCTTAAATTGTCGTTATTTTTCCTTCATTTTCCTCCTCACATGCAACATGTGACCTTTCACCTTCATTTCTCCTAATTTCCATTATTTTCATAAATAAAAAGCCAATTAATGCCTTTTTCCTTTTCAAAGCCTTTTCCATTTCCTTTTCCAATTTCCCTTAGCCATAATAAACCAAATGAACATCTGCTAGGATGTTTTGCCCACCATTCAACTTGGAATACATGTCCCATGACCTTGGTCTTATTTTTCCTTTATTAAATTTATTACATAGATTTTTAATCCAGGGTTGTTACATTAGGAAATCTCCTCAAGGTGTATTTCTAGCAATTCATGCTTCAATACATAGGCCACAAATGATAATTTATGTTTTGTATGTATCATGGCTAATATGGACTTAAAATCCTACGATGCATTTTTTGGAAGGTTTACTTATTTTTGGGCCGCCTAGGAATGACAAGACTATGTTGGCTAAAGTTGTTACATCAGAATATACAACCACATTCTTTAGCATTGCAACATCTTCCTTAACTTCAAAATGGGTATGCCAACTTACTTACATTAGTTGATGCCTATGCAATATTAGTTGTTTTGATTTTGATCCAAGTAAATGGTCATGTGAGATAGTTTGGGGAGGGAGACAAACTCATGAAAGCTCTTTTTCGTTGTGGTTGCGAGGTAGCCATAATTTATTTTCATTGATGAGGTAACCATTTAGTGCTATTTTAGGTTCTAAAAAAATTGAAATTGACATGTAGCCATTAAGGGTACTAAATTTCAATTTCTAATTTTGTCTTCGCAGTCTCTAGAAACATGTTCTTATAAATAATTTGAAGAAAATTGTGGTATGCCAATAACCATTGTACTTGAAGCACTCAGCTTGTCATATATATAATATAATATATCCATGGATTTTGGAATCTATGTAACGTTTGGATGCTTTATGATTGATTCCATGATATTAATGAGAAAGAAACAAAATTATATATTAATTGGGGTTGGTAATTTATAATTGTTTTATTTCAACGAAGACAATTTTAGCATCACCTATCTTAAGACATGTTAATCTAGAATGGGGATAAATCCCCCATACCTAGTTTGTGTCTAGGGTGTCTGCCTTTCAAATAGGTATGAAACGGTTTTTCCCTATGTACTCGGTGGTGCACCAAATGTTCTCCAAATCGTATCATGGGACATTCCCTTGAAAAGTGGGATACCTACAAAAATTAGAAAGAGTTCAAAACTAACAAATACTAAGTGGGAAACATGCATACACACCCTGATCTTTTATCAAAGGGAGTTATTAGATTGGTTGAAATAATAGTTGGGGTAATGGAAACCAAAGCTGAAAATCATTATTTCAAACCTAGCATCATAGTCAAGGAAGATCATGACATTTTATCCCTTGAGAAATTCCAAGGTATTTTATATTTTTCTCTTCTCCTATCTTAATCATAAAAGTTCTTTTCTTGCCTAGTTTTAATATTATGTAGAACTCTCACATTTTTGAATTAGACTTGCTGGAAATCTTATGGAATTTGAATTGTTAAACTGTTGAACTTGGAATTGGTTACTTGCTAAAAGTAAATTTAAGACCAATTATTGAATTTTTGAGTTTAATTTTGGGATATTTAAATTATTTTTGGGGGAAGTCTTGAATTGTTAAGATCCTGAATTGAATATGCAATCAGTTATTGTCCTTTACAGGAGTCTTATTGGATTGCTAATCAAACTATCAAAGTTGAAACTCATTGTTAAATCTTGGAATCTATATTGCAACATACTTCAGTGTTGAATATTGTGGCAATAATGTTGGAAATCAGGTTCACATCTCTGATTTTATGTATAATGTTTTTCAAGGATAGCGTATAAAACCTGCTCCTTTCCTTTGTATTCTTCTGCATTGTTAACACAAACCATGTCCCTTTTGGAAGCCTTGAGCAGAGTAGTAATATCTTAGCCCAAGAATCTGACAAAATTGTAATTGAGACAACCTTTACTTGAGTGATTGCACCCGCATGTTATTGCAAAATTTGTGTTACAAATTCAATAGTATTTATTCATTGACATAGTTGTATTAGGTTTATGACCTAAGGTTTCTTTTCTCATAAGTATTGAATGTTACAGAGTACAATTGGATGTGTTGTATGATTGAGGATTCTCTAAAATATCATTTCATAAAACTTAATAAAATTCTTATAACCTTGTCCTATTTTTTATTGCATTTTATTTGCAACAACGATATGGAATTACTCAATTGGTAGTGCCAGCTTAATCTTACAACTACAAATCAAGAACTTATTCAATTCACAATATGTTTGGTTCTACTGTAGTTTTTAAATCCATGGTCACACTCTTGTTCTCCTAGCTTTGACTGTGTAAGCCACTTAAATCCTGGTGCCTTGCTCATTCTCAGGCTCAACCACCGGGGTGAAGACATTTGGAGATGATATCATAAAACTGGTGAAGGATTATGATGTTTTTAAACATCATGATGACTAGCCTAATGATGACAAAATATGTTATTAAAGATAATGATGTTGTATATTTATTGTGTGCTTTAGGTCATGATTCATGGGGTTGAATATGTTGATTTAAGGGTTTTGGTGGGATACTAAATTTTAGAATGAATGGAGAAATATTTGAGTAATTAGTCTCATTTATTTAATTTCTGGAGAAATTTTCCTTTTTTTTGGAAAAATGGTCTATTTAATTTGTCCACATTTATTTTAAGCATTCTGCAAGATATTTTTGTGATTTGTTTTGTCCAAATATGGCCAATCTAATTTTACTTAGATAGTTGGTCATTACAAAGTATACATTTTTTGAAGTCTAGAATTATTAGGGGCTTGTTTTTTCAAGTGGAAAAATATTATGTTCGTTTTTTAGAAGCACTGAACCTCAGTGCTGAGATATATTAGTTAATTTTTAGAATTTTTGGGACTTCCATCAATATGGAGAAGTATTTTCAAAGTAGTTGACACTTATTCCTTGATATCCTAACTTGTTTGGACTTATTCAGAGTTCTCAGTAGATTTCAAGGAGTCAAGATTTATTTAGATTTCAAATTATCATGTTTTGAGGTTAATATTCTTATTTCAATACTTATTTTTTAGGATGGATGTGTACATCCAAGACTATCTCATAAAAAAAATAAAAAAAATTGCATTTTCCAATATTTTTATGACAGAGGTAAAAGCTTCTATAGAACGAGTATGTGAGTAATCCCCATGAATTTGATTTCAATATATATATATTCTCTAGGTTTTTTATTGGTTCTGTGTGTTTTTTCTCTAATCAAAGAAATGACTTCTTCCTTTTGATTTGGACCAATGATTCCAGTCTCTTATGTCATGCATAGTAAAATCATTCTTGCATGTCTTTAAAGTTGCTTGTGAGTCTGTATTTTAAAATGCTTTGGTGAAATTTAGTAATGGTTAATGATTTTGGTTCCATTTAAACAAAACTTTTATCTATTTTAATTTTCTTCATGTTACATGTACTTTTTTTTGTTTGTAAACTTGGTGGTGCTTCCTCTATTGATATTAACTATTCAAAATCAGATCTTCCATTTGTTCCAGGTGGCTAACCTGTTGTTACAGGGAAAAGTGTCTATTTAGAACTGCTCTATCCCACTAAGGTGTGACAGCTGTCTTAGAAACAAATAGAGAAAAACTACTTTTGTATTTCCTTTATGAACTATAGATAGAGAGGAATAGAAAGAACCAACATGTGTCTTGCGCTAATCCTTTGATCCAATCCCTCTCTTCTTTGATAGTCTCCAGCTACCTGCTCCCTTACTTGCCCAGCTTCACAAAGTACCTGTAAGATCACAGAAGAAGAACACTATACAAAGACATGGATCTATATTCATAAACAACTTAGGATCAGATTTAAGTTAACCATACAAATGTAACAAGCATCAATGATACAAAAACATGGAGGAAAAACTCAAATAGTTTTTATTGATAAACAAGAAAAGATCCAGGAGGCGTTACAACCGGTGGTTCCTGACCCAGCATCAACCTCCCAGCAAAGAAGCCCCTCTTCACCTCAAACAAAGCATAGATCACCCAATACTCTGATGTTTTTCTCAAAAAACTAATAGCAATTCCTTACAATATGCAAAATTCCAGCCTCTTGGATCTCTGGGATGAGGGATCCATATATAGATATTTGTAAGGAGGATGAGTCAGCTTGTGATTTTATTAGTGTCTTCTCTCTGTCAGTTCTTGCTTCCACTTGGAGACTGAAGGCCTATTACTCATCCTTGGTCGAATTCAGTGAGGCAAGTGTCACAGGAGAAGATTCTGGAAGCTTCCATTTTCTCTCCACCTCGCGGAATGACACTGCCATTTGTCATTTCTCACCCATCGCACCCCACAGAAGGGACTTTTGAAACGCAATGCACCCTCACAGTGTATTTAGGTGCAATGCAACGCACCTAGCCAGTGGAGCGGCTGAAATGATCTTGTTTTGACTTATTCTGAGCAGTTTCTGGTGGAGAAATTCTGGGAGAAGTTGTAATCTGTTGACCTTGTTCCCTTAGGGGTTAGAACAACACCTTTAGGGACTTAGGAGCCCTCGTTTTATGGACATTTCATGCTTGGATTTGTAGGGCACAAAAATGTCTATAACAGTTGCCCCCTAAAGTATGAGGCCGTTAACTTTTTGGTGTCGGGTGAAATGCTTTATTATGAGGATCGGAAGTTATTTCAATGCTGGGAGGAGACCTGTAATAAGATACAATACAATACATTATCTTCATACTATTTTCATGATCTAGCTAAGGTGGGCATTCCCATGCTCAGCTTTATAAATTCATTTTCATGTACATAGGACAGACAATCGTCTGAGGGTAGACTGATGATTCTGATAGAGCCATCATCCTTTTGGTAGGATGATTATCTGTGCTGCAATGTTGTACATTTGATGTCTTTATTTCCCTGAATATATATCGCAACCTGGATGGATGAAAGTAGATTCGGGGTCTTCAATCTCGTCTGATCTTTACTCGAAGTACAAGTCGATCCATGTGAGAAATGTTTTGAAGTCGAACATGGAAAGACATCGCTTGATTACTAGTCAATGATGTAAACTGTTAACAAGCGCGAGAGGAATCACCGATAATGATAATGATCCTCAAGGTACTGCAGTACAATTCACATGGTGTGAATAAAGGACTTGGCATCGAACACGACGCAAAATCTTTCGGTCGAAGGTCATTGATGTAAACCTGTCGCCGGAAGTGAGAAACTTGCCATTGAGGCATGCAAGCTTCAAAGTGCTGAATGGGGTGTTCCTAGATCAACTTCTTGGATAATGAGCTGATGTCGACAAGAAGTGATCCATTACAGGAGGGCCTTAATGAATCCCACATCAATGACACAGAACGGAGCAAATGATTTTGATGGAGGTGAAAACGATCTGATGATATAATGTTCAGGGTGGCGGTCATGAAAGAATGGAGTATAATGTATGGTAGTGGGTGAGACACAGGTGACTTCTCTCGATGACTTTTCTTGAACATACCGGCGAAACTGATGTGATGGATTGGTAGCATTAACCCCAAATGTGGATGGTATGGCGTGACCATGGCGATGTGACCGGTGAATGAAACAACCCAACCCGACTCGGACACGGAGTGGAAGTGTCATGTTCAAGAGCGACTTGCTACCAATAAAGATTCTTTGAGTTTTCTTCCCAGTTTTTCCCCAGTCATTGCTGACCAGTACCTCTTTATTTTTGTCAATCTTAAGGAGGATAACATATGATTGTTCTATAATTTTCCCTTCAGGCAAACCCATCGTTATGTTTTAACGAGCCTAGCGATAGTGAAACTCATTCTCGTCTAAAGACAAGTTTGTCGCTATTAATCTTTTTAACGAGTTTAACGATAAAGATAACTCGGTCCTTTTCAATTTTAGAGAGTCTGAAAAGGAACGTAAAGATAACTCCAAAATTCCTTTTTCGTCATCTAATCCATTAAGTCCGAAAAAGTATAAAACAATAAAGAAGGGATGAATTTTCGATAGTTTTAACGAGCTGAACAAAACAAGCGCTCGATCTTTTTGTGTAATAATCCCTCAAGTCCAAAAATATTAAAATCTAGATGAGGGATAGCACTTCATGTCCCTTTAACGAGCTGGAAGGCCAAGGACTCGGCAATCTTTTCATATTTTACGAGTCAGTTGAAAAGAGCTTAAAGGAGACTCGTCTTTTGAGGAACGAGTGATAAAATGGGTAGCAGCTGATTCCAGGTAAGGTTTGGAATTTTCCAATCACGGCAGTGTCACAAGGATGGATAGTGAAATCACTCTTCGCAGCTGTTCCTCAAAATGGGTAAACAATGAAATGGAGGTGAATGATCGGCCAATGAAAAAGTGGAGGTGATGGTGCAAACACGACCAAGGCTTTAAGGGCTGAAGTACTACATTCACGGTGGTTATTTACTGGGGAATAGTTCATTTTTTAATGAGCTTAAACGCGGGTGGAAACATTTTATCATGTCTTATGTTTATTTTTTAACGAGCTTGAACTATGTGCTAAAACTGCTCGATTAATCCAGTCGTATGATAGGAATGTCTCATATAAAAACGGAAACTTTTAGAGTTTTGCCCCACATCCTTTCTTTATGCAAGTTAGGAGACGACCAATCCTACGAGTTTAAAGGGTTAGAGGTCCTATAAATTTAAAAAATAAATAGTCGCTCTTCACTTGCACTCCAAAAGGTTTACATGCCTCCAGGTATAAAACAGAGTTTCAAGGTTACCCCTTCTTTATTGCGTTAAAACATTTGTTTTACCGAGAGAGGCCTACCTCTTATAGGTTATCCAAAGATTGTTCTATTCGCAGCACAAAAAAAACACTTCTTCGGCGATGTCTACCGAAATAAACAAAGGTGAGCGGATGGTATGGCGTGACCGTCCCTGACATAACTTTGACAAGAGGATCTTCTTCCAGTCCAACTCCCCCTTCCAATCACAGACGGGAGTATGTAGGTCATATTCTCTCGCGGAAACCTACCTTATACCTAAAGTTTTCCTGCCGAAGCAGACCAGGATGCATGCCCCCTGGGTTTCAGTCATGTCCCCCCGAATCACTCGCACTCATCGGGTGGACGGACTGGAGATTGAGACATTTCTTGCATGAAAAGACCATTCAAGGATGGTATATGACTATTTGCTATGCGTGATCAGGGAAATGAAAGCTGGTCTACGAGCTTGACCATTCTTCCTTCGTGCGGAAACACATTACTCTAAAGAGTGAGGAGACAATTGCTCCCATGCAATAAATATAGTCTCATCCAAGCAGTAGATTGTAATCCAGGGGTCCTTGAACTACCATCACATTCATGTGAACGGTTTTCCCTCTCAATGTTATGGGCACATTGGGAAGGATCCCTAACGGTCGACTGGTTCCTTTATCAAAGCCTGTCAGATTTCTCATCTCAGGCAAAAGCGATGGCGAACCAAGCACTTTCCAAGCAGTTGAGGAAAGGATACTCACAGAAGCCCCCTCATCTATGATGGTACCAGCCATAACCATTCTATATATTTGGACAATAATACGGAATGGTATACTGGCTGGTAAACGGGGTCTGCCTAGTTGATTCCAGTCAAAGGAGACAACTAGGTTGCTTGGAGGTGGGACCGAATAGACAGCCGGGTACTACTCTGAAGAACTTCCTTCCTGCGGTAAAGAAACGGGTAAATTGCCCCCATGTTCGTCGGAGTCTGTGTTTATGAAGAGAATTTGGACGGTGTCATCCTTGTTCTCTTCAGTGACTGTATCATCTAAAGATGAAACCTCTGAAGGCAAGACCGGGTCAACTGCCGCCTCGACCTTTTGACTTTCGTCTGGTATGGATCCAGATGGTTTATCTTCAATGATAGGTGCTTCAGCCGACCACCTAAGCGGCCAGCCGGATTTTCAACTGGTGACGGACTCGGCAACAGTTTTTTATATCTAGGAGGAAGTTGTGATGGTGAAACGAGACGATCGTCCAAAACTCTTTTAGCCTCGTCTAAGAAGGGACAACGGTGGACGGCATGATCGCCTTCGCACAGTTTACAAGGAAATCTATATTTTCCTTTTTGTCATGGGGCTTCACTTTCACTAGTTGACGGTGTGTTTTCAACATGATCATCAGAGGTTGACGACACTGGGTTGTGCAAACGGGGAGACCAGTCCCTTAAGATCTAAGGGATGCAAGGACAATCTCTGTGATAGTTGTCTCCCTTGCAAATGACACATGGTGATTTAGGCCTGGTTGGTGCAGTGTGTGGATTTTCGTTAGACGACACTCGTTTGCCCCCATTCGCTTTTGGCTCCTTCTTCTTCTTCTCTTTCTTCTTCTTTTCCTTCTTCTCCTTAGGTACTTGACTTTTGGCTTTAGTAGCCCCATCAAGCGAAGAGGAAGGAGGAGAGGAAGAATTAGAGGAAGTAGAAGGTTGGTGGGTAACTCTGGACTCGTCTAATTACTGATTCAATTGTTCAGGAAAAGTGGTGTTCTGAACGACAGAGGTTGAGAAGAGCCATACAGGCAAACCAATTGTCAGTCCTGGAAGTGACAATGTGGCCATATGGGGTGCACCAACATCTCCCCAAGAGGAGAATGGACTAGGATTTCCTCCAAGGGGAATTCCTTGGTTGGTGGACTCCATTTTCTCAACCCAAGATCAACGTAGGAAAGGGGTATTGAATATTCCGTTTAAAACAAATTTTAGACACTTTGACACAACTTGTTTTTTTAGTTTTTAAGAGTCGAGAAAAAATAAAAGATGACTCTAGTCACCTTCAATTTTTAATGAGCCTGAAGTGACAAGTGCTCAGATGGACCTTTTCCGTTAAGGAGTCTGAAAAGGAACGAAAGGGACTACTCTGGAGATCTAGGTAGAGGGAGTACCAAACCAATCACAAAACTGCAGAATACTTTTTACGGTACGGCAGTCAATCTTCCCGAATGCTGTGTTCAGTGCATTGCGATCGATAAGGCGGCAGACACAGCTTCCTAAGGATAAAGGATTTGAGCCTATAGGGGTCTCCCAAAATATACTCGACGGTACGTGGAAGCACAAGTCAGTATTGGCACTTATCGTCTCAAAGTGGAGGAATCACCCAACCATCAGTGAGGACAACAGTTACCAGGCTTTACGACGCCGGAATACGTCTCTAGCCTAGACCTCTAAATGTTGTGCGTTAAGTTCCAAAGCGTTGTTAGATTCTTTGAATTTATTTTAAGTTGATCTTGCTTATGAAGTTTGCCTTTTGGGTTCACCACGAGATGTAGATATAATTCATAAAATGCAATCTAAAGATGATAAACAAACTTTTATCTCTTTTGTGCAATGAAAATCCTAGCTACTAGGGGAAAAGAAAGACACAATCTTTTCACAAAGAGCAAAGAGCACACCGTAAATGCACTTTCCTAAATCAAGCCAAACAGACTGTCTATATGCAAATGCACATGCATGTATTTTTTTTCGACTTTCTTAGTATATGGATGCTAAAAAGAAAGTTGATGCACAAATCTGAATTTGTTTTCAAGCGACAAACACAAACAAGCTTCTTTTCGAAATCAAAAGATAGAGACGATTACGACACCTTACGATTTTGAAATGAATACTCGTTTTTGACACTAGAAAATCACAAATCCAGACCAAAAGCAGTAGTAACAGGATAATCAACCATCAACAGCAATCAAACTCTTTTCAACGATTGAAATCGACACTTACGATAGATTCAAATCAAAGGACGACAGTACGATTACGCTACTTCTGCTAAGGAGAACTGTAAATGACTCAACAAACACACAAAAACATCTACAGTTCTTTTGTACAAATGAGGCGGAATAACAGCAAGGAAAAGGGGTTTCAAATAGACATATACTAATCACAGGCAGCAAAATTCAGAGATAGAACTGGAAAGAATGAAGCACAAGAACCACAGCTGCACAGGGCTAGTCTGATCAGCGCACCTGTAACACAGAGAATCTGAAATGCAGCGCAGGTTGCCCTTTCGGGAAGTGCACTGAAATTCAGGATCTCTTAACAGTACCTGCGCTGGGCCAGAAACGAGACTCTGTCTGAGTTCTGGGTCATAGTTTGCAGTTCAGTCTTTGGTTTTTGGCCCAGTAAAAGCAATCAGTAATTCAACAATCAGGGGTAGATCTAAGGAGGATCTAAGAGCTATCACAAAGGAAATCAGATAGTTTGTGATTCAGTTGTTCAAATCATAAACAGATCCAGTGAATGGATTGAAGCAGCAGATGTCTACTTTGCATTTGTTATGGCAAATGTAGTTCGAATGCCACTTATAAGTTTATGAAACAAACAAACAAAGAATGATAAACAAACAATCTAATTAGCTCCCCAGTGGAGTCGCCATTTTGTTACAGGGAAAAGTGTCTATTTAGAACTACTCTATCCCACTAAGGTGTGACAGCTGCCTTAGAAACAAACAGAGAAAAACTACTTTTGTATTTCCTTTATGAACTATAGATAGAGAGGAATAGAAAGAACCAACCTATGTCTTGCGCTAATCCTTTGATCCAATCCCTCTCTTCTTTGATAGTCTCCAGCTACCTGCTCCCTTACTTGCCCAGCTTCACAAAGTACCTGTAAGATCACAGAAGAAGAACACTATACAAAGACATGGATCTATATTCATAAACAACTTAGGATCAAATTTAAGTTAACCATACAAATGTAACAAGCATCAATGATACAAAAGCATGGAGGAAAAACTCAAAGAATTTTTATTGATAAACAAGAAAAGATCCAGGAGGAGTTACAACCGGTGGTTCCTGACCCAGCATCAACCTCCCAGCAAAGAAGCCCCTCTTCACCTCAACAAAGCATAGATCACCCAATACTCTGATGTTTGTCTCAAAAAACCAACAGCAATTCCTTACAATATGCAAAATTCCAGCCTCTTGGATCTCTGGGATGAGGGATCCATATATAGATACCTGTAAGGAGGATGAGTCAGCTTGTGATTTGATTAGTGTCTTCTCTCTGTCAGTTCTTGCTTCCACTTGGAGACTGAAGGCCTCTTACTCATCCTTGGTCGAATTCAGTGAGGCAAGTGTCACAGGAGAAGATTCTGGAAGCTTCCATTGTCTCTCCACCTCGCGGAATGACACTGCCATTTGTCATTTCTCGCCCATCGCACTACACAGAAGGGACTTTTGAAATGAAACGCACCCTCACAGTGTATTTAGGTGCAATGCAACGCACCTAGCCAGTGGAGCAGCTGAAATGATCCTGTTTTGACTTATTCTGAGCAGTTTCTGGTGGAGAACTTCTGGGAGAAGCTGTAATCTGTTGACCTTGTTCCTTTAGGGGTTAGAACAACACTTTTAGGGACTTAGGAGCCCTCGGTTTATGGACATTTCATGCTTGGAGTTGTAGGGCACAAAAATGTCTATAACACCTGCCTGAAGGAAACCAGGTAGCCACCTGTCTACATTAAACCCTGTCCAAAATTTGAAAAGGTCTTTCTCTATCCATCTAGCAACATTGTCTTTACTATCTATACTATTGTTCCAATTAAACAAGTAAAAGATTTTCATCATAAAACTTCAACAAAAATGTACTGGACCTCTACTTCAATCCTTGTCTGAGGATATTATTGGGGCTGGTGCTTTGGCACTAGAGCTGAGCATCTCACTCCTCTTCATGTCTTGAAGTGTTTGTTCAATTCTCCCCAGTGCCAAGTTGTTTTTGTAAGTGTGTATATGGACTGTTGCAATCTCCCTGAGGAGTCTTGCCGTGATGGGATCCTTTTCCTTGGTGTCCTCCTTTACCTTCGGTCCTCTGCTTGCTACTTGTTCCTAATTAAGATTCATGGCTTGTGCCACCACGTTCTTCATGACCCAATATTGTTGTATTATCTGTCTGAAGAGAGAGTGTTTTCCTCGAGAGTTCCATGGGTCCGAAACCATTGTCTCCCATTCCTCGATGGGAATTTCTTGGTTCCTTATGTCTTCGTTTAGTTCTCGCTCCCATCCAACAATTTGGGGACTAACGTCCGGTGGGTTCCCTGCCATGTAGGCGTCGATGAGGGTTTTCATATGTTCACGTCTAGACTTTCTCCCTCTCTTTCTTGGCTCTTTGTTTGAGCTGATCGCCCCCTCTGCCATATTTTTGTCTCTCTTGCCCTTCCTGGTCACCATGTTGACTGTGTACTTGCTATCGGCTGCTTCTTTCTGTTTGTTGTCCTCCTCACTGTGCTGGGTGTATTGTGAGGTGAGGCCTATCACATAACCATTATGATTATCAGTTTCATAATGAGCAAACATCCAAACAATTTCCCATTTACCTGTGTCACATTTGTTATCCCTTTCAGTGCCAAAACTAATGCTTTTCGAGGTTTCTTTTAGAATCCTCTCATAGTTTTGGGTTCTTCTAATTCTTACTTCTCTTATCGTCATTTTTTCCTCTCGGCAACATTCGTCACTCAAAGAGCACGACAGAGGCATCCTCTTAGGACCGCCTCCAGGTTAGACTGGTTTATTGTTCCTTACATCACAGGGAGTCTTGGTCGTGGGGATGTTTTCTAGGGGTCTAGGCATGAGAAACCTGGCCCTATTCTCTTATGCCCCTAGTGAAATTTTGTTTTCCTGTTTCCATATTTTCTCGGTACTAATTGGTCTTCAACGTTCTTCATTTTTTCCTTTTGGTTTTATCTCGGAGTCCCCAAAAGGAGTCATTATGGCCTTGCTCTCTCACATTTCATTTCGTGGGGTTACCGTGGTGGAGACTTCTCCATTCTTGGATTCTATCCCCTCCTCTCCTAGCTTACTCCCCAAGATTTTCATTACACATTCTGATCCAGATGGATCCTAGAATACTCTTTAAGTCTTGAAATCTTCTTAAAATCATTTAAAAAACCAAAATAATCGCATGAGAGGAACCTTCAAAAACAACAAAAAACACTATCGGCAGCCAAAATTATGAAGAAAAAGTGAAAAAATGGGTTAACGACAACTTTGCACAGTACCTGTCAGATCTGGCCGATAAATGCTCCAGATCTGATTGACAAATTGCAAATAGGTAGTGACAGGCGAAGGAAATCAGAGTGCACCACATGAAACTTATGATGGCGATCGATGGAGTCAATGATTACTGTTGATCAAGCGTGCAGATCGATGGCCCATGTTGCATCATAGAATCGCTATAAGAGATTACAAGAGCGCTTACAATGGCCCGGGGTTATTGCGATATGCGATTGCGATCAATCGCATCGAGATTTCGCAATATGCGATTGCGATCAATCGCATCGGGATATCGCAATCGGAGAAACACAATGGAGCAGGGCTTATACACATGTATATGTGCGATGCGATTAGCCGGACCCGATGGCTATATAAACATTGTTGCATAAGATTTGAGATCCGCCGAAAGGCATCTTTTTATGTAATTTTTCATATTTTGTTATTTAACGAAATAGAAAGAAAAAATGTCGATGCGATAAAACTCGGATCCGAAGGGGTTTGGGAATGAAATTACATAATATTTGAAATATGTCCTAAGCCATTTTTGTGGTATTTTCATAGTTTTAATGTATTTTTAATACAAAGGGAAATCACGATATAAGAGGGATTTAAAGTGGGCCCAAGGTGGTAAGTGGTTTGGGTTGGGCTCTGCCCAATCCCATATAATGGCTGCCATGTGTCCAGGCTGGGGAGAGAGAAAACCACCCTCATCGAGTGGTTAACCCTTGTATGAAAGAGCCACCCGAAATGAACCACGACCATTGGATCTGGATCTCCCAGATCAACGGTAGACATACTATATCGATATACAGGTGGATTGGATAAGAGTTATAAGGTGAATTCAGAAAGTTTGAAGTCCAATAAACAGTGTTTGGCAGAATTTTCCTATGTTTGAATGCATTTCTCTGTGTAAATAGAGAATTGTCATTTCAGGGATTTCAAAGGCCCATTGCACTCATCCGTTGCAGAATAGGTGGCCACCTCCCCTTAATGCATTATGCTATGATTGTTTGACGCTGGAAGGGGGATTCGAGCGGATAGAGGCTGGGAGACAGAAAACCGAGAAGAAGAAATGAAAAGGTAGAGTAGATTGGCTTTAAAGCCATAGACATAGAGCAAAGAGAGGTAGGCAGTACTGAAGGTAGTGCCAAGACAGAAAGCAAAGACAGAGACAGAGAGTGATTGAGGGAGTATGTGTACTTAGAGAGGCTTGAGAAGTTCAAGCAAACTCTTGCTATTGTATCTGTTGTGTGTTGAGTCTCAAATTGAGCTCATACTATTGTAAAACTCAGTTTGAAGACATAATGGAGAGGTTGCCACTGAAGGCTGGACCAGGAGATGTCACCCAGGATTATTGGGTGAACTCCTTATTAAATTTGTTGTGTTTATGTGTGTTGTCTATTATGCTTCTTGACCGCTTCATTGTTTATGTATTTCACAATATTATCGATCCATTGCATAAACTAACATAGGCAAATCCATGCACATGAGTCTGTAATACCTTATTAACTGAAAAGATCTCATTTTCAGATCAAGTGGTATTAGAGCTTTAGGTTGCTAAGGTTAGACAAGCTTGTGCTAGATTGTTGAATGCTAACTAGGTTAAAGCTCAAAGTAGGAGAAGGAGAACTGGTTGAGGCTAACCCAGAAATTAGTAGAGTCTATCCTAAGAGGAAAATGACAGAAGAAATTCCCTCGGAATCAGACTCTTAGTTCATGGACAGTTTCATGACCATGAGAGCCATGGTAGAAGAGATCTATCAAGAATTTAAGAAAGGTCGAAGTGAAGATTCTTCAACCTCCAAATAAGACAAAGGAACAGAGGAATCTCTTCTAGATGGCCATCCTGAAGGCAAAGGGAAAGGAAAAGAGCCTCCTCTAACAACACCTCCTGATAGCCCTGAAAATAAAAAGAAGAAAAATATTTGATTAAATTAGATGTAAAATTTTATTTGCCAGTCTATGATGGAGAATTAAATGAAAAAAAGATAGATAAATGGATTAGATAGATTGATGTGTATTGCAGGGTGTAGAACATTGATTCAGACAGGAGTAAAATTCAATTGGCCAGCCTATGCCTTGGAGGAACTACCTTGGTATGGTGGGAAGGCAGGACACAAGTTGACTTAAAGAAGCATGGTAAATTCTTTCTGTCTAGTGTGAATTTGTTTCTGCCATTAAAAAACAATTCTATCCACTAGCTTATATGCAACAAGCTATGATGAGTTGGCAAACACTTCACCAATTAAAAGGGAAAAGTGTACAAAGTTATACCCAGGAATTTAGAAAAAGAGCTTTAATTCTAGGCATTTCTTTAAACTCACCTGAAACTTTGCTGAAGTATATAGGTGGTCTACACAACTATTCGAGGCACACCATTCTCATGTTTAACCCAACTAGCATAGATGAGGTATCCGTCCAGGCTACACATCTAGAGGCTAGAGGAAAGAATGTGAACCCAAAGATTGGGGGATCATCAAAACCCACTGCAAGCAAGAATAAGGAAAAGAGGAAGCAGAAATGGAAAGAGAGGAAGGAAAATGTTGTACAAAAATCCAAACCTTCATGCACTCACTACAAGAAGGATGGGCATGATGATGAACATTTCTGGTCTTTGCATCCGGAGCTGAAACCCAAGAAGTTCGATGGCAAGAAGAAGAAGACTGTTGCTGCTATACAGAAAGATTTTGGGTCAGACTTAGGAGATGAAACAACAATCACAGCTACAGGTATGAAAGGTAAAAATTCTGAAGCATCTACTAGTAATTTTGCACAAACTATTGATAATGAAGAAAATTAGAGGAAAATACATGATCTTTTTCATATTAGAGTTATTTCCAAGCATCAAAAGATTGATACTTTATTTGATAGTGGCTCACAAGTAAACTTGATTTCTGAAGCAATTGTAAAGAAATTGTGACTACTAACCACACCTCATAAGAAGTCGTATCCATTAGGTTGGGTATGTGATAAAGCAAAGCTACAAGTGACTAGACAATGTAAACTTAGATTTGCCATTGGTTCAACATTTGTAGATGAGGTTGAGTTAGATGTAATTCCCTTGGATATATGTGGAATTGTTTTAGGAAGTCCTTACTTGTATGATAGAAAAGCCATTTTCTATAGAGTTGAAAATAAGTATAAACTCGTTAAAGATGGAATTGAATATATTGTAAGAGCACATAAACTCAAGAATAATTATACTCTCATAAACTCAGGGAAGATAAAAAGAATTGTAAATTCATGCAACCAATTTTTACTAATGGTTGTAAAGGAAAAGAAACCTGATAAAACCAATGTATTTGACGGCTGTGATGCTAAATAGAAAGATGATTTAGAAAAAGTTGTTTCAGAATATGATATCTTATCTCAAGAACCTAAAGGTCTACCACGCAAAAGGGAAATTGTACATAATATTAATTTGCAACAAGATGCTCCTTTACCTAACATCAGAATGTACAAGTTATCCACTTTAGAGAATGCAGAAATCAAGAAGCAGATACGGGAGATGCTCGAGAAAGGGTTCATAAGACCAAGCACATCACCATGCAGATCTCCAATCATGTTGGCGAGAAAGAAAGATGGTTCGTGGACAATGTGCATTGATTACAGAGCACTGAATAAAATAATGATCAAGAATCGTTATCCTCTTCCTCACATAGATGATCTATTAGATCAGTTAAAAGAAGCTGTTTAATTTTCCAAGTTGGACTTGCATAATGGATACCATCAGGTCAAAGTGGCAGAACAAGATGCATGGAAGAATGCTTTCAAAACAAAGCAAGGGCTGTATGAATGGCTAGTTATGCCTTTTGGCTTAACTAATGCTCCTTCCACTTTCATGAGAGTTATGAATGATGTAATCATGCCTTTTATTGATGATTTTGTAATTGTATATCTAGTTGACATTCTTGTTTTCAACAAAACATGGGAAGAACATTTGAAGCATGTAAAGCAGACTCTAGATGTTTTGAAAAAAGAAAATATGTATGTTAAATTATCAAAGTGTGAATTTGGAAAAACATATTTAAATTATTTGGGTCATATTGTTGGGGGTGGTGAATTGAAGATAGATCCCTCTAAGGTTGAAGTCATTGTAAACTAGCCTAAACCCAAATCTGCTATAGAAGTTAGAACCTTCCTAGGAGTAGCATAGTATTGGAGAAAGTTTATTGCTAAATTTTCCTTGATTGCAGCTCCCTTACATGCTTTGACAGGATTGAACAAGGTGTTTCAATGGGGAGGCAAATAACAGAAAGCCTTCGACACCTTGAAATAAAAAATTAGTATAGCACTAGTACTAGCATTGCCAGATCTTCAAAAACCATTTGAGATTGAAACAGATGCCAATGACTATGCCATGGGAGCAGTGTTGATGCAACATGGTAAACCCATATGCTACCATTCTAAGACATTTAATTCTGCAGTAGTTAATTATCCCACATATGATAAATAATTGTATGCATTAGTACAGAGTGTAAAAAAGTGGAAACATTACTTAATGGGCAAAGAAACAGTTATACATACTGATCATTAGCCACTTCAATATTTGCACTCACAAACTAAATTGCAGCAATCAAGACACTATAGGTGGATGGGTTTCCTACAACAGTTTCATCTAATCATCATATATAAGAAGGGCATACACAATAAAGTCACAGATATGTTGTCTAGACCAATTATAAATGCATCAACTATACTTAAGCATAACTCAGTAATGCATGAAAGCTACATTGAACAGTATGCTCAAGATATAGATTTTAAAGATGTCTATGCAACTTTATGTCATGGCAAAAAAGTAGAAGAATTGGATTATTATATTAAGGACCAACTCTTGTATCATTTGGGAAAGCTATGCATTCCACAAAATGAAAGAGTTAACATAATTTGGGAAGCACATACTTCTGTGATATCAGGTCATTTTGGTGTAAGTAAAACAGTTACACAACTGCAAAGATTCTGCTATAGGCCAAAAATTCATGAAACGGTTTCTAGATATATTAAAGGGTGTACCATGTGTTCTAAAAGAAAACCCAACAATAGAAAACTAGGCTTGTACACTCCACTTCTAGTTCCTTCTCATCCTTGGGAAAGTGTTTCCATGGACTTTGTTGGGGTATTGCCCAAATCTAGAAAAGGTCATGACTATTTATATGTTATTGTGGGCAGGTTGAGCAAAATGTGTATTTTAATACCTTGTAACAAATAGATTACAGCTGAACAAACAACAAAATTGTTCTTTTAGCATGGTTGGGTGCATTTTGGGTTACCCACTTCCATAGTATCTGATTAAGATTCCCGATTTGTTGGGAAGTTTTTGTCAAGTCTGTGGGAATTGATGGACACCAGACTGAAGAAGAGCATAGCTTTTCATCCACAAACAGATGGCCAAATAGAGGTGGTCAACCGGACAGTGATCCAGTTGCTCAGGGGTTATTGCAGCAAGCATCCCAAGCTTTGGGATGAACATTTATGTTATGTGCAACATGCTTACAACCGTGCTAAGCATTCTTCTACTCAAAGATCTCCTTTTGAGACTTGTTTTGGTTTTATACCAAGGTCTCCCTTGGATTTTGTCTTTGAAAAAGACATAGCAGTTGATGGACACAACGATGTGGAAAAAACAACCAGGTTCAATGAACAGATCCAAGAAATTCACCAGGAAGTGCAAGAACAACTGGAAAAGAGCCAGGCTAGGTACAAGGCAAGGCATGATAAGGATCAGATGGAGCATAGCTTCCAAGTTGGTGATCAAGTATGGCTGTATATGAGCAAAGAAAGAATGCAAGATGAAGGAAAGAAGCTGAAGCCAATAAGGTATGGGCCTTTCAAGATAATTGAGAAAATTGGCGAGAATGATTTCCATATTGATTTGCCATCTTACATGGACATCTATTCAGTGGTAAATGCAAAAAATTTAATACTATTTGAACCTTCATTAATTGAAGATCCTAAAGAGCAAAGTCAATTTCCTTCTATTGATGATCTATTACCTGAATATCTCAATGAGTTGCAGGAAGATACAGTTCTAGATAGGAAGGTGAGAACCATGCACAAAGGGGATATTGAATACCTAAGAATTGGACTCAAAGGTTCAAAACCCAGCAGTGTAAAATGGATAGAGATTGGACAAGTGAGGAAGGTGTATCCTCACTTGAGCGATGCTTGAAAACCAACTTTTGGTGATCCAAAATCCTTTTTAGTGGGAAGGCGTGATCCAAACGGATCCTAGAATACTCTTTAGGTCTTGAAATATTCTTAAAATCATTTAAAAAACCAAAACAATCGCATGAGAGGAACCTTCAAAAATAGTGGAAAACACTATCGACAGCCAAAATTATGAAGAAACAGTGAAAAAATGGGTTATTGACAACTTTGCACAGTAGTCGTCAGATCTGGCCAATCAACAGTCCAAATCTGATCGGCAAATCGCAAATTGGCGGTGACAAGTGGAGGAAATCAAAGCGCACCACATAAAACTTGCGATCGCGATTGGTGGAGTCAACGAGGACTGTCAATCAAGTGTGCAGATTGACGGCCCACATTGCATCGCAAAATCACTATCGGAGATTACAAGAGTGCTTACAATGGCCCGGGGTTATCACGATATGCGATTGCGATCAATCACATTACGATATCAAAATTGGAGAAACACAATGGAGTGGGGCTTATACACATGTATATGTGCGATGCGATTAGCTAGACCCGATGGCTATATAAACATTGCTACATAAGATTTGAGATCTGCCGAAAGGCATTTTTTTTTTATGTATTTTCACATATTTCATTATTTAACGAAATACAAAGAAACAACACCAATGAGATAAACCCAGATTCGAAGGGGTTTGGGAATGAAATTACATAATATTTGAAATTCGTCATAAGCCATTTTTGTGGTATTTTCATAGTTTTAATGTATTTTTGATACAAAGGAAAATCACGATATAAGCGGGATTTCGGGTGGGCCCAAGGTAGTGAGTGGCTTGGGCCTGGCTCTGCCCGATCCCATACAATGGATGCCGCATGTCCAGGCTGGGGAAAGAGAAAACCACCCTCATCAGGCGGTTAACACTCGTATGAAAGAGCTGCCTAAAATGAACCACAACCATTGGTCTGGATCTCCCAGATCAATGGTGGAGATACTATATCGATATACAGGCAGATATGATAAGAGTTATAAGGTGAATTCAGAATGTTTGAAGTCCGATAAATAGTGTTTGGCAAACTTTTCCTGTGTTTGAATGCATTTCTTTGTGTAAATAGAGAATGGCAGTTTCATGGATTTCAAAGGCCCAATGCACTCATCCGTTGTAGCATAGGTGGCCACCTCCCCTTAATGTGTTATGCAATGATTATTTAATGCTAGAAGGGGGATTCGAGCATATAGAGGTTGGGAGATAGAAAGCCGAGAAGCAAAAATGAACAGGTAGAGTAGATTGGCTTTAAAGCCACAGACAGAGAGAAAATAGAGGCAGGCAGTATTGAAGGCAATGCCAAGACAGAGAGCAAAGGCAGAGATAGAAAGTGATTGAGAGAGTCTGTGTACTCAAAGAGGCTTGAGAAGTTCAAGAAAACTCTTGTTGTTGTATCTGTTGTGTGTTGAGTCTCAAATTGAGCTCATACTATTGTAAAACTATGTTTGAAGACATAATAGAGAGGTCACCACTAAAGGATGGACCAAGAGATGTAGCCCAGGAGTATTGGGTGAAATCCTTATTAAATTTGTTGTGTTTCTGTGTTTTGTCTATTATGCTTCTGTACTTCTTCATTGTTTGTGTATTTCGCAATCTTATCAATCCATTGCATAAAATAACATAGGCAAATCCATGCACATGAGTTTGTAATACCATATTAATTGAAAAGATCTCATTTTCAGATCACATTCTAAAGTTTTCGACCATCCAAGGTCCCAGGAATTCCTGGGTTCCTCCATACCAGACTCATTCCCTATCTTAAACAAATTTCCTAGATTAATGTGGAAATACATCCTATGCCTTAAGAAGTTGAGGGCCAGAGGAGTAACATACCAACTTGTAGAACTAGTTCTGCTTCCGTCCGCAAGCTACAACGTCGTTCTTTAGCCACCTTTCCTCTCTCCAATTCCCATCTCCTCCCTCTGCATGCGTCTACTTATGGACTGTTTTCCCTTATGTTTTATTCCCCTCCCCTTTCTATCCTTTCCCTTTTCATCCACCTGTCTGTCATCATTATTCCCTTCACTGATCCCTACACCATCACCTTGGAATGGTGACCCTCCGGCCTGACTTCCACTTCCTCTCATTAACACTCACTTACTCCTGGCTGCTCTTGCCGTATGATCTTGTACCTCGTCCTACCACTTGCTGGAATCCTTCTGTGCGCCATCCTGCTACCCCCTTGCCATCCTTTTTGTCCTCCTTATCCATCTCCACCAACCTTCTCTCAGGGTCTGTTCCTTCCATGCCATGTCCGTCCACTTGCCCTTCCCCCTGTCCTCTCACTCCATTTCCCTCTCATGTCCTTTCGTTCACTTAGATGCTGCCTCCCACGTCCCAGTCCCATGTCCCCTGTCCCACTTCCTCCATTATGCTACACCTCAATCGGGGATTCTCCTCCCCTTCCTTGTATTTTTCCAGGATTTTCACTAAGTTTTCCATCTCCTCCATCTGATATATTTCTTCCGCGTTTATGTCTATAGTCCCGCCTACCTAGCTGCTTCCCCGATTTTCCAGGTTGTCTGCTGCTGCATTTCCTTTCCTTCGTACGTGTGTGGGAAGGATGTATTCTATCTATCTGGTTATTTTTTTGATCACCTGCACCAGCCAAGCAGTTCTCCAGCTTCAGCTGATCTTCTCCCACTGTGTTCCTTGTTGTAGCATTTTTACTATTTCAATCGCCATTTTCGAATCTCCTTTTACCTGTAATTTTAATATTGCTCTCTTATCTTGATTTCCAACCCTTTTTTCAGGGCATGAAGCTCTGCTTCATTATTTGTCGTGTTGCCATAGTCCATTGCATAGATTCTGAGTGTCCTACCCCTGTCATCTCGGAATACCCCTCCTATCCTCGCCTCGCCAGGATTGCCTTCTATAGTGCCATCGAAGTTTAGTTTGATGAATTCCTTCTGTGGTCTTCTGAATTGGTTTACTTCCTCCTCTTTGATGGTGTGGTGCTTCCTAGAAGATGTATGCAACATGCTTGGTTTCAGGTTTAGGCGGGTCATTATCTTTTCTTCCTTTGGGTTAGTTTTCTAGACCTCCTCGAACCATTTCTCTGTCAGAATAGTCTATCTAATGTTTTGGATTATCTAGTTCCATTTTTCTACTTTTGCTCTACCTTCTTCCTTGAAGATCAATTTGTTTCATTCTTTCCATATATTCCACAGGACAAATCCTAGCGAGAGTCTCCAAGCACGGTTCAGGATTGTGTTCTGGTATGGCTTTTTTCCTCCAGTTCTCTATTTTTTTTGCATGTTATTTGGATTCCTGTCACTAATTTCAAAAAGTTGATGGTGTTGTTTCCACAGGTTATTGTTTTATTTGCAAGCATTGGTAAGGTGCTCCATTGTCTCTTCCTGTTCTTGACATAGGACACATATCGATGGGCCTTGTATTCCTTTTTTTGCAGTTGGTCCCATGTTAATGCTCGCTCATGGCTTAGGATCCAAATGAAGAAAGAAATCTTCGGCCATGTTTTTAATTTCCATATGCTTTCCTAATTATTTGTTTCTAGATGTCTCTTGTGTTATGTTTTTAATTGATAACCTTCTTTGATTGTAAACATTCCTTTGATTCTGTGGCCCCATCTTAGGATGTCCGATCCTTCTTTTATCGCTATCTTCTTGGTTTCCATTTCCTTTTCATATAGCTTCCATTGGGGTGTTTCTGGTGCTTCTGGCCAATCCTATTGTTGTTTCCACTTTCTCTAATATCCTTCTAGTTCTATGCACCATAAGTTTTGTATTGTGTTTCCCCCATGGAGATCGCTGAATTGGTGGATTTCTACTAGTTGCGGTTGGCTGTTGAGTTTTCCCCTCTATTTCCACGCTTCTTCCCAAAAGTTGGCTTTGTCCCCTCCTCTGATTTCCTAGAAGCTATGGTTGCTGATCAGATTCCTGTTAGCACTGGCTAGGTTCCATATTGCAGATCCTTTCTTATCATTTTGGCTTCTCAGCTTTCCTTCGAGGGACCTAGGCATGTCATACTTTCTCTCCCATATTTTTTTCCAAAGATCTACCCCTCCTTATATCCATCTAAACCACAACTTTGCTCCCATTACCTGATTCAAAATGTAAGGGTCATGGAGTCCAAGGTCTCCTTCTTTTAGGGGTTTTTTGAGCTAGCTCTAGAATAGGAGCACCCATTATTTTTTATTGTGATGGGTCCTTGCCAAAAGAGCTTTTTTAACATGTCTACCATTTTCTTGCAGACTGCTTTAGGGGTCGCTTGACTAGTTAGTTGGTATATCAGAATAGACTGTAATACTAATTTTAGCTGTATTACATGACTTGGAATGTTCAGCGTTTTGAATGTCCAGTTTTTCATTTTCCTTTGGATCTTTCCCAACAAGATTTTCCAATTAGCCACTCTATTCTGTTGGTCATTTAGCTGAATTCCTAGATACTTTGTAGGGAAATTTCCTATTCTGAATCCCATGGATCTTGCTAGGAAAGCTTGGGAGGGTACTGGGGTGTTGAAGAAATATATATCTGACTTCTCTTCTTTTATCTCCATCCCTGAAGCACTCGTGAAGTCTATGAGGATTTCCATAATTTTCCTAGCTTCCTTGAGCGGTGCCTATCTGTATAGCATTACGTCATCTACAAATTGTTGGTGGGTTAGTGGAAGGTCATTCCCCCAGAGTCTTAGGCCCGTATATTGTTCACTGCAGACTTTTTCTTTTATATATCTTCCTAGACCTTCTGCTGCTAGGATAAACAAGAAGGGTGATAACGGGTCGCCTTGCCTAAGCCCTCTAGTGGCATTGAATGCCTCTATAGGGGATCCGTTGAGAAAAATTGACAGAACTAGAGTGGTTACCATTGACATTACCTGGCTTATCCATATTTCATCGAAGCCGAATGCCCTCAGTAGTTTTTGTAGATACTCCCAGTTCAGTGTACCGTAGGATTTGGCCAAATCTAGTTTTACCAACATTCCTTTGGTTTTTAACTTTTTTAAGGAGTGGATTGCTTCTTGTGCCACCACTATGTTGTTTGTTATTTGTCTTCCTTTGACAAACCCTATTTTCCCTTGAGATATTGATTTGAATTGGATCCATAAAGAACTGTCAGAAGAACCATGGATGTACTAGGTCGGGAAAAACATCTAAGAATTCAAAACAATGGTCAAAAACACGTCTAAACTAGTGGCAGTGGAAGCTAGTGTGGAACGATGAGGACCTCAGTCAAAATGTGCTGCTGAGGCCCATGGAGACTACGTGGGAGGTGAAATTAGCCCTTGGGAGGTCCAGATCGGGAAACAGAGGAGTTTTTTGATGTGTGATTATCGGCAAAAACCCTTGAAATGGAGAAGCCCCGAGTGTCAGTCGCATGAAAGAGTCAAGAACAGTGGGGAAAAGGCTAAAGCTAAAAGGCAGGACTCGCTACGAAACCGGCAGTATTGATCAAGGGCTCCTTGAGCAGTAAGCGGTTTTGGATGAAAGTGGAGCGATCCCACTCAATGATCGATGAGTGGCAAACGGAGGAGAGAGAAAACCACTGCTCATCGCACGCTAATGGTCGAGCAAGTCAACTGCGCGAAATGAGCGGATGGCGTTGGATCTAGGGGATCTAGATCGGACGGTTAACATCACACCCGACGACAAGACTGGATTTAATGAAGGAATAAGCCGTGATTTAGAAGGATTTGAGGTCCACTTTGACACCATGGTGGAGGAAGACTCATTCCATGACGTAATCGAAGAATTGAACCAACAAAGCAGGCTGGCACAGTTACAGGAGGACATGTGGCCACTCCCTGTGAGCCTGGTGATGACATCGAACAAGGAACTCCAAGCGCAACTGCAGAAGGCAATTCAACGGAGGAGGAAGAGGAACTGAACAAACATGGGCATGAATGGCTTTAAAGTCATGCACACATAAAACAGAAAGACGACTAGAACTTGGAGAGGAGGACATAATAGAGAGAGGAAGATAGAAGACAGAGAAGCAAAGAAGACAGTAAAGCAAGCAAAAGCAGAATGGAAGACAGAGGGCCGAGCTAACCAGAGGCAACATCGAGCACCAGAGAGCTTGAGAGATTCAAGCCATCCCAGAGAGGATCTGTCTGGATTGAGCACCACATTGGGCTCTATCTCCATTGTAGACCAAAAGGTCACAGAGTTGGTAAGGAAAAGATGTTGTGTACTCTAGTGGCTTGGGGCATCCAAGAACCACCCTACCAAGTAAATTTCTGTTTTAGGAGACTCATATTGAGTCCTTGCATTGTAATTATCTGCTTAAGACATAATAAAATAAGGCCACAACTGAGAGCTGGATTGAAGATGTAGCCCTAGAGGATAGGGTGAACTCCTTATTCATTCCTTGTGTTCTTGTCTTTGCTTACTGTATTTCTTTGTTGTCTTTCCATTTCAAGTGTTTGTGTATTTGCAATCTGATCAATCTGTTTCTTAAATAACATAGAAACACACACCAGCATATGAGTTGGTAATACCTTTATTCAATAAATCTTTAACTAAGGTCACTCATAGGGTGATTATCAGATCAAGTGGTATCATAGATTTAGGCTGTAAGGTTAGACAAGCTTGTGTTGGTTTAGCTGTTGAATGCTCACTAGATCAAAGCTCAAAATAGGAGAAGGAGAGTTGGTCAAAACTAATCCTGAAATTGGGAGAGTCTATCCATGGAAGACAATGGCAGAGGAAGGTTCTGTGGGGCCAGACCCTCAATTCATATAAAGTTTCCTAGCTATAAATTCTATGGTAGAAGAAATGTATAGGGACTTTAGAAAGCATAAGCCTGAAGATTCACTAGGTTCTAAACAAGACAAAGAAGAAGACGAGTCTCACTCCCACGACCACTCCAAGGGAAAAGGGAAAGAGGAAAGCTTTCTCACACCTCCTAATAGCCCTGTGCATAATAAGAAAGAATCCTTGATCAAGCTAGATGTTAAATTTGATTTTCCTATATATGATGGAGAGCTAAATGATGAAAAGTTGGACAATTGGATTAGACAAATTGATGTGTATTGTAGAGTACAGAACATAGACTCAGACAAGAGAAAGATTCAGCTAGCAATCCTATGCCTAGGAGGCACTACCTTGGTTTGGTGGGAAGGCAAAGCTCAAGCTGACATGAAAAGACATGGTAAGACCATATCTGTCTGGAGTGAATTGTTTCTACAATTAAAAAGTAGTTCTATCCATTGGCCTGCATGCAACAAGCCATGATGAGTTGGCAAACTCTTCGACAGTTGAAAGGGAAAAGTGTGCAAGGGTACACTCAAGAATTTAGAAAGAGAGAATTGATTCTAGGGATCTCATTGGACTCACCAGAGACTCTTTTGAAGTACATTTGTGGTCTACACAGCTACATGATGCATACCATCCTCATGTTTAATCCCACTAGTGTAGATGAGGTATCTGTACAAGCTACTCATATAGAAGCTAGAGGAAAGAATGGAAATTCAAAACTTGGGGGACCATCCCAACCCACTGCAAGCAAGAGCAAGGAGAAAAGAAAGCAAAAGTGGAAAGCAAGGAAGGCTAACACTGCACAAAAAAGCAAAGCTTCATGCACTCACTGTAAAAAGGATGGGCATGATGATGAGGATTTTTGGATTCTGCATCCAAAGCTGAGACCTAAGAAGTCCGAGGGAAAAAAGAAGAAGATTGCTGCAGCTATTCAAAACGATTTGGGGTCAGACTCAGGAGATGAAACAATTATTGTAGCCACAGGTATAAAAGGTAAGAATTTTGAAGCACCTACTAGTAATTCTGCTTAGTCTATTATTGATGAAGAAAATGAGAGAAAAAGGCATGAGCTTTTCCATATTCAAGTTATTTCCAAATATCAAAAGATTGATACTTTGTTTGATAGTGTCTCACAAGTAAATCTAATTTTTGAAGAAATTGTAAATAAATTTGGATTAGCAACCACACGTCATAAGAAATCGTACCCATTAGGTTGGTTGTGTTGGGTTGTGTTATATTCTTTCCATGACTAGCCCACATAGTTAACCAGGGGGTTAGAGGGGGGCACAGTACCCTCTTCATTGTGCCGATTGTGTAGGGAGGGGGGGGTCACAGGGGGTTCAACGTGTACCCATAACCCCACTTTATGGGGTCCGGGTATTGGACGCAATGGTTTTCGGTCCATGGTATTGGATGCTTCAGCATGTACAAATATGTATTATAACATTGAAAGGAACATAATGAAAAATCAAGATGGTAGTCCCCGTTTTGGGATCCAGGGAAATTCTCTGTGTATATGTATTTTATGTGTTATGCTCTCGCATTGTTTATTTTCTGTGTTTTAGAATTCGTATGCAGGTAATTTCTGTACGGGGTTAAAACCTATATTTGGTATCAGAGCATATTTAGCTTCAAGGGGACGCCTTTGTTGCTGAGGGGTTTCGCTTGGGCTTGTGGTAGACCTTGTTCAGTGGGAGATCTACGAGATCGATTCTGGTGGTGAAAGAAGATGGCGAGTAGTGGAAAGATAGAGATCGAGAAATTTAATGGTCAGACTTTTGAGTTATGGAAACTCAAGATGGAGGATTTGTTGGTGGATAAAGATCAGTGGATCACAGTAGATCCGAGTACTAAACCAATGGGAGTGTCTGATGAAGAATGGAAGAAGCTGGATTGGAAGGCAAAGAGCACAATATGATTGTGTGCCTTAGATTTAGTATTGTTGAATGTATCAGGGGAAGCTACGGCGAAGGCTTTGTGGGACAAGTTAGGGAATTTGTACCAATATAAGTCTCTGGTGAATAAACCATTCCTACAGAAAAAGCTGTATAACCTGAGGATGAAAGATGGAGACTTGGTGACAGAGCATCTAAACGCATTTAATACTATGGTAAGTTAGTTAGCATCTGTTGATATTAAAATTTCAAATGAAGATAAGTGCATCAGTTTGTTGTGTTCTCTACCAGATTCATGGGATAGTTTGGTTATTGCAATAGGTAGCAATGCAACTGCCTTGCAGTTTGATGAAATAGTCTCAGCCTTGCTGACGGAGGAGATGAGATGGAAAAATATGGAGAAACAGAATGGTTATGCCTTGTCTGTTGTGGAGTACTAAAAAAGGTATGTTTTTATCATTTATTTTGTCATCTTTGCTTTAAAACTCATAACCTCTTTGCATCATGAACTAGGCAGACAATAAAAAATGATGACAAAATCTAAGGGATTTATATGCAACACAAAAATACTAATAGTTTCCATTTTCTTATGTAGGAAGAGGAAAAAACGAAAGATTATCATCCTAAAGGAAAGACAGGGAAAAGTTAACTGCTATCCCTCTAGCAGGAAACTGCATGCAAACAAGATGATCCAAATTGGAGCATATCAGCCAGGAAAGCGAAAAGGAGATATCGAATCAGCACAAAAGAACAAATAGATAACTGGAAATTAACAGTCTGGTGAATCCCTTAGGATCCTTTGATCCTGAAGGATCGCTATCTTAACTATTTTTGCATCATTGATATCTCCACTCGGTTTTTATAAGAAGGGGTAGTACTGCTAGCCCAAGGGATGACCTGTTGTTGTTTTTATGTAATTCTCCTTTGTATTTGAAACTTTGATCATCGACTCTCGTTGAGAAGTGATCCACTGTAACTTTTCTTTGATGTTTTAATATAAATCTGGTTGTCGTTTCATCTCTGATTCTAGAGTAATCTCAAGCGGTGTGTCCTTGGAGGCTACGGGCCCAGCCCTGGTGGAACACTTGCTCCTGTATCATTATCTCTAATTTGTGTGTGGTTTTCATTATCATCTTTGTTCGGTAATCCGATGCGTTTTGTTATTTTATATCACGGTTCTGTTATATTTGATTTATGTTCAATTGAGTAATGTTGTTCTCTGTGACAAGAATGTTGTATTATTCATTCTGACTTTGTAACACATTGCTATGCCTTTAATCGTTGATATAACATTGTTGTTCCTTACAGAATGCTATTGCTGTTCAATTACAGAGTAACCGTGTTGTAACATTCATAAGTTGGTATTACTGTATTCATCTATGGTTTACACTTAATCACGATTGTTGTTCAATTGATGTTGTTGTTCTATTATGAATTACAATCGTTATTCTTTATAACTGAGATTGATACCTGTTGTATCGAAGTCAGATTACTGTTTCTCTAAGCGTACCGCATGTGTTATTTATTTTTTTCATTGTACATTTACATTTAACTCTAGTTGCCATTCTATATTTCATTGCCGATTAGTTGTCGTTCTATTTTTGTTTGTTGTTCGATTTATCCTCAGAGTAGAGATTGCTATCTAATTTTTGTAGGATACAATTGCTGCATTTATTTCCTTAGACTGAGGTTTGTTGTTCAATCCTATTTATAAGAACTAGTTGTTGTTCCATTTCCTGTTATTTGTATTATCATTGCTTTGGTGTGTGGAACGATATAAGACTGTAGTGAACGTTGATATTTGTTGTCTAGTTCCCAAGTTGATGATATTCTTTAATTACATCAGTTTACAAAGGGATGAGTTACCACTATTGTACCCTTGACTGATAAATTGCTATAGTTTTCTGAGTGCATGATTTGAGTCTTAAGGTTCTTTTCTGTAAGTAGATCTTATTTCAAGCATCCGTTTACTCTTATATTTAGAGCACTATACTACTAGCATTACTCTGACAAGTGAATGCCTCAAACTGAGTACACTCTTTGAGATAACAAATCATTCTTGGATTGACAAGTTAATGTGAGGTAAATAGAGGTGAAAACGACCCTTTTTACCGCTCGACATTTTGGTGCCATTGCCGGGGAAGAGTGTAGCCATTTGTCTCTTTTCCAGAGTGATGTAACAATCAGCTAGGAGAGAACTAGGTTTTAAAAATGGAAGGTAAGAGCCTGCGTGCAGAGCATGTAATAACCCTGCTCCCCTACCTGCTTTCCTGTAGACTTGTTGTTGTTTTCTTTGGGTAGAAATTAGCATTTGATTTGTGTGCATGACTAAGCAGAAAAAGCCTGAAAATAATCCTAAACCTCTACCCAAGCCTGACAAAGCTAAGGGGTCGGTGACCCTTGGCCGATCGACCTTTATAGATGAAATCCTTAAGAAAGCAGAATCTCAGCCTTTAGTAAGGCCTAGAAAAGTTACTTCTAGACAGCCTACTAGTTCCCTTTAGGCCAGAGGATCACCATCTGTAGCCTTTACTGAGGTGCACAGTCAAACCGAAGAGCAAGATTTTCAAGAAATTGAAAATTCTAGCCCAAAATCATTGCAAGAAGGGAACCATAGCAACCTCTGTGAAGGAAGAGGAGAAACCAGGGAAACTTAAGAATCGAGACCTCCTCTTGGGATAATTCAGCCATTAAGTAGCCTAGATAAGGGAAGCACTGCAAAAATAATTTATAACGAAGTTGAAGAAACTCAAGAATCCCCTCAGACATTAGGCACTCTCATCATCCCAGATAAAGGAAGAGTTGTTAAGGCCATTTCCGTTAGAACCATTCCCCCTCGACAACCCAGGAATACCCTCCTAGATATCCCAGAAGGTTATTGGCATATATTTGACCAAATGGCCCAGAACCAGCCAAACACCCAAACCTCTGCACTGCAATACCCCATTGTGGAGACTGCAGCAAATGCACCTATGAAAGCAATTCCTCTCCAGCATATCCATACATTCCATGGCCTTACATCAGAAGATCTGGGTGCATTCTTATTTGAATTTGATGTGTTGTGTAGAGGATATGACTATACCACCGATCCCTAGAAATTGAAATTATTTCCTTCTACATTAAAATGGGTTGCTTTAAGATGGTTTATGGGATTGGGTGGTGGTGCTATAAATAACTGGGATCAAATTAAAGAGTCTTTTCTAAAAAAATATCAGGATTACTGTAAGTCTAGAGAGTTAAAAGATGAAATATTTCACATGGTAGCTAGATCGAATGAAACATTAGAAGAGTACGTTGTGTTATAGGGGAAAGTGTCTATATAGAACTGCTCTATCCCACTAAGGTGTGACAGCTGCCTTAGAAACAAATAGAGAAAAGCTACTTATGTTTTTCCTTTATGAATTATAGACAGAGAGGAATAGAAAGACCAACCTCTGTCTTGCGCTAATCCTTTGATTCGATCCCTCTCTTCTTTGATAGTCCCCAACTACCTGCTCCCTTGCACGCCCAGCTTCACAAAGTACCTGTAAGATCACATAAGCATAGCACTATACAAAGACATGGATCTATATTCATAAACAACTTAGGATTAGATTTAAATTGACCATACAAATGTAACAAGCATCAATGATACAAAAGCATGGAGGAAAACTCAAATAGCTTTTATTGATAAATAAGAAAAGATCCAGGAGGAGTTACAACCAGTTGTTCCGACCCAGCATCAACCTCCCAGCAAAGAAGCCCTTCTTCACCTCAAACAAAGCATAGATCACCCAACAATCTGCTGTTTGTCTCTAGAAACCAACATCAATTCCTTACAGTATGCAAAATTCCAGCCTCTGGATCTCTGGGATGAGGGATCCATATATAGATATCTGTAAGGGGGATGAGTCAGCTTGTGATTTGATTAGTGTCTTCTCTCTGTCAGTTCTTGCTTCCACTTGGAGACTAAGGGCCTCTTACTCATCCTTGGTCGAATTCAGTGAGGCCAGTGTCACAGGAGAAGATTCTGGAAGCTTCCATTGCCTCTCCACCTCGCGGAATGACACTGCCATTTGTCATTTCTCACCCATCGCACCCCACAGAAGGGATTTTTGAAATGCAATGCACCCTCATAGTGCATTTGGGTGAGATGCAACGCACCTAGCCAGTGGAGCAGTTGCAATGATCCTGTTTTGACCAATTTTGAGTAGTTTTTCATGGAGAACTTCTGGGAGAAGATGTAATCTGTTGACCTTGTTCCTTTAGGGGTTAGAACAACTCTTTTAGGGACTTAGGAGCCCTTGGTTTATGGACATTTCATGCTTGGGGTTGTAGGGCACAAAAATGTCTATAACAGTTGCCCCCTAAAGTATGAGGCCGTTGACCTTTTGGTGTCGGGTGAAATGCTTTATTATGAGGATCTGAAGTTTTTTCAATGCTGGGAGGAGACCTGTAATAAGATACAATACAATACATTATCTTCATAATATTTTCATGGTCTAGCTGAGGCGGGCATTCCCACACTCAGCTTTATAAGTTCATTTCATGTACATAGGACAGACAATCGTCTGCGTGTAGACTGATGATTCTGATAGAGCCATCATCCTTTTGGTAGGATGATTATCAGTGCTGCAATGATGTGCATTTAATGTTTTTATTTCCCTGAACATATATCGTAGCCCGGATGGATGAAACTAGATTCGGGGTCTTCAATCTCGTCCTATCTTCACTCGAAGTACAAGTCGATCCATGTGAGAAATGTTCTAAAGTCGAACATGGAAAGACATCGCTTGATTACCAGTCAATGATGTAAACTGTTAACAAGCGTGAGAGGAATCACCGATAATGATAATGACCCTCAAGGTACTGCAGTACAATTCACGTGGTGTGAATAAAGGACTTGGCGTCGAACACCATGCAAAATCTTTCAATCGAAGGCCATTGATGTAAACCTGTCTCCGGAAGTGAGAAACTTGCCATTGAGGCATGCAAGCTTCAAAGTACTGAATGGGGTGTTCCTAGATCAACTTCTGGGATAATGAGCTGATGTCGACAAGAAGTGATCCGTCACAGGAGGGCCTTAATGAATCCCACATCAATGACATGGAACGAAGCAAATGATTTTGATGGAGGTGAAAACGATCTGGTGATATAAGGTTCAGGGTGGCGGTCATGAAAGAATGGAGTATAATGTATGGTAGTGGGTGAGACACAGGTGACTTCTCTGGATGACTTCTCTTGAACATATCGGCAACACTGATGTGATGGATTGTTAGCATTAACCCCAAATGTGGATGGTATGGTGTGACCATGGTGATGTGACCGGTGAATGAAACAACCCAACCCGACTCGGATACGGAGTGGAAGTGTCATGTTCAAGAGCGACTTGCTACCAACAAAGTTTCTTTGAGTTTTCTTCCCAATTTTTCCCCAGTCATTGCTGACTAGTACCTCTTTATTTTTGTCAACCTTGAGGAGGATAACATATGCTTGTTCTATAATTTGCCCTTCGGGCAACCCATCGCTATGTTTTAACGAGCCTAGCGATAGTGAAACTCATTCTTGTCTAAAGACAAGTTTGTCGCTATTAATCTTTTTAACGAGTTTAACGACAAAGATAACTCGGTCCTTTTCAATTTTAGAGAGTCTGAAAAGAAACGTAAAGGTAACTCCAAAATTCCTTTTTCGTCATCTAATCCCTTAAGTCCGAAAAAGTATAAAACAATACAGAAGGGATGAATTTTCGATAGTTTTAAGGAGCTGAACAAAACAAGCGCTCGATCTTTTTGTGTAATAATCCCTCAGGTCCAAAAAGATTAAAATCTATAGGAGGGATAGCACTTCTTGTCCCTTTAACGAGCTGGAGAGGCCAATGGCTCGCCAATCTTTTCATATTTTACGAGTCAGTTGAAAAGAGCTTAAAGGAGACTCGTCTTTTGAGGAACGAGTGATAAAACGGGTAGCAACTGATTCCAGGTAAGGTTTGGAATTTTCCAATCACGGCAGTGTCACAAGGATGGCTAGTGAAATCACTCTTCGTAGATGTTCCTCAAAATGGGTAAACAATGAAATGGAGGTGAATGATCGGCCAATGAAAAAGTGGAGGTGACGGTGCAAACACAACCAAGGCTTTAATGGCTGAAGTACTACATTCACGATGGTTATTTACCGGGGAATAGTACATTTTCTAACGAGCTTAAACGCGGGTGGAAACATTTGCTCATGTCTTATGTTTATTTTCTAACGAGCTTGAACTATGTGCTAAAACTGCTCGATTAATCCAGTCGTGTGATAAGAATGTCTCATAAAAATGACAACTTTTAGAGAGTTTCCCCACATCCTTTCTTTATGCAAGTTAGGAAACGACCAATCCTACAAGTTTAAAGGGTTAGAGGTCCTATAAATTTAAAAAAATAAATAGCCGCTCTTCGCTTGCACTCCAAAAGGTTTGCATGCCCCCAGGTATGAAATAGAGTTTCAAGGTTACCCCTTCTTTAGTCCGTTAAAACATTTGTTTTACCGAGAGAGGCCTACCTATTACAGGTTACCTAAAGATTGCTCTATTCACGGTGTAAACAAAACACTTCTCTGGCGATCTCTACCGAAATGAAAAAAGGTGAGCGGTGATGCCCGCCAACTCACATAACTTTGACAAGAGAATCTTTTTCTATAATAACCCCCTCTTCCAATCACAGACGGGGGGTATAGACTAGTCATATTCTCCCGTGGAAACCTACCCTATACCCGAAGTTTTCTTGTCGAAGCAGACCAGGGTGCATGCCCCCTGGGTTTCAGTCATATCCCTCTGAATCACTCGCGCTCATCGAGAGGAAGAACTGGAGATTGAGACATTTCTTGCGTGAAAAGACCATTTAGGGATGGTATATGACTATTTTCTATGCATGATCCGGGAAATGAAAGCTGGTCCACGAGCTTAACCATTCTTCCTTCGTGCGGAAAACACATCACTCTAAAGAGTGATGAGACAATGGCTCTCATGCAATAAATATAGTCTCGTCCAAGGAGTAGATTGTAATCTAGGGGTCCTTGAACTACCATTACGTTCATGTGAACGGTTTTCCCTCTCAATGTTATGGGCACATCGGGAAGGATCCCTAACGGTCGACTGGTTCCTTTATCAAAGCCTGTTAGATTTCTCCTCTCAGGCAAAAGCGATGGCGAACCAAGCTCTTTCCAAGCAGTTGAGGAAAGGATACTCACAGAAGCCCCCTCATCTATGATGGTACCAGCCATAACCATTCTATATATTTGACAGTAATCCGGAATGGTATACTGGCCGGTAAATGGGGTCTGCCTAGCTGATTCCAGTCGAAGGAGACAACTAGGTTGCTTGGAGGTGGGACCGAATAGACGGCTGGGTACGACTCTGACGAATTTCCTTCCTGTGGTAAATGAATGGGTAAATTGCCCCCATGTTCGTTGGAGTCTGTGCTTATGAAAAGAATTTGGATGGTGTCATCCTTGTTCTCTTCAGTGACTGTATCATCTGAAGATGGAACCTATGAAGGCAAGACTGGGTCAACTAGCACCTCGACCTTTTGAATTTCGTCTGGTATGGATTCAGATGGTTCATCTTTAATGACAGATGCTTCGGCCGACCACCTAAGCGGGTCAGCCGGATTTTCAACTAGTGACGGACTCGGCAAGAGTTTCTTATATCTAGGAGGAAGTCGTAACGGTGAAACCAGACGATCATCCAAAACTCTTTTAGCTTCATCTAAGAAGGGACAACGGTGGACGGCATGATCGCCTTCGGATAGTTTACAAGGAAATCTATATTTTCCTTTTTGTCCTGGGGCTTCACTTTCACTAGTTGACGGTGTGTTTTCAACATGATCATCAGAGGTTGACGACACCGGGTTGTGCAAACGAGGAGACCAGTCGCTTAAGATCCGAGGGATGCAAGGACAATCTCTGTGATAGTGGTCTCCCTTGCAAATGACACATGGCGATTTAGGCCTGGTCGGTGCAGTGTGTGGATTTTCGTTAGATGACACTTGTTTGCCCCCATTCACTTTTGGCTCCTTCTTCTTCTTCTCTTTCTTCTTCTTTTCCTTCTTCTCCTTAGGTACTTGACTTTTGGCTTTACTAGCCCCATCAAGCAAAGAGGAAGGAGGAGAGGAAGAATTAGAGGAAGTAGAAGGTTGGTGGGTAACTCTGGACTCGTCTATTTGTTGATTCGACTGTTCAGGAATTGTGGTGTTCTGAATGATAGAGGTTGAGAAGAGCCATACAGGAAAACCAATTGTCAGTCCTGGAAGCGACAATGTGGCCATATGGGGTGCACCAACATCTCCCCAAGAGGAGAAGGGACTAGGATTTCCTCCAAGGGGAATTCCTTGGTTGGTGGAGTCCATTTTCGCAACTCAAGATCAACGCAGGAAAGGGTAATGAATATTCCATTTAAAATAAATTTTAGATGTTTTGACACAACTTGTTTTTTTAGTTTTTAAGAGTCGATAAAAAGCAAAAGATGACTCTAGTCGCCTTCGATTTTTAATCAGCCTGAAGTGACAAGTGCTAAGATGGACCTTTTCCGTTAAGGAGTCTGAAAAGGAATGAAAGGGACTACTCTGGAAGTCTAGGTAGAGGGAGTACCAAACCAATCGCAAAGCTACAGAATACTTTTTACGGTACGGCAGTCAATCTTCCTGAATGCTGTGTTCAGTGCATTACGATTGATAGGGCGGCAGACACGGCTTCCTATGGATAAAGGTTTTAAGCCTATAGGGGTCTCCCAAAATATACTCGACGGTACGTGGGAGCACAAGTCCGTACTGGCACTTATCGTCTCAAAGTGGAGGAATCACCCAACCATCAGTGAGAACAACAGTTACCAGGCTTTACGATGCCGGAATATGTCTCTAGCCTAGACCTCTAAATGTTGTGCATTAAGTTCCAAAGCGTTGTTAGATTCATTGAATTTATTTTAAGTTGATCTTGTTATGAAGTTTGCCTTTCGGGTTCACCACGAGATGTAGATGTAATTCCTAAAATGCAATCTAAAGATGATAAACAAAATTTTTATCTCTTTTGTGCAATGAAAATCCTAGCTACTAGGGAAAAGAAAGACAGAATCTTTTCACAAAGAGCAAAGAGCACACTGTAAATGCACTTTCCTAAATCAAGCCAAACAAACTGTCTATATGCAAATTCACATGCATGTATTTGTTTTTCGACTTTCTTAGTATATGGATGCTAAAAATAAAGTTGATGTACAAATCTGAATTTCTTTTCAAGCGACAAACATAAACAAGCTTCTTTTCGAAATCAAAAATAGAGATGATTACGATACCTTATGATTTTGAAATGAATACTTGTTTTTGACACTAGAAAATTACAAATTCAGACCAAAAGCAATAGTAACAGGATAATCGACCATCAATAGCAATCAAACTTTCTCCTATGATCGAAATTGACACTTGTGACCGATTCAAATCAAAGGACGACAGTACGACTATGCCACTTTTGCAAAGGAAAACTATAAATGACTAAACAAACACACAAAAACATCTACAGTTCTTTTGTACAAAGGAGGCGGAATAACAGCAAGGAAAAGGAGTTTCAAGCAGACATATACTGATCACAGGCAACAAAATTCAGGGATAGAACTAGAAAGAATGAAGCATAGAAGCCATAGCTGCACAGAGCAAGTCTGATCAGTGCACCTGTAACACAGAGAATCTGAAATGCAGCGCAGGTTGTCCTTTCGGGAAGTGCGATGAAATTCAGAAACTCTGAACAGTACCTGCGCTGGGCCAGAAACGAGACTCTGTTCGGGTTCCGGGTCACAGTTTGCAGTTCAGTCCTTAGTTTTTTGCCGAGTAAAAAGCAATCAGTAATGCAACAATCAGGGGTAGATCTAAGGAGGATCTAAGAGCTATCACAAGGGCAATCAGATAGTTTGTGAATTAGTTGTTTAAATCATAAACAGATCCAGTGAATGGATTGAAGCAACAGTTATCTACTTTGCATTTGTTATGGCAAATGTAGTTCGAATGCTACTTGTAAGTTTATGAAACAAACAACAAAGAATGATAAACAAACAAACTAATTAGCTCCCCAGCGGAGTCGCCATTTTGTTACAGGGAAAAGTGTCTATATAGAACTGCTCTATCCCACTAAGGTGTGACAGCTGCCTTAGAAACAAATAGAGAAAAGCTACTTATGTTTTTCCTTTATGAATTATAGATAGAGAGGAATAGAAAGACCAAACTCTGTCTTGCGCTGATCCTTTGATTCGATCCCTCTCTTCTTTGATAGTCCCCAGCTACCTGCTCCCTTGCACGCCCAGCTTCACAAAGTACCTGTAAGATCACAGAAGCATAGCACTATACAAAGACATGGATCTATATTCATAAACAACTTAGGATCAGATTTAAATTGACCATACAAATGTAACAAGCATCAATGATATAAAAGCATGGAGGAAAACTCAAATAGCTTTTATTGATAAACAAGAAAAGATCCAGGAGGAGTTACAACCAGTTGTTCCGACCCAGCATCAACCTCCTAGCAAAGAAGCGCCTCTTCACCTCAAACAAAGCATAGATCACCCAACAATATGATGTTTGTCTCTAGAAACCAACGACAATTCCTTACAATATGCAAAATTCCAGCCTCTGGATCTCTGGGATGAGGGATCCATATATAGATATCTGTAAGGGGGATGAGTCAACTTGTGATTTGATTAGTGTCTTCTCTCTATTATTTCTTGCTTCCACTTGGAGACTGAGGTTCTCTTACTCATCCTTGGTCGAATTCAGTGAGGCAAGTGTCACAGGAGAAGATTCTGGAAGCTTCCATTGCCTCTCCACCTCGCAGAATGACACTACCATTTGTCATTTCTCACCCATCGCACCCCACAGAAGGGAGTTTTGAAATGAAACGCACCCTCATAGTGCATTTGGGTGAGATGCAACGCACCTAGCCAGTGGAGCAGCTGCAATGATCCTATTTTGACCAATTTTGAGTAGTTTTTCATGGAGAACTTCTGCGAGAAGCTGTAATCTGTTGACCTTGTTCCTTTAGGGGTTAGAACAACTCTTTTAGGGACTTAGGAGCCCTTGTTTTATGGACATTTCATGCTCGGGGTTGTAGGGCACAAAAATGTCTATAACACGTTGGACGTTTTCTGTATAATCATCAAAGATCTCCTTATGCATCATTACCCTTTCCTGATAATGTATTAAAAACAACATTAATTAGGGGAATGAAGGAACAATGGATTGAAACACTAAGTATTATGGGAAAATGAGATATTTATTAGGAAAATTTGTTGACATCATTAATCTATGTATCAGGAGCTCGAGAGGTAGCACAAGGCTGAAACCAGCTGAACATGATCAATTTGCAAGAGATAACAAAATTTCGGCAAAAGGAGTAACTCGTGTAGAAATTGGAAATTTATTAGAAAATTTTAAAACTAACATATTAGGGACACTGACAACACAACTTGATATTATGCAGGATAAACAAAAGCAAGCAGAGGCAGAAAAGAATTTGGCAATCTTCTGTCCCAGATGCAGAAAGAAACAAAGTCACAAGGAGTTTCCATTAGATGCAGTCCAAGTTTGCGGAATTTGTACGAAATACCACTCTACAGAGAGTTGTCCCTCACTTCCTGGATTGAAAGCAGTATACAAGGAAGTAGAAGAAGAGCCAGAGCTAGTGTATCTACTCAATCAGTGTCGCCAATGGCAGCCATGGCAATCAGGTGTGATCTCAGACCCAGTTTCTTCTTTTCAGCCTCCACAATATCATGCTCAACAATATAATACAATGTGTCAAAATCAACTTCCCTTCTCGAATTGGTTACAACAACCATTTCCTTCATCATCTCCATGGTCGAATCAAGCAAGCCAACCTAATTGGCCAAAATTTCCCTACACTCCACCATATTGGAAAAACAACATATATCTAGCACAATGGTTCCCTCCTACTTCACAAAGTCAAGCCTGGCAGAAAAACTGGCAAAGATCGATGAATCAGCCATTAGGAACCATTCCGCTCCCTCAACCTACACTGCCAGCATTACAACAAAATCCCCAGTCTAACTTAAGACCACAACTCCCAGCCCAACCCAACCCCAATCCAAATAAAAAGCCGGTCCAATCTATTCAAATAATTGAAACATCAGAAATAGGAACTGATCTAAGGGAGTGTAATGACCTTTAATTAAGATCTGGGCGTATCATTGAAATAGAGGGAGATAAAACTACTCAAGTTGAAAATCAGTTACCTATAGAACAACTGCCACAAGAAGAGGATGTGACCAAGAAAAAAATTCATGATCAAGCAACCACATCTTCCCCCCCATTCCCAGAACGATTAATTATATCTCAACCTATACAATATCCTAATTTTGACATTCTGGGAGAACTAAAAAATCTACACATAAAAATCCCACTCCTCCAAGTCATTCAAGACATCCCAATATATGTAAACACTATCAAAGAGCTATGTATAAAGGGACCAAGGAGGAAAATAACAAATAACCCAAAATTCGAAGTAGTTGGCACTCTATCCGACCTATTATCAGGAAAAGAAACACCCATTAAATATGAAGACCTAGGAAATCCAATAGTAACTGTACAAATCAATGGACAAACCTTCTCAAATTCCTTAGTTGATCTACGAGCTACAATCAATATCTTAACAACTACCACTTGCCAAAAATTGGGCATTACATTAGTAGAACCGACCTCCACTCTATTAGAACTGGCTGACCGATCTATGGTTAGGCCAGAAGGCACACTACATGATGTCATGGTATCTGTTGACTCCTGGGAGTATCCTACTGATTTTCTAATAATAAACCCTAAAAACCGACTTGATGGACATCCATTGATTTTAGGTAGACCTTGGCTTGCAACTGCCAATGCTTATATTGGCTATCGACAAGGTAGTATGACCATAACTAGAGGGGCTAATATCAAGAATCTAGCTTTATACCCTCCGGCACAACCAAGCGTCACAATAACAAAAACTAACAAACATCCTGTATCATACCTCACTGAAAATATTAGATCTCCATTAACCATAGAAGAGGCCCTTGATTTTAAAGACCAAATAGAAGATGATGCCATTAACAATTTTATTAGTCAAGTTGAATCCAGATCCCACATACAATGTCACATGATAGAAGCAACATTTGATAATGAATTAGAAGAAGATCCTCTTAAAGATACACATGATCAAACAATACCTACTACCTCTGTCTCAAATAGCAAAATTGTAGAAATTGAGCCAGGAAAGACTTTAAACATTAATGCCAACTTGACTTCTGAACAAGAAGAGAAGCTCATCCAACTACTAAGGAAATATAAAGAAGCATTTGCATGGGACTATCTTGACATGAAAGGAATAGATCCCCAGTTATGTACGCACCACATTTACATAGAAAAAGATGCGAGACCTGTTCGCCAACCACAAAGGAGACTTAATCCTCATCTAAAAGACATTGTAAAGGCTGAACTTCAAAAACTTTTATATGTGAACTTCATCTACCCTATCTGCGATAGTAAATGGGTCTCTCCGCTTGTTGTGGTACCAAAGAAGAATGGAAAGTGGAGGATTTGTGTAGATTATAGAGAGATGAATAAAGCAACACAAAAAGACCACTTTCCCCTTCCATTCATTGACCAAGTATTAGACACTTTGGCAGGAAAGAAATTCTTTTCTTTCTTAGATGGCTTTAGTGGATACAAACAGATTTAGATTGCCCCTGAAGACCAAGACAAAACTACTTTTACTTGTCCTTGGGGAACATTTGCCTACATAGTTCTACCTTTTGGCTTATGCAATGCCCCTGCCACATTTCAAAGGGCTATCCTCAACATTTTTTTAGATTTAATAAATGAAGGGCTCGAAGTATACATGGATGATTTTACACCATAAGGGGATGATTTCGACCTAGCATTGGACACACTTGAAAAAGTGTTGCAGCAGTGCATTGCCACCGGGCTCTGTTTGAGCCATGAAAAGTGTTATATGATGATGACAGAAGGACTTATTCTAGGCCATTATATTTCAGTAACTGGAATACAGGTAGAACCAGCCAAAATTCAAATAATTTTTCTAATTCCCACTCCTACCACTCAAACAGAGGTATGCAGTTTTCTTGGATTTTTTGGTTATTATAGAAGATTTATAGAACATTTTTCTCATATTGTTGCACCTCTATATGCACTGACAGATAATGTTGACTTTCTTTGGACAGAAAAATGTGACCATGCTTTCCAGGATCTGAAAAATCTTGTCTCAACAACCCTAGTCCTTAGAGGTCCAAATTGGGACCTTCCATTTCAAATTTCATCAAATGCTTCAGATACAACTATTGGAACAATCCTTAGGCAGGAAGAAGATAAAAAACCATATGCAATTTATTATATTAGAAAGAATTTATCTCCTACTGAATTAAACTATACTGTTACCAAAAAGGAATTTTTAGCTGTAATACATGCTGTCAATAAGTTTAGGCATTACATTACTGGATATCCTGTTATCTTGCATACAGATCACTCTGCCATAAAATACTTAGCAAATAAACCAATAAAAAATGGTAGAATAACTATATGGCTGATTTTATTGCAGGAATTCGATATCACAATCAAGGACCGACCTGGAAAAGAAAATATTGTAGCTGACTTTCTCTTGTGAATACCAAAACCAATGGATGCAGCAGCAGTTGAAGATCAATTTCCAAATGAGCATTTGTTTGCTATCACTGTTAAAACACACTGGTATGTTGATGTTGCAAATTACTTAGAACTAGGCAAATTACCAAAAATTTTGACCTCGAAAGAATGAAAACAGATTATCCAGCGCAGTACTCGATTTCTTGGATTGGGGGCTACCTGTTCCATACAGGGGCAGATATTCACATCAGGAGATGTGTCTACGAAGATGAAATTTTTAACATTTTGAAAGCTTGTCATGACGGACCATGTGGCAGACATTTCGTCGATCGAAGAACTGGACATAAGGTGCTGCAAACAGGGTATTATTGGCCCACGATCTTCAAAGAATCAAAGAAGTTCATTCAAGCTTATGACAATTTCCAAAGAGCAGGACGCCCTGGTCAGTCTGACGAAATGCCCCTGATTCCATAGCTAGTTATTGAACCATTCGAGCAATGGGCCCTCGATTTTGTTGGTCCAATTAACCCATCCTTGAACCAGAAAACATATATTTTGGTAGCAACAGAATATGTCACCAAATGGGTTGAAGTAGAGGCATTACCAAGAGCTACAGAGGATTCCATCATACAGTTCATGTTCCGTATATTTGTCCGATATGGGCTTCCAAGAGACATAATTACAGATGTTGGACCACAGTTTACTGGTAACAAGATTGCTACAACACTAAAAAATTATCATATCCAGCATAAAATTACTACTCCATACCACCCACAGGCAAATGGTCAAGTAGAAAGCAATAATAAAATAATAGAAGCAATCCTAACAAAAACCATTGCATCACATAGACGCGATTGGGCTGCAATATTACTAGAAGCCTTGTGGGATTCCAGAACAACATGGAGAAGCACTATCGGCTATTCACCATACCAACTAGTATTTGGAAAGGAACCCATATTTCCAATAGAATTTGAAATACAAATACTACGAATGGCACAAGAGGTCGGTCTAGATCTAAATGAGGCACAGATTAATAGATTACAACAGATCAATGAGCTAGATGAAATCAGGCTCTTTGCCCTTCAACACACTGCATTGATCCAACAGCAGTGATCTAAATGGCATGACTCCCTCATTAAAAATAAAGTCTTCTATGAAGGAGATTGGGCGCTCCTATATGATTCCAGGTTTCAGGATTTTCTCGGAAAGCTTCAGACTCGTTGGATGGGACCATACGAAATCCAGAAGGTACATGATAATGGCACCCTTACTCTAATCACCATTGACGGATCTAGACATACCTTCAAGGCAAACGGCCACCAAGTTCGACTATACCACAAACCACTTACTCAGGAATCCTTCTACTAGCAACTCCGCGAAGAATCCGACATGCAAATTTTGGAGGAGGAAGAGAAATCTTCCTCACCTATGGTTCATTAAGTGATTCAACTGTTCTTACATTCTGTACATAATTCTTTTGTTTTGTTAGCATAAATTATTTTCTGTACATATTTTTTTATATATTTGCACTTTGTTATTCCTTTTAGGAAGAAATAGCATTCTCACCACTTTGTTGTTCCTTTTTCAAGGAACCCTGCATTCTGTTGTTCCTTTTTGTAGGCTCAGCAGTTCCATCATTTTGTTGTTCCTTTTCCCAAAGGAACAAGACTTACATCTTTTTTGCTGTTCCTTTTTCCGAAGGAACAACACTGTCGTTTTTGTTGTTCCTTTTATGAAGGAACAAAACTTGTGTGCACTTTTTTTTCTGCTATTCCTTTTCTGAAGGAACAACACTTATGTTTTTATGTTCCTTTTCCAAAGGAACATCACTTTTGGTTTCTGTTGTTCCTTTTTCCCGAAGGAACAACACTTGTATTTTTTGTTGTTCCTTTTCCAAAGGAACAACACTTTTGGTTTCTGCTATTCCTTTTTCCTGAAGGAACAACACTTGCATTTTTTTTTGTTCCTTTTCCAAAGGAATGACACTTGCGTTTTTTGCTGTTCCTTTTGCCCAAAGGAACAACACTTGTATTTTCTGTTGTTCCTTCTCCAAAGGAACGACACTTGCATTTTTTTGTTATTCCTTTTTCCCGAAAGAACAACACTTGTATTTTTTGTTGTTCCTTTTTCAAAGGAATGGCACTTGTGTTTTTTGTTGTTCCTTTTCAGCACTCATATTTTTTCGTTGTTCCTTTTCCAAAGGAATAGCGCTTGCATTTTTTTTTTCTCTTCCCCTTTGAAACGCCAAAATTTTTGTATTCCTTTTACTTATGCTTGTTCTCCTTGCCATTCCAATTCAAAGACACCTGTTGTTACTGATGTTTCGAGTCTATTGGAGCATAGCTATACACTTATTCAATCCATACAAAACTTGAGCACACTGAAATCAGTAAATTACATAAAATCGATATTTTGACAAGAAATTGCTTTGAATTGATAGGAGGGAAGAGGAAAGGACACAATTATTCATCACTTTGCTATCATTATTCTACTAATACTAATATGATTTGTCATCTCTATCATGATGGTTCTTTTTGAATTCCCATAATCTTCTTTCATCAATATTAAGGGATAATAACAAAGGGTATATTTTTCTATTGAGATGTTAAGACTTCTTCCACCATTCCTACTCTTAAGGAATGCTGAACCACCCTTTGTGTATAAATAGGAAAGTACTTTATAAAAGAGAAATAAGAGAAAAATGTTTATATGATATTGGTTGTCAAATGAAGGATAGGGGGTCTTATCAAGAGCCAGCCTACCATAATCATAAGGAAGAAAGTGAAGTGGCATTCCCACTGTGGCCACCACACCAGGGATATGGTCCAAGAGGCACATCAGAAAATATAAAGAGTCCTTGGAACAGGAGTTCTCATCACGAGCCAGCCTGCCCACCTTTCACTCCTTCCTAGTGAATGGCATTATGGTTTAACTGGTTACCAAGCCAACATAATGACGTCCATTTTGACATTGCATAGCACTTCCTAAAGCATACACAAAGGATCATGGTTCCATGGGTGAAACAAACAACTCTGTCAAGGTTATGGACACCTGTGGGCAACAGAGCTCTATTGATGGTATCAAAGTCACATTCCTTATACACCAATAGCAATCATCAACACCCTTCTTGGTCTTATACCTTTGTAATGGGTCAAATGAGATTATGTATATCACTTCCCCGAACCTTTAAACACATGAAAATCTATTACAACCAATCATGACGTAAAAGTTGATAATAAACACATCAAACTTTTTGTGCACGTCAGCTGTCCTATCCTCCTAGCCTCGCATCATATCACAACATTCTCTTATTTGTTAAGTGATCCTACCATACACCTCGATTTCGACAATATGTTCCTTTTGTAAACATGGCATTTTTGGTATATGTTGTTCCTTTATGACTCTGTACCATGGCAATTCGGCACGCCGCTCTCTCATTTGATGGCCAAGGACGGCCTATCACATTACAGGGGGAAGCAGGTGACCTCATAATTTGCCGATATACGTGACCTGCTATTCCTAAGCTATTTCCGTATTATGCTTTGTAGCAATTAGTAAGTGACTCAGGATTTGAACAAGCTTGCTGTTTCATTATTTTCTCTGTATTTCTAGCAGTTTGAATATCTACCAGCTAATACATTATTCCATTGTACAACCCCATTACAGCTTGGGGGTCTGCGGGGAAGGAGAGTACCCAAGGAGTAGGCTAGGAGGTCAACCAGTGGGTCATTGCATTCAAATTAAGCACATCGACATTCACACTTGGAGGCAACCGACAACAAAGGAAGGAAAATAGCGGCAAGTCAAGTTTGAATCTCGTCTTCTGGTGAACAATATCTGTTGTTATAGTATTCTTTTGTATGACTTCATTATGGTTTTAGTTAACAACATGTAAAATAAATGATATGTTCAATAAAGAGAATTTCAAGAAAGTTTTATATATTGCTTAATGATTTTTGAGTTCCCAATGTTATTTTTATGGTTGTATTTTTAGTCTTTGTGAAAACAAAAAATTGTATAGGGTTAGTCCCTACAATTGGCTTGTCCAGAAATTGATGTTAAGGGATTTTGGGGCTCATCAAATAATCATCTGGTACCCTTGATGGGGAACAGGAAATTTCATCAAATTTACAAAGTTATTAAAATGCTGCAAGATGAGATTGAAGGACCTCCGAAATCGCGCTTGTTGTGGGTGTAGGTTTTAACCCCGTACAGAAATTACTTGCATACGAATTCTAAAACACAAAAATAAACAATGCGAGATCATAACACATAAAACACATATACATAGAGATTTTCCCCTGGATCCCAAAACCGGGACTACCAACCTGATTTTTCATTATGTTCCTTTCAATGTTATAATACATATTTATACATGCCGAAGCATCCAATACCATGGACTGAAAAACCATCGCGTCCAATACCATGGATCGAAAACCATCGCGTCCAAAAAATACATGTGTGAAAATCATGCACAAAACCATAGGTGGGTCCACCCAACCTAACATAGGGTCCGAAACCAAAATTTTCTGGGGCGCTGCCCCAGACCCCATAAAGTTGGGTTACAGGTACACCTCAAACCCCTAGTGACCCCCCTCGCTACACAATCAGCGCAACGAAGGGGATGCTCCACCCCCCCTATAACCCCCCAGTTAACTACGTGGGCTAGTCGTGGAATGAATATAACACAACCCAACATTCTCCCACTTTTTGTTTTCTTTCCACAGGGGGCCACAAGAGAGCTTAGTCACTTTTCCAGCCCTAATATGCCCATTGTTTCTCTACACCAAGAGAACTTCTCAGAGCTCACAGATTTTGTCAATGCATCTACAGTATTCTTCAAAGTGGCCACCTTTACCAGCAACACCTTTTTTTCTTCTATCATGTCCCTCACAAAGTGATACTGAACATCAATGTGCTTGGTCTTTGAATGATATGCGGGGTTCTTTGCCAAGAAAATTGCACTTTGGCTATCACAGTCTATCCTTATAGCTTCTTGTACTAACCCCATACTTGAACACAATCTCTGCAACCAAACTGCTTCCCTGCTTGCATGAGTGGCTGCCATGTATTCTGCCTCTGTAGTTGATAGTGCCACTACAGATTGTTTCTTACTTGTCCAACTGACTACACCTCCAAATAGGTTAAACAAATACCCACTTGTAGATCTTCTGTGATCCAGATCTCCAGCCCAGTCTGCATCAACAAAGCCATGAATATCCAACACTCTATCCAATCCTGGTCTTCCTTGGTAGCACAAACCATAATCACTAGTGCCACGCAAATACCTAAAAACCCACTTCACTGTTGTCCAGTGCTCCTTCCCTGGTTTTGACCTAAACTTGCTCAATACTCCCACTGCATGTGCAATGTGTGGTCTTATACAAACCATTGCATACATCAAGCTACTAACTGCACTTGCATATGGAACACGGGACATGTCCTCTTCCTCTTCTTGTGTCTTGGGACACTATTCAACAGATAACCTCACACCTATAGGAATAGGAACCTTCACCGGATTACTACCCTGCATATTAAACCTCTAAAGTATTGTCTCAACATACTTCCTCTGGTTTAACCAAAGCTTCCTCTTTGTATGATCTCTTTTAATTTACATGCCCAAAATATAGTTTGCAGCACCAAGATCTTTCATGTCGAATTTGGAGGACAATTGGGTCTTCAAATCCTGGATAATTTCTTTGTCATTTCCAACCAGCAACATATCATCCACATACAAGACTAGATAAATAACATGGTCACCAATTAATTCAAAATACACATAGTGATCTGCTTTGCTTCTGGTGAAGCCAAGTCCCCGTATAAATGTATAAAATTTCTGATACCACATCCTTGGTGACTGTTTTAACCCATACAAAGACTTTTTTGACTTACACACTAGTTCTTTCTTACCCTTCACCACAAAGCTTTCAGGTTGCTTCATGTAGATCTCCTCTTCTAGATCCCCATGAAGAAATGTTGTCTTCACATCCATCTGTTCTACCTCAAAATCAAAAGCAAAAACAACAGGTAAAAGTAATCTAATATAAGTTACCTTGGCAACAGGAGAAAAATTATCACCAAAATCAATTCCCGGCACTTGGGAATAACCTTTTGCTACCAACTGAGCTTTTTATTTCTCCACTTTTCCTTCTGCATTTGTCTTCTTTTCGAACACCCATTTGTTGCCAACGGATTTCCTTCCAGTCGGCAACTCCACCAGATCCCAAGCCTCATTTTTGTGCAAAGATTCCATTTCATCAACCATGGCCTCTTTCCAGAGTTTTCCATCCTTTGAATCCAATGCTTCCTTCACAGTTCTGGGATCATCATCAGTAACAGAAAAAGAAAAATTTGAACAGAAAGCATATGGACTATACCTTTCTGGCTGCCTTCTTTCTCGAACTGATCTTCTCACAGCTGGAGTTTGTGGCTCTTCATGTTCTGATTCCTCCTCTACTGTAGAGTATGATTCTTCCTCCTTTAGCTCAAAGTCTATCTTCTCAAGTTCCTTTGGTTAGACTTCATGTTTAATAACATCTTTTACCTCTCTAAACACCACATTTCAACTATACACAACCTTCTGTGTGACTAGGTTCCAAAGCTTATAACCCTTTAAACCATCCTTATACCCAATAAAGATGCACTTTTCAGATTTACTATCCAACTTGGTTCATTTCTCCTTTGGAACATGTACATATGCATCACATCCAAATACCCTCAGATGTGAAAGAAAGGGTTTCTTACCAATCCATACTTCTTGTGGAGTCTTATTCTCCAACACTGATGAAGGTGACCTGTTGACCAAGTAACACGTAGTATCCACCGCTTCTGCCCAAAATTCCTGTCCTAACCTGGCACCACTAAGCATGCTTCTTTCCCTTTCCATCAACGTCTTGTTCATTCTTTCTGCAACTCCATTTTGCTGAGGTGTATATGGAGTAGTCTTCTACTATGCTATACCACACTTCTTGCAGAATTCTTCAAATTCCTTACTGCAAAACTCTCCACCATTATTTGTCCTCAGCACCTTTATCTTCTTCTCTGTCTAGTTTTCCACTAGAGCCTTAAATTCTTTAAACATGTCAAAGACTTCAGATTTCTTCTTATGGAAATATATCCATGTATTCCTTGAGAAGTCATCTATAAATGATACATAGTACACAGACTTACCGAGTGATGGAACCTTCACGGGTCCAAACACATCACTATGCACAAGCTCTAATATATGTTTCGCCCTCTTACCACCAAAGGGGAAACTCACCCAATTCTGCTTCCCATATACACAATTTTCACAGAAATCAAAATCCAGAGAGCTATTACTCATACCTTATACCATACCTTTACCATGAAGTATTTTAAGGCCCTTCTCTCCAATATGTCCAAGCCTTTGATGCCATAGCATGGTCTTCTCTCTAGAGACCACTAGATTTTCTGCTCCATTTTTAGGAACCATAGAACTATTGCACCCATCAATAATAGTGCTACCTTGTAGCTTGTACAGAGTTCCAATCCAAACTCCCCACATCAATACCAGTGCTCCCCAAACCATTTTGCAGGTATCCTTCTCAAACACTGTTTTTACACCTGCATCATCCAGCTTGCTTACAGAAATTAGATTTCTGGCTAATGCAGGAATATGTAGAACACCTGGAAGCATTCTAACCCTTCCACCTTACAACTTCAACTTTACTTTTCCATGACCAATGATTCTAGCCTTCCTGTCATCCGCGAAGAAGAAATCACCACCATCATACTTCTCATACTCGTAGAACCACTCTCTATGGGGAGTGAAGTGAAAGGATGCACCTGAGTCAATCAACCATGCCTCATGATATACATGTGTACTTGAAGAAGCGAAGTACACATCCTCACCTTCATCTGAGGTGGTTTTCGCCTCTGCAAAAGGAGCCTCATCAGATCCCTTTCCTTTGTTAGGAGCTTTAGATTTACAATCCCTTTTGAAGTGGCCTTCCTTTCCGCATTTCCAGCACACCACCTTTACAAGTTTTCCTGGAGATTTAGATCTCCCTCTAGATTTAGATCTCCCACTCGATGACTTATTTTTGTTTATATTCTGGGACCGTCCTCATACAGACAAGGCATCACCATTTTGGCTCTCCATATTTTTCTGTCTCATCTCCTCCGTCAGAAAGGCTGAGACTATTTCATCAAACTGCAAGGTAGTTGCATTGCTACCTATTACAATAACTAGACTATCCCACGAATCTGTTAGAGAACACAACAAACTGATGCACTTATCTTCATCTGAAATTTTAATATCAACAGATGCTAACTGACTTACCACAATATTAAAAGCATTCAGATGCTCTGTCACTAAGTCTCCATCTTTCATACTTAGGTTATACAACTTTTTCCACAGGAACGGTTTATTCACTAGAGATTTAGATTGGTACAAAGTCCCTAACTTGTCCGACAAAGCCTTCGTCGTAGCTTCCCCTGATACATTCAGCAATACTGAATCTAAGACACACAATCGTATTATGCTCTTTGCCTTCTAATCCAACTTCTTCCATTCTTCATTGGACACTCTCGTTGGTTTAGTACTCGGATCTACCACGATCCACTGATCTTTATCCACCAACAGATCCTCCATCTTGAGTTTCCAAAACTCAAAACTCTGACCATTAAATTTCTCGATCTCTATCTTTCCACTGCTCGCCATCTTCTTTCACCACTAGAATTGATCTCGCAGATCTCCCACTAAACAGCGTCTACCACAGGCCCGAGCAAATCCCCTCAACAAAAAAGGCATCCCCTTGAAGCCAAATATGCTCTGATACCAAATGTAGGTTTTAACCCGGTACAAAAATTACCTGCATACAAATTCTAAAACACAGAAAATAAACAATGTGAGAGCATAACACATAAAACACATATACATAGAGATTTTCCCCTAGATCCCAAAACCGGGACTACCAGCTTGATTTTTCATATGTTCCTTTAAATGATTTAATACATATTTATACATGTTGAAGCATCCAATACCATGGACCGAAAAACCATCGCGTCCAATACCATGGACCGAAAACCATCACATCCAAAAAAAACGTGTGAAAATCATTCACAAAACCATAGGTGGGTCCGCCCAACCTAACATAGGGTCCAAAACCAAAATTTTCTGGGGTGTTGCCCCAGACCCCATAAAGTGGGGTTATGGTGTTGTGGGGAAAAATGCCTATGTAGGACGATCCTATCCACCTAAGGTGTGACAGTGCCTTAGCAACAAACGAGTACAGCTATTCTGGTTTCTTCCTTTATGAAATGTGAAAGAAGAGAGATCAATAGACTTACAGGTGTCTTCTGTTTGTCCCTCGATCCAGTCTCTCTTCCCTTTGGGTGTTCACAACTACTTGTCTTCTTGCTTATCCAGCTTCCACTTCCTGCAAGATCACAAGAGAACAGCTACTTGCGACAAGAGAACAGCTACTTGAGACAAGAGAAGAACACTACACAAAGACAGATGTTCACATTCATAACTAGTTTAGGATTAGAAATAAACCAAATACACTAACACATTCATACATCAAAATACATCAGCATATAGGAGAAACCAAGATAGCTTTATTGATGAATAACAAGGTTCAGGAAGAGATACAACCCAGAGGGCTCCAATCCAGCATCTCCTTCCCAGCAAATGGAATTCCTCTCTTTTCCCCCTTCAAAGCATTAAGCACCCAATGATTCTAGTCTCAAACCAACAACAATTCTTTGCAATAACAAAATTCCAGCCTCTAGATCTCATGGAAGAGAGATCCATATATAGATGTTTGGAGAGAGGATGAGTCACCTTGAGATCTAACTAGTGTCCTCTCCCTCTGTCAGTTCTTGAGTCCACTTGGAGGTTCTTGCTTCCACTTGGAGATTTGGAACCTCTTACTCATCACCAGTCGAATTCCCTGAGGCAAGTGTCATTTTGGAAGCTTCCTGGGTTTTGACACCTTGAGAAATGAGCCTGCCACTTGTCCATTCTCGTTCAGCGCAGGTAGCTAGTGTTCCAGTTGACATTCAGCGCAAACAGCTAGTGTAGCCACTGAAATGATCCTGAATTGACTTGTTTTTGAGCAGTTTCTGGTGGAGAACTTCTGTGAATTGCTCTGGTTTGTTAGCCTTGTTCCTCTAGGGGTAGGAACAACATGTTTAGGGACTTTGGATCCCTTAGATTATGGACATTTCATGCTCAATGCTGTAAGGCACAAAAATTTCTATAACAGTTGCCCCCTAAAGTATGAGGCTGTTTATCGGGCGAAATGCTTTATTAGGGGGATCCGAAGTTCATCCAATGCTGGGAAGAGACCTGTAATACGATACAATACAATACATTATTTTTCATACTGCTTTCATGATCTAGCTGAGGCGGGCATTCCCATGCTTAGCTTTATAAATACATTTTCCTGTACATAGAACAGTCAATCGTCTGATGGTAGACTGATAATTTTGATGAAATTATCATCCTTTGAGTAGGATGATTATCTGCTGCAATGATGTACATGTCAATGTCTTTATCTTTCCTGAATATATATCGCAGTCCGGATGGATGAAACTAGATCCGGGGTCTTCAAACTCGTTCGATCTTCACTCTAAGTACAAGTCGATCCATGTGAGAAATGTTCTGAAGTCGAACATGGAAAGACATCGCTTGATTACCGGTCAATGATGTAAACCGTTAACAAGCGCGAGAGGAATCACTGATAATGATAATGACCCTCAAGGTACTGTAGTACAATTCACGTGGTGTGAATAAAGGACTTGGCGTCGAACACCACGCAAAATCTTTCGGTCGAAGGTCATTGATGTATACCTGTCGCCGGAAGTGAGAAACTTGCCATTGTGGCATGCAAGCTTCAAAGTACTGAAGGGGTTTGTTCCTAGATCAACTTCTTGGATAATGAGCTGATGTCGACAAGAAGCGATCCGTCACAGGAGGGCCTTAATGAATCCCACATCAGTGACACGGAACGGAGCTAATGATTTTAATGGAGGTGAAAACGATCTGTGACATATGATTCAGGGTGGCGGTCATGAAAGGATGAAGGATAACGTATGGCAGTGGATGGGACACGGTTGACTTTTCTGAACGACTTCTCTTGAACATATGGCGACACTGATACGATGGATCGGTAGCATTACCCCAAATATGGATGGTATGGCGAGACCATGGATGTGATCGGTGAATGAAACAACCCAACCCGATTGTGGTACGGAGGAAAAGTGTCATGTTCAAGAGCGACTTGCTACCATCAAAGTTTTCTTTAGTTTCTGCCAATTTTTCCCCAGTCATTGCTGACCAGTACCTCTTTATTTTTTTCAAGCTTGAGGAGGATAACATATGCTTGTTCTATAACCTACCCTTTGGGCAAGCCCATCGCTATGTTTTAACGAGCCTAGGGATAGCGAAACTTGTTCTTGTCTAAAGACAAGTTTGTCGCTATTTAATGATTTTAACGAGTCTAACGACAAGGATAACTCGGTCCTTGTCATTTTTAGAGAGTCTAAAAAGGTACATAAAGTTAACTCCAAAAGTCCTTTTTCGTCATCTAATCCCTTAAGTCTGAAAAGGTATAAAAAAATACAGAAGGGATGAGTTTTCGATAGTTTTAACGAGCCGAACAAAACAAGCGCTCGATCTTTTTGTGCAATAATCCCTCAGGTCCAAAAAGATTAAAATCTAGAGGAGGGATAGCTCTTCCAGTCGCTTTAACGAGCTGGAAGGCCAAAACTCGGCAATATTTTCATATTTTACGAGTCAGTTGAAAAGAGCTTAAAGAAGACTCGTCTTTTGAGGAATGAGTGATAAACAGGGTTAGCAGCTGATTCCAGGTACAGGTTGGAATTTTCCAATCACGGCAGTGTCACAAGGATGGCTAGGTAAAATCGCTCTTCACAGCTGTTCCTCAAAATGGGTAAACAATCATATGGAGGTGAACGATCGGCCAATGGAAAAGTGGAGGTGACGGTGCAAACACGACCAAGGCTTTAATGGCTGATGATATTACATTCACAATGGTTATTTACCGGGATAGGTTCATTTTTTATTTTAAAATGAGCTTAAACGCTGGTGGAAACACTTGCTCATTGCTTATGTTTATTTTTTAACGAGCATGAAGTCCGCGTTAAAACTGCTCGGATCTTGCGTTTATTTTTTAACGAGCATGAACTTTGTGCTAAAACTGCTCGAATATTATATGGTCAAATTTTTTATTTTTACCATGACTCGCTTTGCCCTTTTCAAAGATAGTACTGTATCCTCAATTGCTGCATCAAACTAGTTAGAAATGAATAATATTGGCATGGAAATGAGATTAGAACCCTAATATTTCGCTTTGAACTACGTAAAAAGCAATTAAAAGGTGTTTTTACCTCTCATTTTACCATTTCATTTGAACTTGGTTTGTTGGAGCTTTGGAGGTGCCTCTTCCCCCTTGATTTTCACCAGCTGATTCCGAGAGATTCTGCGGACGATTTTCGGCGCTGTCTGGACCAGGTAGGAGCTAAACTCTAACTCTTTCTTTTCATGGTTTCCTTTTTCCATTCTGTGCCTGTTTTCCTGTTCCCATGAGCCCTTGGGGTTTCGCTAGGGCGCTCTGCCATCAGTGCAGGCAGTCCATTCGAAACCTGCGTTGAATGTCAAGCTGCCTGAAGGCAGTTTGACCTTCAACGTAGGTAGGACACTAACCAATTGCGTTGATCATAGAAAAGCAGTTCTATTGCACAGTTTTTGATGAAATTTTGTCAGTTTTTCATCGAATCCAAGATCTTACTCTTTCTCTTGTTTGTTTTGCAGGGATTTTTGAGCAAAATGACCCTCACATGGTGAGAATGAGAACATGAAGAGGAGGACATGATTGCCCTCCATGACCCTGTCACGATGAACGTGCTGCGGAACTGTGGCCTGCTGAAGTTCTTCCGTATCTCCAGTATGAGAGCACAAATCTCTTTACTGCAGTATATGCTTGATGCTTGGGATCCTATTAACCAAGTATTTCAGATCAGGAGCAAATCCATCCCTTTGACCGTGGTAGACATTTACTTCTTGACTGGTTTGTCGAGGCGGGGTGCCCCCATTTCTTTGTCTGGTTCGGCTCGAGGGAATGATTCCGTGAGAGATTATGTCCGCCAGTATTGCAAGGAGGGATCCCAGCCGAGCAGAGACGACAAGGTTGTTATCCATGAGATTACTGACAGGTCTCTCAGGTCCATTCTGTATACTATTGGTAGGATGGCCGGTAGCGCATCTCTACATGTTGCCAATAGATCTTATGTGCAGCACGCCTTGGAGTGTCTCCAACCGAAAGTATTCAACTGGTGTGATGCAGTACTTCTTCAGATGAAAAGTCAGTTGAACAAGGTAAAGGACGGGAAGTTGAAGAACTTTGGATTTGGTTCTATTCTGACTGCCTTTGCCTTGGAGAAAATACCACTGATGCAGCCTCAGTATATTGCACTTGACTTGCCTTCTCCTACCGAGCCACGCATGCAGAGATGGGTTGATCACATGTCTAGGCATGCTGGTCAATCTCAGATTTCTTTCACTGATACCTTCTTCAGGTGGTTTGAGCGTCAGGAGATGGTCTATTCTGAGTATCCATATGTTGGTATGGATTTCCGAGGTGATCCGAACTTGGTACTGCCGGATGGCGAACAGTGGGGCGCTATTGGTAAAATCTTCGACCATATTACTGTTTACTGTTCTTATTTATAATGTCCTTGTGCTTTATTCTATCAAGACTTTAATCAAACTCATGTGTGCATGCAGATGTTGGTCCTGTTCATTCAGTAGTTCGCCCGAGAGCGCCAGTTGCTGCCCCAGCAGGGGAGACTGCTGGGAGAGTTATTCTCCGCGACCTTGACGTAGCCGAGACCCTTACAGCTGTGCAGGATCAGGTTGAGAGCCTTACTCTCGGCATTCCCGATGTGAGGATTGATGAGTTACCTTTACAGTTGCAGCGGCATACTACTGGCGTGCCTAGACGATGGACTCGTCTCTTGCGCATGATTGCACAGGCCGTGACGTGCTATCATGAGCATCACTAGGCTAGGATGCCCCCTAACATTTTTGAGTTTTTGGGTCATATGACCGATTTTGTCTTGGTTACAGAACATTATGTATGAACGATAAACAGCTTACATATATATTTTGATTTTTGAGGTTTATTTTGGTTGAGTTATATGATCCATTTGTACAACATTGATGATGTGTCTCTTTTTATAAATGTCACAAATGTATATCTAACACATAATTTTCTAATGAGTCGATTAATGTGTTTAAGTTTCTGGAAATATGTTGGTATTGAATTGAATCAAATTTTCTTTCCAAAATCTTAACCCTTAGGAACATGCGATAAATAGCTGGATTGCGAACGGAATATATACCATTGAGTTGTAGTATTACGAGCTGTGAGTCTAGCCTGACAATTAGTCGGCGTATACCATGGGTGATGGCATTAGAGAGTAGTTCTATCAACGCGCTATACTCAGTGATGTTATTCGTTGATTGCCCAATACACACACCTCTGAAACTTACTAACTCGTCGCTTGGATCAAAAATGGCCCAGGCTGCGGAGGATAGGTTCCGCGAACTACGACTCGCTCTGTCGGCATATCCAACACATGTCTTCAGAAGGTTTGACATCTGCAATAAATGTAAAAAGGTGGATCACTCGACCAAAACAAACACTTTAGCGAAAACAAAATACAATAAAAGCATACAGGTTACTATTTAAGCATAGTAACGCTTGAGGTACAACCCATTACGGGGTTGCGCCAGTGGAATTCCGTCATAATCCATTAACTCGTAGGCTCCTTTTGCTAACACTCGTTTAACAATATAAGGGCCCATCCATAAAGAATTAAATTTCCCTGCTCCCAATTTATCGGATTCTTGGTCATAAAGCAAGACCAAGTCACCTTCTGAGAAGACACGGGGTTTGACATTTTTGTCGAACTGCGCCTTGACTCGTTTCTTATGGGCTTCGTTAGCCAAAGCGGCGTCATGAAGGGTTTCATCCAATTGGATTAATTCCAAGAAATGAGCCTCTTCTTCCGAAGTTCCGGGGAGGAGATCAATTGCGAGTTTAAGCGATGAAATTTCGCACTGGATTGGCAAGACTGCTTCCAGGCCATACACCAGTTGGAAAGGTGTGAACCCGGTCGCGTTCTTTACCGATGTTCGGTAAGCCCACAAGGCTGAGTACAGGATTAGGTGCCACCTTCTTTTGTGAACCCCGATCATCCTTTCCAACATACGCTTCAGGACCTTGTTGATTGCTTCAACTTGTCTGTTGGCTTGCGGATAATACGGGGTAGAGCTATCGTGAGATAGCCCTAGCTTGGCAGCTAATTCGACCATCATGTGATTGCGAAAATGCGATCCATGATCTGTAACTATAGCCTGTGGTACGCCGAACCTGGCGACTACATGATTGAAAAAGAAAAGGGCAGCTGTTTCACCATTGTTATCTAATGTAGGCATCGCCTCGGCCCATTTGGTAAAATAGTCAACAGCGACTATAATATACCCATGCCCCCCGGTCGAGGTGGAGTTACATTGCATGAAATTGATGCCCCATTTGGCGAAAGGCCCAACAGCAACTATTGGCTGTAAAGGTGTGGGTGGTCTTCTGGTTTTGCTATCGAAAATTTGACAAGCATGGCAACTTCTGACTGCGGTTATGCAATCTTTGAACATGGTTGGCCAGAAGTATCCTTCTCGTAAGGTTTTCTGTGCTATAGCATATCAAGATTGATGTCCCCCACACGCTCCTGAATGACACTCATTCAGGGCTTTTTCGGCCTCTTCATGGGTGAGGCACCTCCTCAGAACTGTATCGATACCATGACGGTAAAGCGTATCATCGACGATCATGTAGTCTTTTGCTTGGTATCGTATACGTTTCTGTTCTGAGTGAGAGGTGTCAGGCCTGAATTTTTGGGTTTGGAGATATATTATTATGTCTCCATACCACTCATCGCTTGCTGATATCAGAAACAAACTTTCGTCCACGATTGACTCTTCTGACGTTTCATCGTTGGACGACGATGGGAGATCGCACAATAATTCTGCGAAAACTAAAGCTTTCTTTGATTTGGATTTTACAGATTCCAGATCAAACTCTTGAAGGATGGCTATCCATTTTGAATACTTGCCCTCCAGCAACTGTCGCGACAATATATAAGTCATGGGGTTGCAATATGATAGAATGGTAGTTTTCCGAAAGAGGACATAATGTCGAAATCTTTGTATCGCTTGAACAACAGCGAGTGCTAGCTTTTCAACATAAGAATATTTGATTTCTGTATCATTCAAGTTTTTACTTAAATAATATATAGGATGTTCAACTCCATGGACTTCTTGAACTAAAACCATTGCAATGGTCGTATCCGCTGCAGCCAGATACAGGTTAAAATCTCTTTGATAGTCCGGGGCATACATTAATGATGCTTTTACTAGAGAATCTTTCAGAGCATCAAAGGAAGCTTGCGCCACCTGATCCCATACAAAAGGTACACCCTTTTTCAAAAGACGAGTATAACCTTTAGCAAGTCCTGCGTAATTTGGAATGAACCTCCTCAGAAAGTTTGCTTTCCCTTGGAGTTTCTGAATCTGAAGCAAATTTGAAGGTGGAGGCAAATTAATGATTGCCTGAACCTTTCAAGGGTCGAGCCGAATCTCATCCTTAGAGACTACAAATCCAAGTAAACGACCAAAACCGATGCAAAACACGCATTTGTGCAGATTGAGTCTTATCTTGTAGTGTCGGCAATGTAGAAATATCGCTCTTAAATGCTGCGATGATCAGTCCACTTTCGCGAATGAGCCGGAAGGTCGTCGAGATAAGGTTGAACGATGTTCTTGATGTCATGGAAGGCATAATTCATTGCCCTCTGAAATGTCGCCCCTGCGTTCTTTAAACCAAAGGGTAATTTTCGATAAGCGAATGTGCCCCACGGACAGATGAATGCAGTCTTTGACTGGTCCTGTGGGCGGATATTTATTTGATTATACCCGGAAAATCCATCCATAAATGAAAAGATTTCACATCCGGCGCATTCATCAATTATCTGGTCGATGAAGGGTGTAGGGTAGTTGTCCTTCGGACAAGCTTGGTTTACATCCCTGTAATCGACACACACTCTAATTGTCCCTTGTTTCTTCGTAACAGGGACAATATTCGATACCCAATCGGTTAGAGGAACCGGGTAGATGAATCCAGCATGGAGAAGTTTTTCAACTTCTGCCTTAATGGCAGCGGCTTTCTTGGGGTGCACCTGCCAAAGTCGTTGTCTCACTGGTTTGACATCAGGATACATTTTAATTTCATGTTCAACGATACTCGAGTCAATGCCTGGCATTTCATCATATGACCAAGAAAAGACATCTCTGAACTCGCGAAAAAGAGCGTTATATATTTCCAGTTCTGAAGGAGAACATCTTTTGCCGACATAAATATTTTCTACAACATTTGTCTTAGTCGATATATTTATGGCTATAGTCTCTTCAATATTGGATAAGTTTCGCTCGGAATCCACCGTATTTACAGTATTTGATAGGAATTCAAAAACTGAAGGGTGGCAAAGGTCATGCTGAGTATCTTCTTCATATTCCGGAAGAAGGGAATGATGGTGGCAATCATTCCATGGTGCCCCCTCAATCAACATTGATTGTAGGATTCCTTCGTCAGTCCCATGTACTTTTGACCAAGGATCTAACGGGGTACCATATTCTCTAGAACTATCTACCCAAACGCTTGATGAGCGTTGATTTGGGTTCGCCTCCCATGCTCGAAACATTGATTGCTACAATATTTTTATAGAGCTTGGGGGCAAAACCATTGCCTGATCCATGTCAACACCGTCTTTTGAGATCTTTGTGGAAGATACCATGTTGCAGGTTCTTACCAACGCTACTTCTCCTATATAGACTGGAGGTGGAAGTGCGAAAGTTCCCATTAAAGTGGGGTCTTTCAGTAGGCCTACTCCGATGTCTTGAAGCGAGTGGTTGCTTCCATGGATCATGGGAATGCTTCCTGTAACTTGTGAACCATTAGGGAGGAAGTCTTGTTGGTCGACGATCGTAATCCCCCCTTGAAAAGGGAATGCGATCTTCCTAAAATAAGTCGACACAACAGCTGCCATGGCATATATCCACGGTCTTCCCAGTAGGATGTTGTAGTCTAGATTCCCATCGATGACTTCAACATCTATTTCTACTGTTTTTCCTCCCAGTTCAGCTTTCAAGTTATTAAGGATACCGCACGGGGTATATGTCCTTCCGTCGAATGCTTTTAATGTCATCGAAGATCGCGACAAGGTTGGAGATCCTAAAGTTTTCCAGCAACTCATCGACATAATACATGTAGATGCCCCCTCATCAATAATTGTTCGGTGAACAGTTTTGTTGAGGGCTTTCACCTGAATAAGGAAAGCTAGTTGAGCTGGTAATTGAGGATCGTATCCTTTGTGATCGAAGGATACAAGATTGGAATCCTTAGGATCAACCCTACCAATAGTGATAACAAAGCCTGCCTTTGGGATGGGCAATTTTGTAGTACTTCAAGAGTCGACATAGTGGATGGCGATTGGGCCAAATCTTCCACTATGTTATAATGTTGCGCCGCTCTGGCGTGAGGATTAAATGTCGACTTGTGTACTACTCCCTTTGGCGGTTTTATTGTTAATTCAGGAATGATGGGCGGTACAACTTCTGTCGAAGTTGTTGTCGAACTACTTGGTTGATCTTTACCTTTGTCGTTCGACAGCTGCGGATTCTCGTAATATTTGTTCCTTGTCGAAATTAAAGCATCATTCTGCTGTTTTGAAACCGACAACATAAGCACTTGTGACGGGGAAGCATTTCCACTATCAACCAGATTTTGACCTGGATTTGGGAACGGATCAGTTAACACAGCTGAGGTTTGTGAACTTTTGAAGAACCTTCTAAGCTCAGCTTTGTATGGACAATCAGCTGTCCAATGATCCTCGTCACATATCATGCATGGACTTTTTGGTTTCCCTTTCCTAGGAGGGTTTGAAGTTTTTCCGGGAGATGACTCACCCTGTTTCTTCTTCTTCCCTTTGTTTTGCTTCTTCTTGCTTCCTGGTTGATTGGTTTCTTTGCCTTTATGTGCTGATACGGCATTTACTTCCGAAGCAAGAATTTCATCTTTTGCATTTTGACCCGAATTCTTACGAGCTTTCTTAGACGAAGCCTTTGTCGATTTTGTGTTTGCCGTGCCAATCACACCATCGCCGGCATGAGAGTCACTATTTGATTTAGGAGGAGGAGGAATTGAAAATTCCAGTCTAGGGGAGTCAGGTATTTTGTCGTAGAGCATGCCAAACTGAGTATAAACTAAGTCTAGATATTGTGCATGAGCAATAACTTGCTCCTCTGTTACGACTCCCCCCTTTGCCACATCTTCCGTTATAGCAGGAAGTAATGACTTTATAAACCATTCAGCTAACAGCTGATCGGGAACGTATGTTTTTACCATCCTACGACGACGACGCCACTCATGTATATGATCGGATATATGAGTGGCCGTTGTCTGCTTGAAGTTGGTTAAGATTTCCGTTCCCGTTTCATACCTTATTGGTAATTGAAAATGGGTTAAGAAAGTCGTGGCTAGGGAGCTAAAATTGTCGAACGAGGCTCTAGGTAATTCAATATACCATTTTGCCGTTGGACCCATTAACGTCCTCTGGAAAAGGTGAAGCCTTATCAAATCATCATTCAGGGTGTTTGATGAACACCACAGATGAAAAGTCATCACGTGATTCGATGGGTCTTCACCTGGATTTCCATTGAATTTAGGAATGTCAGATGGAAGTTTGTGAGGAATCGCTAGCCACCAAGGGGCGTAAGCAATCGGATTGTTGGTTAACTGGTGTAAATCGGGTAACTCTAAAGTTGCCACGAATGGTAACTTTTGATTCAGGTTAGGTGAAGCATACCCAGGGTACGATGGGATCTCCTGAGCAGTGGGCCTTTGCATACCAGCATAATGTAATTGATGTTGGTATGACTGATACGGTTGGTGGACTTGACCGCTGTAAAGCGGTTGGTTTTGACCGTTTTGAATATACGGTTGTCCACTGTTCGCAAATATCTGCTACTCAGAACCTTGGTACACTTGCTGGAATTGTGGTTGTTGGTATTGCACCAGCCATGGTTGTGAAGCCATGTTTTGTTGTGCTATACTAACTGTTGGACGAAGGTGTGGGGTAATTGTACCCGTTTGGACCTGTGTCACCCCACCAGTTGGTGATTGTGGTTGTGTCCTAGGGTCAAGGGGTTGTTGCATTACAACCTGAGAAATCTGAGGCTGACATACAACAGGCATCGCTTGAACTTGTGACACTGTTACAATAGCCGGTGTGGTCGGGATGTTCGACATAGGTACACACTGTTGCATAGAATATACAACCCTTGGTTGTTGAGGTAGCATAGGTACCCAACCACTTGATGTAACTCCAGTATAACCTGAATACTATTGTGGACTCCCGTATGGATACCCTCCCGGAGGGGGTAGTGAAAGGGCATACTGCCCCCCATACGGTAGCAATCCGGAACTCAAGGGGATTGTTTGTCCTTGGGGACTGGATTGCCCAAATTGACCTCCAAATGGATCAATCTGGCGAGTCTCAACATAGGAGTTGCCGGATATTATTCCGGATGAACAAACTGGAACAGACCAAACTGTCGAAATAGTCCCTTGGTGGACTCCTTCTAGCGGTTGCGAGCTAGTTGGGACAGATGGTATGCCGGCAAACATTGTCGGAGTGACGACAGGGGCTTCTGCTGTCATTGTGTCGTTCGACACAGTCCTAGATGTTGACGGTTGTTCAGACATTTTGAGTCTATCCAATAGATTGCCTAGCGATTCTACAAGAACTTCCACTTGTGGTGGATTAACTTCTGACGAAGGAAATAGAGTGACCCCGACTCCAAAATGGGTTGGAGTACTTGCTTGCGGATCCTCTACAATTTCGTCTATCGCAATCAAACCTGGTGGAAGAGGAAGACCGTCAGGTCCGTAAAATATTTCTGGTGCCGAAGAAGGGGTTGAATCGATAGCGACAGTTTTTTGAGGAGCAAGACTCTCTAAACCGGTTACAGCTGGAACTGGTTCACTAACGCAAGTATTTTCTCCCAGACTAGGATCAGTGTTACTGTCCCTCTGTGGCTGTTGAACTTCTTTTATAGAGGCAGGGTTTCCAGAAATGTTTGGAGTAACCGGAATCTCAGATGCGGTTGGAACACTTGTTCTAACTTTGATAGGAGATTTCAAACCGGTTAAACGAGTTCGCTTTGTCTGTACTGTTTTCGATTCCAGAGACAAAGACGGTTGACTCGTAAGCCTCCGCGAACGACGGGGTTTCAATTGACTTTATTCCACGATTGCGGATTACTCGATCAACCAGAATACAAAAAGGGAAAGTGTGTTTCCGAATTAAATGAATTTTTTAGACGCTTTTAGACACAACTTGCTTTTTCACTTTTAAAGAGTCGAGAAAAAGCTAAAGATGACTCTAGTCTCCTTCGATGTTTTAACGAGCCCGAAGTGACAAATGCTCGGATGGACTTTTTCCGTTATAGAGTCTGAAAAAGGCCAAAAGGAACTGCTCTGGAGTTCTAGGCAGAGGGTGTGCCAAACTTTTCGCAAAACCGCAGAATACTTTTTAGGGTACGGGCGGTCGATCTTCCTGAATGCTGTGTTCAGTGCATTGCGATCAGTAGGGCGGCCGACACAGCTTCCTAAGGATAAAGGTTTTATGCCTATAGGGGTCTCCCAATATATACGCGACGGTACATGGGAGCACAATCCGTACTGGTGCTATCGTCCCTCAGGAGGAATCACCCACCATCCACGAGATCGACAATCACCAGGCTTAATGACGCCGGAACACGTCTCTAGCCTAGACCTCTATGTTGTGCGTTATGTTGCAAAGCGTTGTTAAGTTCATTAAATTTATTTTAGGTTGATCTTTTTAAAGTTTGCCTTTCAAGGTTCACCACGAGATGTATGATACAAATTCCTAAATGCAGTCTAAAGATGTTAAGCAAGCTTTATATCTTTTCAACTTTGAAAATCCTAGCTACTAAGGGAAAAGAAGGACACCATCTTTTCTCAAAGAGCAATCAGCACACTCTAATGCACTTTTCCTAAATCCAACATGCAAACTATCAAATGCAAATGCACAATGCAGGTGTTTGTTTTCCTCTTTCTTAGTATTGATGCCTACAAAGAAAGCTTTTTGTACAACTTTGAATTTGTTTTTAAATGATCAATACAAACAAGTTTACTTTTTCGAAATCAGAGAGGGTAGAAGAGATTACAACACTTAACGATTTTTGAAATAAAGACTTGTTTCGACACTTAAAAGAGACAAATTCAAACCAATAAGCAAAAGTAAATGTATAATCAATCTGCAAACAGCCAATGAACTCTCTTCTAAGATCACAATCAACAGATCTGAATCAAGGGCTACAGGATGACTATTTCACTCATGCAAAGGAAAACTATAAATGATGCCACAAACACATAAAAACACTCACAGTCTTTTTGTACAAAAGGAGGCGGAATGTAAGCAGAGAAAAGGGGTTATTAGACTGGTACCTATGCTGGTTACAGGCTGCAAAAAATCAGAGATCAAAACAAGGCAAAACAGAGCAGAGAACCCCAGCTGCACAAGAGCAAACTGGTTCAGCACAACCTCAACACAGGGGTTTTGACGTTCAGCACAGGTAGCATTCACGGGACCTGCGTTGAAATGCAGAATCCCTTCACTGGGTCTGCGTTGAAGGAGAAACTCTCATTTCCCTTAGGTTCTGGGTCACAGATTGCTCTTTAATTCACTGTTTTAGGCCAAATAAAAGCAACAAGCAAGGTGTAATCAAAGGGATGCTTTGAAAGGTTACTAAGATCTATCACAAGGATCATCAAATCATTCGCGAATCCATTGTTTAGATCATAAACAAGTCTAGCAATTGGATCAAAGCAACAACTGTCTACTTTGCATCCGGGAAAGATGCAGTTCGATTGTTGCTGTCAAGTCTATGAAAGAAACAATGATAGAAACACAAACAAAATGACTTAAAAAAATTTCCCCAGCGGAGTCGCCAATTTGTTGTGGGGAAAAATGCCTATGCAGGACGATCCTATCCACCTAAGGTGTGACAGTGCCTTAGCAACAAACGAGTACAGCTATTCTGGTTTCTTCCTTTATGAAATGTGAAAGAAGAGAGATCAATAGACTTACCGGTGTCTTCCATTTGTCCCTCGATCCAGTCTCTCTTCCCTTTGGGTGTTCACAGCTACTTGTCTTCTTTCTTATCCAGCTTCCACTTCCTGCAAGATCACAAGAGAACAGCTACTTGTGACAAGAGAACAACTACTTGAGACAAGAGAAGAACACTACACAAAGACAGATGTTCACATTCATAACTAGTTTAGGATTAGAAATAAACCAAATACACTAACACATTCATACATCAAAATACATCAGCATATAGGAGAAACCAAGATAGCTTTATTGATGAATAACAAGGTTCAGGAATAGATACAACCCAGAGGGCTCCAATCCAGCATCTCCTTCCCAGCAAATGGAATTCCTCTCTTTTCCCCCTTCAAAGCATTAAGCACCCAATGATTCTAGTCTCAAACCAACAAGAATTCTTTGCAATAACAAAATTCCAGCCTCTAGATCTCATGGAAGAGAGATCCATATATAGATGTTTGGAGAGAGGATGAGTCAGCTTGAGATCTAACTAGTGTCCTCTCCCTCTGTCAGTTCTTGAGTCCACTTGGAGGTTCTTGCTTCCACTTGGAGATTTGGAACCTCTTACTCATCACCAGTCGAATTCCCTGAGGCAAGTGTCATTTTGGAAGCTTCCTGGGTTTTGACACCTTGAGAAATGAGCCTGCCACTTGTCCATTCTCGTTCAGCGCAGGTAGCTAGTGTTCCAGTTGACATTCAACGTAGGTAGCCAGTGTTGGCTTTGACATTCAGCGCAAACAGCTAGTGTAGCCACTGAAATGATCCTGAATTGACTTGTTTTTGAGCAGTTTCTGGTGGAGAAATTCTGTGAATTGCTGTGGTTTGTTAGCCTTGTTCCTCCAGGGGTAGGAACAACATGTTTAGGGACTTTGGATCCCTTAGATTATGGACATTTCATGCTCAATGCTGTAAGGCACAAAAATTTCTATAACATATGGGTACACCTCAAACCCCCAGTGACCCCCCCTCGCTACACAATCGGCGCAACGAAGGGGATGCTCTGCCCCCCTTATAACCCCCGGTTAACTATGTGGGCTAGTTGTGGAAAGAATATAACACAACCCAACAGTGGGAAGCTTCAAGGGTGAAAAATATAAGGCTAATACAATACTCAGAACTTATAATTAAAAGGCATTTCTGTTTCAATACGGAGTCTTAGAATGTTGTATTTTCCTTCCCGTTGTATAGTGAGGTTGTTGAATTCGCTTATTATAGAGACACCATGATCCATGCAGTTGTACATGCTTTGACACTTGCTATATATAGAGGCGATGAAAGTGTCAACAAGTTTATCACAAGCCACACAATGTTATCATACTCGGATTTGGTGAAATTCCTCAAGGAGAAAAGCTTAAAATTAGATGTTCTTGTTGTTCGTGCAGTACAAGTTGATGATGTTTCTGAGATTACAACAACATTATTTTCTATAGTTGAAGAAATCAGAGATGACCTTTATTACTACAGTGGAATAATTTGTGCTAGTATTTCTGATTTGAGTAGACCGATGACACACAATTTTCTTCATTTATTGGTTTTTCAAGATTTTCTACCATCCCTTAATTTATCTCTTCCTAGGATGAGCACTCTTACAGCGTTGTATATAACGTTTTGTCTTTTACAATTGGTCAATAACAAAGATTTGGTGAATAGTATTGCTACTGCTTTTCTGTGCCCACAAACATTGGCCACTACAACCTTCAACCCTGAGTGAAATGGTCATTTATTTGTTGGAGACATGCTAAATGAGAGCACAAAGGTAGCTGCAGGATCTGGAATATATATGGTCAACACTAGTATTCGAAATGAAGAGCAGCAAAGTCAGGGCAATGTTGTTGGACCTTTGGAATCACAATTTATGAATATTACACCTCTAGATACAAATAAAAAGACAAGTTCAAGTGGATTGTTATCCTTTGCTTTTTGTGGAAACAACAAATTGGTGTTGGCATATTCGAGCTTGCTAGTTGTCCAATTACAAAGTGAAGAGTTGGATAATTCATTATTGGATGTACTGGGTATTATTCCTCAAAGAGTGCAACATAAGAACTCACAAGGTGACCCTATTAAGGAACTAGGATCTAGCGAGAGCATGCCAATGTGCCAGATTCTTGATACACTGATAAGTCTTCTCTGTTGGAGACCTTTGCGTACATAAAAAACATATCATGCAACCTTCTCTTTTCAAAAACTACTTCCATAAAACGAAACAAAATTTTATGTTCATAATTTTAATGTTGCTTATGAGAATGCTTGTGACGATCTTATGAAAGAATTCAATGATTCGTGTTGTGATCCTATTCCAAATGTTATTTTAGAGGAATAGAAAGACTGCAAGAAAGCCTTAGAGATACTCACACTTCAAGAAGATTTAAAGTTCATTCTTCTACCTAATTCTTGGCCACATATTCTAGATGGTGACGATTCTTCTTACTTTATCAAAGGAAGGAAGCTGGCACCAGAAATAAAACATATGTAAGATAAAAACTTAATTGGTGAAGGCAAGCATGTTGATTTTGCAGCCTATTCCATGGAATATGGTTGTGTTAGTTTGGAGGGCATTTAACACTCTAGCTAGAATTGCAACGTTAAAGTCTGTAATTCATTATTGATGAACACACATTGCTCTAACTTAATGAGCATTCACTTTAAGTTTGCAACTATACATGGAATATTTGTTGCATACCTACTAGAGGAAACTTGTGAATCCTTGAATAGAGATGCCATTCTAGGGGCTTCTAGGCCTAATGGTGCTAATGCAATAGCTACTTCTAAATTCTTGATGAAATGGATTTGTCCCTACTTGGATCTGGAAAACCAATCTACTACGAACTCCATGGTACTAGAACAATATAAAGTTGCAGGTTAAAAACAGATGGGAAAATTTACAAGTATATGGAAGATTATCAAAATACCTTTTGGTCTCAACAATGGCACATGCCACAAACATCATTAGTTTTAATATTCATGGGGATGAAAGAATTATGGCTCTTGTATCTAGGTTTTCTATTAAAATATGGGGCCCAAACATACAAGTGGATTACTTGGGAAAAGAAATATTAGGCAGGGAAGACTGTAATGTCCCTATCATTTGAACAACAAGCATATTTTGTACTTTTTTGGCATTTTTGGTTATTTTCGCAAAGGGGGAAATATTGTTTTTTTTGGAGATTGGTGGAAAATGATTATTTTATTGGAGAATGGTGGAAAATGAATATTTTATTAAAAAGGTGGAAAAAAACTATTTAGTGGAAAGTGGCCCTCACTAATAAAATAATATTTAAAAGAAATTCTAGAGGTTGCTCAAAGAGAAATTATAAAGAGGGGAAGGAGCTCATTTGGGGATCATTCTAACTTACCATTCTACTTTCAGCTGAAGGTGAGATCAAGAGAGTTCAACCAGAGTGTCTCAAGGGAGATCCTTAACCCAACTTCATTAGATTTAATTGCTACCCTAGCTAGTTTTCCCTTCTTCGGTGAACATTCTTGCCATCCTAGTGGGATTTTGTTTTTGTGCTTATTTCTGAAGATATGATGAGAATTTTGGCACAAAGATTATTGGCATCATAATCTGATTTTGCAGGTCTGATATTCCTTCCTCAAAGAAGCACGAGTTTCACTATTTCCCAAGCCAGAAATCAATCAAATTTGTGGGTTGACTTCCCTGAGTTCTATAGAGGCAGAGATTAGGAATGAAGGGGGCTATATTCCTTTCTTTGATATAGGTAGTGGGTTATTATTACTTGTTGGAGGATTCCTAAGGGTGATCAAGCTGAATCCCTTGCCAATACCAAGGTTGTGGTAATTTTCTCTTGAAAATGGACACATTTAGGGACACCCACAGTGTTGAGTATTATATAGACACTAGTGCCACGAATTTATTGATTTTGGGTCATTTGGAGCTGGAGAGAGAATACTGAAGAAGTGTTAAGAATTCTGGGTGCACCTGGATAGTTTGTGGGGGGAATTTATATATCATATCAGCCTCAAAGGAAGGGCCATGAGCTTCCCATCTGCTGGATTACAAATCTGTTAATTGTGGACCATTGAAATCGTAGTACCCCGAGGGAAGAACACATAGAATATTTCCTTGTTGAATTTTATGATGTATTGCTAGTCACATTCCTTCTTCAACTACCACTTTGGAAGCACACCATGAGACAGAGGTCACAGGTTCCTTGATTTTCTTATGTCTTTGTGTATTTAGTTGGTTAATGTGAAAGAATCTCCTCTATTTTATTTATCTGTGATGTACCAGCTATATACATATGTAAATTTCTAAACTTTCATAAATCTATTTGAGCACTTGGAGTACTTTATTTTGGTATGCATGTTAGTTTTTTATGCACATTTAATTGGGTGAAATTTTTAAAGCCGAACCTACAACTACACGTGGCTAAATTGTTGCTAGAACACATCACTAAACCTCACACACACTTAGAAACCTATTGAAAATTTAAGGTTTTTCCGGAAAGGAACATTGCACTTTTCAAAGCTCCCAGCAACTACATGTTTGATCTTGTCAAACCATCTAAAATCAATCATTGATTCCCTAGTAGGTCTTGGAACATATCCAAGAGATCATCATTCTCAATAAAGGAGTTATAAGACTCAGTTACGACATCCTTTCGTACCTTCTTAGCAGCTACCCCTAAAAAAGGGAGGTCTATGTCTGAAGAATAGAGGACAATAGTGCAACATAAGTAGGAAATTTCATAGTTTGATGACTCACCTGAGACATGGACATAGACGCCCCCACTTGTTCCTGCACACCCTATAATGCTTGAATAAGCCTTGAATTCCTGGATACACTAGAATGTAATGAGGTCTTTGTTTTTTTACTAGAATCTTGCTGATCTGACTTTGATTTCTTTTTCAATTTTAGAATAGAATCTAGAACAACAAGCTTTTTGTGTTCATTAATCACTATAAGATGTTTCTATGATTTTGAGGACCATTCATCCTCATCAAAATTCATATCCTTGCTCACCAATATGTTCATTTGAACTTGAATTTAGATTCAGTAAGCCTCAGATGTATTACTCTGTCCAACAAATATCCCCTTTATATTCAAGGGTTCAAAGTTTAGTCCTTTTCTTATCATGAATATGAATATAAATTGGACAAACAAAAAGATATGGAAATGTAATACTTGTGGCTTCTCACTAGTAAAATATTTCTTTGGTGTTTTGTCCTTCAATCTCCTATGAGGACATTGGTTCAAGATATAGATAACTATGTTGTAAGCGTTGTCTTAAAGACAGTGGGTAAATCCACATCATGGATCATGGTTTTATCTATATCAATGATGTATTTGTTACTCTACAACCCCATTCTTAGCACCCTCTTGATTCTTGTTTCCTTGCAAAAGGTATCAAAATCCTTGGAGGTGTTCTCTCCCTTAAAATTAAAGCATTTTGATATTTTCCCCCATTTGATTTTCAACCAATTATTTGAACTCTTTAAACTTACCAGATACTTCATATTTAGTCTTCATAAAATAAATCTAGATTTTGTGATAGGAATCATCAATAAAAGAAACATAATATAGATTATCTATGAATCAAGAGGAAGGCATAGGCCCACGAACATTTGAATGCATTAACTTGAGAATATTTCTTGATTTTTCCTCACTAGATGGAAAAGCAATCTTTAAATGCTCATTGAGTGCACACCTTATACACTCTTCAATCTTCTCCACCTTGAAGTTTGGCAATCCATACACCATATCCATCAAGAGTGGAAGAGCTCCATGGTTCAAGTGACCAAAGTTCTTGTACCACAACCAAGGAAAATTTTAGAGGCTAATATTCACCCATGGGCTAATTTTCTATACTTATTCAAAAAAAAAATTGCTAATTTCCATTTTTTTTTTAAAATGATTCGCCCAAAGTTTATAGAATGAAATTACTTTACCCTAAAAATAGCCAAAAAATTATATATAGACTATATAAAAATATTATAAATTTGAATATTTTTACAAAAATATCTCCAAACATTTTATAGAGTTCATATTATGAACTAGTGGGATTCGCCAACCTTTCTAAACTTTAAGATAAAATTCCATCCTTAAAATTTTCCCTGACCACAACTTGCATAGATGTCCACTATCATGCACTAGAGTATCATCCTTTGTAGTATTGACAAGAAGCTTGTAAAGGCCTCCTTCCAACACACCTTTAGCTAAGAACCAAGGAAATTCATGGTTGCAATATCTAATAATGCACTTCTGATCATTGAGCTCAACTATATGCTTCTTATTTGTGATAGATGAGATAGAAAGAAGGTTCTTCATTAATTATAGTACATAAAAAACATATTTCCAATCAAGATTATCCCCTGATGGCATCCTAAAAGAGATGGTTCCAATTTTAATCATATGATATGTAGTATTATCACCCTACTCCACTTGTATACCCACATCTTGTTCTAGAAGCTTTCTGAATTTTTTTTTATTGGTCACATGCTAAAATGCTCCATTATCCACATACAAACAACACTAGAAGGGGTATTGGTAGAGAGGAAAATCAAGTTAAGGATGAACAAATAGACTCCAATGATATGGCTTCATCTACGAACAAGACAGGGGCAAATACCACTACTAAGTCTAGAGGTTGAGGGTCACCATTCAAGTGTATTGGGTTGATTTTAGCCCAACAGATGAATAAAAAGAGGGATGAAGTGATGCATGCTTCCATGAGACATATGTAGATAAAAAAAAAAAGGAGGTACATGGCTGCTCTTTGGAATGACATTTTGGAATTGCAAAACAATATTTTGAAAATCTAGCAACAAGTTGCAAGGTGATCATACTTGTATTAATGATGATACGTGGATTCAAAACCCTCTAAGTGGGTGTAGATGAGACCAGGTGTAAGTCCTGGATTATTTTGATGCCACAAAATTTCCCCTCATAGTGTCATTTCTTAGCCAAAGGATAGTTGTCAGCAACTTTATGAAAAAACATATCATAAAATAAAATCAATGATTGAATCTTCCCAACTTTAACTCATGTTACCTTCATACCTTATTGTTGATTTCATGCAAGGCTTAAAAGTTTGGCATCTCTATTCAATTGATGTAGATTTAGGATTTTTAGCCTTTTTCTCACCCTTTTATGTTAAAAGAAAAAACACATGCGGGGTGTCCAGATGTCCCCCTTTTTGGGAGGGGGCACACACAAGCCCAACTTTTTGGGAAGTGTCCTTTCACACCAACAAAACATTGGACTGTGAATTTCATGTATCTTTTGCAAAAGAGAGGATGCAAGGAGCATATCCCCAACCTTGGGAGTATGTCCCTGTGTAACACTAGATATTTCCATAGAAATCTAATAGCAGAGACTCTGGGAGCTAGACTCTATGTCATAACTATTTTCATCTGTCCCTAATTTTCCATGTGTGCTGAAGGACAAGACCTTTCTAAGAAATTGGGAGGTTATAAATTGTTAAACTCAGCTTGAAACCATGCCCAAAAAGTCTTAGCAGATGGGCATGTGTGCTTTGGTTTAACCACTCGACCCATTGTTCAATAAATTAAGATAAGTTTGGTATTGAATATAGCAATTTAAACTCCACTATTTCAGTTTTTGTTTTAAGCCTAAGTTATTTGAAATTTGACAGAGTCCTACATTTTCATTAAGAAATGCATCAAATACTACCACAACTAACAAAGAGTAAAATATTTATGGTAAAAATTGAATTTGGATTCAAAATCATTATAGAATAAACTAAATTTGGCTTTAACAAGCAAAGCCAGTTCTTGTTGAAAATGATTCAATTCCCCTCAGCTAAGAGGCCATGTTACCATGTGAAAAATTAACCTTACATATTGTTGCATATATGGTTGGTTAAATACATTGTGACATACTCTAAACGTGTACATGCTTATTTTCTAATGCAATTACTCACTCTAAATAGAAGCAGTCTCTTTTCTATGTGATACTAGTCTTCTACAACATAACTACTATGACTCCCATGACTTAACTTATTTCACCTTCAAATTGAGTGTAATCTCTCTTGTACTTGGACATCATTAAAATAACACTTATATCCAAGGTGATTCCTTGGGATACCCCCAAATATTGATCTCCCAGTCCAAAGTTAGAGGGCATCTTGCTGAGGTGACAGTGGCAAGATCCCTGATTTGCCCAAAGTTGGCACCCTGTGAGCCTTGCACTACTTCTTAGAGCCATAGAGTGGGAACTAATACACTACTTCTTAGAGCAGCTAAGTGGGAACTCATCCTCTTCAGATGGAACCATAGAGAGGGAAGTGGAACTACTCACTTCAGATTGCAAATAAAGAAGTGGGAAGTTGAACTCAATCACTAAGGATGGGATGAATCAAGATAGATTGCATGAATCACACTAGCCTTCTTAGAAGCTTAGAAAGGTTGAACTCATTCAGTAGCCATAAGGATGGAACATAACCATAGATATTGGAACCAGTTCACTAGCCTTCATAGAGCCATAGTGTGTGGTTTCACTATAGAATGTAGTACAGACAGATAAGACGAGAATGCATGCATAGATTCTGGTAAAGAAAGAAAAGCATAGACTCATAGATAAAGAGGAAAGGTTTCTATCTAATCCCCGACCGAAGGGAGGCACCATATAGAGCAGAAGGTTTGAATTAGAAGGTTTGGAATTGGAAGGGAAGGGATGGTACCAGGTACCAGGTACTATATGGTACTATATATCACTCTATATGAATTATATGCATTCTAATCTAATATTTATTTTGAATGGTACCAGGTATAGTGCTAGATATAGTGTCAGGCACAAACAAGAAAGAATTGGAAGGGAAGAGATCAAACGATCTAATAACAAAGTAAAAGTTGGTAATACTACTTCAAGCAAGTAGGAGAATGGTCTTAATGGTCCCAACACCCATTGCAAGACAAAGAAGATGTGGTCAAAGGTTAAATGCTTGGTTTGAGCACCCTAGCTCAAAGGAGCACACATGGCAATAATGTATGATCTTAAGGAAGAATGATAAAAAACCTTGAGAAGCGCTCCACCCAAATTGAGGTTTTCAATTGCTATATTTGGACATTCTTGAGGAGCACTGCAAGGAGAGGAGTACATGTGTTATGTGCACCCTGTTGAAAAAGTAAACAATCATGGTTTAAAGGGAGCACTCCTCATAAAGCTAAGATTGGAACAAGAAGAAGAAATAAACAATCTCAATATTTTGATATATGAGACAATCAAGAAGGCAATGAGTTGGAAACCAAACTTATTAATCTAAAGAATCAAATGATCAATATGTCTCTAAACATGTTGTAGCAGACCATAAGCATGGAAAGGTCAAACAGTAACATAACCTCATGGATGAAGTTTGAGACTTGAGTTCTAAATAAGAAGAATCTAAATGAGAAGAGAAGAAAAAGTGGGAAAAGGGGAACACTATAAAATTCCAAACACCCATCAGAGAGAAAGAGAAGAGTGACTTCAAGCCTTATTTAGTTGAGATTTTCACCTTTAAATTCAATCAATGGTTACAACAAATCGATGTTTATTTAAGTGTGCATGAAATTAGTGAAGAGAAAAGAATCTCTTTCACTTGGTTGAATTTAGAAGGTGATGCATTAACCTAGTGGAAAACGTATGTTACCACTTGAATAATTGAGCAGGAACCACTAGTATGGAAACATTAAAGAGTCTCATTCTGTGGCAGTTCTATCCCAGTGGATATGAGTAAGAAAAAAAGATAAAATGGAATCTCTTTCAACAGAGACAAGGAAAAACCATGCAAGAGTCCACCATTGAGTTTCAAAAATGGGTCATTCAATTGATTATATCTCCCAATAAGAATATTTTTTAAGTCAATATTTGGAAGGATTACATAGTGATATCCAAAGACAATTGATTTTTTGAAAACCAAAGTCCATTGATGAAGCCGGTGTACAAGAAATTGGAGTTTTGATATCAGTGTCCCCTAGTAACCAAACTAAGTTAATGGGACTAGAATATCTCTGGTAGACTTCAAAGGGAAAAGAAAAGAAAATAAACAAGCAAGCCCAAATGATGCCCAGAAAGAAAGTCGTAGAGAACTCTTCAAGTCTAAATGAAACCTACAAAGATAGCCATAGAGATTTCCAAATGGTTAAGGGGACGAAGAACAAAAAGTTCCAAAACCCAACTCCTGAGGACAAATAATCTTGTAAATATGTGATGTGTATTATGACCTTGAGTTTGTTATGATTTAGGGGTTCTCATAGCACAGAGGGAGACTATACTTATGTTGAAGAACCATGAAGAACCTAAGGAAAAGAGGTATGTTAGTGACCAACTGCTTGTTGCATCTTGTGCTTAAATGGGGCCGAAGATGTGGATCATCTATTGTTGCATTGTAACTACTCAAGAAAGGTTTTTTGTGAACTATTTAAACCCCTGGGAAGAAAATGGGTTATGCCTCCCTTTTTCCAAATTATGCCCAATGGGATGTCAAATTCTGGTGGAATATGGCCCCCACATTTTGTATGGGCTATTTGGAATGAAATAAATGGAACAATGGGACAATAAAATGGAGGAAAACACTTTGGCGAGAAGGAACAAGATTCTAATAAATTAAAATGTGAGCATCATGCCGGAAAAGGAGAAGGATGATAAACCTTAAAGCCTTGAGGATGTTGGGTTTCCCTATCCTTCCAACTACCTTAAGAAAATTCAGGGGATGGACTACGGCTAAAGAATTAGACCCTATTGTCTGAAACATTCAAGTGGGAATAGGAGAAATTCACCCCCTAATATTAAGAATTATTCCCATACTATAATGACTACTCACTATGAACCTGGTGTAGAGGAGTAGAGCTTTGGCTTGAGGTTGATGTTCATGGTTACTTGGTTCATGTTTAGTAGGCGCTATGTGCTTTCATGGTTGATTTCTCAAGTAATTACTCTTGTGATCATCCTAGTTGTTGAATATTTATTTACTTTGATGGTTCCTCTTTCTTGTATTGGTTAGGTGTCCTCATAGTCTATCAAGGCTAAAACATAGTTTGGAAGCCTTAGTTGATTGATTCCCTAGTTTGATACCTCATCCTTATAAAACCCTAAACTACGATAACTATTTTATTGTGCTTGGATTTGTGCTTGCTAGACTTCACTCTCCTTCCTTGAGTAACCTCAAACCCTAGCCCTAGGGTTGCTTTGACTCCATTTGCCCTAACCCTAGATTAGAGTGAGGCACTAGTCTTACCATAAATTTGATCCTTTTTGCAAAATCCAAAGTCTCATCCTAGGTAACGATTTATCTATGGTTTTACCCTAAGCCATAGAAAAACCTTTAAATACTATAAAACCCTAAAATACTCAAATCTAGACCTACTTGACATAGGCACCTTACCTCCTTATTTTTCCCTAGCTAGTAGGATAAAGACATTTACTATTTTTATAGGGTTGTATTAGCCTTACTATCAAGGTTTGACTGAGTTTGAGAAATTTTCAACTGTTGAAACAAATCTTTTTCTCCCTAAGTCTTCTCCTTGTATCTAGGACTCATTTTGATGGTTGATTTCCTTAATTTGAAGATAGGAACTTGTTGTTGTTCCTGATCCTCTGATTCAAGTCTTAATGATTCACTCTTACTGCTGTAAAAGTATATTTGCACATTTGCCTCTTATTTATTTTGGTTTGAATTCAAAAAAGTACCCAATTACCTAGGAGAACTAGCTCCATCATTGGTTTCAATTTGCTGCTGATATAATTGATTAATTTGTTTATATATATATATATATATATATATATATATATATATATATATATATATAGATATGTTTGTGTGTGTGTGTGTGTGTGTGTTGGTTCACTGATCCAAAATGGATCTAAACACCCTCTAAGTCTTCAAAATCTTCAAACAAAAAAAATCCAAAAACTATCGCATAAGGAGAACCTTTAAAAAAAGGAAGATAACACTTCGGGAGGCAAAAACATGAAGAAATAGTGAAAATAGAGCCTATCAGAGGTCAAACCAACTGTGCATAGGAGCTATCAAATCTGGTCGATCAACGGTCCAGATCCAATCGGCAAATCGCGATCGGTGGCGGCAAGCAGAGGCTATTGGTGGAGATCACATGGAATATGTGATAGCAATCAGCAGGGTCAACGAGGATTGTTGATCAAGCACACAGATCGACGGCCCAAGTTGAATCGGGAAATCACAATAAGAAAATAGAGAAGAGCGCATACCCAACGGTCTGGGGCTCATGTGACATGCGATAGCGACAAGTTGCATTGCAAACTCACATCGGAGCAACACCACAAAGTGGGGGCCAATACATACGTGACTTGCAATATATATCCAGACCTAATGAGATCTATGAATGCGATATTATACATTATTTCAAATCTGATATGAGTCATTTTGCGGGATTGTCAGTGTTTTACCGTATTTTCCAAATACAAAGGGGAAACCATGAAACATGGGCAGTTGTGATATGCGATAGCGATTAAGGGTGGACCAGACAGGAATATAGTGCGGATTTATGAATATTTGAAGTCCAATAAACTGATATTTGGTGGATTTTTCCTGTGTTTTTAGTGTATTTCTCTATGAACATAGATAATTCTCTTTCTGGGGATTTCAAAGGCCCGATGACCCATTCCGTTACAGAACAGGTGGCCACCATCCTTGAAAGCATTTAGCAATGATTGCTAATGCTCAAAGGGGGATATGAGTGGACAGAGGCCAGGAAACTAGAGAACCCAAGAAGGAGAAACGAACAAACATTGTTGATTGGCTTTAAACCCACAAATTGACAGAAATAGAGACAGGCAGTGCTGAGACAGAGGGAAAACATAGATAGAGATTTAGTGAGGAGAGTTTGTGTACTTAGAAAGACTGGAGGGATCCAAGTAAAGCCTTGTTGTTTTGTATTTGTTGTGTGAGACTCGAATTGAGCTCACTTTTGTAAAAACTCTACTTCTGAAGACATAATAGAGAGGTCACCACAAAAGGTTGGACCAGGAGATGTAGCCCAGGGGTGTTGGGTGAACTCCTTATTAAACTTGCTATGTTTATGTGTGTTTATCTATTATGTTCTTTAACTTCTTCATTTTCTATGTATTTCGCAATCTTATCGATCCATTGCACAAAGTAACATAGGAAAATCCATGCACATGAGTCTATAATACCTTAATAATTGTCTAAGATCTCATTTTCAGATCAAGTGGTATCAGAGCTTTATGTTTGCTAACGTTATAAAAGCTTGTGCTGGACTGTTGAATGCTAACTAGGTCAAAGTTCAAATTAGGAGAAGGAGAACTAGTTGAGGCTAACCCAGAAATTGGAAGAAGAGATTCCCTTGGAATCAGAATCTCAATTCATGGACAGTTTCATGACCATGAGAGCCATGGTAGAAGAGATGTATCGAGAATTTAAGAAAGGTCGAGGTGAAAGTACTTCAACCTCCAAACAAGACAAAGGAACAAAGGAACCTCTTCTAGATGGCCATTCAGAAGGAAAAGGGAAAGGGGAAGAGCCTCCTCCATCAACACCTCCTTCTAGCCCTGAAAATAAAAAGAAGAAAACATCATTGATTAAATTAGATGTAAAGTTTGATTTGCCAATATATGATGGAGAATTAAATGCATAAAAGATAGATAACTGGATTATACAGATTGATGTATATTGCAATGCAGAACATCGATTTAGAAAGAAGAAAGATTTAGTTGGATAGCCTTTGCCTTGGAGGAACTGGCCTAGTGTGGTTGGAAGGCTGGACACAAGCTGAATTGAAGAAGCATGGTAAAATTCTTTTTACCTGGAGTGAATTTTTTTCTGCCATTAAAAAAATAAATCTATCCACTAGCTTATATGCAACAAGCGATGATGAGTTGGCAAAATCTTCACCGATTAAAGAGGCAAAGGGTACAAAGCTATACCCAGGAATTTAGGAAAAGAACTTTAATTCTAGGCATTTCTCTAGACTCACCTGAAACTTTGTTGAAGTATATAGGTGGTCTGCATAGCTATTTGAGGCACACCATTCTCATGTTTAACCATACTAGCATAGATGAGGTATCCATTCAGGCCACACATCTAGAGGCTAGAGGTAAGAATGTGAACCCAGAGATTGGGGGATCATCAAAACCCACTGCAAGTAAGAACAAGGAAAAGAGGAAGCTGAAATGGAAAGAGAGGAAGGCAAACATTGTACAGAAAGGAAAACCTTCATGCACTCACTACAAGAAGGATGGACACGATGATGAACATTGCTAGTATTTGCATTTGGAGTTGAAACCCAAGAAGTTCGATGGCAAGAAGAAGAAGATTGCTGCCGCTATTTAGAAAGATTTGGGATCAGACTTAGGTGATGAAACAATAGTCACAGACACAGGTATAAAAAGTAAAAATTCTGAAGCATCTACAAGTAATTCTGCACAAACTATTGATAATGAAGAAAATGAGAGGAAAAGACATGAGCTTTTTCATATTAAAGTTATTCCCATGCATCAAAAGATTGATAATTTATTTGATAGTGGATCACAAGTAAACTTGATTTCTGAAGAAATTGTAAAGAAGTTGGGATTACTAATCACACCTCACAAGAAGCCATATCCATTAGGTTGGGTATGTGATAAAGCAAAGCTACAAGTGACTAGACAATGTAAACTTAGGTTTGCTATTGGGTCAACATTTGTAGATGAGGTTGAGTTAGATATAGTTCCCTTGGATATATGTGGACTTTTTTTAGGAAGTCCTTACTTGTATGACAGAAAATCCATTTTTAGAACTGAAAATAAGTATCAAATCACCAAAGATGGAATAAAATATATTTTAAGAGCTCATAAACTCAAAAATAGTTACTCTCTCATAAACTTAGGGCAGATGAAAAGAATTGTAAATTCATGCAAGCAATTTTTACTGATGGTTGTAAAGGAAAAGAACCCTAATAAAACCAATATATTTGAAGGCTATGATGCTAAACAAAAAGCTGATTTAGAAAAAGTTGTTTTAGAATATGATATCCTATTTCAAGAACCTATGCCACCCAAAAGGGAAATTGTACATGATATTCATTTGCAGCAAGATTCTCCATTGCCTAACATCAGATGTACAGGTTATCCGCTTTAGAGAATGCAGAGGTCAAGAAGTAAGTACATGAGCTGCTCAAGAAAGGGTTCATAAGACCAAGCACATCACCATGCAGATCTCCAATCATGTTGGTAAGGAAGAAATATGATTTGTGGAGGATGTGCATTGATTACAGAGCACTGAATAAAATAACGATCAAGAATAATTATTCCCTTCCTCGCATTGATGATTTATTGGATCAGCTGAAAGAAGTTGTTTACTTTTCCAAGTTGCACTTGCATAGTGGCTACCATCAGGTCAAAGTAGTAGAACAAGATGCATGGAAGACTTCTTTCAAAACAAAGCAAGGGCTGTATGAATGGTTGGTTATGCCTTTCGGCTTAACTAACGCTCATGCCACTTTCATGAGAGTTATGAATGATGTACTCAGGACTTTTATTGATGATTTTGTAATTGTATATTTAAATGACATTCTTGTTTTCAGTAAAACATGGGAATAACATTTGAAGCATGTAAAGCAGACTCTAGATGTTTTGAAATGAGAAAATCTCCATGTTAACTTATCAAAATGTGAATTTGGCAAAACATCTTTAAATTATTTGGGTCATATTGTAGGGGTTGGTGAATTGAAGATAGATCCCTCTAAGGTTGAAGTCATTGTGAACTGGCCTAAACCCAAATCTGCTACAGAAGTTAGAAGCTTCCTAGGAGCAGCACCATATTGGAGAAAGTTTATTGCTAACTTTTCCTTGATTGTAGCTCCCTTACATGCTTTAACAGGATTGAATAAGGTGTTTTAGTGGGGAGGCAAACCGCAGAAAGCCTTCGACACCTTGAAAGAAAAAAATAGTACAACACCAATACTATCATTTCCAGATCTTCAATGACCATTTGAGATTGAAACAGATGCCAGTGACTATTAGGTCCCTATAATACGAGTGCTTACCCCATTACTATTGTATTTGTATCCCTTATTAATATTTTTGTGCCCCTATTGTGCCCATATTGTAATTACTATGCCCCATAGAATCCCTCTATTGTTATTTTTATGGCTTTATATTATTATTGTTAGGTTGGCTGGGTTATATTGTGACTCCTTAGACTCCTATATATAGAAAGGAGGTCTTGTCATTTGAATCATCCAAGAATTTTTCATTTATGTAATGTAAAGGAGGTTGCTCCCTCGAAGAGGCTAAATTCTAAGGCGTTGATATATCTTTTCTATCTTTCTGGAGCTGGTTTCATAACATTTGGTATCAGAGCTTTGGACTCTAGGGTTTTGCTGCTCCGAATAGGTCATCGTAGCATTTTCGCTATAACTTTTTTTTGCGACGTTTCAGAAGCTCAAAAAAAAACTCATTTGAGACGAAATCACACTGAACCTCAGGCCCGAATTTCAAAACTTTTTGCACTATATTTGCGGAGATATGATTTGAGGAAGTTGGTCTTTTTGCAAACTCCTAAATTACATTCCAAACAGGTGACCTGGGGAAAATCGTCATAACTTTCTCTCTGAGAATCAGACTTAAATTTCATAAGAAGCTATAGAAATAGGATGGACTCTAGTTTTTTGTATATATTTTTCAGAGCCAAATGTAGAAACAGTGACTCGTGGCACGTCGTACAAGTTTGCTCTACTGAACTAGTCTATAATGAGGTCACTGTGGGAGATTTGGCATAACTCTTCCCTGGAGAATCCAATTTGGATCAGATTGGTGGCATTGGAAAGAGGACATAGAGGGCTACTACAAGTTGCAATTTCAGAACTGGAAGATCCAAAATTACAGAGATACATCAGATTCAATATCAAGCTCCTACAAAGTGGAAAAAGGTGTGTAGTTTTTTTAAATTTTTGCATAAGCTTGGTTTGAAAAATTAGTTTGAAGGAATTCAAAGGGCATAGTAAAGAATTATTATCGGTAATTAATGCCCCGAGGAAAGAAAATGAAAACACCTAGTAAGAAACCTGAAAGCTCTAGCATGACTCATGAAGAAGAGGAAGAAATGCAACATGATATATCAAAATTACGAGACCAAGTGCAACAAGTGTCACTTGCACAAAAAGTAACAAAATCTAAGATGGATGGTTTAAAGAAAGATGTAGAAGCTAAGATGGATGGTTTAAAGAAAGGTATAGAAGCTAAGATGGATAATTAAATAAAGGTGTAGAAGCTAAGATGAATGACGTGGAAGCTAATTTGAAGACATGCATGGAAGATTTGAAGACATATTTGACAAAGTTTCTACAAGAAATGCTTACTAATGGTGAAAGGGTAGTAAAGGAAACTCATGATGAGAACAAAAGAAATGTTAATCATGATTTAATAGACTCTAATGTTGGACTGAAGACCCACAATATTCCAAAATCGATATGAGGAAGTTTGATTTCAAGGATCCCGCAACATGGATATTACAGATGGAGCAAGTTTTCGATCTCAATAATGTGCAAAACACACAAAGGTATGTATTGCAACTTTATATTTGGAACCAAATTAGTTTGTATGGTATCAATGGATTTTCTCTCATAAGAATATTGTCACTTGGGAAATTTTTACGGAAGAATTGACAACACATTATGAGGATACAAAAAGCAACACTTTTTTTAGCCAATTGATAAGTCTCAAACAAAAGGGTTCAATAATGGAGCACATTGAGGAGTTCCAAAAATTGAACATAAGGGTAAAAATTATTCCAGAGGAGCATAGGATTGATGTGTTCATAGGGACTTTAAAAGATAATATACAACATGATGTTCGCCTTTGGGAACCTGATTCATTAGAGAAGGCATTCAAGTTAGCAAGAAAAGTGGAAAGCAAAATTATGGAAACCAGGAAGCATACCACTCACAACTATAAAGATGGAAGTATTGTTGCCCCTAGTCTTCCACAACCTATAAGGTTGACACCACAACAATTGGAAGAAAAAAGAGTAAAAGGGATTTGTTACAGTTGTGATAGCAAATACACTAAAGGTCATAAGTGTGCTGCGAAGAAATTATTCTACATAGATTGTGAAGAGGAAGAAGAAAAGGAGAAAGAAAGGTCAAAAGAAGAGGATATACTCCAGGAACAAAGCCTAGATAAAGAAGAAATGAATCCAACCATATATTGTAATGCATTGGCTGGAATTACCACTCCTAAAACCATCAAGAGAGAAGGACAAATCAAGAAGAAAAAGGTAATAGTGTTGATTTATTCAAGAAGTACCCACAATATTATTCATTGTAAGATAGCAAAAGAATTGAATTGCTTCCTATATCCAGAACCATAGTGTCAAGTGATGGTTGCAAATGGAGGAATAATAAATTGCTCTAGAAAGTGCCATAATATCAAGCTATCCATGGGAGAATATGTATTGACTAGCCCAATGCTTTCCATTCCAATGGGAGGAGCTGATGTTGTACTAGGAGTCCAATGGCTATAATCCTTGGGTACATAGCTTTTAATTTTCAAGAACTTTTCATGAAATTTTCTGCAGAAGGAAAGGAAGTTGAATTAAGGGGTATTGCAAGGAAACCAGGAAAGATAATCAGCTCTAACGGTATGACAAAGCTTCTAAAAAAGGAACAAAGAGGTGTAATTGCACAATTATGTTCGCTAGATGTTTCCACATCGGAATCATCTATTTCTCCAGATCTCCAAAATGTCTTGGACAATCATTCCAAGGTATTTGAGACTCCCAAAAGTCTCCCACCTATTTTTGATCATGATCATGCTATTCATCTAATTCCAGGAAGTGTTCCTCCAAACATCAGGCCGTACAGATATCCCTATGCCCAAAGGAGTGAAATTGAACGTATGGTTGCAGAAATGCTAGAGGTTGGAATAATTCAACCTAGTCAAAGTTCTTTCTCTGCTCCAGTCGTATTGGTGCACAATAAAGATGGATCATGGTGCATGTGTCCAGATTATAGGGAGCTCAACAAGCTCACTATTAAAGATAAGTTTCCCATTCCGGTCATTGATGAATTACTGGATGAATTGCATGGATCAATTTACTTCACCAAGTTGGATATTCATTTAGGATATCATCAAATCAGAATGAAGACTAAAGACATTCTGAAAACAACATTTAGAACTCATGAGGGTCATTATGAATTTTTTGTCATGCCTTTTGGCCTTACCAATGCACCTTCTACATTTCAAGGTTTGATGAATTCCATTTTCAAACCTTTCCTTAGAAAATTTTTGTTAGTATTTTTTGATGATATACTAATCTATAGCAAGTCTTGCAAGGATCATGTTGAACATGTTGACAGGGTGCTACAACTATTGGAGGAGAAACAATTATATGAAAAAGGATCCAAATGTTTCTTTGGAGTACAAGAGGTGGAATATCTGGGTCATATTGTATCTCATGAAGGAGTTAAGGTAGACCCTCGAAAAATTAAAGCCATTAAGGAATGGAAATTCCCCACATCCATAAAGCATCTGCGAGGATTTCTCGGGTTGACAGGGTATTATTGCAAGTTTGTTAAGAATTATGGGAGAATAGCAGCACCTCTAACAACATTATTGAAGAAAGATGCATTTTCATGGACTCTAGAAGCAACAAAGGCCTTCAAACATCTTAAAGAGGCAATGTGCCAAGCACCGATCTTAGCTACACCGGACTTCACAAAAACCTTTATTGTGGAATGTGATGCTTCAGGAAATGGAATTGGTGCTATTTTAATGCAAGATGAAAGACCCATTGCTTTTGAAAGTCGTCCAATCAAGGGAAAGTTTTTACACAAAGCTATTTATGAGAAGGAAATGTTGGCAATACTAGATGCACTTAAGAAATGGTGACCCTACCTAATGGGAAGACACTTCAAGGTAAAAATGGATCATGATAGCCTTAAATACTTTTAGAACAAAGATTATCCTCTGAAGAGCAACAAAACTAGGTCACAAAGATGTTGGGTTATGACTTTGAAATCATCTACAAAAAAGGGAAGCAAAATGTGGTGGCAGATGCACTCTCAAGAAAGGATGATGATGTGGAAGCATTGTTGTGCGCCATTTCTATTATCCAACCAGATTAGATAAATGAAGAAAGGGAGGAATGGAAGAATGATGAAGAAGTGTGGGCACTTATTCGAAAGTTACAACAAGATTCTAGTACATATGATACATTTAGCTGGTAGAATTTCGTTATGGTAAGAAGATCGCTTATACCTCTGTAAGAATTCCCAACTCAAACAAAATTCTTATGGAATTTCACACTTATCCCTTAGGAGGGCAGTCAATATTTTTAAAAACTTACCGCAGGGTTAAGAAGGAATTTTTTTGGGATGGCCTTAAAACGGATATTCAAAAGTTTGTGGCAGAATGTTTGGTTTGCCAAAAAAATAAAGTTGAAACAATTAAGACCCCGGGTCTATTACAACCTTTATCCATTCCAAGCCAATGTTGGGAGGAGGTTTCAATGGATTTTATCACAGGTTTACCCAAGTCTGAGGGAAAGAGTGTCATCATGGTGGTAGTTGGAAGACTTACCAAGTATGCACACTTTTGTGTATTATCACATCCATTTAAAGCCAGTATAGTTTCTACTGCATTTATGGAAACAATTCAAAAGCTACATGGAAACCCAAACAAGAACTCGACAGCTACGAAATCGATCAATTTCGGAGTATCTCATCAAGTGGAAGAACTTATCGGCTGAAATTCCACATGGGAGGATGATAATTTTATACAGAAGCATCCAGAACTACTCAAGCATTGAGGACAACACTTTTTTGAAGGAAAGGGGCATGTTAGGTCCCTATAATACTAGTGCTTACCCCATTACTACTGTAGTTGTATCCTTTATTAATATTGTTGTGCCCCTACTGTGCCCATATTGTTATTACTATGCCCCATAGAATCCCTCTATTGTTATTTTTGTGGCTTTATATTATTATTGTTAGGTCAGCTGCGTTATATTGTGACTCCCTAGACTCCTATATATAGAAAGGAGGTTTTGTCATTTGAATCATCCAAGAATTGTTCATTTATGTAATGTAAAGGAGGTTGCTCCCTCGAAGAGGCTGAATTCTAAGGCATTGATCTATCTTTTCTATATTTTTGGAGCTGGTTTCATAACAGTGACTATGCCATGGGAGTAGTGTTGATGCAACATGGTAAACCCATATGTTATCATTTTCAGACATTTAATTCTACAGTAGTTAATTATCCCACATATGATAAAGAATTGTATGCATTAGTACAGAGTGTGAAAAAGTGGAAGCATTACTTAATGGGCAAAGAAACAGTTATACATATTGATCATCAACCACTTCAATATTTTCACTCACAAACTAAATTGCAGCAATCAAGACACTATAGGTGGATGGGTTTCCTACAGCAGTTCCATCTTGTCATCAGATATAAGAAGGGAATACACAATAAAGTTGCAAATATGTTGTCCAGACCAATCATAAATGCATCTACTATACTTAAGCATAACTAAGTAATGCATGAAAGCTACATTGAACAATATGCTCAAGATATATATTTTGAAGATGTATATGCAACTTTAAGTCATGGAAAACAAGTAGAATAATCGGATTATTATGTTAAGGACCAACTCTTGTATCATTTTGGAAAGTTATGCATTCCATGAACTGAAAGAGTTAACATAATCCGAGAAGCACATACTTCTCTTATATCCGCTCATTTTGGTGTAAGTAAAACAATTCCATAACTGCAAAGGTTCTGTTATTGGCCAAGAATGCATGAAATAGTTTCTAGATATATTAAAGGGTGTACCATGTGTGCTAAAAGCAAGCCCAGCAATAGAAAATTAGGCTTGCACACTCCACTTCCAGTTCCTTCTCATCCTTGGGAAAGTGTTTCCATGGAATTTGTTGGGGGATTTCCAAAGTCTAGAAAAGGTCATGACTATTTATATGTTATTGTGGACAGGTTCAACAAAATGTGTATTTTAATACCTTGTAACAAGCAGATTATAGTTGAACAAACAGCGAGGTTGTTCTTTCAGCATGTCTGGGTTCATTTTGGGTTACCCACTTCCATTGTATCTGATCGAGATTCTCGATTTGTTGGGAAGTTTTGGTCAAATCTGTGGGAGTTGATGGACACCGGACTGAAAAAGAGCACAACCTTTCATCCAAAAATAGATGGCCAAATAGAGGTGGTCAACAGGATAGTGATCTAGTTGCTCAGGGGTTATTGCAGCAAACATCCCAAGCTTTGGGATGAACATTTGTGTTATGTACAACATGCTTACAACTGTGCTAAACACTCTTCTACACAAAGATATCATATTGAGACTTGTTTTGGTTTTATACCAAGGTCTCGCTTGGATTTTGTCTTTGAAAAAGACATAGCAATTGATGGACACAGTGATGTGGACAAAGCAACCAAGTTCATTGAAAAAATCCAAGAAATTCACCAGGCAGTGTAGGAACAACTGGAAAAGAGCCAAGCCAAGTATAAGGCAAGGCATGATAAGCATCGAATTGAACATAGCTTCCAAGTTGGTGATCAAGTCTGGTTGTACATCAGCAAAGATAGAATGCAAGGTGAAGGAAAGAAGCTGAAGCCAATAAGGTATGGGCCTTTCAAGATACTTGAGAAAATTGGTGAGAACGCTTTTCGCCTTGATTTTCCAACTTACATGCACATTTATTCAGTGGTTAATGCAAAAAATTTGAGACTGTTTGAACCTTCATTGATTGAAGATCCCGAAGAGAAAAGTCAATTTCCTTCTATTGATGATCTATTGCCTGAACATCTCAGTGAGTTGCAGGAAGATATAGTTCTGGACAAGAAGGTGAGAACTACATGTAGTGGGGATATTGAGTACCTCAAAATTTGATTCAAGGGTTCAAAACCAAGCAGTGCACGATGGATGGAAATTGGGCAAGTGAGGAAGCTCTATCCTCACTTAATCGATGCTTGAAAACCAACTTTTTTTGGTCCAAAAGTTTTTTCAATGGGAAGGCATGATCCAAAATGGATCCAAACACCCTCTAAGTCTTCAAAATCTTAAAAAAAAAAAATCCAAAAACTATCACATAAGGAGAACCTTTAACAAAAGGCGGATAACACCATCAGGAGGCAAAAACATGAAGAAACAGTGAAAATCGAGCCTATCAGAGGTCAAACCAACTGTGAACAGGAGCTATCGGATCTGGCCGATCAACGGTCCAAATCCGATCGGCAAATTGCAATCGGTGGTGGCAAGAAGAGGCTATCGGCAGAGACCACATGGAATATGCGACAACAATCAGTGAAGTCAATGAGGACCGTTGATCAAGCGTGTAGATCGATGGCCCAAGTTGAATCGCAAAATCGCAATCGGAAAATATAGAAGAGTGCTTACCCAATGGTCTGGGGCTCATGCGACATGCAATTGCGACAAGTCGTATCGCAAAATTGCATTAGAGCAACACCACAGAGCGGGGGCCGATACATATGCGACTTGCGATATTTATCCAGACCCGACGGGATCTATGAATGCAATATTATATATTATTTCAAATCCAATATGAACCACAGATTGACAGAAATAGAGACAGGTAGTGCTAAGATAGAGGGAAAATAGAGACAGAGAGTCAGTGAGGAGAGTTTGTGTACTCAGAAATACTTGAGGGATCCAAGTAAAGCCTTGTTGTCTTGTATATGTTGTGTGAGACTCCAATTGAGCTCACTTTTGTAAAAACTTTGTTTCTGAAGACATAATAGAGAGGTCACCACTGAAGACTGGACTAGGAGACATAGCCCAGGAGTGTTGGGTGAACTCCTTATTAAACTTTTTGTGTTTATGTGTGTTTGTCTATTATGTTCTTTAATTGCTTCATTGTCTATGTATTTCACAATCTTATCGATCCATTGCATAAACTAACATAGGCAAATCCATGCACATGAGTCTGTAATACTTTAATAATTGTCTAAGATCTCATTTTCAGATCATTGATTGAAAACAAAATGTTGGTATGACATGATATAAGTGTTTATGTGATTCTGATAGATACTATTTTTTTATGATGTATAACAGCACTCCAAAAGAAAGAAAGGAAGCAAGCTAAGTCAGTGGAGTCCAAAGGCTGACTGTTAGCATGTGTGCTCTTCCCCTCAAATAAATTTCTTCCCCTCAATCCAAACGAAGGTAAGTGAGAATCTTTCACGGGGTTCCCTTTACTGGAACTATGTTTCTATTTATCTTTGTTTCTAATTGGTCAGATGCTCTTCTTCCTTGGGGAATTCTAAAATTACTTCAGGGGGAGTTAGCTACACCTACAAATGATATTAATACTACGGTTGCTACTTGTTAAGGGAATAATATTATTACCAAAGGATTATACAATTACATATTGTTGCACATCTGTTTGGTTAAATACATTGTGACATAATCTAAATGTGTACATTCTTACTGTTTGACACAAGTAATCACTCTAAATAGAAGCAGTCCCTTTTCTTTGTGATACTAGTCTTCTACAACATAACTACTATGACTCCCTTGACTTAACATATTTCACCTTCACATGAGTGTAATCTCTCTTGTACTTGGAAATCATTAAAATAACACTTATATCCAAAGTGATTCCTTAGAATACCCCAAAAGACATGTCTCCCAGTCCAAAGTTAGAGGGCATCTTACTGAGGTGACAGTGGCAACATCCCTGAGTTGCCCAAAGTTGGAACCCTATGAGACTTACACTACTTCTTAGAGCCATAGAGTGGGAACTAACACACTACTTCTTAGAGTAGCTAAATGGGAACTCATCCTCTTAAGATGGAACCATAGAGAGGAAAGTGGAACTACTCACTTCATATTGCAAAGAAAGAAGTGGTAAGTTGAGCTCAATCAATAAGGATGGGATGAATCAATACAGATTGCATGCAAAGGAAGAAGTGCAACTCAATCACACTAGCCTTCTTATAAGCTTAGAAAGGTTGAACTCATTCAATAACCATAATGATGGAATAGAACCATAGAGATTGGAACAACCTCACTAGCCTTTATAGAGCCATAATGTGTGGTTTCACTATAGAATGTAGTACAGACAGATAAGATGAGAATGCATGCATAGATTCCAGAAGAAAGAATAGATTCTAGTAAAGAAAGAAAATAATAGACTCATAGATAAAGAGGAAAGGTTTCTCTCTAATCTCCGACCGAAGGGAGGCACCATATAGAGCACAAGGTTTGAATTAGAAGGTTTGGAATTGGAAGGGAGGGGATGGTACTAAGTACCAGGTACTATATGGTACTATATATTTCACTCTATATGCATTATATGCATTCTAATCTAATCTTTATTTGGAATGGTACCAAGTATAGTGCCAGGTACAGACAAGAAAGAACTGGAAGGGGAGAAATAAAACAATCTAATAACAAAGTAAACGCTGGTAATACTACTTCAAGCAAGTAGGAGAATGATCTAAATGGTCCCAACCCCCATTGCAAGACAAAGAAGAAATGGTCAAAGGTTAAATGCTTGGTTTGAGTGCCCTAGCTCAAAGGAGCAGACATGGCAATAATGTATGATCCTAAGGAAGAATGATAGTCAACCTTGAGAAACACTCCACACAAATTGAGGATTTCATTTGCTATATTTGGACATTCTTTAGGAGCACTATAAGGAGAGGATGACATGTGTTATACGCACCCTATTGACAAAGTAAACAATCTTGGTTTAAAGGAATTACTCCTCATAAAGCTAAGATTGGAGCAAGAAGAAAGGAACAATCTCAAGATTTTGATATGGGAGACAATTAAGAAGGTAGTGAATTGGAAACCAAACTTATTAATCTAAAGACTCAAATGATTCATATGTATCTAAACATGTTGTAGTAGACCATAAGGATGGAAAGGTCAAACAATAACATAACCTCATGGATGAAGTTTGAGTTCTAAAGAAGAAGAATCTGAATGAGAAGATAAGCAAAAGTGGGAAATGGGGAACATTATGAAAGTCCAAACACCCATCAGAGAGAAAAGGAAGATTGACTTCAAGCCTTATGTAGTTGAGATTTTCACCCTTAAATTCAATCAATGGTTACAAAATATCGATGTTTATTTAAGTGTGCGTGAAATTAGTGAAGAGAAAATAATCTCTTTCACTTTATTGAATTTAGAATGTCATGCATTAACCTAGTGGGAAAGTTATGTTACCACTCAAATAATTGAGTAGGAACCACTGGTAAATCAATGGGAAACATTAAAGAATATCATTATGTGGAAGTTCTATCCCATTGGATATGGGTAAGAAAGAAAATATAATGGAATCTCTTTCAACAGAGACAAGGACAAACCATGCAAGAGTCCACCATTTACTTTCAAAAATGGGTCACTCAATTGATTATATCTCCCAATAACAATAATTTTTTAAGTCAATATTTGGGAGAACTACATAGAAATATCCAAAGAAAACTGATGTTTTGAAAACCAAATTCCATTGATGATGTTGATGTACAAGCAATTGGAGTTTTGATATCAGTGTCCCCTAGTCCACTAGTAACCAAACTAAGTTAATGGGACTGGAATATCTCTCATAGACTTCAAACAGAAAAGAAAAGCAAGCCTAAATGATGCCTAGAAAGAAAGTTGTAGAGAACCCTTCAAGTTTTAATGAAACCTACAAAGAGATCCATAGAGATTTCCAAATTGCTAAGGGGACAGAGAACAAAGAGGTCCAAAACCAAACTCCTAAGGACAAATAATCTGGTAAATCTCTGATGTGTATTGTGACCTTGAGTTTGTTATTATCTAGGGGTTGAGCACAGAGGGAGACTGGACTTTTTTTTATCAACACTCTATTTGTAGGTTGGTCTATTCAATGTCGAGCTTGTATATTCAACACAATTGCAGATTGTCAACACGGGTTACAAGAAATAGTAAAGATCTTGGACTCAAATAGATGAGAGCAATGTTCAAACCCATGGAAGACATGAGTGGATGTCAAGATGAGAAACACAAACTTTGTAAAGAATAAAAATGCTCTACTTCTACTTTTATAGCTTGAAGAGAAGGGGTTTAGAAGTAATCATGCACATACTGTGGATGAGAGAAAAAAGGCTTCCATTGGGATAGATATAATAGACAAGAAGCTTCTCCTTGGCCTAGAAATAAGCTCTCAGATAAACTATATTCTGGTGTCAAAGCTTACCCACCATCTCCATATGCCTCTCAAATTCATCCCTAGTCATCTTGTTATAATTCTTTAATATCTTCACAGTTACAATCGTTCTGGTTATAAGTAGTCCCTAGCATGCCTCTCTCAATAACTTTAGCAGATGCATGGTGCAGATCCTCCGAAGTGTACATCTGAGCTTCCCCATGGCAGAACATAAGAACCCGACTCCTTTGCTACTCATGTTGAAGGCTCTTACAATTTGTATTAACATAATACATATCACAACCAATCTCCTCAATCGAAATCTTATCACCTACAACATTTTTAGCCTCATTCCCAGGCTTCTGCTGTCTATACCTCTTGCCATAAAAGCTAATAAGGAACACCATGGAAATCACCCCAAAAACAGATCCTGCAATAATTCCGTCTGTCTTTCTTGGATTTATCCTTTCATGCATCTTAAAAAATGGCCTAAAATATTTCTCCATTGGCATGCTTGTAATAATAGGGCATGGAAAAGGGGTCACTACTGTGTTAAACACGCAGGGCCTTGGCAATGGGATCCGACAGAGCCCAGGATTTCCTGCAAACGAAGAAGCATTGAACATGGCCATAATTGTAGTAGCTGGCATTCTTCCATAGAGTTGGTCATTAAAAACTTTGAATATTTTCATGCCAGATTGATTAAAACTAGGAACAAGGCCCTCAAAGCAATTGTTCTCCAACAGAAGAACATACAACATGACTCATTGGTCCATCAGAATTTGAAGGGAATGGATTTTATGAGTGTTCATTGTCCCTTCGAGCATTCACTATCTGATATTGAAAGACTTGAGGTTCTATCATGCCATAACTGGACCCATTCCACTCTTCGACATCCCCAATTTTCCATATTGCTCCACTTCACAACCCTGCTTCACCAAAATAAAAAAACATGCCGATGGTTACAAACTTATTTCAAAAAGCCAATTATATAGTAAACAATCTACAACCATTAGAACAACAATAGATTGAATCTATCATAGACTGTAAAAACCAATCCTGGATATAATAAAATTTGGGTCTTTAAACATTCATCATATCCTAACAATGGCATTCCAAACATCTCTGAAATTCACTCAACATTACATAAAATCATCTCGAACCTCACGCAGAATTTATCATAATGACAAGATAACTAAATGCATATTGCCACCACATACAAAATAAATACCCTAAATCGAAATCTAATAAATGCAGCCAACCTTTGGGCTGATAAGCTTCACCGTAGGGCCAGGAAGGGCAAAGTCTCAATCGCTATTGGTTCTCCGATGCAAAGACAACAATTCAAACAAACTTTGAATCTCCGATAACTGCAAAGTCTCGATTGCTAATGGTTCTCCGATGCAAAGACAACAATTCAAACAAACTTTGAATCTTCGATAGCTAATTGTTCTCAAATGCAACTGTAACCGTCTCGGATGGCTAATTTTTTTGCGATAGCTAATTTTTCTTAGATGCCACTGTAACAGCCTAAACAAACTTTGAAACTCAGATTTTGAAGCTCCCACCAAATTACTAAATGCTTAGAGGGAAATTACTAAATAGTTAGAGGGAAATTTAAAAACTCAAAATTATGATCACTAAAAATGCAAGGAGGAAACAAAGAGGGCATCTTAATTGATAACAAATGGGTAATAAAAAAAATGAAATAGGTTATAATAAGGAAAATATAACACATTATATGACATTTTAGGTAAATAAATATAATTTAGTCATACAAATATTTTAATTTTTTTTTTTCTAATTTTTTGCTTTGAAGAGAGCAGCGCAAATTTTAAGAAGGAAATATATATATATATATATATATATATATATATATATATATATATATATATATATATATATATATATATATATATATATATATATATCTATATATATATATATATATATATATATATATATATATATATATATATATATATATATATATATATATATATTGTAATATTTTGCTTTGAATAAGGAGTACAAATTTTAAGAAGGAAGAGATCACACATTAGATTACTCTTAAATAGTCTTTCTTTTATTTATTTATTCTTGTAGTTTTCTTTTCTATATTTTTATGTTTTTTATTGATTTTTATAGTTCTCTTTATTTTCTATGTTTCTAGGAAAATTTAGGCAAATATTCAAAAATCTCCCTAAGCTAAAAGCTATAAAAAAACTAATAAATGTTGGTGTAGAGGCATGGAAATAGGTGTAGGTAGCAGGGCATGGAGAAAATGAGGGTTTGGTGGTGGACAACGAACTTGAACCATGGTCTAGGTTATCATCGGTTTCCAACGATGTATATTACTCACTTTTGGGGTTGATATATAGATGGGAGAAGTTATGGATACGTCTGACTAAGTTCTAGTTGGTCATGTTTGGGGACGGGCATACTTGGCAGCACATTTGAAGCAGTGGGTGTTAGAGATTTGGGGTCAGATCCTCACAGAATTGTCACCAATGGTAACTCTCTCTCTCTCGAGGATGGTTTTCATTGCACTTTTAGAGGCCTAATTTTATCCCATGGGTGTTATCAAAACATTAGCACATTGAATTGGCCCTGGTCCTCCTTAAATGTTGGAGCCCCCTCTTCAATCTTGAGCGTGAACACCTTGGGGTTGGACCCATCTAGGTCAGATTACTTGGACTCCCTCTACATTTTTGGTCAGAAGACATTTTCAAATGGATAGGGAATGCTCTTGGCAGGTATATGGACTTCGATAAATCCTACATGCTGATAGGCAACATGTCCATGGCGCGCATTCTAGTCTTCCTTGATACCAGAGAAGGTCCGAAGGAAAGCATGTAGCTACATTGGCAGGAAACTTGCAAGATTCATATATTGGACTATGAGGGAGTCCCTTACTGATGCAGGAGATGTCAAAAAATTAGACACCTCTATAAGGATTGTCCCTTTTTGCATCCAGCTTGGCTTCAGTCGCTCAGTTTGAACATGCTCCTGCAAATCCAGACACTGATCGATGAGGGAAGGCACCTGCAAGTCAGATGGTTAATCAACCTTTGGACACTTAGGCTGCTCGTGGCACAGACACTCGCAAGGAGTAGTTTCATCCCCCATCCCCATGTATCACCAAATCGCGTGCGGCTGTGGCAGCAACTGCCTCTGATGCGGGTACTATCTCTAACCCTCCTCCTTTCCATATGATGTCGTCTATTTCTTCTCCTAGTTTATCTGTTTGTAATGCTAGATTTGTGCAGTGTCCCCCTATTGTTTGCACTCTGATTACCACTACAACTATTTACTCCCCTACCATCTTTGGGATTGTGGACTCCCCCTCCCCTCCTGCGCCATGTAATGAATCTATTTCGGGACATGGTTATTTCCTTCAGTCTATATCTCATATACCTTCGGGGTATGGTAGTGGCCTTGGCACTACACCTCATCTGCCTTCTTCCAAGTTGGCCTAGGGTCGACAATCTAACATCTCCAAAGCCATTCTTTAGGTTGGTCTAAAAGTGGCATCTAGGAGACAACTCCCCATTGATCAGGTCCTTAGAGCACTAACCTTCCCCCCCCCGGTTCCCCATGAAGTTTCTCTCTTACAATTGAAGGGGGTTGGCTAGCCCTGTAAAGAAATTAGCCTTCTATCGTTTAATGGAATTGAAACTGATGGATATTATATTCTTACAAGAGACCCTTGCAACTAGTATGAAAATTGTTTCCACCCTTGAGGCTATGCTACTTGGATGGCACTTCACTGCACTAGATGCTCGTGGGTGATCTAGGGGTTTATTGTGTTGAAAAGTGTGCAACAAGAAATGCTTTTTGAGAATGCAACAAGATGATGGAGCTTAGTGGAAAGGAGTTGCCTTCACTAAGTGGGCCCATAGGCAAATTATGGCACAAAGTCTATTTTTGGATCACAGCAGGAGTGATCACAGTAGGAATGATCACAGTATGAGTGATCACAGCAGGAGTGATCACAACAGGAATGATCATAGTATGAGTGATCATAGCAGGAGTGATCACAGCAGGAGTGATAAGAGTCTATTTTTAGACTGCTAGTCAAAAATAGAAAAGTCAAATATTATTGTCTCATAATAATATTTACACTATAAACTTTATCTTATCCTCTTGGAGCACTTCAGTTTGAGCTACAGATGTGGCACATGCAGCTGTCAGAAGGAAATATGCTTTCTTTATGAGTCAGTTGAGCTATTGCATGTAGGACATCAGTTAGAACTCATGTGTTTGAGTTCTGTGGAGTTGGATGAGCAGTTAATGGAGTTGTGTTCAGTTTGACTTAGTTGAACTAGTTGTATTTAGTCTAACTGATCAATAGACTAAGTGATGAGTTGTGTGAATTAGTTATTAATTAATTCACTAATTATTAACTCATAATGCAACTGAAGAATACATTAGTTAACTTAGTGCATGTACAGTTCAGTGGAGACAGGTGTTAGAGGTTGAGATTGCTATCAGTTGTGCATGAGATTGTGCACATGCATGGGATTGAGTTATGCCAATGATCTCTACGTAGTGTGGGCCAATACCAAGTGAAATATAGCTTGTGCTCACATGATTTACAGTGTGGGTGATTTTCACAAGGTAATTAGGAGTTCGGATCATCATTCTCATTCATTCTCATTCATTCTCAGCAGGTATTGTGCAGTGGAGGCAGGCAAGCAGCGGAGGAGATTTGGAGATCAGATCTGAGCTGTATTGTGTGTAACAGGTGGAGATAGTACTGAGATACTTGTGAGGAGTATTGTACTATGTATTGTTACATGTTCTCAATCAATATAATATATAGATAGTTGGGGTTTTTAGCAATATGCTTTCCCCGGGAAAATACTCTGTTGATATGTGTGATTGATGCTTCTATGTGCGCATGTTATTGTTTCTACTTCTGCAAATTGATGATCAACGTAGAGGAGGTTATGTATTATGCATGTTTTCCGCAATAGTGTATAATCGGGATAATCTCTGTTGAATAAGTGTCATATTATTCTAAATTTCTACATATTGTTGGGGATTGACCTTAGATCCATTAGACTATTAAACTCCTGGGGGTGGGTTTCATCGGAGCAGATATTTACTTAGAAGAGCTTGGTAGAGAGCTGTAGATTTTCAATGTCTGTGAACCCTGCAACAATAGGCTCAATTTCTGGTAGAAGATTCTAGACGTGGAACAATTCCATGTTGAGAACATTATTATTGGCAGGGGTCTTAATTTTTCTTTGGGACATCCTGAGTCTTGGGGCATGAATGCTCAATTTGACTCTCTATCAGATGGGATATTACATTTTATGGAGAATCATTTGCTGATTATATCCCCTCGTCCAGCTTAAAGCCCACCTGGAGAGGACGAAGGACCGAGGATGCAACATTAGCCAGAAGACTGGATCGGTTTCTGGTAAAGGAAGCACTTTTGGAACAATTACCCCTTTATCAAAAATGGGTGGGATCCGGGGGGTTATCGGATCATCATCCTATATCTGTGGAGATTGCTGGCGATGTTAGAAAACCTAATGCACCCTTTAACTTCAACTCAACCTGGCTAAATGATGAGAGTTATATACAGTTGATTACTCAAACCTGGAAATCCATAGATTCTAAGCAAGGTTTAAGTGTCTCCAAGAATTTTGCAAACAAATTGGCAATCATAAAACACAAATCTATTAAATGGGCAAAGGATAAAAGGATCAAAGATGTGATGATACTGAGAGACACTTAACTGGAGATTGAACAATTTAATGGACCTGAGAGTCATGGATTCACATGTGTTGATGTTAAAGAGCATTTGATCCAGCTTGAGATCAAGCGGAATCAAATCCTGAAATACAAGGTGGAAACCTGGTGACTCAGAAGTAGGGCCATCTGGTTAAAGGAGGGAGATGAGAATACAAAGTTCTATCATCATGTTGCAAATGGGTGTAGGGTCATCAACACCATCTAGCATCTCAAGGATGAGCATGGCACACAAGAAAATACCTTTCACAAATTGGCCAACCTTGGTATGTCTCACTTTGGACGTTTATTCAGAGCTCCCCCTGATGCAAACCTTGCTGATATTATTAGGGTAGCTGGACTATTCCCTAGATATGTCGATCAGGATGTCGGTGAAGATCTACTTAATCTTGTAACCATGGGGGAGGTAGAGGCTACTATTAAGTGGTTTAAGAGGGATAAAAGTCTTGGACCAGATGGTTGGTCAATTGAATTTTATATTGCATTCTTTGATATAGTTGGACATGAGTTATTACAAGTCATCGAAGAATGTCAGACTACTGGGCGAATGTATGATGCCTTCAATTCAACATTTATTGCTCTCATTCCCAAGTCAGATGACCCACAGAGTTTTGATGATTATAAACCCATATCCATGTGTAATTGTATATACAATATCATTGCTAAGATCATTGTAAATCGGCTCAAACCCATCCTATTTGAGCATATATCCTCAGAGCAATTTTCATTCCTTGACCATCAACAAATTCATGAAGCAGTGGGCACCGCACAACAAGCACTTCAGTCTATCAAATCAAAGAACCTCAAAGGGATGATACTTAAAATTGATTTGGGAAAAGCATTTGATCACAATTTTTGGATATACATTCGAATGCTTCTTACGCATCTTGGCTTTCCTCTACTATTCATTCAATGGATTATGTGTTGTATTAACATGTATCTTATAGCGTTTTTATCAATGGATCTGCATCCTCTTTCTTTCATGTAGAAAGAGGATTGATACAAGGATGTCCACTCCACCCCCTCCTCTTCCTATTAATCATGGAAGGCATGAACTGACTCATCACGGTGGACTGATTGCAGGGTAGGAAGAAGGGCATCAAGATCACAAACAGTTGTCTTCTCACCCATCTCTTATTTATTGATGACATTCTTATTTTCTAAATGCATCCCTTGGGGATTCTATAGCTTTTGTTGTTGCATTCTGTTTATTCTGTCATGCTCCTGGGATGCACTGCAACAACCAAAAGTATACTCTATCCACTTATGGGTAAGAGAAATAATATTAGAGTGATAATATTTAAAAAAATTAGTCATAGGAGAAATAATATTAGAGTGATAATATTAAAAAAATTAGTCATAAGAGAAATAATATTAGAGCGGTGTAATATTTAAAAAATTTAGTCATAATGATCCATATTCTTTGATATAAAATAAATTTTAAAAATGTTAAATTTTAAAATCTCTTGTGTAGTTATTTATTGTCAAGTAGAATATCACAATAATTTATGTCAGTAATGGTGTGATCATTTCTTTTAATTTTTTAAAGGAACTTTTTCTAGACCTACACCCCATCAAGAATAAATCATTTTAACATATACCTACTTTTGAAGTAATATAAATCATCCTATGGCTATCCTCAAAAGAATTATCACCCATAGCCTTAGTGATAGTGTAAGGCTCGTGTCAAAGTGGTATGAGCTTCTTATAGGAGTTTGTCAATTGCCCTTTATGCAAGTCCAACCATAACTCGTCACCAACCTGAAACTTATGTCAAACCCAATGGATTGTGTATCTACTTGTACTTGGAGTTGGAAACTTTCTACAAAATATCATGAATTCATTGTTGAATTTGTCAGATACGTTCCTCAAAATTGGTTTCTTTACTTATCTCATTCCAAGTATAGGAGGTATCTTCATGTGCTATACCATGAATATAGCTACATCAATTTGTGTCAATTGTTGGGACCCCAAGCACACCTGAAAAGGCTTGTGGCAATAGAAATATGAAGAGTTATGTCGAATTTATGTTGAAAATATGGAAGGCTTTCAACACGTGTATGTGGATGCTTGGAATTGTATACTCTAAAGACATCTATAATAATCCTATTGACTACTACTTTCTATTTATCAATCTAGGGATGGAAGGTAGTGGATTTGGTCAAGCTTGATGTCCATCATGGACCAAAGGTTAAACCAAAAAATACTAAGGAACCTATTATACCTATCAAGAAATATGGTATTTGGAAACCCAAAGTGAACCAAAATATGCTCGAATAAGAACTTATGAATGGATTTTGTTGCGACAATCATCTTACAAGGTGCCAAAAATCCCATCCTAAGGAAGAAATAAAAAATAACAAAAACACATTTGTTACCATGCTTGGTAGAGGGAAAACATGACATAAAATCCAAGAGCACTAACTCCCAAGGATTATCTAGAGTAGGCAAAGGCCTACAATTGGTGTGGATGGTCATTTCCTTTGGTAGAATATAATTCGTCCACTGCTTATAGGCTTTGGCAATAGAATGTAGTTTTTTGTCATAGGTTGGGTATCTTTGAAACCCATCATAGTGTGTTTGGCTATAATAGACCATTGAATGTTTGTGTTGTGTGGGCACTACATCGACAACATGAACGATTGGCTCATAGGGTCCCCATTGTGTAGCCATTCATCGAATAATGGTGTTGGAGATAATATTGTTTCCCTAAAGGAGAGAACTAGAAATAGGCTCATGAACACCATCAATATCCACTGGAGGGGTTGCAATTAAAGCAATAATGAATACAAAAGTTGTGGTCAATGGGATAGGGATCATCAAGATGTTGAGCCATCCAATGTAAATATGGTTTTCAATGCTAGTGATCTAGTCACATAAAAGACCCCATAAATTTGTGCTTTGGGATACCCCCAAGATTCCATAAGTAATGCAAAGTGAGAGGATTCATTGATAAGGTGACAATGCCAACAAACCTGAGTCGACCCAAAGTGACACCTTGTGAGTCTTGCATAATTAGGGTTCCAATTTGAGCATCAAAAGGAGGCACAATTGCACAAGTGGCAACATCTCACATTTAGGGCACTTGGCCGCAAATCTTTATGTGTTTTTCCATTAAAGGTACCTTTAACATTTCCTAAGGCACAAATTACATATTTGGAGGAATTTTGGTTGACTTGTCGCATTCCACTAGCTTCATGCATGAAGAGGTGCTCCCATCCTTTAAGAATATTTTGGAGAATTTCATGGCATAGTCAAGGGTCATATGTATAAAAGAATAACACCATAGTCAAGAATATGAAAATTGGCATTTGTATCACGTGGCATAAAGGAGGACATAGGTGAAGATTACTCCTCTTAGAAACATGTAAAAGCTTCTTTATGTCCTCTTTCTAAAGAAGAGAAGATACCTTGTGAAAAAAGGCCCAAATTGCCAATGAAGGAATATTAGGGTAAGGGTTACTTTTTCTTTCACATGTTGAGAGACATTATGTATCTTAAGGCATGTTTTGTTGTTGATTTCACATATTTGGAAGCGCAATTGCAAAAGTAGAAACGTCTCACATTTAGGGCACTTGGCTACAAATTTGTATGCATGTTTTCTATTAAGGGTATCTTTTACATTCCCTAAGGCACAAATCAAATATTTCACTGGCTTCACACATGAAGAGGAGTTCCCATCATTTAAGAATGTTTTGGAGGGTTTTCATGGCATAGTCAAGGGTCACATTTACAAAAGAATAACTCCCAAGTCAAGAAGATGTAAACTATGCTTCCAAGGGATTGTTAGATGTGGTAGGTGTTATGGCATGTCAAGATGTAAACTATGTTCTTAGTTGTTTTATGGCCATGGTTAGATGTGAGCCTTGACTTGGTAACTTGTAACTTGTTAAGTGAGATAAGTTGAAATTGGACATGAGTAGCCTAAGATGAGTTATATTCAGTTCTTAGGTGAACAAGGAACAATCTAGTTGTAGTAACCGTAACTTGGTCACGTTTTTGTAGTCGAGGCAAGACTTGGTTAGGTTCCCAAGTCCTAAAAAAAGTAAGGATAGTTGTGAGGGAATGATAATTAAGGAGTGTAGGGGTGTGCCAAGGAATGAAAATGCATGCTAACACATGCCAGACAGTTTCAATGCATGTTGAGGAGTGTTAGGGAGTGCTAAAACATCATAAGGGAGAACTAGGTCAAAATGCATGGAAAGGGATGAATAAGAGTGTGTGCCAAGGAGTGTCAATTGATCCCAAGTGTCTCAAGGATAAATTGTGTTAGGAGAAGGTCAGAATAATACTTGTAGGAGGAAATCTATGGTTATAATAAGGAGTTGGACAAAGCAGTTTTAGACAAAGGGAGACTTTGGGTTGGGCACAACATTTGTTTTCCTAATGGCTTGGTTGGGTTCCCAAGTCAAAAAAAAGTAAGGTTATCTACAAGGGAATGAAAGTTAGGGAGTACGAAGGTGTGTCAGGGAATGTCAGGAAGTACTAGCACATGCTAGATGGTTCCAAGGTATTATAGGCATGCCAAGATGTGTTATGTGCCAGGGTGTGGCATGAACGCATGCTAGGGAGTGTGAGGACGAAGTGCCAGGGAAACACAAGGGACCACCAATTTCAAATCCATGGAAATGAAGTGTTAGTGAGTTCCACGTCTCCTAAGGAGGGAGTGACAAGGTATGATAGGTAGTTCCAAGGCATGATAGAATGCTAGGTAACCATACCAAGATGTGTCAAGCTCCAAGGTGTGCTAATGTGTCCTAAGGAGTGTTAGGGAGTACCAAGGAAACACAAGGGAGCACTAGGTAAAAATGCATGGAAATGAATGAATAAGAGTGTGTGACAGGGAGTGTAAGCGAGTTCCAGGCGTGTTAAAGAGGGAGTGGCATGGTATGATAGGAAATGTTAAGTCATGCCAGAGTGCCAGGGCAGCATGTGTCCAAGATGTGCCAAATTCCATGGTGTGAAAAATGGGTATTGGCACCAACACTAGGTGCCAATAGGTGCCAAGTGCCACGTGTCAATGCATTCTAAGTACCAAATCTTCCTTCGTTTCTTCTCATCTAGTTTCCAATAATTGATCTCAAATAAATTTAATATTAAACCATGCCAGAGCATACCAAGTCATCTCAACGCATGCCAAACATGCTAAGACTTGCCAAGTGCCAATGTGTGTCAGGGAGTGTGATGCATGATATGAAGTGGCAGAGCATATTGAAGAGTGCTAAGGTGTGCTAAAGAGTGCCAATGCATGCTGAGGAGTTTTAGGGAGTACTAGGACAACACAAGGGAGCACTAGGTCAAAATGCATGGAAGTGAATGAATATGAGGGTGTGTCGTGGAGTGTCAATGAGTGCTGGTTGTCATGCCAAGGAGGGAGTGACAAGGTATGCTAAGCATAGGTAAGGCATGCCATGGAATATCAGGGAATTTCAAGAAGTTCTAGAGTGTGCTAGGTAGTTTCGGGGTGTACTAACATGTGTGAAATAGTACTAAGGCATGCCAAATGCTAAGACATGCTAGGATGTGCAGGGTGCTAGAGTATGCAAATATGCGTAAAGGATTTTCAAGGCAACAAAAGGAATAACCAAGCTAAAATGCAAGGAAATAAACACATAATAGGGTTAATAAGTCGGGACTTTATCTTTTTCAAAAGGGGCATGCTAGGCACACTAATAATATGTTCCAATACATGCCAAGTGTCAATGTTTGCCAAGTGATAATGTTTGTCAATGCAATATTATACCAAGGTGTTCGAGGGCATGCTAGGGACTACAGGGCATGCCAACACATGATAGGGGAGTTTTATGTTATGCTAGGGCATGCCAACATGTGCTTGGGCATCCTACTCATGGCAATATATTCTAGGTACAAAGATGTTCTAAGACATGTGAGGTGCCAAGGAATATTAGTATATTATTCCAAAGCATGTTAAGGTGTGTATGAGTGTTGAAGAGTGCTAGGTCTCTTCATTAATAGAATTGACAGAGCTTGATTATGTATTAAATAATATAGTTCCTACACACATAGTGGAACTTTATTTAAAGGAAATTTGCTAGTAATAAAAACTAATAGAGATGAATCATGTGTTGACTCATAGGAGAAACTATATTCTTGTGACTTGAGGGAAATGATACATTAATTCTTAAAAAATTGACTGACTATTATAACCATTATGAGCTTGGACGCATAATGAGAAATAATTCACAAAA